>BSBM01000001.1:51762500-52496875 GCA_027924585.1 Larix kaempferi
TTTCACAAAACATCCCGTTTTGGCTGAATTTGAGGATGTGTTTCCCGAGGAGATTCTGGAGTTACCTCCTAGACAAGAAATGGATTTTACCATAGACCTGCCCCCGGGAACAGTACCAAATTCTAAGGCACCTTATCGGATGAGTACACCTGAATTGATAGAGCTGAAAGCACAATTACAGGAGCTATTGGAAAAAGGTTTTATCCGTCCAAGTGTATCCCCGTGGGGAGCACCGGTGATCTTCGTGCGGAAGAAAGATGGCACATTCTATTTGTGCATTGATTATAGATAGTTGAACAAGTTAACCATCAAAAATCGGTATCCCTTGCCAAGGATAGACAATTTGTTCGACTAGGTTCGGGGTACTACTGTCTTTTCAAAAATTGATCTAAGGTCGGGTTATCATCAAATCAAAATTAAAGAAGAAGATGTGCATAAGACAGCTTTTCGTACTCATTATGGACATTATGAATTTGTGGTGATGCCATTCGGTTTGACGAATGCACCATCCATGTTTATGTGCTTGATGAATAATGGTTTCAGCAAGTACCTGGATAAATTTGTTGTAGTGTTTATTGATGGCATACTCATCTATTCGAAGAATGAAAGAGATCATGAGGAACACCTAATGTTAGTGCTGCAAATTTTAAGAGAAAATCAGCTTTATGCAAAGTTATCAAAATGTGATTTTTACAAGGACCAAATACAATACTTGGGTCACATTATATCATCCCAAGGTATCGCGGTGGATCCCAACAAGATCAAGGCCATAATGAGCTGGCCTACTCCCCAAAATTTAAGGGATGTCCACCCTTTTATGGGATTAGCCGGGTACTATCGAAAATTTATTGAAGGATTTTCCAAAGTGGCCCATCCCATTACCTGTCTGTAGAGAAAGGAAGACAAGTTTCTTTGGACAGCCAAATGTGAAGCAAGTTTCGCAAAGCTGAAACAATTGCTCACTTCCACTCCTATTCTAAAAGTGGCTAATCCATATGGTGATTTTGTTGTATGCACGGATGCGTGCAAGGATGGTTTGGGAGGCATGCTAACGCAAGACGGTTCAGTAATTGGATATGAATCTAGAAAGATGAAAATGCATGAAGTAAACTATGCGACGCATGATTTAGAACTGGCTGCCATAATTCATGCTTTAAGAATGTGGTGACATTACCTTCTTGGAAAAAGGTTTGTTCTTAAAACTGATCACATTGGGCTGAAATATCTTTTTGAACGGCCAAATATGAATGGAAGGCAAGCAAGGTGGATGGCCTTCTTAAGCGAGTTTGACTTTGAAATTCATCATATCAAAGGCAAGGAAAATAAAATAGCTGACTCACTTAGTAGACGCATGCACATACTAACTATGGCTTCAGTTAACAGTTTCCAAACTGATTTAATGTCACAGATCCGGACAGCAGCTGAAAAAGACCAAAAGTATCTGAATTTACGACAAAAGTGTCTTGTAGAAAATTCAGATCAGCAAGCAACTAATTACAACATATCCAAGGATGGACTGTTGTTGTTTAAAAATGGACTGTACATCCTGGATCAGCCAGAATTAAAGAAACTGATTCTGGATGAATTTCACAAAAAACCATATTTTGGTCATCCAGGTTATCGGAAAATGATAACAGCTATTAAAAATAGCATTATTGGCCTAGACTGAAATCAGAAATTGTTGAATACATCGCAAAATGTATGGACTGTCAGCGGGTGAATGTAGAACATCAACATCTGGCTAGTTTGTTGCAACCTATACCAGTACCACAATGGAAATGGGAGACCATTTCTATGGATTTTATCACCGGGTTGCCTAAAAATAACAAGCAACATGATGCTATCATGGTGGTAGTGGATAAGTTGACTAAGGCAGCTCACTTCATACCAGTCAAATCCATGTTCAAGGCAATAAACATTGCAGAGGTTTTCATGAAAGAAGTCTTTCGACTCCATGGAATTCCCAAGGTGATTATATCCGACAGGGATACAAAATTCACCTCACACTTTTGGAAGGATCTGTTTACAGGTTTGGGGACTAAACTGAGATTTAATACAACCTACCATCCGCAAACAGATGGAAAGACCGAGAGGATGAACCAAATCCTTGAGGACATGCTTCACTTGTATGTCATGGATAACCCAAACCAGTGGGAAAACTACCTACACTTAGTTGAATTTGACTACAACAATGGTTACCAAACTTCTACAGGAATGAGTCCATTCAAAGTGTTGTATGGAAGAAAGTGTAAAACCCCTATGACTTGGGATGATCCGGTAAATCGGATTGTGATGGGCCCCGAAATGCTAGCTGAACTAGAAAACATTATGCAGAAAGTTAAAACAAACTTAAAAACTTTCCAATACAGGCATAAAAGCTATGATGATCAACATAGAGAACATAAAGAATTTGAAGTTGGGGATCATGTATTCCTAAGAGTGAAAGAAAAGAAAAGTTCTTTGAGCTTGGGCAAGGTTGCCAAACTTGCACCGAGATTTTGAGGTCCTTTCCAAATACTTGTTAGAGTAGGACCTGTTGCTTATCAGTTAGCTTTACCAACAAATTTTAAAGTACATGATGTGTTTCATGTTTCATTGTTGAAAAAATATGTATATGATCCTAAGCATATTGTGAACTGGCATTTGATTCAGGTGGAATCAGAAGGAGACTTCCAGACATACCCTATATGCATAATGAATCGGAAAGAGGCGGTACTTCAGAATCGAACCATCGTTCAGGTAAAAGTGAAATGGGAGCACTATAAGCCTGAAGAGGTTACCTGGGAAATGGAAAAGGAAATGCGAGCAACATACCCTTTCCTGTTCAAAGAAGCACATGACACACACTGAATATGCTTATTATGTTGTTTATTGTTTTGCAAAACTGTTTAACACCGAAGACGGTGAAAACTTAAGGGGAGGGGAAATGTAATACCCCAATTTTGGACTTTGAACCCCTATTATATTTTGCTAAGTATTATTTCAGTTTACTTAATTGACATTATAAATGTCACGTCCCCTTCCATCAATCCAATGCAAGAAAGGAAACGTGACCAAACTTACCGGGCTTATTGGCAATCTCAGCCCCGTTCATTACTAAGAAATTCATAATAAATAAAAACTTATGTGTGCAAATACATAATTAATATAAACACAACGGAAATAAACACAATTGCACACAGACAAACAGTAATGCATATCTTATTTAACCCAGGCAGATGATGAATCAACATACAGAGAATTCAGTCTCGTCCTCATGCTATGCATAGACTTCACGTCGATTTCATTAAGATAATCATTTCATTTCATTAACATGGGCAATTATCATTCAGAATTAACACACTACAAAACACATAATGCATATAATGTAAATCACAGAAAACACTTATCTTGAAGATGAAGCTGTCCAAACAACTGGCTATGTGAGAGCAACTTTCCACCCAACCATAGATCTCTGTCCAGCATGTATTCTTTCAGCTGAGAGATCACCCCCGAGCTGGGCTATGTATCCACTAAGGAGGAACTAGATGGGCTCACTCACAATCATAGTTTCACTCAAATAGTCATGCTAATACAACACACAGTTGGGTTTATCAAGCCTCACCCAACATAAGGAAGGTCCCCTTCTCTGCTGCGCAGTCCCTCAGGCATCCCTTCTCTCCATTGCTCTCCAGGATGGACATAAAAAGGTCCAAGCTGCTAAATCCTTGAGATTCCAGCCTTCATTGGTTTATCAAGCAAACCCAACCTCTGTTCAATCATTCACACTTGGCTTTCTCACAATTCTATCATCAAATAACTCAATTCCGTCATTGGTCTTCTGGGCTATCAAAACTGGGTTTTCCAATGGATTTCGAGGTAGATAATGCTCCCAAATTCGCCCCAACGTTCATACCTATGGATCCCGCATTGGATTTCACTGTCCAATACCAATTTTGGGCGTTTATGGCTCTTCAAAATGTGGGTTCTTTCACAATTGCTTTTTCTGGTTTTTCTCATTGTTGGGAATTCATTTTTTGGATGAAAATTGATGCTGGGTTCCTCCACAATGGCCTGGGAATGAGGAAGAAGCAATCCCTATGAGGTAGAGTGACTTGTGGTACAAGAAAACAGAGCCCATACTCTGCCATACGAATTTCTGGGCTGCCCATGCTCCATTGAAGCCATGGACTGAAATCTTCAACTACTTCCTTACAACATAAATAAATGTCATCAAGGAAAGTCAAATGGGTTCTCACAATGACATTTGGCAGCATGTGGTTCATCCCCACAGCCCCCTCACCACTCCCTAGTGGAAACACATGGCCCCTTCTCATTCATTACCTCCATAGCCAGTTTTGGTATTTTATTGCATGATGTTTATTTACATCATTTTTACAATGTTCCATGGCTAAATAGCACATGGGTGACATAATGTCTAGTACTTGCATTTTAAATAAAATTCGAACTTCCACTAGCGGGGCCTCGGCCTTGAGCTCCACGCTAGGAAAACATACATCACATGTATACAAAATTTACATTAAAAGCTAATATATCCTAAGGGTCAAAATGGGATATTACAATCCCCTCCCCCTTAAAATAACACCGTCCTCGGTGTTCCAAGACTTAGGAATACATATACAATTTACGCATCCAAAATTTTCAAAAAAAAATTGCAGATATGCCCTGCGTTCTATCCTTTACTTTGAACTTTCAGGATCAAGTCCCTTGGATTCCATAAACTGCTCCTGCGGGTTCTGACCCTTCAGCTCATCCACAAATCTGAAAACTTTATGGCTGCTACCCTCTTGATGTCCCCTTGTTGGGCAGTTGCGGAGACAATGATGTCCTCCACATTTCCAACATTTCATTGGTTGCTTCATCTTTACCTGCTCAATTTCCTTTGAGTCTTCATGCCTGGAACATTTTTTAATAGACCGATTGGATGAATACCTCATCATTGATCCACTTTCATTTCTCTTATAGATTGCTCTCATAATGCTTTTTACCTCCCTTTGCAGACAAATAGAGTCCTACAAAACCTTGTGGTTCATCTCATTATGCTGCTTTTGTAGCTTGAGTAGTTCTCCAATATTTTCTTGGGTCTTGGCAACTGTTTGAATGATATTTTCAGCCAAGTCCAATAGCCTTTGGTCTCCTGCCATGGTCAAGGTGCACAACTGGCTTTCACTTTGCTCACAAGCAGCACTTGCTTTGGAACAATTGTAATAAATTAGCTTCACTTTCTCACCTGTGAAATACATCATGGCAATTTCTATTAGGCCAACCATAATACAAACATTTAAAATCAAACAATTAATTTCCCAATTGACATGGGTAGTCCATGCTTTATCCATGAGACTTTCACACTTTCCATACTTTCCAAACATACTCATGAATTCCTTCATGTTCATCTATTCACAGGAAATTCATTAATTCAGTATTCACAATTATTTTAAGCAATTAACACAATCATTTCAAGTCATGACATGCATCAAACAATTTTATGTTTTTATAAATGCATCAATAAAAAGGAAAGAGAGAGTAGTAAGAGTTTTCTCCTCTTAGTCTTGTTCCATTCTGGAACCCACACCACCACTGTGGTTTTCATGCTCTTAGCCTCTTTCACTTCAATGTGAATGCTTGACCTGCCCTTCTTGGCTATGACACTTAGTGTCTATGGTCTATTCCAGACCTCTCAACCATGGAGTCCCTCCACATGGTTTGTCTACAACTCTTGGCTGCTAGGACTCACACAGTTCCACTAGCCTCATCTTCCATCACTGGTCATGTTGAGCTCTTTAGGACGGTTACATGTCCACATGCATCCCTAGGATGCCTTCATAGTCCTTGCTTCCAACAATACCTACATTCAAATATTGAATCAATTAGCATGTTTAGTTTATTTTCATAGGATTTATCTTTAAACAAGAGTTTAGGAAATCATAACCAAATCATATATACATGTATATTCATAAGCAAGAAATTACAAGATAACCAAATACTTATCTGCATTGGATGTCTTCACTTTATTCCATAGGGGCTTGTATCGCCTATGGACTTGGATGTTTGGTCAGCGCACAGGCTACTCCTCAACATCAAATAATATTGTATGTTTGTCCAGCACGCAAGCTGCTCCACAACATCAAATAGTCTTGTATGTTTGACCAGCACGCAGGCTGCTCCACAACATCAAATAGTCTTGTATGTTTGGCCAGCATGCAGGCTGCTCCACAACATCAAATAGTTAATGCTCAACCAATCACTCTCTAGATTTACCAAGCAATTTATAGTTCTTTCAAGGTCCTTGCTTCTTGTATTATGCATTTCCAATCAAGAAACAAGAGTGTATCAGCTTAGCTGTTAGAAGACATATACCTGAAATCTTTATTATTTCAAACAAGAAATAAATGGAAATGAATACTTATCTGTATTATGTGTTTCCTCTCTGGTCCACAGGGTCCTGCTTTTCTTTACAAGCCTTGGGATCCTCCTGCAGACTGGGATGTTTGGCCAGCACGTAGGCTGCTCCAAAACATCAAATAATTAATGCCCAACCAGTACACCTTCACATCGACTAGATTTACCAAGCATTTGGTGGTGCCCAACCAGTTCCATACCTGGTTGGCCCTCTCCATTTTCGAGCCATCACATTCGTCTGAGTCATCGGCCAATGGAAGGTAACTGCACCACCGACCATTATAGGTCAAGGCTCTAGTACTCTACCTTAGGCTTACATCAGCCTTTCACATGTGTCACAATCCCTCAATGCGCATAACAATTCGTCACCCACATAAGGGTGGTACTCCTTCTCTTGTGCAAAACGGCGTTTAGGAACTCTTTAGGTGACTTTCTTAACTGCAGGCTATCATGGCCCCATGATACCCACTCACACTACACAAAGGTTACCACTGCTCATACAGTCCCATTGAGTACCATTTTCTTCACTTGTCCCTTTAATGTGCAGCACCAAATTTCATATGTATAAGCTGACAACACAAAATGGATAAGCAAGCTCATCAATATTGCTGCTCTAAAACTGTAAACATATTTCATAACATTTGCTATCCAACATTGAAACACCAGGAATGCGTCCATTCCCTTAGGGCGTAGTCAATGTTGTCAATCCTATCATAACCCAACATCGGAAAGGTGTGCACCCCTTTTCTGATGTGAGCCATGTAGGCCCTACCCATATTCAAGCAGTTTTCCATAATGGAAATAAAATCAAAACATGCTCTGCATATTAACTCCAATAATTAGACATGCATGTATGTGTATATATATCAGTCAGGGTTTACAGAACACTTATCCATTTCGCAAATATAATTTTTCTTCATTAATGAGGAATGGAGGATCCTTCTCTGAGTTGACAGTCCCTCGGTTTTCCATCCCAACTCATTTTGATGTTACATAACCCTCATATGTCTTACTGACATAATCTTTACCATTTCACTCATATTGTTTACCAATCATGCAGTGTAGGTAGGACATTATCAAAATATCCAATGGCGTTTCACCCGAAACCCATTTCCAAGATATGGGATCCTTCCCATGAAGTTTGGCTTCTATAGGCCCTCTCTCATGGTCTTACTGCAATGTGCCTTCCTGACACACTTATTAAATAGCCAAACAATCAGCCACATTTAACAATACAATCCAAATATGATTGTTCCATAACCAATCCATGGCACTAATAATTAAATTCAATCTAAATTTGCAATTCTGTCTACTACAGAAATTAATTTGCTTAGCCCTGAGACTATCCTCATATTGCTTGGCTCTTGTAAGTGGCACCATTCTGTCCATTATGGATTTATGTTTGCTACCATACATGGACATCCACCTACAACATGTCCTCCTGACACAATTTTACATAAGCCAAACAGTCATTAGCAATTATTAGCAAAATTTCAAATCTGAAAATTTACAAATCTGAGATTTACAATTGTTCTTTCTAACAGAACTTAGAGTTCTCAACCATTAGATTCTTCTCATGAGGTTTGGCTCTTTCACATGGTATGTTCCATCCTTCATCATGGACTTACCCACATTTCCATGCCCAGACCAATCTACCTGTAATCAGAAAGTTCAACCAGCCAAACACTTGTAAGTCTCCATGCATATAATATTTCATTGCTGCAACAGTCACTGAAGCATTTTCAGAATTATAACATTCCATAATTCAAACACTTCGAGTTGTTAACATATCAATATCACCAAAACTCATTTACTTCACGTGCATCATTATCATACTAAAATTGCAAGGTACAGTCACATCATTTGTGCAATTTAAATGAAACTTTTAGATACTCATCATTTCTCAGTCCTATGATTTATACAACTCTACCCTTCCACATAGTATTCCGATAGCCCATCGATCATCACTGCCCTCTTCATGCACTTACTATTATGCATTCATAGAAGCTCATGAAATGTCTCGCTCATGAAATGATCTCATAATTTTTTACAATTCATCATTTCATCCATTATTTAGCTTGCAATAACACATATACCATCCCCATGCATTCATGCAATGCATCACAACATGTGCACCAACACTTATGCATGCACATTTACAACATTTACTCAAACTTTTCATATGCATCCACTCAATGCATAACTAAAAGATTTATAAAATCTCTCAATGCATATCCATTTAATGTTACCTTGCATTGTTTCATGGGTACTATGCATTCAAGCATATTATGGCCTAACCATGACTACCTCATATAGCATGCTTTACCATAATCAGGACCACCAATCCTCACTTGCTTTGATTATTAAGCTCATAACCAACATACACATGGCATGATATATTTTATATGAGTGCAATCTAAATTTCTAAACAGTCACATGGTATGAGGCCTCTCACCTTCACTACTCCATGAGTACTAAATATGGTTCAATGGATTCTTACCCAATCTCCTTTCAACACTTATGCAATTACCATAATTAAACCATTACCTGTAAGGATCCCATTTACACCTTTGATGTTACCTAATCAGTTGGTCTCTTACAGAGGATTACCGAATTCTTCCACCAACCTCTTAATCATGGATTTGTTGCCTTATCCTTTTCTTTATAAGGTTGTTGGTCACATGCAACAACATCATCAACATCTTCATCCATGCTTATGTTTTCTTTGGTCCTACAACCAATACCAACACCAATAGTGATTATCAACCACAATATTTACCATTAGTGGTTCATTGCAGATGTAAAATCCCACTACTTTTACCAATATGTAATATCATATGCGTGCAAAAACATATTCTCATGCACTGTGCATTGTTTGTGAATATGCCAACTAGTGCATATTCATGCTATCCATCTAATATCTGCATTTTCAGCATTCCCATGCCATAATTTTATGTACACAAAGCTCATAAAATATAATTACAATAGCAAACACGAGCTAAGGAATCCTCCCTTTCCAATCCTTCATCATGGCATGCAATTCCTCTTCCACGTCATAGCTGGTATGATTTCATTGCTTCTAGAAAACACACAAGGAATTATTAGATATGATTTAATCACCAAGCATCAATTCAATACATATACTTATGCATAATATTCTAACTTACTACTTTCCAGGCATGCAATTCTAGAAATTGTTCATATTGACAACAACAATTTTTTGTCAAAACAGCCACTAGCACTTTTCTGCTCTGCATAACTATGAGGTATGATAACCTCATTCAAATTCTGGTCATGCACCATTGTTCCCTACTGGATAATCTTTCCAATGTCTATCCACATGCTCCATTCTGACTTCGGGTGTGGAAACCACATTACTTCAAAAATGTCAACTTTTACCAAAATGACAATGAGAATTCTACACTTTTACACAGTTACAAAATATCTTGAACTGCCAACTTCAGCCACCTGTAGAAGAAAATCCATGAAGAATCACGAAAAATTTTCTATCGAGCGAAGTTAGTCCCTATAACAAGGAACACTCAGCAACTCGCGGATCTCTGTCCTAATGCTCCATTCATCTTCTATAAAATTATGGATTTGACTACTTCTCACTTTTGACATTTTTCCAAAATTTCAAATTTTGGGCCAAAAATGGCTATTTCCCAAATGGTGCATTTCTGGAAAATCTTTGTCTAACGGAATATGTCTGGATTAATGAGAATATGAAATGTTGATTTCAGTAAATTTCTTGAATCCGAATTACAAGGTCACTTTCATCCACTGTAAGCTTTTCAAAATTCCCAAACCCTGGCCCGGAATAGTGCTTTTTGGCCTTCTTGCACATCCCGACTCCAAATCCTTTGGATTTTGGCTCCAAAACTCCAAACTTAACACCGTGCCTACTCCATGAATGCTCCATATAAATTTCGGCTCAATCCGACCTTCTGTCAAGCATCGGGACACCGATTTGTGAAAGCCATTAATCTCAAATTCATGCCCAATTGGAGCATAATGGGATCGGGATCCTCACTGGTTCATTCATGGCTTCCGTTAATGGCCTCAAAACGCCACCGAACTCATCCAAATCTGATTCCGCAGGCTCCTGTAATCCAAAAATCAATTTTCGGGCTCTGTATTTTTTTTTTTCGCCATACAGGCTGCAACCCGCAATCCATACTGCGGGTGCGGAAATGCTACTTTTCCAACCCGGGGCTACTCCATCCCGCAATCTCGCAACTCAGCGATTCCGCAATTCCGGGTGCGGAAAGCCAAGTCGCGGACATGGAAATTTTAACCTTTCCGCAATCCCGCAACCCGTAATCCCGCAATTCCGCGCTTCCGGGTGCGAAAAGCCAAGTCGCGAATACGGAAATTTTAACCCTTCCACAAAAGAAGGGTCGGCCACCCCTTCTTGTGATTAGTATTTTCTCTAATCACAATCCGCAGGTATTAGTATTTTCTCTAATCACAATCCGCAGAAGAAGGGTCAGTTGCCCCTTCTGGTGATTAGTATTTTCTCTGTCACGTCCCCTTCCATCAATCCATTCCATGGAAGGAAACATGACTAAGCTTACAGGGCTCATAACTCCTTCATCCCTTGGCCAAATGGGACGAGTTTGGTACCGTTGGAAAAAATTTTGAGAGCTCTATGCACTTGGGTGGTCCTCTGCCACATCTAAGAACTCTAATCCTGCCATTTTTCCATTCTAAAATGACGCCCCAACTTCACCAATACCATGTTAAAACGTTCTGTCACCTGCCTATAACTCAGAGTTTGGCCCAAGCAGCCCCAGTGCTGCAAGCTGGGCTCTGATACCACTCTGTCATGTCCCCTTCCATCAATCCGATGCAAGGAAGGAAACATGACCAAACTTACCAGGCTTATTGGCAATCTCAGCCCCATTCATTACTAAGAAATTCATAATAAATAAAAACTTATGTGTGCAAATACATAATCAATATAAACACAGCGGAAATAAACACAATTGCACACAGACAAACAGTAATGCATTAGCTTATTTAACCCAGGCAGATGATGAATCAACATACAGAGAATTCAATCTTGTCCTCATGCTATGCACAGACTTCACGTCGATTTCATTAAGACAATCATTTCATTTCATTAACATGGGCAATTATCATTCAGAATTAACACACTACAAAACACATAATGCATATAATGTAAATCACAGAAAACACTTATCTTGAAGATGAAGCTGTCTAAACAAATGGCTATGTGAGAGCAATGTTCCACCCAACCATAGATCTCTGTCCATCCTGTATTCTTTTAGCTGAGAGATCACCACCGAGCTGGGCTCTGTATCCACTAAGGAGGAACTAGATGGGCTCACTCACAATCATAGTTTCACTCAAATAGTCACGCTAATCCAACACACAGTTGGGTTTATCAAGCCTCAACCAACACAAGGAAGGTCCCCTTCTCTGCTGCACAATCCCTCATGCGTCCCTTCTCTCCAGTGCTCTTCAGGATGGGCATAGAAAGGTCCAAGCTGTTAAATCCTTGAGATTCCATCCTTCACTGGGTTTATCAAGCAAACCCAACCTCTGTTCAATCATTCACACTTGACTTTCTCACAATGTTGTCATCAAATAACTCAATTCCGTCATTGGTCTTCTGGGTTATCAAAACTGGGTTTTCCAATGGATTTTGGGGTAGCTAATGCTCCCAAATTTGCCCCAAGAATCATACCTATGGATCCCCCATTGGATTTCCCTGTCCAATACAAATTATGGACGTTTATGGCTCTTCCAAACGTGGGTTCTTTCACAGTTGCGTTTTCTGGTTTTTCTCACTGTTAGGAATTCGTTTTTTGGATGAAAACTAATGTTGGGTTCCTCCACAATGGCCTGAGAATGAGGAAGAAACAATCCCCATGAGATAGAGTGACTTGTGGTACAAGAAAATAGAGCCCATACTCTGCCATATGAATTTCTGGGCTGCCCATGCTCCATTGAAGCCATGGACTGAAATCTTCAACTACTTCCTTACAAAAGAAATAAATGTCATCAAGGAAATTCAAATCGGTTCTCACAATGACATTTGGCAGCATATGGTTCATCCCCACAGCCTCCTCACCACTCCCTAATGGATATACATGGCCCATTCTCATTCGTTGCCTCCATAGCCAGTTTTGGTATTTTATTGTATAATGTTTATTTACATCATTTTTACAATGTTCCATGACTAAATAGGACATGGGTAACATAATGTCTAATACTTGCCTTTTAAATAAAATTCGAGCTTCCACTAGCGAGGCCTCGGCCTTGAGCTCCACGCTATGAAAACATACATCACATGTAGACAATATTTACATTAAAAGCTAATATATCCTAAGGGTCAAAATGGGGTATTACAATAAATCTGATAAATTGATTTCTAATGACCATGTGGACCAGCACACGAATAAGATAGGAGTCACAGTCCCCTCAAGGTTGGAGGGAAAATGCCAATTGATAATAAGAAGAAGAAATTATTATTGGAGAAAAATGGAAAACCCTAAAGAAAATATTTGAGAGACTAATGAATTAAAAGAATTCATAAAATGAGGAATTTCCCACCGAAGAGAATTAAAAGTGAAACTCATTGAAAACACTAAATTTATTCATTCCACACATTCACATGATCATTAACACACAAGAGAAATGGGAACTTGGAAAGAACAATAACCTGAGGCAAATGAATACTAGTGAAGGAGGACAGATTTGGGAGAACCAAACTGGTCCTGAAGCCAAGTGAATGAGGACAGATTTGGGAGAACCAAACTGGTCCATATTTAGAGGAATCATACAGCTAAGTATTGGCTTGGCTGCTTAATTGTGTGCAGGTAGGAGAACTATCACAAGCTTGCAGGAGTATTGCATTTACTCTGAATAGGCTGTGTTTAATTGATTCTCTTAATGGTTGAGGCTTAAAACCCCCTGGAGCATCCTGGAGCTCAGGAGTATTGAGTTGGATGTTGGGTTTCCTGCTGCCACTGAAATATCCTGAATAACTTGGGGAAAACAAGTTAAGGGTAACTTAAAATCTACACTCTGACCTGGGGGACTGTGAACTCAACTCGAGGGTGACCTGAAAGCAAGAAGTACTTGTTGGTCAAAGGTTAGGAGGTTTTTGCTTGGTTCCATTGGTCATCAGATTTCAGATAAGTATATATGTTGAAGCTATATGATTATTTTTATGGACAGTATTGGAATTTTTTTATGTGTATTCCTGCAAGTAATGTTAAATGATCTACTATTTCAGATCTGCTTACATGTATACTATTATATTGATTTATGAGCATAGATCTACCTTAGATTTCTAGATCTCTGCAATCTAATATAGTTTTATGATCTCAGTTGAATGCCTGAAATATTCCTAGTTCATATTTGAAGTATGAATGGACATGGTTTTGATTTGTTTAAGTTGACAGAAATATTGTTTAAATCAGGATTTGCAAGCCTAAGAGAGGCACCTTAGAGTGATTATGGTTTAAATGCTAACCCATGGTTATATATATGCATTTTATGCAGAATACCTTTCTAACTTATTGACAAAACTTTGTTTATATAAATGTTATTGTGCAAATCAGGAAAACATGTAAACTAAGGGTTTACATGTCAAGCCTTAAGATATTTATAAACCCTCATTTTCTATTTTATAGATCAACCCATAATGGGGATATTTTGAATAAGATATTTTCCTACATGTTAAAGGGAACATTTATTTCTGAATATGCTTATACATTCTTGTTACAAATATGGGTATGAAAGACTTGTTTAGCAGATGCGTTTTATATTCATATTAACGCCCTTAGTATGGGCGGTGTAAAGTCGCGATATCCCTGCAAGAGTTGAATTGTGGTCCATGGAATGGAACCCACTTTAATACAAAATATACATTTATATACTATAGAGTTAAGTAGTATGTACAGTTAGGGTTTCCTAAAGTTTTGGCTTACATTTACTATTAATTCCTGAGAGACCAACTAAGTTTCGAATGCATTCTATATGATAAATGCAGTGGCGTTCATGTTAATTTAATGCCCTCTATATGGGTCAAGATAGGGACGCGATATGCATCTCGGAATCAATTCGTGGTCTGTGGATTGAGACCACATCAATATATTAAAAATACGGAGTTAATGGTCCTTTGCAAACAAGGATTTAAACCTTACAAGTTATCCATTAATATAAACTATATGCAAAGTCACGATTCCTTCTTGCTTAAACATCTTATGAATGGCCACGATTTACACAGTGCGTATTTGGACAACGAAAATCAATGCTGCAAGAATAACATTTAAACACGAATCCACAGATATGTATTTAATACACTATCACAACTTATGTGAATGTCGACGGTTATACTGCGTGGATCAATTGTGATTGCAGTACCGATTTCCTTTTATACATAAATGCACTATGACCTATGCTATAAATACTGTATGCATCTAGCTTAACACTTAGGCTACGGCTATGCTCGGCGAGCAGTGAACAAACATGAAATTACATTATTAATATCAACTGCTGGAAAGTATGATGTTACGACCTTATGGTCAGACTAAATGTGAATTAATGGAGTGTTGTTACCATTTAAAAACCGATGCATATATGTTTATTTGAGCATGAAGAAAGCAGGGAAAATAACTACTATTTGAATGTTGTAAACATTTACGATTAACCATTGTGAAACCATTTTATTAATGCAAAATACAACATGGGAGAAACACCCCATTTCTGGAAGCTAAACGCTTAACCATTTCCACATTTAAAAAGATGATGGCCACAAGTTTCACATAATAACTCTTTTTAAATTATAAAAGAAAAAGAGAGAGAGGCTGAGAGCTTCCATAGCATCTCATTATAGTAGCAAACAAGTTATTACTTAATGCTCTCCTTTTTCCAATGCATTCATTATTTACAAAATAAATATTACAGTCTAGAGCTATCGCTCTTCTTCCCTAAACCACCCAGGTCGTGGAGACCAACTGTTACGCAAGCAGTAAGCGAAGATTCTGCAGTTTGGGCCGACGGCCACCACTTTTAAACAACAAAATCCTAACCCTTAAACCCTAGGAATGCTTGAGTAAATCAGCCTAAGCCAACAGGATAAGAACAACCCCCGAGGGCATCTTTTGGTTGGCACGTTACCTGGCAAATGGGGAACCTTTCCCCCATGTTAGGCGACGGTTGAGGAGCCACGATGCATTCCCAAACTCCACCACCTTGCTTACCTACACGCGTAGTTAAAACGTGGTTAAAAACGTAATAAGTAAAAATCAGAAATAATATTATTTACCATAGTATAAACGAGGCTTGCGTTGGGACATTTTACCTACTAGTGAAGTGAAAACGCAGACATTGCTCCACCTTTGCATCACCACGAATTAACACAAGAATTAATATAAGTATGTGTTGACCCAAACTCCCTTACACACCGGTCCGAAAAGGTTTAATCCTTTCCAGCAACACTCGCAGAGCGAGTGAAGTCTCACCCGAGATGGATAAGGGGGCTGCAGGAACCAAGTTTCCGCAATGGATTTGAGGACATGTACCAAGCACACATTACTATCGCAGGAACCAGAGATGTTATCCTTCGCATTATACTAGCAATTCATCTTTTGCATATTCAACCATTCGCATATTTAGCACATAACAGACATTCGCAACATCATAATCAACCTACTTATTCGCATAAACAGTAATTACTAAATCCACAGCGTATTAACCATTTCGCAAGCATTCGTATTCATCATCTAACAGAAGCAAAGACAGAGATAGAACCATAACCAAACATCCTCATGCATTCATTAAAACCTGTGGAACGACTTTCGTAGAAACAGTCAATACATCATATCGTGGATACAAAACAGATCAAAATGATCGATGGAAAAGATAGATCAACTGATGCCCTTAGGCTTACAATCCTACTCTTATTTATATGCTACAAAACGGTCCACATGACCAATTCTAACTAATTCTAACTAATCTTGCGCTTCCTCGTTCTCCACGATTGGTCCTTCTTTCATGGATTATCCCTTTCGCAGTTGTCGACTTCCGCACTTCATGCGGACTGATCCCGTGCCAATAGGCCCCCAACACAAACTTGTGGCTCTCCCTCAAGCCACCTCAGCTAGACAACTCTGGTGCATTCACCTTCTGCTTGAAGTCGTCATATCCACCCTTGATCTGGTCGACCACTTCCTGTACTGATACTTTAATCTAGGTGTTGTCTTCCACCTGCTGGTCTGTGGGGTGCTCACAATTCTTCTATTGCACTTCCTTTAATTGTTGTTCGACCTGTTCTATTACTTCCATTACTCATGTGGCACGATATTCTGCCATCGTCTGGAGCTCCTCCAAATGTGTAATCCTTCATCGTTTCCTTTTGCGTGCCTTGGTTACGCGCTGTTGCATACCTATTAATTATTTCGCCTTCGTCATCTGTACTATTGATGGCATCGCCTTAAGCGACCCCTTGAACGACTCCAGTTGTGTTTTTGCTTCGCTGAGTTGTGACTTCAGCTCAGTTAATTGGTCATCCTGGATTACACTACCCCAAAATGTTGTGACGCCCTCGGCGATTGTCTGGAATGCCTTCTTCATCTCCATAATCTCTACCACGGTGTCTTCGATCGCAACCTGTCACTGCTGAATCTGTTCCAGTTATGTGCTCAGTACTGCCCTTGCTTGCAACTTTGCATTTTTCTGTCGGAGGTTGGTGATCAGTAACCCTAGCATAATCGCCTTTGCCTCTGGTAGCACCTCCTTCTCTACTTCAGGAGTCTTCTCACATACTGTGGATAGGGCTTCTTCTAGTCGCTTCCTATCCTCCAGGGCCTTCTCCTTCTCCGCTATTGTTTGGTCCTTCTCTGCCTAAAGGCGTCGTGCCTCTACCTTGATGTCCTGCACCTGCTTCTTGTAGGGCACCATCATTTCATGTATGGTGGCCTCGCGTTTGCTGAGTTCTTTCATTGCTGCGGATTGCATTCTTTGTAGCGTCAACAATGGTAGTAGGTTGAAGTCTACTACGATTGTGTCGAACTTCCTCAGCTCTACGTACAGCTCGTCGTTTCCTGTTGTTATCGCATTTGTAAAAATATGAACTATCTTGGGGTTCGTGCTGACCTCCACTTAAACCCTTTTTGTCGACACACTCGATCGAACTTCCCCGTGCGGTACACTGTACTCTGCAACTGCATTTGACAGTGAGGACAACAGTTTGGTTACCTGATAGAAGTATTTGTTGGAGTACTGTGTGACTCTCACACGATTGTCTTCTATGACCTCGGTTAATTTCTCCAGGAGTCTATTAACTTGTTCTTTTGGAAGACTGCCACTGGTGCTTCCTTCACCTCGGTCCATCCTTCATTTTGTCCTTTGTTCCTCTAATTCAGAATCCGTCGGGGTAGCTACTGTTGAGGCTCCATCATGGCTGGACCCCTCCGATTGGTCTTTCGCAGATTCTTCTTTTTCTGTACCTTCCTTCCAACTGACTGAACCTTTTTCTTCCTCGCCCAGGTTTATTCGAGTTGTTGGCTTCTCATTCAAGAGATCCTTCTCCTCAGCTAGAATTTTCCACTCTGTTGGCCATTTTCCAATGATGCCGTCCAACTCTTACTTGGTGAGCTTATACTGCGTTGGTTAGCAGTTATGCGACTTATCTACTCGAGCTTGAATGAAAATTGTGTGGGGCTCGACCGATAGTCTTGCAATCATTCGGTACTTCATTGCTGCTTTCTCTGATATGCGCGGTATCATTTGTGCATCCATCCGCAACCTTTCTAAAAACACATAAAACTGTAGAATGTGGTATTTTTGTCGTTCTTTATCAGTTGTTGCCCATAAATTCTGGTATCGTGCTCCTTCTCGTACCTGATCCTTTGGTGTGTCCATACCCTGCTAGTTCTAAGGTTCCCTCCAACCTGCTAATGCAACCAGCATCATGAGCCATGAGTAGGTAAATGGCTTCCCTTTCTCCTGCACATCGTATGCATCTTCGACCAGTTCGTGCAGCAGGAATTTGGACCAGTTCAGCTGCTCTCCTTTGGCACAGAGCTCCGCGGTGTCAAGGATGCCCGAGTTACATTCCCTGAGTCCGTTCTTCCGCACTAATTTGACTACGATTATCTTTGTTGCAACCCTAATGGCCTGATTTTGGATTGAGTCAATTATGTATCCTCTGGAATTCTTATTCACGCTGTGCTTCATCCTCAAGATTTCTGCAAGCTTTTTTTTGTTATCCTTCGCCTGGAAAAATTGGGAAGGGTCGGCCCCGTTTTTAGGCAGCCCGATGATTCTTGCGATTAAATTAACTGTGACTCGAATCTTCTCGTGCAGCCAAAGGTACCCACCATGAAAACAAGCCAGCAAATTTTTGACACATGCATTAACCTGTGCCGACCACCCAAAGTGTTTCATGTGGGTAAGGCCTAACAGCCCCGAATGCTCCAATCCCACCGCCCATCCTACGGGTTCCTTTGTGGTTGGGCCTCCTTCATGGTGGACATCAACGTAACCTTCGATGCTTTCTTTGAAATTCGCAAGGTCATGGTCCCTATACGTTAATTTCTGCAACTTTGCTTCGATGTTCCCAACGTGAGGAACTCCTGGCGGTATCGACGGCATTGCAATATTGTACCGTGCGTTCTTGTCAACTCGCAGCACTGGTGCCCCTCTCTTCTATGGTGGCACATACCTTGGTATTACTGGTTCATACTACACTTCTTGCAATACCTCATCGCCTGAGGTACCTGCATCTTCTTCGGTGAATCGTGCTGAGGTTCGGGTCCCTTTCTTCGACACTCGGCCGAAGGCCGATTGGCGCTCGTCTTCTTCTTGTGTGGTATGGTAGACATTACTTATGGTTGTTCCTGCGTAACGAGCGTGCGTTTGGGTCGTTCACTGTTGCTGCTCGAAATGTAAACTGCCATGCACTACAATTTCTTTCCTAATACACAGTGTGTCGAGTTGCCCTCCTGCTTCATTTTTATAGTGGTGGAATGTCGCATCTGTCAGATCTTGGGGAATAATTTCCAAATCCAATGCCAATTTTCCAAATCCATCACATGTGTCGGGCATTAATTGTGTCATTTTTTCGTTTTTGCCGTCGATCATTGTGATTTAACTGCTCATTTATTGCTGGATTGGACCCTTCCGCATCGTGGCAGTTTCCGACTTGTCGAAGCGTACCATGTTTGGGTATACCCTACGATTACCTGCTCATTTTTTATTTTTATTTTTTCGAATTCTTTATTATCCGATTGGCAATGCAGCCAGCTTGTTGCGTCGATACTTCGTCGTAGATTTTGGATTACATACTCTTTATAGTTATGTTCTATTGCTGATCTCTTCCAATTCCTCTTGGTCGTTGTGGTGTACTTCTTGAACTCATCTGTCATTGGTTCTACGTCCAGCACTTTGTCAATCGCGGATTGGACCCGTTCCTTGTACCTTGGATTCAACCGATAAGGCCGTTGCTTGACTAGCTTCGCATCGGGTTTCAGGGGGATCCTCATTTCGCCTAAGTCCCCGAAAATTCCTTTCATATCCAAGAATTTCATTGGGAACAGATCTTGAAACTCATGCAACAGATCAGTGATCTACGCAATAATCGACTCATCCCAGTAGTCTCCAATACTTGCGAACTTCGGGTTCTCCTCCGACCCAATGTTCACCTTCTTGATTTTCAATGATTGTTGAAACCTGTCGGAAGGTATTCCTGGTGCCTCAACACTGCGACTACCTTCTGATTCTGGCACATATATAGCCCTCAAATCATCCTCATCGTTGGGCTCTCCTGTGATATTATAACACTCCATCAATATTTCTGGTGTCGCAGTCCATTGAAGTGCCATCGGTTTCTATGTCGATACTGCATCAAATATTTTCTCACTGATCACTTGTAGCACACTATGGATGAAGGGGTTTTCATCTGAGAAACAAAACGATTGGCTGAAGCCAATGGTGAGCTGCTCCCAAGAGGTCGTCCCGCGTCGCAGTTCTGCTGCGACATACCAACTCCGCAGTACTTCATCCAATGTGTGCACGAATGCATATACCCACTCCTACTTCGCTCATGAACCCCATTGGTGTTGACATGCATTCAAATGTTCCTTCGGATCTCCTCTACCGTCATATTTATTTCCGCTATATATCGCAGCTTCACCGAACCTAACCTCCATGAGGTGTCGACATAGTGGCCAAGTTGTGATATTATACTTGTGCGCCGCCCACCAGCACACGGGAGTAGCCTTCAAGGCTTCCTCCAAGACCAATAGACGTTGCGGATCCGCCACTTTCCCCTCAAATTCAGTGAGGAACTTGCTCAAATTGGGAAATCCCTTGTATGTAAGTAGTGCACACTCCTCCATGGCTACCCATCGCAGCAACTGTGTGATCTTCGCACACCTCCTGAATGATACTTCATGTAACCGGTTTTTCCAATTCTCGAGCGCCTCATCTGAGGCTGACGATGCTGAACTGACACTACGCCATCCCAGTTCTCCATCTCCGGTAGGATTAATGTAATCCTCGGATATGTTGTATACACTATCCCATCTCTCTGTAAATCCTTCTCTTGTTGGTTCAATGTATCACTTCCCTTCCGCAGGATCAAGAGGTTCGATAACCCTTATCTCACAATTCTCAAACAAAATCGTCCACTTTTTGAAGTTGATAATGGCTTGGTTGTCCATTGCCCAGTCTATGGCTAGTAGCACCGGATAGGGGTTGGTGTTCTCAACAATCTCTATCACATCGAAGTCGGCATATGTCCTGAGTCCCTCAATTTCAACTAGGAGTTGGCACACCCGACCAAGTGGAGTAACCTTACTCTGGTTTTCTAATCGCAGCTGCACCAGAGACCAGGCCAACTGCGGTTTTCCCATTGTTTCCCATGTCTGCTTGGTCAGAATGATCACATCCGATCCCAGGTCCAAAATGATGGAGTTGACATCAAATGCTCTAATTTGTGCTGACATTAGCATCTCTCTCCCTGTCTTTCTCTTGTGTATGCAATTGACCTTTTTCTCCTGACATGCATCCTTCCGTCGATGCAACAGACTGGATATTTCTTCCAATGTGTCTGGGTCCTTTTCCAACTCCAGGACACTCTCCAATAAGGCCTTTAAAGTGTTATCCTTCCTCCGCGACTACGTCGTGTTGAACGTCGATGGCATATCGTAGATTTATTCCTAAAGAGGTAAGTGCCTCCTCTGTCGCATTGCCTCTTACGCCTTCAAAAAGACATCCCTTTCACCCTTCGCATCAAAGGTGACATGCTTTCGTGTTGTTGGTCAAACAGTAGCTTGTGACTTGTCGACTCCTATCACAGCTCCTCCTCGTTTCATGACTCCAACAATCGCATTGTGTTTTCGAAACTCCGTCGATATCATTTGTATAGCTGGTGGTGTATTCTGATTCTGGTTCTGGGGCGTGTTCTTGGTCTTCCATTTCGCGATGAATTGTGGCCAGTCCTCAACACTGTGGTCCACAACGCTGCAATACGTGCACTACGATGCCAGGTTTGGGAAATCCCTCTAATAATGCCCCTACTGCCCACAATTATAACACACTATTGGCCCTCGTCCTCGTCTAGCAGCTCCTCCACGTCCAATGCCGGCACCTCGACCTCTGCGGAATCATCCTCGGAAACCTCCACGCGCTGGCCCATATGGTGGGTACTGCGGTTGTCCATACTGCGACTGCTAATATGGTGACTGCCCATACTGCAGCTGGCCATACTGCGGCGGAGGATACTGCAGGTGCCCATACTGCGGTTTCCCGTATTGTCCTTGATCATACTATTGCAGTTGATTAAACTATGGTTGTTGTGTATACTATGGTTGTTGTTGTACCATCAGTTGCTCTTCCCCTTTCATAAAGTATGTGTCCGCAGTCCAGTCTTGCAGTAGGTCATAGGCCCTGCAGTCTTTCTCATTGTGACCAACCGACCGACAAAACTTGCAGTATAAGTTCACTAGCTTCGACACCATCTTTTGCAACTATACACATTCTTCCGGTCGATACCCTCTAGTTTGACAGAAAGGACACCACGGCATGCCTCCCTAACGAAGGGGGTTTGGTGCTCCTGATTGCAAATACTCATGAAAATCAAGGCAATTGTCCTTATGGTGTCCTTTGGCTTTGCACCTGGTGCACCATATGTCTTCACGGGTTCCCTTCCCCTTCTTGATATCCTACAATTGAAGTGTCAAAGTGGCCAATTGTGCCTAGATTTAATCCATTCCCATTGTTGCTTCGTCGATTGGTGAAGCCTCCGGCTTCATCAAAATCTCCAATGCTTCATCCTGTGTTGCTACCTTTTGTTGCATTAGTGGTCCGCGGATGTGTGGCACCAATCTCGCGATAAACCACTCTTTGTGTTGCATATCGTTTATTCTGAAACTCACCTTTGCTATCAACGTCTTGTACTGTTGATCAAATTCCCACATCGGCTCGTTTGGGAATTTCTTAATCTCTTTGAGCTCGGTAACCGTACTGCGACTCCGACTTTGGATTTTTAAATTCATCGACCATCGCTGCTTTGATCTGCACCAACGACTTTGCCGGTGTTCCCGTTGGAACCTTTGTAAACCTCATGAACCAGTCTAACACCCAGGCCCCTAAGGGTTGTCGCTAACTGTCCCTTTTTTATATCCTCATCCTGGACCTGCTTCACAGTCCAGACTACTTCACATAGGAACCAATACTGTTCGGGATCCTCGATCTCGTTCCCCTGGAAAGTGGGCATCTTTGTATCATCTTCCATCCTAACATTCCTACTACTATTGTTTACTGAAGTGCTACTTTTACCGCTGCACGTAGGGAAACTCTGCGAGTAGTATGTGTTTCTTACTGTAAAATTATGAGTAGTGCGCGGGGTTGAAGGTATATTGTCACTTGCGATCTGTTCCTCTTCTGCTTCTGGGGTAGCCTGGTAACTGTCTTCTTCGTAATAAGGTCGCTTCCTCCCTTGTGGTCATGTTTTGCAACCTTCCATTCCGATCCTCTCAGGAGACTCTCTCTTAATCCTCCTCTTCTTCTCGGGACGCCGGAATATCACCCCACTCCTCAAGGTACCACACTCTTCGTCAAACTCCCTTAGAAAATCGTCGTCGCTCATGTCCATCTACCCCACATCTTTCTATCGGATCCGCATTCATGTGATACCCTCAACCTCCGCACACTAATTTTTCTACTCGTCGAAATTCATTCTCAAGATGTCCTTTTCGCAAATGAGCATATTAATCCACAGTTTTAGCAACAGTAAGAATCTTCCACTCGGCCCCTTGAAGAAGTACCTCTCTGCGTCGCTATACGACTTGATGGTGTCTACTGCGAACTCAGTAACGTATCCCTCGAGGATACTATCCACCTAGAAATCAACAACACTCGATACCTTGTTGTCGACTTGTTTCAGTTGTCGGATCAGTTATGGAGTCCAACAACCAGGTTCAGTATTTTGGCAGTGATTTTTCTAGAATGTCAACTTTGCTAGCCACTCGTGCAACAACACCGGGAATTCACAGAAGAATATCTCGTGGATATCCGAATAAATATACTTCTGCAACCAACTAGATATTGTTTGTCCAGGGTTCCACTTTTCACCTTCTGCAAATTCCTCTGCCTTCTTATCAAACCACTCTTGGATCTCTGGTTTCATCGGATGCCATAGCATATCCTCTTCTTTCCTCTTCAAGGTCCCGGCAACGAAACCATTTGTTGACGCAGCATCTATCGACAGGGGTTCACTTCGCACTGTCGCCAACAAACACCAACCCAAACTCCCTTACACACCAATCCAAAAAGGTTTAATCCTTTCCAGCAACACTTGCAAAGCGAGTGAAGTCTCACCCGAGATGGATAAGGGGGCTGTAGGAACCAAGTTTCCGCAATGGATTTGAGGACATGCATCAAACACACATTACTATCGTAGAAACTAGAGATGTTATCCTTCACATTATACTAACAATTCATCTTTTGCATATTCAACCATTCGTAGATTTAGCACATAACAAACATTTGCAACATCATAATCAACCTACTTATTCGCATAAACAGTAATTACTAAATCCACAGCGTATTAACCATTTCGCAAGTATTCATATTCATCATCTAACAGAAGCAAAGACAGAGATAGAACCATAACCGAACATCCTCATGCATTCATTAAAACCTGCGGAATGACCTTCGCAGAAACAATCAATACATCAAATCACGGATACAAAACAGATCAAAATGATCAATGGAAAAGATAGATCAACTGATGCCCTTAGGCTTACAATCCTACTCTTATTTATATGCTACTAAGCGGTTACAAAACGGTTCACGTGACCAATTCTAACTAATCTTGCGCTTCCTCGTTCTCCGCGATTGGTCCTTCTTTCGCGGATTATCCCTTTTGTAGTTTTCGGCTTCTGCACTTCATGCGGACTGATCCCGTGCCAACAGTGTGAGTAAGGGCCGAAAGAGTTTCAGACTGAGCAAGCATGGAAAGTTAAATACGATAAGAGTTGTGAGTTCCAACTTACCCTAGAATACAAGGCGAGCACTGGCGACAACCTCCTGTTGTCCAGCATAACCCCTACGTCAAAACTCACCTTCGAGCTCATGGCATAGCCTGCTGCTCAGAGCAATAGCACTCTGCTTAGAAATTCATCGTGGTGACAGTGGCTGTTAGGAACCTATGTCAACCCTTCTCTTTACTATGTTAGTATATTGTTGTTGGACGCATATGCTTTGTAAGTCGTCCCGTAGTATTTGTTGATCCATAGTTTATATTAGCCCATAGTATTGACCCATAGTATTGGACGCATATGCTTTGTAAGTCGTCCCGTAGTATTATATGTCCCATGGTTTTGACTCATAGTATTGGGCATAGACTTAGTATATAAGTGTGTGTTGAGGTCATTGAAGGCACCGTGAAGTTAATTGTATTGAGCTTGCTCAAAGGAGGTTGCCCCCTCGAAGTGGCCCGTGATCAATATAAAAGCGATTCTGTTCTATTATTTCTGATATCTCGTGTATTTGCATTAATTAATTATTGCAGGTACATCTCATCTGGTATCAGAGCACTTTCCTTGGCACAAGTGGGAAATTTTTTTTTTTTTTCTTTTTTTTGGGCGGCGACTTTCAGATCAATTTCTGAAACTTTCTGCACAAAATCAGAAGAAACCTATTGCATATCTGAATTCCTCTTTCAAAAATACGCAGTTTCAAAAAAAAAATCATCTCATTTGGAGTTCTAAAAGTGGAGATATCGCGGATTTAAAATCAGCAATTTTTCAGAATTTCGGTGACGGCCGCGGAAATTGCGGCGAGAAAATCTTTTGACCGAGTGCCCAGATTTCTATTCTGCTTTCATTGGTAGAAGCAGAGTGGTTGTTCCAGTTCCGAAAACATGCTATAATAGCGATTCTGAGCAATATAGATCCGGTTTTTGAACATTGGGTGAAATTTCTGCCCAAATTTTTTCTGTTGCAGGTTCGGATCTGGGAATAATCCCTATCCGCTTAACTGTGGGAAGTACTTGGGCATAAGCCCTAAAACTCATTGTGAGGAGTACCACAGGAACCCCGAAGTAGCTGGCCATTGAGAGGACCTGCCAAGCGAAAAGGGCAACGACCCCTACCTGATTGACTAGTTCCCACCCGTGAGGTAAACCAAGAGCTGTCGTTTGTGGCCAAGCGGTTATCAGTTTTACCTGAGCCGTGGAGTGAGGGGTACTGCCCCAATACGCAAGCCGTCAGACAGCATTGGTGGCCGAGTGAAACACCTGAACTGTTAGGAAGCCGTTCATACTTGGGGTCCATATCTATTTAACTGTTGCCGATCACTTCCACTCCAGATCCAGCCGTTCAGATCTATTCTGAAAGTTGTTCCAGATCTAGTCGCCGTTTCAGATCCAGCCGTCTTCGATCCTTTCCACGTCGCTGCAGATTCATCTATTGCGGATCCCTTCTGCACCGCTGTTGCTGATCCATTTCTGGAAAAAAAAAAAAAATAAATAAATAAATAAATAAATAAATAAATAAATAAATAAAAAAATAAAAATAAAAAAAAATAAAAAAAAAATAAAAAAAAAATAAAAAAAATAAAAAAAAAATAAAAAAATGGTTATGGTTGTAACCCGTACAGGAGCACACACCATGGAGGAAGCACTTGCAGCCATCCAAACCAAACTCCAAGATCTGGATGAAAAAATTCTCAGCCTCCATCTTCAGCATTCAGCCACGAACAATACCAGACAGCCAGAATCTTTTGCAGCCACCGGGTTCTCTTCTTCCAGCAGTTTTCGTAGGCCGAAGCTTGATTTTCCTCGCTTCAATGGTACGGATCCGACTGGATGGATATACCGAGCAGAACAATATTTCAATCTGCATAATACTTTTGATGTTCAAAAAGTTCCACTTGCATCCTTTCATTTGGAACAGGAAGCCCTTCAATGGTACCGTTGGTACATCAAAGCTCATCCCGAGCCACACTGGACAGATTTTTGCCAACTGCTTTTGTCACGATTTGGCCCTAGTGCTTTTGATGATTTCACAGGAGCCCTCACTAAACTTCACCAAATTGGCACAGTGAGAGAGTATCAGACAGAATTTGAGAAATTGGCCAATCACACAGAAGGATTGTCTGATGAATTCTACAGGAGTTGTTTTATAAGTGGTCTCAAGGATGAAATTCGCTCAGAGGTCAAAATGTTTTGTCCCAACACAATGATGGAAGTCCTAGGGTTGGCTAAGTTGGCTGAGGACAAGATTACAGCTCAACAACGCTCCAAACCCACCCTTGTTCCCTTCAGAAATATGGGTTCCCAACGACCTCCCATCACGCCTTCTCCTCAACCAACTCCTATCAAGCATTTGTCTGAAATAGAAATGCAGGCACGCCGAGAAAAAGGGCTTTGCTATAATTGTGATGAGAAATTCACTCGGGGACATAGATGTGTTCAACAAAAGCTCTATCTCTTGGATGTGGATTCTCCGCCTGCCTTAGAACTTGGTGAAGTAGTTACAGATACAGTGGATGATCAGATCGACATTCAACACCTGCATATTGACACCCCATTTCAGGACGACCCACCTGAGATCTCTCTCCATGCTGTAACCAGCGTCACCACCCCACAAACAATACAGGTCAGGGGATACTTCAAGAAGCTCCCTCTTACCATATTCATTGATTCTGGTAGCACTCATAACTTCATTGACCCTCGGATTGCCAAACAGACTGATTGTTTTGTCCATCCTTGCTCCAGCTCTGAAGTCATGGTTGCCAATGGGGGCACCTTACCTTGCAAGGGGAAGTGTCACAATGTGCGTATCTCTATGGAAGATTATAACCTACACTCTGACATGTTTGCCTTTCCCTTAGGCGGATGTGATGTGGTTTTGGGCATTCAATGGTTACGCACACTTGGCCCCATCTTATGGGATTTTGCTGAACTTTGGATGCGGTTTAAAGTCAATGGGGCACAACACAAATTTATGGGCTTACAACCAGGGTCTCTCTGCATCATCAGTTCACATCGCCTAGAAAAAATCCTTAAGAAGAATTCACATGGTGTCATCGCTCAGCTCAATTCCATTCAGATGCACCCATCAACAGTCTCCACTACTTCCTTGGATAGATATGCAGGTATCTTTGCTGAACCAATGCGCTTGCTTCCTTCAAGAGACCTTTCCGGTAAGAATGTAGCCACATCTACCTCTCAGCAGGAAATGATGGCTATTTTGCATGCAGTACAGAAGTGGCAGCCATACCTATTAGGAAATTATTTCTGCATCAAGATTGATCTCCCGAGTCTGGAAATTTTTTTGGACCAATGGGTCTCCTCCCCACCACACCTGCAATGGGTTATCCAACTCATGGGTTCTCCCTATGTGATCACTTACAAGAAGGGTAAGGACAATATGGTGGAAGATGCTCCTTCTCGCACAATTGATGACCCAGTTTCTCTTACAGCTCTTTCTCTGCTTGTTCCAAATTGGTTGCAATATGTTCAACAGGGCTATCTCTTCTATGAACTCCATGCTTCTTCATCAACAGGGCACTCTGGGTTCTGCAAAATGTATGACCGGGAACAATGTAACTTCTTTTGGTCGGGACTAGAAATGACAATTCAACAGATGGTGGCTGACGATGATACTTTCCAAGTCAACAAGGGGGAAACGACACTCCTTTCCGGATTGCTCAAACCCTTGCCCATCCCTACACACTTTTGGCCAACTATTTCTATGGATTTCCTAGCAGCACTCTGGTGGTACAATCCCACATCTCAAAGGACACCATATGAAGCAGTCTATGGAAAAACACCGCCTGTTCTTCTTCCATACACCCTTAGCAGCTCTCCAATTCAGGAAATTGACTCAGTTCTTCGAAACCACGATCAGATTCTTCTCATTCTGCAGGACAATCTTCACATGGCCAGAATTCGCCTGAAACAACAAGCCGATCAGCACCGTTCTGAGCGCATTTTCCATGCAGCTGACAGGGTTCTTCTTCATCTACAGCCTTCCAAGCAATCCTCCTTGACACTCCAAAGGCGTCAGTGGCCCGAAATGCAAACCGAGGATGCTACCGGGGAACCACTCCTTCAGATTCTGCAGCAATTTCTCCAACCAAAGCTTTGAGGACAAAGCTTTTTTTAAGGGAGAGGGGATGTTAGGAACCTATGTCAACCCTTCTCTTTACTATGTTAGTATATTGTTGTTGGACGCATATGCTTTGTAAGTCGTCCCGTAGTATTTGTTGATCCATAGTTTATATTAGCCCATAGTATTGACCCATAGTATTGGACGCATATGCTTTGTAAGTCGTCCCGTAGTATTATATGTCCCATGGTTTTGACTCATAGTATTGGGCATAGACTTAGTATATAAGTGTGTGTTGAGGTCATTGAAGGCACCGTGAAGTTAATTGTATTGAGCTTGCTCAAAGGAGGTTGCCCCCTCGAAGTGGCCCGTGATCAATATAAAAGCGATTCTGTTCTATTATTTCTGATATCTCGTGTATTTGCATTAATTAATTATTGCAGGTACATCTCAGTGGCTTCTCCATTAAGCTTGACCCTTACAAACAATAGCTTACATCGGCGATGGAAGGTCACATTACCACTGAACCCAGCGGTGGTTGCATTGAAGTTTAGCCGTAGAACAACTAGGCGCCAAAACCATTAATGCAGGATCAACGATGTTGCATGAACCTGGTTTACCAATAAACCAAACCATGCTGAGATCAACGATGAAGATCAACTGGAGCATTAAGGGAGCCTGCGTCGAGTACGTAGTACAACTCGTGGGAATGGTAGCACGTCGCAGCTGGAAGGAGGGACCTTGATTTAATGTCGACAAACCTGTGTCCACATGGACCCAAGACCATCATGCAACTCGTCCATTCTCTTCCACATCGTCGAAAGGCTTCGTGTACCTGCCAAGGGGCAGCCAGCGTAGGGTTCAAAACATTGGTATGGGTTGGTAGGCCTGCGTAGCACAACCACTTCACCACCCTTTGAAACGACAACGTTAAACCTCTAAACCTGTGGTTACTTATGCGTATGGTTATCCACATTGGCAAGATCAATTGCATGTTTTCGTAGAACTATCGTTTTAATCACACTCCATTATGGTTGGTTATAACAACATTGATCCACGTCGTTGCTTTTGGAACCATAGTCCCTTTGTGGTATAGCATTGGTTATGTTCACATTAATGTCGTTGTATGACTCTATATAAAACCACTATTATGTTGCGTCATAACCCTTTGGCGCCAACATTATTACATATGTTCAAGTTGGCATGTTAAGCCTTAGTCCATTGTATGGGACATATAATATATATATATATATATTATTAGTTTTCAAAAGAATTAAGTTGTAATTACAATATTATTAATATAGGTGTTCTTTCTAAGTAATACGTTGGCATTTTAAGCCAAGGACCTGTTATCACATATATAGTAGCCGGGCTACCATACATTATTTTTCTCATTCCAGTACACTATTCAGCCAGTTCCCTTGCATTTGAGATGCCGAGATGAGCATCTATATTGGATCACTATCAGATTGTGGACAGCAGTTGCATTCCCCATGCCATGACTGAGTTTCAGGACACTCAGAGAGATGACCGTTGTAGCCATTATATCATTGGTACAGAGCAGACAGTAGTGCCCAGAGTTACAGCAGCAGTCTCAGAGGACAGATGATGGTACCGGTTGATGAGCTTGCAGGTATATGACTCAGCAGGTATATCATGGTGTTATGGTTAGATTGCTTTTATACTTATTCTTATAGCATGTCTTAGCACTTAGTGTCATGATCTGGCGATCATATAGATATATGGACCTGGTTGATCTATTATATATATTATACTGTCCCTACTCAGACTTAGAAGTTCACTATTCATACTCATTGGTACATACCCTCCTTAGGGAGAATAGAGGTGATCATTACACCATACTTTGGCTTGCTAGTGTTGGCTCCATCATTTCATTGTCTTCATCCATCCATGGCCTACCTTTTAGATTATCACCCTGACTTACTACTTGACTAGTGGCATGGAGGACTTTTCCCCACTGTAGCCTCTGTATTGGATGAGCCTCCCTGTTTATTGTGTCTCGGCTCTGAGTTGGTGACAAAACTTACCTATGGTGAGTTGGAGTTCCTAGTGAATTCCCCCTAGTCACTAAAGTTGTGTTGGCTAAACCTGAAACTTTTAGTGCTGCCATCAATACAAAATCTGGAAAATGAAATGCTATATCTTGTATGAAAAGCCCATTCATGCAATGTGTTTCTAAACACACATGAATGAGAGGCATGCCAAATGAAAATGGCTATGAAAATAAAATGTTATATCTTGTGGAAAATAAATACTTAGGTAAACAAGCGGTCCATGACACACCTAGAAGTGCTCAGGTAAACAAGTGCCTTAAAAACACACCTGCAGCAGGAAGCCTAAAAGAAAAAATGTAAATCTATGCAATGTGTTTGTAAACACACATAGATCAAGGCTATGGAAACTTCAGGCCCAAAAAGCAATGGAACTTAAATGCTATATCTAAACAATTGCTGGCCTTATTTGTATTATGGATTGTGCGCATCTGTGAAGGTGAATAAACCCTCTTTAAACAACTCATCCATTTGTGAGACACCGCCATTCCCTGTGTTATTGCTCATTCAGTACATACTATGGTGTATTCCCTTTCCCTTGCCAAAGTGTCACAAAGTCAAGACAGCTAAGTCATCCCTTAGCCTAGCCAGTTAATTCAGCCTTCACCCTTCACTAGCAAATTGATCACAACTATGAAGTGAGTATGGTCCTGAAAGTCTAGGCTGAGTAATAATAATAATTAACAACACTATATATTTGGATGTAGATCGCCAGTTATGATCATTATGTGTTATAATTGTTATTTGAATAAGTTGTAAAGCATGTATTAACCTTGATACTTTTCAGCAGCCATGGATGATGGACTGAGTTATATTTGGTTGACCATGGAGGACCATGGGACATGAGATGTTAGACCTTATGATGATATGGATAGATGATATATGGTCTATGTACACATACAGGATGATTCTATGCAGCAGCTACAGGGTTATGATGATGATTCTGGGTTTACAGCAGTGTTTGTATATGTACAGCGCATTATTATTGGCCTTGTTCCGGTATATTGATATTTACTTTGATCATGCAGAGACTCATATAGTGTATGAGTACACATCTTGGATAGATTTGGACCTTCTGAGTCCAATGGGACAGTTTGTTTTCAGTTCCGGGCACTTACAGTGATGATTGAGCCTCAGTAGGCTGTCCCAGTGCAGTTTTGGTCTGTTGGAGGTCCTGTCGGAGCAGAGATGACTTTTATCCGGTTGACCTAGGGCGCTGATGATGGAGGGGGTGGTCCAGCCACTTGTTTTTACCATATTACCCCCCTTCCGGACACATTGGTGCCCTCACCTTGACAGCGCCAGCACTCCAGGAGGCTGTTTGGGGCAGTTTCACGCTTCCCGAGGCATTTCAGGATTGGTAGAAATGGCTATTGAGGAAATCGATTTGGGATACTGAGGCAAAGTTATGGCATGGGATGATCAGTGATGATAGATCGGGGTCTTCCACACCTTCTCCAGCAGTTTCAGCTTCATCGGGGCCCGCATCCATCACTTATGGCACTTTCTGTGGATTTTTTTGAGGTCTTTTGAGGACCACGACTTCACTATGGAGGCACGATTTGGTACATTCATGATTATTTATTGGTTATTGTGCTATGGGGATTGACCAAGGAGGGATAAAATTACCCCTTGGACCCACCATAAGCCTCTTATGATATTTCATCATCATGATTTGGTGGGATTCCCCTCTTCTAGGGCGATTTTGTCCACTTATATTATATTTTATGTGTGATCCATGTATTATATTGTTGAGCTCATCTCAACCATTGATTAGACATTTGTATCTTCTAATCTTAGCCACTCATTCAAAAAGTGGTTAGGGTTTTGGTGCCTCTCCTTCCTATTTAAAGGAGAGAGCCTCTCATTGTAAGGGGTCTTTGGCTCTTGGATTATTGGTATAGAAAAATATTCTTGTGGAAATTCCTGTGGTCTCCTTTGCATCTGGTGTTCTTAGATGGTGATTGGAAAGTCTATTGCAACCTAGCATTTGGAAATTGTGGTAAGATCTATCCTTTTTGGAAATCATTGTTTGTCTACAGGAGGGCGACTTCAACAAGGGCGATTTTGCAAGGCTTCTTCAAATCGACTTTCTTGGCATTCGCTTGTATCAGGGGGTTATCATTAGCTTCATTGTGATCTATGCTATCTTTCTGTTACTTCTCTTGTGGCATTAGTCTTATCTCTTGATGCATCAAATCTGATATTGTTGACGTTTGTTGTGCAGGAGAGAGGGCGCATTGGCTTCTTGGATCAAATCGACTTGCATAGAAAACTACCTCAAAGCTTCTCAAATTGATCGGGTTGCATAGATCATCATCATCAAGGCATCTACAAGGTTATCCAGGTAAGATCCACAGGTTTGTTTTTCTTTCCTTTATCCAATCCATTGACATAGCTCATAAATTGTTAAAACCCTTAATATCTTAAAACCCCCATTTTACATTTTCTCAGATCTACTTAGATCTAGTGGGTTGTTGGGCATAATACTGAAAACCCACCTCTATAGCATCCAAGGCATCCCGGATCTATAGTTTGGTGAGGATTGGCTTCAATTTGATCCCCTTCCCAGGCCAACTTAGCCTCTCCCAAGCAAGGCGCACTTCACTAGTTGAGCAAGTTGACCTAGATCTAGGTGGTGGGTGTTTGAGATTCCACTTGATTTGACATCTACACATCAAATAACATACACCCAGGTTGTCACTTTTCTGAAATTCACCTTGTGGGCCCTATTCCACATTTCAAGGGATTTAAACCCCACTTTGGACCACTTGGAACACTTAAACTCAGATCTAGTAAGATCTAGCCATCGGATTACCGTGAAACTATAGATCCATACCCCTACTTGACTGATCTACCCGGATCTAAAATTTGGGTGCCATCCGACTTGTCTTGACCCACCTAAACCCCACTTTCATCCTCCTTGGGTAAAGTCGCACCACCTTGGAGAAGTGAGTTCATTCACTTCTAGGAACTGGGTACTTGAGATTATTGCAGATCTGAAACCGGAATAATTCAAAACCTAGGTCTAGACTATCACTTTGTCAAATCTTGCCTTGGGGATAGCATTCCTTGTTTTAAGGGATTGTGGTCCACTTGGGTCAAACCTAGATCTAGACACATTCAACCATCAAGACCTCTATTGCCCACTTGTCTCATGTTGTAGGAGTCCTAAACCATAAGTCAACCCCACTTTGACTCCACTTCCCAATTCCCAAGGCACTGGTTTCTCTCCAAGATAATTCAACTTTCCTAGATTGTTGGATTGACTTGTGGTTTGACCTATGCATGGTAAACTATACCTTTGAAGACATCATGAACCATGTTCAAGCTTGTCTCATGTACTAGTTAGCCCCAATCTGACCCCTAAACAACCCTGCATTGGACACAGTTCCCAAGGCAGTGGATTTTCCAACATTGAACTAGTACACTCATCCTAGATCTCACTTCAAACATTATAAGTCACTCTCACATCAACTATGAACCAAAGCTATACCTATTGAACCCCCACTTGGCTTGTGACTTCATCTTTAGGTCTAGGATAAACCATACACCTAACTTCACTTGGAAATACCCTGATTTGGTGTCTTGGTTTTGATCTCTCCTGTCGGGAGTAGATCGGGTCTCCCCCTTTGTTGTCTGGGCTAGATAACATAAAGCGAAGGTTGCCTCGACTGGCGTGACAACCATATATTGGAGGTCGAGGTGATCGTGGTTGCACCTTTTGAGTTGCCCTTCCCTATTGCCATCCATGACTGGATCCATCCATAGGGGTAACTACAGTTTAGGTGATAACATTTTGGCGCCGTTGCCGGGGAGGCAATAGCTTGCCCTAGTTCGACATACTTTTTTTCAAGCATTCCCGTTCTCTTTGCCATAACACTTGGCGCCGGAGACGTAATAGGATTACCTTGGAAAAGCTACTAATCCTTCCCGCATATACAACGACACATATCTTGGTAGAAGAGTTAAATCTACCTGGCGACTCCCAATCGTGACTCCGCTGAGGAGCGAGCTCATTTATACCCTTACAACACAAGAAGTAAAGTAAACTTAGATCAGGTTGAAGGAACCCCAATCACATATCGTAAAAGAGATCCTAAAGCACAACCATCTAACTTCCTTTGGAAATTGGTTAACGATTCTCCAAGCAGAGCTTCAGGATCCCCTTTGATTAATTCGGTTCCTCCCTCATCTCCTAGTTCAAACTTAAACATAAACTTACCAAATGTCACGTCCCCATTTTGACCCCCTTTTTCACTAAATCGTAAATGATGTAATTATTGTAACTTAATCATGGTGAGGAGCTCAAGGCCAAGGCCCGTCATTGATTTGTCGTTTTATGTACCGAAAATTAAGAGATAGATGCCTATGGTTCTTGTGCTAGAAGGGCACGATGTAAATAAGACATCATGTAAATACGAATTTAATGAAAAAGAACCCACAACCGGCTACGCAATGCAACAAAGAGATGGGGGCATGATCTTTACAAGGAATAGGGAGGGAAACTATTCAAACCCTTGGGCCAAAGGTGTTAATCCATGTGTCAATAGGGAAACCCATAAACCACCAACTACCCATTTTGTCTCATGTACCCAATCATTTAATTTTTTTCCAAGAAATTGGTTAAGGCAGTTAATGCCTTGGGAATGAAAAAGTATGGGCAAGCCATTTTCATGCATGGGCAAGCCATCAACCTGGAAATTCGTGTTTTTTCTTGTGGGGCAAGAAAACACCCACAAAATGGTGCCCAAAGCCATGGGGAATGGGCAGTCTTCACTCATTCACGCAGCTGGAGCTAGCTGGGTCTTTCCTACACGTTTTTCATCCAAATCCTGCATTTTCTCCATGCCTGGGAGTTCGTTTTTGCATATGCAGTAGCCTGGAAGAGGAGAGCCACAATTTGGGGACTATATGGAGGTCATTTTTGCCCCCGAATGTCCAAGGACGTTTTTCTAAAAACGGATTGGCTTCCCAGGGTTGTTCCCCATCTTCCCTTTTCGTTTTTGTGTGTTCCCACGTTTTTCTGAGTGAGTTGAAACCCCATCTCATGCATCCCACTGTGGAAATCATTTTCCTCATGCCCAGTAATTGTGGTTTTGTTGTTCAGTGCATCCCGTTTTAGATTTGGACCTGTGAGCAGGGGCTTCAAGAGTGGAAGAGGACAGGTTTGGCTTGATGAGCCCAATGGTGTATCCCTAGCTCCATGGTTGAGCCACTAGCCTAGTAACCCACCTCTGCCCACCTCTTAGCAGCCTGAGAAACCCAACTGCTAGTTGGCTTGGCTGATTCTGGCATACCTTTGGCTACGTGAGAGCCTGTTTCCCCTTTACCTTGTGGAGATCGTGCCCAGCTCGGGGGTGGCAGTGGTGCTGAGAGATTGAGGAGCACACTGGCCTACGGTTGGGTGGAACGTTGCAGTTGCATAGCCAGTTGTGTGGAACTACTTCTGTATAAGATAAGTACTCTCTTGTGTGTTAAATTGGCAATCATCATTGGATGTGCTATTGAATTTACTTCCGCTGAGCTTTTACAAGTTTATGCATGTCCATATGATCTTTTATAATTCTGCAAAGGTCTTTATTTGGCTGTCACAGAAATCTTGAGTGTATGATTAGATATCAACAACATTTCCTTAATTTCTGTTGTGTTTCTATTGCATGCCCTTATACATGTATTTGTATCAATGAGTTTAATTTAATGGATATGGGGCTAATTGCTCGGTTTAACGTCACGATCCTCTCCACCTAGCTGGTAGGATGGGAGGGGACGTGACAGAATGGTATCAGAGCTGCGTTGCAGCATTGGGCCTCTATGGGCGAAACCTGATAGCAATTAGAAGGGAAGATTTTTAAATTTTTCCTTAACAGTTTTGAAAAATTTTGGTTTAAGCCTATTTCTGGAAATTTTGATTTCGAGTCTGTTTCGGGGAGTCCTCCCGAAACTGCGGAAAGGTTCCGCGAACCTTCCCGCAATTGCGGAAGAGTTCCGCGAACCTTCCCGCAATTGCGGAAGCGTTCGGCGAACCTTCCCGCAATTGCGGAAGAATTCAGCCAACTGCTCCGAAACAGCGGAGAAAAATGTTTTTTAAGTGAAAAATTTTCTAAGTATCGGAAATTTCGGAAAGAATTCTCTTCCGAAATTGCGGAAGGAATTCTCTTCCGAAATTTCGGAAGGATTCCGCGAATCGTTCCGCAAACGCGGAAGAGTTCGGCGAGTCGTCCCGAAGTTGCGGAAGACTTCGCCGAATCGTTCCGCAATTGCGGAAGACTTCGGCGAATCGTTCCGAAATTGCGGAAGCATTCCGCAAGTCTTTCCGCAAAAGCATTTCGCAAAAATTGCCCGAAACCCCCGGAAGCATTCCGCGCAACGGCGGGAGCATTCCGCGAACGGCTCCGAAGCTGCGGAAGCCTTCACCGAATGGCTCCGCAATTGCGCGAGCGTTCGGCGATTCGCCCCGCCATTGCGGAAGCATTCGGCGAACTGCTCTGCAATTGCGGAAGCGTTCGGCGAACTGCTCCGCAATTGCGGAAGCCGTTGCCGAAGCGCGTCACGCGGAAGCCGTTGCCGAACCGCCCCGCAATTGCGGAAGGGTTCAGCCAAACGCCCCGCAATTGCGGAGGGCTTCAGTCAACCGTCCCGCTTATTGCGAAAGCTTACCGTGAACCGCCCCGCAGTTGCGGGAGCAATCCGTGAACCGCCCATCGCGGCAGGATTCAGCGAACTACCCGTTGCGGCAGGATTTCGCGAACCGCCCAATGAGGCGTGATTCCTAAAAAAAAAAAAAAAAAAAAAAAACGAGGGCGCTGCCCTCGACCCGCCCTGCGAAGCCACAAGGGGGCAAGCCCCCTTGACCCCCTTTTTTGTTTTCTCCTCGTATGTTGTTGGTTGTAATAGAATTCTATGATTTTCAACGTAATGTTTTCCCACGTGCATGAAGTACTTTGTGAATTCTGAGAATGTAATGCAGCTGTGTAAAATATGCAGAATAGGAGTGAAAGTTGTCATTTTTGAAAGGATGCAGTTCCTGCACCTGATGTCAGAATGGAGCATGAAGACAGGCATTGGAAAGCTTGTCCAGCAGGGAACAATGATGCATGACCAGAGTTTGAAGGAGGTCTATATATATCATAGATATTTAGTGCAGAAGAGTGCCAGCAGCTGTTCTGATAAACAAATTTTGTTGTCAATTTGGGCAATTTCTACAATTGCAGGATATGGAAGAGGAATTCCCTGTCACGATGAGGGACCGAAAAGGGAAGAATTTCTTAAACCTCTGTTTGTTATCATACTTATAATTATGAAATTGTCATATGGCATAAAAATGTTAAAAATGTAAAGGATTACATAGATGTACATGCACTAGATGGCATCTTAACAAATTGCATAGTGCGTATAGAAATACTTGTGCATAAATGGGATATTGCACATTGGTAGAATAATGAAGTCGGCATATGCAATGGAGAATATTGTGGTTGATAATCACTATTGATGTTGGTATTGGTTGTAGGACCAAAGATAACAAAGAGCATGGCTAAACGTTCTGAGGATGTTGTTGCATGAAGCCAACAACCTTATGCGGAAATGATGGTGCAACAAACCTATGATCACGAGGTTGGCAGAAGGACTGCGTAGCATTGGTAAGAGGCCAATTGGTCAGGTAACATCAAGTGGTGTAAACGACAGCCATACAGGTAATGGTTATTGGTGCATAAATTACATGAATGTTGAAAGGGGATTTGGTAAGATCTCTTCAACTATGGTTGAGCTATGTTGAGCTAATTTGCATGTAATATTGAATATCGACTGGGGCTGTTAACCTACCAAGCTTGGTGAGGTGTGGGTAAGTGAAGAGGATGACCCTTACACCCTATGACTGTTTAGAAATCTCAATGCATTCACGTGAAATTATATCATGCCATGCGTATGATTGGTGATGTGCTTAATAACCCAAGCAAGTGAGGACTGGTGGTCCTAATTATGGTAATGGAGGTTATATGAGATAGTCATGTTTCGAGCATAATATGCTTGAATGCATAGTACTCATGAAACAATGCAAGGTAGCATTGAGTAGATGTGCATTAAGAGATTTTATACATCTTATGATGCATTGTATGAATGCATAGGGATGATACATATGTCATTACAAAATAAATAATGAATGAAATGATGAATTGATGATAAATCTAGGACCATTTTATGGGCTGTTATGAATGCAGAATAGTAAGTGCATGAAGATCCCAATCATGATCGATGGGCTGTTAGAATGCTCTGTGGAAGGACAGAGTTGTATGAATGATATGACTGTGAAATTTGATCTAGAGCTTATGAGAAGGAATCTCATGGTTGATAGCTCTAAGTTCTGTTAGTAAGAACAGTTGTAAATATCAGATTTGTAATTATTTCGGATTTGAAATTTTGCTAATAACTGCTAATGACGGTTTGGCTTATATGAAAATGTGTCAAGAGGACATGCTGTAAGGGGATGCTCCCGTATGGCAGCGGGCATAAGTCCATAACAGGCAGAGTGGTGTCACTTACAGGAGCCAAACAATATGAGGATAGCCTCATGGATAAGAAAACCAATTTCTGTAGTAGACAGAATTGTAAACTCATATTGAATTTAATTATTAATGCTATTGATTGGTTATGGAACAATCATATTTGAAACTTATTGCTAAAATGTTGCTGACTGTTTGGCTATTTGATAAAGTGTGCCAGGATGACACATTGCAGGAAGATCATGTGTGATGGCCTGCAGAAGCCAAACTAGATAGGAAGGATTCCATGCTTTGGAAATGGGTTTCGGGTGAAACGCCATTGTCTCAACCAAACAGCATGTCGGTAAACCATGAAAGTGAGATGGTAAAGCTATGCCCAGAAGGCATGTGAGACACATATGCAAAATGAATGAGTATTCTGTGACCCTAGACAAGAACATGCATGTCTAAATTATTAGATTTAATATGCAGAGCATGTTTTATTATTTCATTATTGTTCCAGACTGCTTGAGTATGATTAGGGCCTACATGGCGCACATCAGAAAGGGGGTGCACACCTTTTCTGGTGCTGGTTCATGGTAGGGTTTTCAATATTGACTACACCCTAAGGGAACGGACGCATTCCTGGTGTTTCAATACTTGATAGTGAATGATATGAAATATGATTACAATTTTTGGGCAGTAATACTGATGAGCCTGCTTATCCTTCTTGTGCTAACAGCTTACACAAATGCAACTTGGTGTTGCACGTAAGGGGCAAAGTGAAGAAGGGTGCTCAAAGAGGACTGTATGGGAAGTGGTAACCTTTCTACGCTCACACTAAAGGACACTAGAAGGGATGGATAGGCCCGAGGAGCTGTGTTGCAGAAAAGGGGTATCATCCTTGTGTAGTGTGAGTGGGTATTGTGGGGCCATGCTAGCCTGCAGTCAAGTGAGTCACCTATGGAGTTCCTGGAGGGAACCGCTGGTTGCACAAGAGAAGGAGCCACGTAATCATATTATGTTGTTCGTATGCCTGATAAACCCAGTCGGCGTACTGGCTTGGCATTGGTTATTTGGGAGTTGTGACGAATGGTTGTTGTATGCCTGATAAACCCAGTCGGCGTACTGGCTTGGCATTGGTTATTTGGGGAGTTGTGGCGAAAGGTTGCTGGATGCCTGATAAACCCAGTCGGTGTACTGGCTTGGCATCGGTTACTTGCATGATGTGGAAGTATTGGTGAAGGGTGTTATTTCCTGACAAACCCAGTCGGAGAACTGGCTTGGAAATGGTTTTGAAATGCTTGATAAACCCAGTCGGCGTACTGGCTTAGCATACTGATTTTGAAATGCTTGATAAACCCAGTCGGCGTACTGGCTTAGCATACTGATTTTGAAATGCTTGATAAACCCAGTCGGCGTACGGGCTTAGCATACTGATTTTGAAATGCTTGATAAACCTAGTCGGCGTACTGGCTTAGCATACTGATTTTGAAATGCTTGATAAACCCAGTCGGCGTACGGGCTTAGCATACTGATTTTGAAATGCTTGATAAACCCAGTCGGCGTACGGGCTTAGCATACTGATTTTGAAATGCTTGATAAACCCAGTCAGCGTACTGGCTTAGCATACTGATTTTAGGGATGCCTGATAAACCCAGTCGGCGTACTGGCTTGGCATTGCCTATTCGTATGATGTTGTGGAGCAGCATGTGTGCTGGCCAAGCATCCACCCCACAGGTGATCCAAGGCTTGTAAAGCAGAGAAGGAAACCTGTGGAGTAGCGAGGAAACGCACAATACAGATAAGTATTCAGTTACCTTGCAGCTTCTTGCTCATGAATATACGTGTGTATATGATTTGGTTATGATTCCTAAAATTCTTGTTTAGAGAAAAACCCTATGCAAATAAACTAAACATGTGAATTAATTCAATGTTTGAGTGTAGGTATTGTTGGAAGCCAGGATTATGAAGGCATCCTAGAGATGCATGTGGACATGTAACCACCCTAAAGAGCTCAGCGTGAGCAGTAATGAAGGATGGGGCTAGTGGAGCTGTGTGAGTCCTAGCGGCCAAGAGTTAGACCAACCAAGTGGAGGAACTCCATGGTTGAGAGGTCTAGAATAAACCATAGACACTACGTGTCATAGCCAAGAAGAGAAGGTCAAGCATTCACGATGAAGTGAAAAAGGGCAAGAGCAGAAAAACCACAGTGGTGGTGTGGGTTCCAGAATGGAACAAGACTAAGAGGAGAAACTCTTACTGCTCTCTCTCTTTCCCTTTTATTGATGCAATTATAGAATTAGAAAAATGCTGAATGCATGCATGACTGAAAGTAAAAGTGTGTTTATTTGATTAAAGTGAATTGTGAATGCTAAGTAATGAATTTCCTGTGAATGGATAAACATGAAGGAATTCATGTGTATGTTGGGCAAGCATAAAAAGTGTGGGAGTCTCATGAGGAAAGCATGGACTATCCATGTCAACTGGGGAAAAACCATTGACTGATTTTAATGTTTTGGGTTATGCTTGACCTAACGAGAATTGTAATGATAAATTTCACAGGTGAAATTGAATCAATTGGTTGCAGTCGGTACAGGCAGGTGTGCTCGTGAGCAAAGTGTGGTCAGTTGTCTCCATTGACCATGGCGGCAGACCAAGGGCTATTAGGATTGGCCGGAAGTCTTCTTCAAACAATTGCCAAGACCCAAGAAAATCTTGGAGAGATGCTCAAGATGCAAAAGCAGCAGAACAAGATGAACCACAAGGTCTTGCAGGACGCTATTCGTCTGCAAAAAGAGGTAAAAAGCATTATGAAAGCAATCAGCAAGGGAAAGAAAAGTGTATCAGTGAAGAAGCATTCATCCAATCGTCCGATTAAGAAACGCTCCAGGTGGGAAGACTCAAAGGAAGTTGAGCAGATAAAGATGAAGCAACCCGTGAAGTGTTGGAATTGTGAGGGGGATCATTACCTCCGCAACTGCCCAACAAGAGAACCTCAAGAGGGTAGCAGCCATAAAGTTTTCAGACTTATGGATGAGCTAGAAGATCCGAATCAGCAGGAGCAGCTCGTGAAGATCAAAGGACTTGGTCCTGAAAGTTCAATGTAAAGAACAGAATGCAGGCAGATCTGCAAAGTTTTTGTGAATTTTGGACATATGTAAGTGGGTATTTATTTTCCAAAGTGTTGGAACACCGAGGACGGTGTTATTCCAAGGGGAGGGGTATGTCACGTCCCCATTTTGACCCCCTTTTTCACTAAATCGTAAATGATGTAATTATTGTAACTTAATCATGGTGAGGAGCTCAAGGCCAAGGCCCGCCATTGATTTGTCGTTTTATGTACCGAAAATTAAGAGATAGATGCCTATGGTTCTTGTGCTAGAAGGGCACGATGTAAATAAGACATCATGTAAATACGAATTTAATGAAAAAGAACCCACAACCGGCTACGCAATGCAACAAAGAGATGGGGGCATGATCTTTACAAGGAATAGGGAGGGAAACTATTCAAACCCTTGGGCCAAAGGTGTTAATCCATGTGTCAATAGGGAAACCCATAAACCACCAACTACCCATTTTGTCTCATGTACCCAATCATTTAATTTTTTTCCAAGAAATTGGTTAAGGCAGTTAATGCCTTGGGAATGAAAAAGTATGGGCAAGCCATTTTCGTGCATGGGCAAGCCATCAACCTGGAAATTCGTGTTTTTGCTTGTGGGGCAAGAAAACACCCACAAAATGGTGCCCAAAGCCATGGGGAATGGGCAGTCTTCACTCATTCACGCAGCTGGAGCTAGCTGGGTCTTTCCTACACGTTTTTCATCCAAATCCTGCATTTTCTCCATGCCTGGGAGTTCGTTTTTGCATATGCAGTAGCCTGGGAGAGGAGAGCCACGATTTGGGGACTATATGGAGGTCATTTTTGCCCCCGAATGTCCAAGGACGTTTTTCTAAAAACGGATTGGCTTCCCAGGGTTGTTCCCCATCTTCCCTTTTCGTTTTTGTGTGTTCCCACGTTTTTCTGAGTGAGTTGAAACCCCATCTCATGCATCCCACTGTGGAAATCATTTTCCTCATGCCCAGTAATTGTGGTTTTGTTGTTCAGTGCATCCCGTTTTAGATTTGGACCTGTGAGCAGGGGCTTCAAGAGTGGAAGAGGACAGGTTTGGCTTGATGAGCCCAATGGTGTATCCCTAGCTCCATGGTTGAGCCACTAGCCTAGTAACCCACCTCTGCCCACCTCTTAGCAGCCTGAGAAACCCAACTGCTAGTTGGCTTGGCTGATTCTGGCATACCTTTGGCTACGTGAGAGCCTGTTTCCCCTTTACCTTGTGGAGATCGTGCCCAGCTCGGGGGGTGGCAGTGGTGCTGAGAGATTGAGGAGCACACTGGCCTACGGTTGGGTGGAACGTTGCAGTTGCATAGCCAGTTGTGTGGGACTACTTCTGTATAAGATAAGTACTCTCTTGTGTGTTAAATTGGCAATCATCATTGGATGTGCTATTGAATTTACTTCCGATGAGCTTTTACAAGTTTATGCATGTCCATATGATCTTTTATAATTCTGCAAAGGTCTTTATTTGGCTGTCACAGAAATCTTGAGTGTATGATTAGATATCAACAACATTTCCTTAATTTCTGTTGTGTTTCTATTGCATGCCCTTATACATGTATTTGTATCAATGAGTTTAATTTAATGGATATGGGGCTAATTGCTCGGTTTAACGTCACGATCCTCTCCACCTAGCTGGTAGGATGGGAGGGGACGTGACACCAAATCCAATGGCCGGAACAAACCCGGGAAACCAGAATGTTCCTCCACCACAAGCTCCTAGGATTTTTGGAAGAAAGGCAAAACCATCTCCTTTAGACTTTTCCCAAATCCACGGTGCACCCCATGACATGCCTGAAAAGCATTTTGAAAAGGTTCCCAGATTTGATGGAGTATCCGCTATATCAATTGAAGACCACATTGATAAAGTATGGGAACACATGGAAGCATATGGAGCATCTGAGGAAGATGTGTTCATGAGGGGTCTCCTGGAATCCTTGGAAGGAGATGTTAGGAAGTGGTTTGACAGGTTGCCTGCCTCATCCATTGATGGGTATGATAACTTTGTCAACAAGCTAAATAATGAGTGGTCCCGAAAGTTAGATGGGAAATTTCTCTTACACCAACTTTTTGATATTAAGAAAAGAGAAAATGAAACAGTCCATGAGTTTAACATAAGATTCGACAAGACTGTAGCTGTTATCCCTGAAGAAATTAGACCAAAAGACCAAGCAGTGGTTATTCACTACTTGAATGCTTTTGATGGATGGGTTGGTTACCAGCTAAAGGATAAAAACCCAAATGACCTGAAGACCGCTCAATCAAATGCTAAGATGGCTGAGCAAAATGTAGCATCCATGGGTAAACAAAACTTTTTCGATCAATTTACCCCATCCACTTCCAGATCTGACCCTAGACTCCGAAAACCAAAGGAACCTTTGAGTGTGCCAAAGGAATCCAAGGACACTTTAGAAGTCATGCAAGAAATGATGAAACAGTTAACTGTCCTAACAAAAAATGTGGCAAGTTTGAATGACCCTGAAAGACATAGAAATCCTTATGGCCCTAAACCTTACTGGAATAATAATAGAAGGCCTGATGGGGATAGGGATAGGCGACGACCTGAGTACCCAGAGAACTCTGAAAAGAAGGAAGTCAATTGGTGTGATGAAGAAGAAGAGATACCCTCTGACACCATTGACCATGATGACCAACCAGAAAACATCAACTTCATAAATGACTTATCTTATGACAAAGACTTTGGAAGAATCCTTTTAGAAGAAGAGCCATGGGAGCAAGAAGATGATATAGTTGAAGAACTTAGCCCCTCATGTCATGCCTTAGAACTTCCAAAACCTAAAAAGCAACCAAAGTATCAAATCTATAAACGAGGAAGTACTTCCCAGCCTTCTTTTCTTGATAAACATAAAAAGATTGATGAAGATAAAAAGGAAGAAGAAGATCTTGCCATAGATGATTATGATCTTAAGATTGATATGAAGAAAGAGCTAAGCAAGATAATGTGTAACATCCCTGTCACTGAGTTAATGAAGGTGCCCTCTGTTAGATGCCAAGTAGAGGAATTTTTCAATGGTATTGGCCAAGAGAAAACTCCTGAACCGGTCCTAGAATCATGTCATATCCAAAAGCTTAGTGGAACACAACCTAGTGAAACAGAAAAGGATCCACCAATAAACATCCATTCAGCCATTTATGAAAGAAAGAGCGGTGGTCACTCTCCCTTTTACCTTACTTTGCACATTCAAAACATGCTCCTTCATAACTGTATGTTGGATTCTGGAGCAGCAATGAATGTTATGCCTTTACAGGTTATGAAGGAAATGGGACTTGAAGTGACTAGGCCTTATGGAAATGTCTGTGGTATAGATTCTCGACGAGTGCCATCATATGGTTTGATAAAAAACCTTAGAGCTGATCTTTTCGCATGTTCAGACATTTCTACCATGATGGATGTAGTTGTTATTGACTTACCCCCAGCATATGGAATGCTTTTATCTAGAAAATGGGCAGCTGGTCTAGGTGGATACCTTATGATGGATTTATCATTTATTTGTGTTCCCAACCCTGATGGAGCTTTGATTCGGGTTAACAGAGAGCCTTGTTATAATGAGCATGTTGAATCTTTTGATGAAGGGTTGAAAAACACATATGGGGATGAATTATTAAATAATGCCAAAACTAACCTTGTTGAAGATGAGGATGAGTTATATGAGGTTGATCAAAATATGTGTATGGTCATGGAAGATTCTGATTCTTTTTGGGAAGACAAGCAAATGATTGAAATAACAAGAACAGTTGGAAATGAATTTCTTGAGGAAATAGATGAATTGAGAGGATATGAAAATCAACACCAAGATCGTGAACAAAACAATGAAATTATTCAAGAACCTTCTATAGAAAATCACACACTTGAAGGGGTTGAGGATAGCATAAGAAATATAGGAGGAGATGAGAGTTTGCTTGATGATCAAGGCATGGAACAAACTCCCCCAATAGAAAACCTTCATGATCAAATAAATAATGAGGAGAATATTGAGAACCCAATGCATGAAGATGAGTTTGATGATATTAGGAGGGGAGAAAGAATTCCTTTCACTGTTAGGGAATGGTTTGCCTTGACTGATCACAATAGAGAGAGAGAAAGCCAAGGGCTTGCACCTATCTACCCATGGGAAAACAATCTTGCAACATCTACTAGGGTCGAAACAAATGAAGAGCCTGAAGTCACTTATTATTCTGATACAGAAGATTCTTTATCTCATTTATCTCTAGAAGACGGTAGCCTAATTCAAGTCCATGATAACTCTCTGAGTTGGGAAGAGGGTGCCCTAATTAATGATGCACCCGAAGGAGACTATAATCTAAATAACCTTGCTATTTTTCAAACTCCTTCAGAGCCTCAAAGCTATGCTTTATCTGCGTATCCGCATATCCCTAGTTTCCTCTTACCATCCGAGTCACCTAGTCATCACACTTATGATCCTTCTCACATTCCTACTTCCTCTACATTTCATCCTGAGTCAGTTTCTCCCAGATTGGAAAACATGGTTGTTCCGGTTCCTTCAGGGGAAGGTTCTAGTCATAACACTGTCATATCTTATGAGCCATCTTCCTTGGAAGAACATAGAGATTTCTAGACTATAGGTGAGGTTGTTAAAGGAGTTATGTCTCCCCATGAGGAAGAGACAAATGAGGAAGTCCAAGAAACAAGAAGGGAAGTTAGGGAAGTCCTTGTTGGCAGAGTTGCTATTTCCTTAGACGGGGGTCCACCTAGAGTTGATGCAGTTCCTTCCAGGAGGAGCTCAAGGATTGTCACATCTCAACCGCAAAACCCTGCTGAAATCCATCCTATGCCTATTCGTAACATTGGTGTCATTCCTGAGTCGGTCAATAGAAACAGTTTTCCTATAGGAAGTCAAGTCATTATTCCCAACCATTTATTGCATATAAGGTCGGGACAAGCTGATGACTTATGGGTTGGACCTTTCATAGTGGAGCGATGCATTGATGGCATGTGCTTTCTAGCCACTGGTAGTGGACGATGTATCTTATATCCTGTCAATCAAAGGGACTTGAGGGATCACATCCCCGATCCCACATAGTTGGGATCTTTCCGCTTACATTGCCTGATAGATTAGGGTAGGTAGGAAAACAAATAAGCCTACTTAGGCAGTAGTTAGTCTTTTCAGCCATTGAGTCTGGCACCTTCTTAGTCTCTGAGCTCCTTTGTAAGCTTCTAGTTTAGCTGAGTACCTGTCACTTTTTCTTTTCCTGCACAATAAATTTCAAAATTTTGCAAAATTATGTTAGTAGTTTAATTTACTTTCTGCATTTATATCTCTGACATAGAATAGACGTTATTTCAGTTGGTTTTATATTTTTCCCACACATGCGGCATGAGGTATTTTTGATGTTTGTGAATGCAGAAAATAGGTGGCGAGAATAAAAGCTTGAAGTAAAATGGTAAAGTGCTGGATCGTGGATTCGAGTAGCAGAGATTCGAGGACCAGAGATTCTGAGGTTCTCAAGCGCTCATTTCAGCAGAGCACTTGTCCCAGCCGGAGCCAGATGTTATCACATATATAGTAGCCGGGCTACCATACATTATTTTTCTCATTCCAGTACACTATTCAGCCAGTTCCCTTGCATTTGAGATGCCGAGATGAGCATCTATATTGGATCACTATCAGATTGTGGACAGCAGTTGCATTCCCCATGCCATGACTAAGTTTCAGGACACTCAGAGAGATGACCGTTGTAGCCATTATATCATTGGTACAGAGCAGACAGTAGTGCCCAGAGTTACAGCAGCAGTCTCAGAGGACAGATGATGGTACCGGTTGATGAGCTTGCAGGTATATGACTCAGCAGGTATATCATGGTGTTATGGTTAGATTGCTTTTATACTTATTCTTATAGCATGTCTTAGCACTTAGTGTCATGATCTAGCGATCATATAGATATATGGACCTGGTTGATCTATTATATATATTATACTGTCCCTACTCAGACTTAGAAGTTCACTATTCATACTCATTGGTACATACCCTCCTTAGGGAGAATAGAGGTGATCATTACACCATACTTTGGCTTGCTAGTGTTGGCTCCATCATTTCATTGTCTTCATCCATCCATGGCCTACCTTTTAGATTATCACCCTGACTTACTACTTGACTAGTGGCATGGAGGACTTTTCCCCACTGTAGCCTCTGTATTGGATGAGCCTCCCTGTTTATTGTGTCTCGGCTCTGAGTTGGTGACAAAACTTACCTATGGTGAGTTGGAGTTCCTAGTGAATTCCCCGTAGTCACTAAAGTTGTGTTGGCTAAACCTGAAACTTTTAGTGCTGCCATCAATACAAAATCTGGAAAATGAAATGCTATATCTTGTATGAAAAGCCCATTCATGCAATGTGTTTCTAAACACACATGAATGAGAGGCATGCCAAATGAAAATGGCTATGAAAATAAAATGTTATATCTTGTGGAAAATAAATACCTAGGTAAACAAGCGGTCCATGACACACCTAGAAGTGCTCAGGTAAACAAGTGCCTTAAAAACACACCTGCAGCAGGAAGCCTAAAAGAAAAAATGTAAATCTATGCAATGTGTTTGTAAACACACATAGATCAAGGCTATGGAAACTTCAGGCCCAAAAAGCAATGGAACTTAAATGCTATATCTAAACAATTGCTGGCCTTATTTGTATTATGGATTGTGCGCATCTGTGAAGGTGAATAAACCCTCTTTAAACAACTCATCCATTTGTGAGACACCGCCATTCCCTGTGTTATTGCTCATTCAGTACATACTATGGTGTATTCCCTTTCCCTTGCCAAAGTGTCACAAAGTCAAGACAGCTAAGTCATCCCTTAGCCTAGCCAGTTAATTCAGCCTTCACCCTTCACTAGCAAATTGATCACACCTATGAAGTGAGTATGGTCCTGAAAGTCTAGTCTGAGTAATAATAATAATTAACAACACTATATATTTGGATGTAGATCGCCAGTTATGATCATTATGTGTTATAATTGTTATTTGAATAAGTTGTAAAGCATGTATTAACCTTGATACTTTTCAGCAGCCATGGATGATGGACTGAGTTATATTTGGTTGACCATGGAGGACCATGGGACATGAGATGTTAGACCTTATGATGATATGGATAGATGATATATGGTCTATGTACACATACAGGATGATTCTATGCAGCAGCTACAGGGTTATGATGATGATTCTGGGTTTACAGCAGTGTTTGTATATGTACAGCGCATTATTATTGGCCTTGTTTCGGTATATTGATATTTACTTTGATCATGCAGAGACTCATATAGTGTATGAGTACACATCTTGGATAGATTTGGACCTTCTGAGTCCAATGGGACAGTTTGTTTTCAGTTCCGGGCACTTACAGTGATGATTGAGCCTCAGTAGGCTGTCCCAGTGCAGTTTTGGTCTGTTGGAGGTCCTGTCGGAGCAGAGATGACTTTTATCCGGTTGACCTAGGGCGCTGATGATGGAGGGGGTGGTCCAGCCACTTGTTTTTACCATATTACCCCCCTTCCGGACACATTGGTTCCCTCACCTTGACAGCGCCAGCACTCCAGGAGGCTGTTTGGGGCAGTTTCACGCTTCCCGAGGCATTTCAGGATTGGTAGAAATGGCTATTGAGGAAATCGATTTGGGATACTGAGGCAAAGTTATGGCATGGGATGATCAGTGATGATAGATCGGGGTCTTCCACACCTTCTCCAGCAGTTTCAGCTTCATCGGGGCCCGCATCCATCACTTATGGCACTTTCTGTGGATTTTTTTGAGGTCTTTTGAGGACCACGACTTCACTATGGAGGCACGATTTGGTACATTCATGATTATTTATTGGTTATTGTGCTATGGGGATTGACCAAGGAGGGATAAAATTACCCCTTGGACCCACCATAAGCCTCTTATGATATTTCATCATCATGATTTGGTGGGATTCCCCTCTTCTAGGGCGATTTTGTCCACTTATATTATATTTTATGTGTGATCCATGTATTATATTGTTGAGCTCATCTCAACCATTGATTAGACATTTGTATCTTCTAATCTTAGCCACTCATTCAAAAAGTGGTTAGGGTTTTGGTGCCTCTCCTTCCTATTTAAAGGAGAGAGCCTCTCATTGTAAGGGGTCTTTGGCTCTTGGATTATTGGTATAGAAAAATATTCTTGTGGAAATTCCTGTGGTCTCCTTTGCATCTGGTGTTCTTAGATGGTGATTGGAAAGTCTATTGCAACCTAGCATTTGGAAATTGTGGTAAGATCTATCCTTTTTGGAAATCATTGTTTGTCTACAGGAGGGCGACTTCAACAAGGGCGATTTTGCAAGGCTTCTTCAAATCGACTTTCTTGGCATTCGCTTGTATCAGGGGGTTATCATTAGCTTCATTGTGATCTATGCTATCTTTCTGTTACTTCTCTTGTGGCATTAGTCTTATCTCTTGATGCATCAAATCTGATATTGTTGACGTTTGTTGTGCAGGAGAGAGGGCGCATTGGCTTCTTGGATCAAATCGACTTGCATAGAAAACTACCTCAAAGCTTCTCAAATTGATCGGGTTGCATAGATCATCATCATCAAGGCATCTACAAGGTTATCCAGGTAAGATACACAGGTTTGTTTTTCTTTCCTTTATCCAATCCATTGACATAGCTCATAAATTGTTAAAACCCTTAATATCTTAAAACCCCCATTTTACATTTTCTCAGATCTACTTAGATCTAGTGGGTTGTTGGGCATAATACTGAAAACCCACCTCTATAGCATCCAAGGCATCCCGGATCTATAGTTTGGTGAGGATTGGCTTCAATTTGATCCCCTTCCCAGGCCAACTTAGCCTCTCCCAAGCAAGGCGCACTTCACTAGTTGAGCAAGTTGACCTAGATCTAGGTGGTGGGTGTTTGAGATTCCACTTGATTTGACATCTACACATCAAATAACATACACCCAGGTTGTCACTTTTCTGAAATTCACCTTGTGGGCCCTATTCCACATTTCAAGGGATTTAAACCCCACTTTGGACCACTTGGAACACTTAAACTCAGATCTAGTAAGATCTAGCCATCGGATTACCGTGAAACTATAGATCCATACCCCTACTTGACTGATCTACCCGGATCTAAAATTTGGGTGCCATCCGACTTGTCTTGACCCACCTAAACCCCACTTTCATCCTCCTTGGGTAAAGTCGCACCACCTTGGAGAAGTGAGTTCATTCACTTCTAGGAACTGGGTACTTGAGATTATTGCAGATCTGAAACCGGAATAATTCAAAACCTAGGTCTAGACTATCACTTTGTCAAATCTTGCCTTGGGGATAGCATTCCTTGTTTTAAGGGATTGTGGTCCACTTGGATCAAACCTAGATCTAGACACATTCAACCATCAAGACCTCTATTGCCCACTTGTCTCATGTTGTAGGAGTCCTAAACCATAAGTCAACCCCACTTTGACTCCACTTCCCAATTCCCAAGGCACTGGTTTCTCTCCAAGATAATTCAACTTTCCTAGATTGTTGGATTGACTTGTGGTTTGACCTATGCATGGTAAACTATACCTTTGAAGACATCATGAACCATGGTCAAGCTTGTCTCATGTACTAGTTAGCCCCAATCTGACCCCTAAACAACCCTGCATTGGACACAGTTCCCAAGGCAGTGGATTTTCCAACATTGAACTAGTACACTCATCCTAGATCTCACTTCAAACATTATAAGTCACTCTCACATCAACTATGAACCAAAGCTATACCTATTGAACCCCCACTTGGCTTGTGACTTCATCTTTAGGTCTAGGATAAACCATACACCTAACTTCACTTGGAAATACCCTGATTTGGTGTCTTGGTTTTGATCTCTCCTGTCGGGAGTAGATCGGGTCTCCCCCTTTGTTGTCTGGGCTAGATAACATAAAGCGAAGGTTGCCTCGACTGGCGTGACATCCATATATTGGTGGTCGAGGTGATCGTGGTTGCACCTTTTGAGTTGCCCTTCCCTATTGCCATCCATGACTGGATCCATCCATAGGGGTAACTACAGTTTAGGTGATAACAGGACCAAACAATTGGTTACATGATATATATATATATATATATATATATATATATATATATATATATATATATATATATATAAAGTAAAGTTAATTCCAATAATTGTTTAATATGTGTGGAAGTGATATTAATTGGGACACTTAGTAATGTTTTCATTAGTGTTCTATTTGTATATGGAGTTAATAAATCCTTGCTAGGTTAACCCTAGAAGTTATGCATTACATTATACTTGTCATTGTTATGTAAGTTCCTATAATTGTATAGTCATAAGTGCAATAAGAATGCTCACAACACATGATACCTTAGCCTAGTACATTGCAAGTTAATGCTAGGGCTTAATTCATATAAACACATAGGTTATAGGTTGGGAACATATAACCATGTTAAGTTAAAATGGTATTCAATTAATGCTATACAAAGATTATAGTGATGTAATAACATATTAATAGATGTTAATATAGTTACTAATGGAATTATTTCCTATCACTTTATATGGTCGTAAGTGTTTAGGATGTAGCGCCCATGTAATTGCTGACACATGAGTTGTCATTGCATGTTCACATTTTACTGAAGAGTTACGCCTATTGTAGCGACAGCTAAAGATGGTGTTTTCCGCATTGTTTAGTGATTAGAGTCCTTATTCAAAAAAAAAAAACACGTAGAGGAGACGTGACATACAGATGGATGAGCAACATCAATCCCAATTGTAGGGATTGAAGGATTATTTTGAGGATCAGCTCAAAACCTTGCAAGAAAAGAATGAAGCTCTCCAACAACATCTTGAAGAAGCACAAGTGTTGAATATAAGCCATGTTGAGAAGATAACATTTTTTTAGCAGCAGTTAAAAGATTCACAGACCATCGCTACTACTTCTTCCTTATTGAAATTTTCTAAGGAAGAATTCATTGAATTGGCTTTACAAAATCAGGATGATCACAAGAATTTGCTCGTTCGGTTATTTGAAGGGTTAAGTGAAATTCAGGACACCTACAACTTTTTTGAACATCATTTTGATGTCCTTTATGATCACAATCAGAAAAGAAATGATGCAACTAAATCTTTTGTGGATGTGATCAAGTGGCGGAAGCATATAAAAGATAGACCTGAGGATCTACCTATCTTGGAAAAATTCAAGCTCAGGAGAATAAAGGTTTCTCTTGAATCTTGGGAGAATGCATGTGACGCGGTGGAATCCACAATCGAACAAGGTCAGGAGGTTTGCAGTAAAATATGGTTTGCATATGATAGCTTGTTTCCACTATTAAAATTTCCTACCTTAGATCAAATTGAGAAGTCTCTTCCACCCAAAAATCATGATCGAACAGGTCAAAGAACAACACTTGAAGGCCAAGGAACGCATAGAGCAACTGGATCAGGTTCACATTGCGCAAATAAAGGAGTTGATTGAGACACCTATAGCCTCATAAATGAAAATCAATGTCTTATTATGTGAATGGGAAAAGCTGAAGAAATGTGAAATCGAGTCTCTTACTTGCACAACCCAATTATCACTCGAGCATGCCCAGTATCAAGACATTGAAGATTTGTTGGATGTATTTTCCAAGTGGAAAACTACCCTTGGAAAATCTTGAAAAAATATTTTGTGATCCCTATCTTTGTGGGAGATTTGCCCCTTTGTGAATTTGTAATTATTATTTAAAGGGATTTAGATCTCATAGAGTGGGGGGGGTCGGAACTAAGGAAAATAGTCGAGGAAAGACCTGGAGACATGTTGTACCATGGAAGTTGTAATGTTTTGTGGTCTTTAATACAATTCAGTCAGTTTCCTTTTCCTTTCTTTTGTTACATGTATTAAGTGTCTTTGATGCAATCTGGTTCCTTATTTCAGTCATGCTTTTAACTATTCTATTTTATATTGTTTATCTGTAACACACATAGATCTTTGTGTTGATTTTTCACCACAAGACTTATGTGCAGGTTATGATCAGTAAATGTTTTTGCCTTATCTATATCACTTAATGTTGAATAATTATGAAACGGTCATCATTTTGATAATATTTGTATGTTAATTTGTAAATTGACATATCAAGTTGCAGAGCATTTGAATAATTTAAAACTCCACGAAGGAAATGCCCATCGAAGTGAAGTCCTTGGCGAAGTAAAAGCTCGTGACAAGACATAATGTCACAAACTTATATATAATTGTACAATTACTCCAACAAAATCTACAGTCGATAGACTCGGTACAATTACTCCAGCAAAATATAAGGCATGTTGAGATTGTTTTCTTCACACATGTGATACAATCCATCATTCACCATTAGCACCGTCAGGATAACCGCCATTTCAGAATTTAATCGTATAAACCATCGCCATGTCAACATACAATCCTTTCTCGTGGCATCGATTGGAGTGATACATGTACAATTACACCAGCAAAATATACAGTCGGCACAGATGATATCTATGACCACCATCCCGCCATACTGTTATAATTACCATTCCCCATCCGTAACATCCAAGTCAATTCACTAGCCACTCACTATATAAATGCTAAACCATACCCCATATCGCAGCAAAATGAAATCTTCGGGAAGTCATGGCACTCTTCTTTACCGCCTTTGTTTTGTTTCCTTTGTTTTTTTATCAGAAATACTTGAGTCTTATGGTCACTCCCCAGTTCTCTTTGTGATATATGAGCATTTCGACAGCAGTTCCCTAACAAATCCTCACCACACCATGATATATATGGGCATTTCGAGCACTGTCAAAGCCCCAAGACCAGTATTTGTCTCTAATGTGACTCAGTAGCATCTAGGTGAAGCAAAAATCAAGTATGTGTATATGTAGGAGAAGAGACTATGTATATGTATGAGAAGAGTCTGTGTTTGTGAGCTCAAGCTCGTAGTCGTGAAATGTATTAAGAGCCCAAGCTCTGTAAAAGGTGAAAGATCAAAGTAAATTCCATCTCTGTGTAATGCGGCGAAGTTGCATTATTTTAACCCGGAATAACTTCTACTGATTTTTACGTCTTACTAAGAAATTTTTTAATATAAATATTGTAGTAGAAGAGTCTATGTTTGTGAGCTCAAGCTCGTAGTCGTGAAATGTATTAAGATCCCAAGCTCTGTAAAAGGTGAAAGATCAAAGTAAATTCCATCTCTGTGTAATGCGGTGAAGTTGCCCTGTTTTAACCCGGAATAACTTCTACTGAATTTTATGTTTTCGTAAGAAATATTTTAATACAAAGCATGTTTAATAGCGGGCTTGTCGAATTTGAATCTCGATAAAGTTAAAGTTAAGAGGTCTGGTAAATAGACTGATAACGAGTTGTTGTGTTCTTGGCCCCTAATCCCATTAATCCCTCTTAATCTTCTTCTTTTTTAAATCATTTTGCTCTGTCCCTGGTCTCGAATCCCATTAATCCTTTATTTATAATGCATCATTTATTTTTTCTCTGTTGTTGGCTACGTTACCAGAAACGTGACAAAGGAGTGCGGTTTTTTTGGAAAAACGGAGTAGAAACGGGGACGGAACGAAAACGGCCGTTTTCTACGTCCGTTCTCATTTCTAGAATGAAGAAATCATTTTTAAGGAAACAAATTGTTTTGTCAATTCGAGGTATTAATTTCTGGTGGGTAGCGAGTCAATATCAAGTAAATGAAAAATGTATTCTTGAAGATGGAGTGTTGTGTAAGGAAGTTGTCTTACTTTTGTGGGTTGCCTAACGCCTGCATTGATACGGGATACCTATCGCCCACTTCCTACATTGAAACTAAAAGTTCAAACTCTCTGTGTTTGCCAGTTTGGAATTCTGTTTTCCCTAAGGACCGAGGTACTCTGTGTTTTCTAGTTTGGAGCTCTGTTTTCCTTGAGGACCAAGGTACTCTGTGTTTTCCAGTTTGGAGATTTGTTTTCCCTGAGCACCGAGGTTTGCTTTGGCTGAGGTGGAACCGAAAAGAGTGTTGGGTAGCTAGAGCAGTAAGATTGGTTTGAAGAATCGACTGCTAGTTTTTCAATTGCCAGATATTTATATTATTCAAAACATAAATACAAATCTGTCACAGAGCATGCTTATTCAACCTCCAGGCTCAAAATCCTTATCTTCCATGGTTGTCAAAAATAAATCCAATGACATTTTCAATCTCACGGTTATTTAAAGTCTCTGAACGTTTTAGATTCTCCTTATCCTTAATCAGATCATCTCCTTTGCAGGAGTAAGAAAAGACTAAACTTTTATTAGAGCTTCAACTTGTAGACATAGAAGCAGTAGACTCATCCCCTGCAACCACAAAAATAATCAGTCATTATTCCTCAAACATGTAAGCTTTGCATCGGATTGTTCCATCATTCCATGTATAATTTCAAAAACAAGCAACACATGCATGCCTTCCCAGACACACCATAATGCTAATTAAAATTCAAGCAGGATACTGTGTTGGAAAAGGAATTTAATAGTAACAAAAATGCAGTAGTGATACCATTAGTTGGAATGATTCTAACTACGATAACTGTAAGCTAATACAGGTAAAAGTAAAACATATTCGTAGGATTATAGAAATGGCTTAGAATCACAAAGTGAATTATGGGGCGAACCAAGAAGGATTATCGACCACCAAAGCTACAATGGGAATTACAATGTTACCTAAAGTGATGAAGGTAGTTTTCCATGATTGGGTTCAAGATCACATGTTCAAAATGGCCAAAATCATTCTCTATTAAGACTTTAATACTAAGTCATCTAGTTGTTAGTTTCAGTTATAAATCAACAGCAGTACAAATGAAGTATTGAGTTGTGTATTATCAATTCTGGAATAATCAAATCCACCTATTACTTGAACTTACTTTCTCTTTCATATTTAAGAAAACTAAAAATAGAAAAGAGGTTTCAAGTCAAATATGCCACATGGCACAATCTGAGCGTTCCACATGTCACCCTGGGAAACTAGATTTCAAAATTTTAACAACAAAATTTATAGACGTTTTGCTACAAAGAGTTTGCTGGCAAGTCGAAATTTTGTCAGAGAAATAGAGGTCGCTCTTTCGTCGGGTTGTTCTATTTCGGGGTGTTGGAAGTAGATGCTGAGGAGAAGGAGCGTCTGCTTCTTCTCCAGGGATGAGTTTTTAGGAGTGGTGAAAGTAGATATCGGCACTCTAGACACAAATTTCATAGGAACATTGCTTCACACATTTTGCTAGAAAGTGGAAATATCCATAGAGAAAGAGCGGCCTCTCTTTCTCCAAGTTCTATTTTTACAATTCCCTCGTAAAAGAAGGGGTGGTCGACCCTTCTTCTTCCCAATATTCTTTTCTTTATAGTTCGAGACTGCAAAAAGGGTCGGTCGATCCTTCTTATGTTCTCCAGTCTGGATATCGTTCAATTGCTAGATAAAGGTTTTCACAATTATTAACTAAACAAAGGGGTGTCCAATCCTTCTTGTCGGAAAACGGAATTCGGGACAAACAATTTTTATATGTTATAACTTAGCTGTTGTCCGGTTTTTACACTTCTTTCATAAATAAAGGGTCGGACGACCCTTCTTGTGCTCAGTATTCTTCCGGTGTTCACCATTTTAGATTTAGATGAATTGGAGTCTTAGCCTTCGTAGGTTGAATATTTTTACAATTCCCTCATAAATTAAGGGGGGCGACCCTTCTTCTACCCAGTATTGTATTCATAATAGTTCTAAAATGCAAGAAGGGTCGATCGATCCTTCTTTCTTTCGCCATTCTGGATATAGGTGAAATGCGAGTGTTGTAGAAATTTCTCCCTACGGATAGGTAGAAACTCTCTTAGGATAAAGCAGGATGTACTGACTCTATGCTAAGACAAAAAGGAAACAAATGCTACCTTGAATTCCTAAACTAATCTTCACAACAAGATTAAATGCATTCAGAAGAGATGAAAGACATAACTCACCTTCCAATTCGACGTTTGTCCCGCTTCTAGCTCTTGATCCCAAAGCCTAGCTCTTGATCCCAAAGATCCAATGTAGAACCTGTTGAAATCAAGCAAAAGACAAGCATGCAAGCTTCCAAATACCTTGAAGCAAAGATTGAGTTCAAATCTAAACTAGATACATTTCATATCAAAGATTCATACAATACACATGAAATGGGAAAAACAAGACAAGTTATCTTTTATTAAAAACTTGAAGAGTGCTTACAAAGGTTGCTTGATATCCAAGCCAATCCTCCAGCTCCAAGTGCTTCCTCTAGCTATCTCTGCAGAAGTATGAAGATCATAGGTTTGATGCCCCAAAAGTCCTCCCTTTGGCCCATGGAAAGTTTCTCTCTTATAGCACATGGGAAGGTTAACCAACAAGAGAGAAGTGTGGATCTATGGAGGGTTTAGTGGATCAGGCCAGCTAAACAAAGAAGGAGTTAGGATCGAACCAAGGGTGGTAATCCCAACAAAATCTCCTCGAAGGTCGAAATCCCAAAATCCAAAGCAAAAAGGCTAATTTCAGACTACCGCGCCCCTATAACTGAGCATAACGCGGTAGTACCGTGCCCCAGAGAAGGACCAAAGAGCGATAGTGTTGACTACCGCGCCCCTGTAGATGTGCAAGGAGCGGTAGTGCTTATAAACAAGGCTAAGTTGGGTTGGCAAATGGCAGAAAAAGGTTTTTCTTTCAGTGTTCAGTCAATGGTTTTCACTCTGGATGTTCAGATGATCTTTAAGGGAAACTGTCGTTTAGGTCGCTAATGCAAGGATGTGACACTAATACGTAATGTGTAATATTGAGGTATAACAGATACCCCCTAAAGTGTGAGGTCAGAAGAGACTGATGGCCGAAAGACTTTACAAATATGGTTCGGAGATAGCATCGAGGGGAGCAACAAGGAGCTGAAACATAAACAAAATGTCAAATATACCACCGAGGCGGGCATTCCCATGCTCGGAAACAAATGACTCAAAGCATGGCTGCCGACCAATACATTGCAGATCCATGAGTACTGAGATGATATAGACTGTAGACAAATCATGGCTACTATGAACAAGCGTAGATCCATGAGACAGTAATGACAGCCACGACCAATACAAAAGTGGATATGTGTGACAATACAGAGGAAATCTCCATTGCAACCTGGACGTAATCAAAATACAAAAGGGTGTCCAGGGTCTTCTACCCGATCGCAAACGATACGAATCTAGCCATGTGATTACAAGGTGTTGAAGTCGAACATGGTAGAAACCATTTGATTACCGGTCAATGATGTGAACCGTTAACAAATGCGAAGGAAATCACCAATAATGACAATGATCCCCAAGGTATCTATAGCACATCTCAACGAAATGCGAATAAACGAGTTGATGTCGAGCATTCAAGAGATCATTCAATCAGAGGTCATTGATGAAAATCTACTGTTGAATACGAGGAAACCTGCCATTGAGGCATGCCGGGTACCAAGGTACTAGTGGTTGACTCCTAAGCCTAATTCCTGGATAGTGATTTGGTGTCGACAGGAATAGACTCGTCGAAGGTGGGCCATAATGATTCCCACATCATCGACACGAAATCAGAACGAGAGATAGTATGGACCGATGAAACAATAGAATATGTACTGACACAAAGGGAAGGTTTGACATGAAGTGGAGGTGGACTCAAGGTAATAACCCTTTGAACATATAACGGCATGAAACAGAGCTTGGCAGCAGGGATTACTTGAACAGACATAACCACAGGAAGTGTGAACTCATAGCAATAATGAGGACGCATGATCATAATAATGACACTATCAGCAAGACTGACTACCCAAAACAGACAAGGTGAGGATGCATGCCATGTTCAAAGGTGATGACTCACAAGCTGCCAACAAGGTAAACTTGACTCATTTTCCCATTTTCCTCCGACATGATGGACGAGTACCTCTTTGTTTTTTTTTACGAGCTTGAGGAGGATAACAGATGCTCGGTATAGCTCATCTCATAGATGAGTCCAATCTCACATGTTTATCGAACCTGAGAAAGGAGGGGTTCGTCCCAAAGTGGGCCCTTCGATGTTAAATTTTAACGAGTCCAAGGAAGGAAGACTCGGTCGTCATTTCATGTTTAGAGAGTCTGAAAAGAACTAAAGAAGACTCCAACGGTCATTTTTCGTAAGGTTAGCCTCATCGCCCAAAAAAGGGTAAAACAACGCGGGAGAGGACTCTTCCAGTCATGATTGGCTGGAGTATTCCTTTTTCGTAAGTAGTGCCCCCTAGTCCGAAAAAGGGGTAAACTATCACTAGGGAAACGATCATTCAAATCCTTTTACAAGCGTGAATGAATCAATTTCGCTTGGCCATCTTTTCCTATTTTAGGAGTCTAAAAAGAGCTTAAAGAGGACTCCATGTACAACTTTGTCATGGTTGATGACCGAGTACGACAAAGGAAAAGTAAACTCGGCACAGTTCATTTTCCGTAAATAGTCTAGCGAGGCCGGATAAAGTGATAAACCTATACTCGTTAGACACACCTTTTTACTCCAATTGTTTAACGAGCACAATAATGGTATCAAAAGCACTCGGAATCTTTTTCATGTTTGGATCCAGAGCACGAAAAAAGAAAAAGTAAGCTCAAACCACTTTTCATGTTTTAACCAGAGCACGAAAAAGTGAAAAGTAAGCTCAAACACCATCTTACTGTTTTTAACGAGCTCGAAGATAGGTTGGAAGAATGCTCATGATGTCTGCTTCATTTTTTAACGAGCTTGTAACAGAAAATGAACTATGCTCAGGATAATTTTCATGGTTTAATGAGCTCGAAACCTAAAAAGGAAAGTATGCTCGAAAATGTTCCCAACGGTGAACTTCTTCTCGTCATGAAATCCAAAGGTTGGTACATGCACCCCAGCATGATTGCTAGAAGTAAGTGAATTAGCTCCAACATGGTGTGGAGAGGCGATCGAGTTGAATTCAATGTAACTTTCAGAGGTTGAAGACATGCCCCCAAGCTTCATTTCATTCGCCTAAAGTATAGGTCGGTGAAAAGAAGGTTCAGGTACTAAGTCTACGAGGAGACTGACTCAAAGGGAAAGGATATGTTTCATTTTTTAACGAGCTTGACACAGGAGTAGAACTTTGCTCGGACTACTGGTTTCATTTTTTAATGAGCTTGAAACCAATGGTAAACTCTGCTCACGGTTAAGGCCCATTGATGGGTTCCCTCCCAACATGATGACCAGAGGTTGGTAAATGCCCCCAGCATGATTGCTAACAGCTAAACATGCCCTCAAGCTTCGTTTCGTCTGACTACTCTTCTTCCTTATCCAAAAATCCTGGCTACTAATCCAAATGTGTTCACCAGGGGGGTAAGGAGAACCAGGATCAAGTGACCCAGGCAGATGAAATGAAGGTTCAAATCCTAACTCTAGCGAGAGACTCGAACAAATGGAAGGGAGATCTATTTCATTTTTACACAAGCTTGAAATAGATAATAACAATGGTTGAAAGGGTCCTTTTTATTTTTTAATGAGCTTAAAACATAAAGAAATTATGCTCGAAGGTAGTTTCATTTTTACACAAGCTTGAAACCGAACATAAACTATGCTTGGGATTGGTTTTATTTTTACACAAGCTTAAAACCAAAAGTAAACTATGCTTGAGATGATGGTTGGTTTTATTTTTACACAAGCTTAAAACCAAGAGTAAACTATGCTTGAAATGATGGTTGGTTACATTTTTACACAAGCTTAAAACCAAGAGTAAACTATGCTTGAAATGATGGTTGGTTTCATTTTTACACAAGCTTAAAACCAAAAGTAAATTGTGCTTGAAATGATGGTTGGTTTTATTTTTACACAACCTTAAAACCAAAAGTAAACTATGCTTGAGAAAATGGTTTCATTTTTTAACGAGCTTGACACCGGAATAGAACTTTGCTCCAACATCCCCCTCCCTAGGGGGAAGAAACCACTAAAACATGTGGAACATTTAGGGAAGTCTGGTGACTAGGAGTCATGCGATGAGTGGGTGTCACAAAGGAAAGTTGATCGATGGTCACAACATTCCCACGATGGGGAAAATACATCACTCGAAAGAATGAGGACACTACAGCCTTCATTGCATAGACGTAATCACGTCCAAGGAGTAGATTAAAATCTAAGGGACCTTGGACAACCATGACATCAATACAGACAGTTTTCCCTCCCAAAGTGATAGGTAACTGAGGAAGGGATCCTAAAGGTCCAGTAGGCCTTCTATTGAAAGCCAGTATCTGGTTAATGACGGGCACAAGCCGAGGAGAACCTAAGGCTTGCCAAGCAGTTGAGGATAGAATACTAACAGAAGCTCCTTCATCAACTATCGTACGAAAAATTTCTTTATCAAAAACTCCTACAGATATTTGAAAAGGAATGCTCGAAGGAAGACGAGATTCTGTTAGACCATTCCAATCAAAGGAAATAACCTCAGTACTTGGAGGGGGTCTTGCGGAAACGGACAGGGTTTCCCCTTGCCGAGGACATTCTGAACCGATAAGGAAAACATCAGCGATTTCCAATTCACTCTCACTTGGAAGATAAGAATGAGACGAAGATTGTGTCAAGATGACTGCTTCAGTCTGGACTTTCTCCAATGAAAGAGCGGGATCGAGTGGGGATGGCAGCGAATCGATCACTTCACTCTCGGGAGGGAGAGTGGGATCAATTGCAGATGAAACTGAATTGATCACTTGGTCAACCAGCGAGGGGTCGGGGGACAACTTACTATCATTTGTTGGAAGCACCAGTTGAGAATTAGTAATATCTTCCAACCACTACAAAGCTTCATCCATGCTTGGACAAAGGAAAGTACGGTGCATACCCTTGCATATCAAACAGGGATATAGGACTTTACCCTTCCGACCCTTCACCAAGGGGTCACTAGTTGAGGGAGTGTCATCAACATGATGGTCAGAGGTCGACGATACAAGTGGTTTGGGTTTTTTAGACCACACTTCTGATACACGGGAAAGATCGGGGCAATCCTTGAGAAGGTGATCACCCTTACAAAATTTGCAAGGGAACTTGGGCTTACAGGGTGTTTTCGTAGAATGAGTGCCATTAGGGGCAACCGGTTTACGCTTGGTCTCTTCTGTATCCTTCTTCTTCTTAACTTTCATTTTCTTCTTCTTCTTATCCACCTGATTACTAACACTATTGCTTTCATCAAGAGAGGAAGAAGGAACGGAAGAAGATTCATTCGACGAAGAAGGGGAAGGATTAGTTTGGGTTTGACTCTCTCGTGTTGGAGAGTTAACATTTGAAACATTGGGCGCAATCGGAATTACCGGATTGAATAACCATACCGGTAATCCTATGGTTAATCCAGGAAGATTTAACGTGGCAATAAAGGGAGGACCAATATCTCCAACTGGAGGAAAAGTAAAAGGTACCCCTTGAAAAGGGGTCTCCGGATTGGTAGTCCCAGAAGGAGCATGGGTGCATGGAGGTGGATTCTCCATGGAACAAAACTAAGTGATGTGGACGAAGTCTTGTTAAAAAGAACTCAAAAACCCTCAGGAAACCGAGTGTGCGAAAGGGGAGCTAGGAAAAGACAAGGCTCACAGGCCAAAAGAGCAAGCTCAAAAAACTATACTGAGGCCGCTGCCACAGTAAGCGAGTTGTACAACAAAACGGCCAGAATGCCAACAAACAGCCCTACAAAGAAAAAGACCCTCTACAAGATAGCAAGCAAAACCTCCTAACTAAGAGCTGGAGACCTCAACAAATTGTATCTCTCGCAAGGTGATGAAATCCAAGTCGAACAATACAATGTGAGAGACCAATATGAGAAGGATATCCCTCTACCAAAAGGGATCCTGGGTAAAAGAGCCCTAGTAGAAAAGTCACTAAGCTACCTCGTTCATGACACGTTGGAAAAGGTTTTGGGCACTTCTGCCTTCCAAGGAAGACAATGATCGATGTTGCCTTAGGGCTAAGTGGAGTGCGGCATTCCACAGAGTCCGTTTGGTTCTCAATCTCGCGGCCGTTTAACCCCTGAAAGTTAAAAATAGTCAGGAGGCCCCTCCACAAACTGACTGTGACCGTGTCAATAAATACTAGAGGATTTTAGTTCCCTAAAGACAACGACTATGTCTCAGATGAAAAATGACAAGGGGAAATTATTTTGATGCCTATCCCCGGTGTCCTACCTAACTACCAAATTCTTTTGATTTCCTCAAGTGAGGTTAATATTGGTTTAGTTAGGGAGATTAATTTTAGAGGCTGTCTTACACAATCGGGTTATGGAAGTGCAACTTGATGGTGTTGTGACGACTCAAACCATGCAAATGAAGATGAATCGAAATGAGCCTTTCTCTTCGATGAACACTAGCTAAAGTAAGGAAAAATTCTTTCCGTTCCCAATATGCACAACCCAATGCACATGCAATTTTATTTATTTTCAAAATGATAGAAAGAAGTAAAATATGTACCCAAGACTAACCCAAAGTAATGAAAAAGTTCTTCATATGAACACCAAACGTAATGATTCTAATCCATTTCCTATCTTTTCACACTTGAAAAAGACACATCCAAGCTACGGAAAGAAAGATTCTACAAATGCTTCCAATCAAATGCAAGACAAAGAGAAGAACCTAATAATATCGTCTAACTCAAATGCACATAAATATGAAACAAGCATTTCTTCTTCTCATGAATGTAATACCAAGAATGTCAAATGATTAAATTAAAACAAGAAGAATACCTATGTGTTTCAATTTCATGAATATGGTAAAAGAACGACAAAATCAAGCTTCTCTTTGAACTAAAGCGGAGGCAAGGAATCAATCTTTTCAAACAATCATTAGATAGGATGTAAAGGAAATAAGATGCCAAGCAATCCAAACACGCCAAGCACACCAAACCAAAAATGATCTCAAAACCTTAATATGGGTCAAAACGACTGTAGGATGCACGATTAATGAGGGGGAATTTTTTTTCAAAAATAGAACCCATTTCGCTTAAAACTACAAGCAAAACACTAGTATTTACTCAAAGGGCCAACATGGATCCAAATCTCGAAAAGACCCAAAAATAACCAAACAAACCAAATAAACACACTTTCCAGGAACTACCGCGGGCCTATAGGCCACCTGGGAGCGGTACTGATAGACTACCACGCTCTAGACAGCGCTAAAGGGGCGGTACTGCTAGACTACCGCGCTCTAGACAATGGTTAAGTCGCGGTACTATTGGACTACCGCACTCTAGACAGCGGTTAAGGCGCGGTACTACCGCTCTGTAGGCAGTTACGGGGGAGCGGTAGTGCGTGAACAGAGGGAAAGAGGCCGAATTTTGAGAAAAGATTTTGACTTTTCAAGGGTTTGCCAACCCAGAGGACTTACTGATCTGTAACAGAAGTCTAATGCAGAGAACAGGGAAGTGAATGAGGGTGAAAGAACCCAATTCTTACAATCAATGAGTGAAAGCAAACTTCACAAGCAAAGAAAATGGATTCAAGCTCCCCAACGGAGTCGCCAATTTTGTTGTAGAAATTTCTCCCTACGGATAGGTAGAAACTCTCTTAGGATAAAGCAGGATGTACTGACTCTATGCTAAGACAAAAAGGAAACAAATGCTACCTTGAATTCCTAAACTAATCTTCACAACAAGATTAAATGCATTCAGAAGAGATGAAAGACATAACTCACCTTCCAATTCGATCCCAAAGCCTAGCTCTTGATCCCAAAGATCCAATGTAGAACCTGTTGAAATCAAGCAAAAGACAAGCATGCAAGCTTCCAAATACCTTGAAGTAAAGATTGAGTTCAAATCTAAACTAGATACATTTCATATCAAAGATTCATACAATACACATGAAATGGGAAAAACAAGACAAGCTATCTTTTATTACAAACTTGAAGAGTGCTTACAAAGGTTGCTTGATATCCAAGCCAATCCTCCAGATCCAAGTGCTTCCTCTAGCTATCTCTGCAGAAGTATGAAGATCATAGGTTTGATGCCCCAAAAGTCCTCACTTTGGCCCATGGAAAGCTTCTCTCTTATAGCACATGGGAAGGTTAACCAACAAGAGAGAAGTGTGGATCTATGGAGGGTTTAGTGGATCAGGCCAGCTAAACAAAGAAGGAGTTAGGATCGAACCAAGGGTGGTAATCCCAACAAAATCTCCTCGAAGGTCGAAATCCCAAAATCCAAGGCAAAAAGGCTAATTTCATACTACCGTGCCCCTATAACTGAGCATAACGCGATAGTACCGTGCCCCAGAGAAGGAACAAAGCGCGATAGTGTTGACTACCGCGCCCCTGTAGATGTGCAAGGAGCGGTAGTGCTCATAAACAAGGCTAAGTTGGGTTGGCAGATGGCAGAAAAAGGTTTTGCTTTCAGTGTTCAGTCAATGGTTTTCACTCTGGATGTTCAGATGATCTTTAAGGGAAACTGTCGTTTAGGTCGCTAATGCAAAGATGCGACACTAATACGTAATGTGTAATATTGAGGTATAACAGCGAGATATAGTTGTTCACAATTATCTACTAAACGAAGGGGCGGCCGATCCTTCTCCTCGAAAAATGGAAGTCGGGACAAACATTTTTATATGTTAGAACTTAGATGATGTTCAGGTCCCTACTATTTATAGTGGAAGTCGGAAGTCCGGAATTGTCGACATAGCCTTCGTAGATTAAATATTTTTGAATTTATCCCGTAAATGAAGGGTCGACTGACCCTTGTTGTGCTTAGTATTCTTCTCGTGTTCACCATTTTGAAAATACATGAATTGATGGCCTAGCATTCATAGGTTGAATATTTTTAAAATTTCCTCATAAATGAATGGGCAGGAGAGGTTTCTTCTGCCCATTATTCTTTTCGTAATCTTTCTAGACTACAAGAAGGTCGGTCGATCCTTCTAGTGTTCACCATTTTGGATATATATAAAATATGGATTATAGGTTTTCATAATTATCCACTAAACGAAGGGGCGACCGATCCTTCGATTCAAAAAAATTGAAGTCCGAACAAACATTTTTTTATATATTATAACTTAGGTGATATCTGGATTCCTTCTATTTACAGCAAAAGTCAGAAGGCGGGAATTTTTGGCCTAGCTATCGTAGATTAAATATTTTCCCAACTCCGGAAAATATCACTTTCGCAATCCGCAATGTGGAACTCTGAAATTCGAAATGCCAATTTTCCCAACTCCGTAAAATATCACTTCCGCAATCCGCAATTCAGAACTCGGAAATGCAGAACACCAATTTTCCCTACTCCGGAAAATATCATTTACGCAATCCACAATCCGCAATGCGGAAGTCAAAAATGCACAACGCCAATTTTCCCGATTCCAGAAAATATCACTTCTGCAATCTGCAATGCGGATTCGGAAAGTCTGGAGCGGCAATTGCATAACTTCTCAAGCCCCTAACTTTCTCATCCAAAGTCCATTTTGGGAAAACTCGATGTTAGCACTTAGAATTTACCCTTTGGTTGTGGTCACATGAATTCTGGATTAAATAAAACTCTCACCATAAAGCATGAAAGAACAACATAATGAAAGAGTTTCACTGCAAAATTACAGATCACATAAAGGAGAGGAAAATACAGACTGTAACATGAACAACACAGGAATCTTTTCTCCTCAAAAATGCGCTTCAACTCTGCATGGTAATCTTTATTAAAACTGAAGCAATCTCAATACAAAGTGTATCTCTTCACGGGTTCCAACTCTTGCAATATTGCAAAAATAGTCTTTTATACAAAATCTCTTAAGGCAAACCCTAACTGCCTCATAACCAAAACAGTAAATATTAAATTAACTATTACATTTTACTTTGGTCAAAATTTATACACATGTCAAAATTTCTCAAAACATAGACTCTTGGTGTCTTTTTGTTAGTTGGCGGCTGTCTGGAAAATTTGAACATAAGTCTTCAAGAATGCAAGCTATACTTCATATTTCCATAATTTTCTACCATCTTCCATTGATCTACAGTGGGTATTTCATAAGTATCCATCTCTTTCACCAAAACCTTCATCTCTATGTGATCTGCAATGGAAATTTAGGGTATTCTCCCACCAATCATGGTCCACTGATTTAAAATCTCAAAATCATCTGAAAGCTTTTCCAATAAAATTTTCCCTGTTAAAACATGAGTTAAACCTTCAAACTTTTCATGATTTTCTCTGACCATGAATAGTAATTCCTTGTAATTTTTCTGAGGGATCAACTCATTGTTTTCTTCCCAAAATGTGGACAACCCTTTCTCAATTAACTTTTCAAATTCCTTCTTAAAGTATGCGACCTGTTTTTTCATTTCTTTAGCTCTGGCTTGAACATTTTCAATGTGTGCATGTTTCCCAAGTACTCTCCTTGCCCAAGTTATGACTGACACCCTGTTTTTTATTTGCATAGCTTTCAGATCATCTTATGTCACAGTATTCAGAAAATTTACAGTGTTTTGGGTTGTGTCTTTTGGTTTTCTGTTCAAACCTTCCCTCATGGTTGTGCAACTTTGTAAACTTTCATCTGCTACGTTTTCTTTTTCCTTCATGAAATTTAAGTAGGGTCTAAACTTTGTAGCTTCGTTTATAATTGAATCGCATATCAAATGCTTTGCACCTTGCATTGGGATCTACCATGTCACTTGGGTTATGAATCTTTGGCTACTGTCTATCAAGTCTTTATTCTTATCTTCTAATTCTTTTATCTCTTTATCTTTCTTTTTTTCTTATTTTCTTCTTCTAATTTATGTTTGTATTCCTTTAATTCATTTATCTCTACCTCTTTCAAGCTAACCTGAGACATAGCTTGGATGAAATCATCTGTATTTGCTTCTCTGCTTGTTTGACTGGTTCCATGTTGCTCTTGTGCTATGGTTTCCAATTTTCCTTTAAGATCTTCCACTTGATTTTTCAAACTTATTCTATATTTTTCCCATTCAACTTCTTTCTTTGTAAACTTCAACAATTTTGCTTTGTTGTCATCTAATTCCTGAGATAAGCTTTCTTTTTCTTGTTCCAACACAGTCAATTCTGAATCTTTAATTAACTGTGTTGTTGGGATTTTAAGCTTCTTTTTATGCAACTGAATAGTGTTCGCTTTTTCCATCAACAACTTCTTACTTACCTTACCTTTGTTTGGCCCATCATTATTTTCAATTAAATCTATATGCATCATTTTGATTTGTTGTTGATGGGCTTTGTTTTCAGCTTTCTCATGTCTTAGCTGAATTTCCAACCTGTTAACTGTGTTTTGCAACTTTGAAACTTTCAAAGTAGCCTTCAGTAAGTCTATATAAATAACCTCCCCAGTTTACTTGTGAAGGTTAATCTTATATGCGACTGTTATTTTTGTCAAATTCAATTTCATTTCTATAAATTTCTCATCAGATGACATAGCTAAATTCAGAGTGTTTTCTTTAGGATCCCTGCTGGCCATCAAGGTAACTTCTGATTCCATTAGGATTCGAACTTTTGGGAATAAATTGTAAGTTTTTTCTGAAGTTGCTTGCTTATATTGTCCATATTTGACATACATCTCTGCCCTTGATTGAAATCTGCTGGTGTCACCAACTTCCTTGGCTTCTTGAAATTTGTAATCAATCACTTGAACTTCTGGAGCTTGATATTTCTCTTTTTTCTTCTCTTTTCCACCTGTAAATATAACCAAATCACTTTGGGGATCTGCTTTAGGTCTCTTTCCTCTTTAATGTTCTTCAATTTTTGCATCAATAATTTCTTCAAAACTCCTTTTAGTAACTATCTCCACCTTGCCTGGAGTAGGTATCACTTTTGTTGAGGATATTTCTGGAACAACAGGATTTGACTGTGAACATGCTGAGACCTTTTCTGATTCATACTGCAGACGATTAGCCATTTTTATAATCCCTCAACTTCTTGATGGTCAAATCCCTTATTCTTATTTTGTTGTCTCCTTTGAGAAATAATATGGCATGGATCATAGTTGACAGCATCTGCCTTTTTAAAATCCATTTCTTCTAATTGTTTTTCCACAAAAGACAATGCATACTTATTCTTTATAATGAAAGGTCCCACTTTCAAAGGAAAATTTATATCACATTCCTTTTTAAAAGCCAGAAATGATCATTTTCAACAATTAACTTTTGCCTGATAAACTCCAAGGCAAATATTCTCAAGGTTAGAAAAGTTGGTAAGATATAAGGTTTTTGATGAATCCATACAGTCTAACTACTATATGCTCTTTTAATAGAAACCAATCTCCTACTACTATGTCTTGTTTCAGCTACAGCAATGTCTTCATCTCCGGTAGAGCAGTACTCTTTGCAATTCTTCCCCAAAAATCAATTTATATATCTTTGACACAATATGATTCATGTAATTAAACATACTATCCTCCAAAGTGTTTGAAAAACCACCTGTGAAAAATGATGTAAGTCTTTTTTACTTGAAAACATAAGCATCTTCATCAAATAAGACTGGAATATGAAATTCCTAGTATTGTGGAAATTCACTCGCTGAGAGTGGACACTCTCAGCTATGAATTCATCATATTTAAAACGAGGTATCTGACTGTTCTCTACTCCTAGTATGCCAAAAATTATTCTAAAAAGCAGACACAATTGCACTTATGTTACCATTGCATCATTGTCTAACCCTAAAAACTGAGCAATTAGGGATAATACCAACTGTATATTCTCATTGAAAAAGTTCATATCTAATGGGTAAGGAGTATCTTGAATTTCAAGGTCGGGTTTAAGACAACTGGTTAAAAAAGCTTTTTTAGTTTCCGGAGACGACTGACGGTACTGGGTGACAACAGCTTCTTCGGTAAGATTTTCTTGTTCATGGGATTGAGACAGAGGTACTTCAAGGGATCTTCTAATGGCAATAGACTCAATAGGACAAATAATTTTGGATTTTGGGGATTCATGATTACTTTCTCAATTTGCGAGTAGTTCATTACACACCAGGAAACAAACTTCGGAAACCATATAATTTTGTCTGGAAAAAAATATATGAAAGAAGATTGAAAAACTTTGTGTATGTTTGTGCCTTCCTTATATAACCTATCCAATCTGGTCTTTATCTCTGTAATTGACAATTTAACCACAGGGTCAAAAATATCTTTATCCTTGTCTTCTAGGGCATCATCTATCCTGGTATGTTCGACAGCTACAGTCTCTTCCATTCCTTCCATTATAAAAATAACTTAACTAACTGACAGCACAAGTTTTGAAACCTGCCTAACACTGACAAGTCTGCAAACAGGGTGTGCTCTGTCACTTTCCCGATCCACACACGTTTCGAACTTTCTGGAGCTCCACGAGACAAATGTCGAATGTCAACCCTCACATGGTGTCTTCCCCTTTTATAACCCTCGGAGGTGGTTTCGCACGGCGTCCAGCCGGTTTTCCTTACCACTCTTTCAATTTGCGAAATGCCCATGTATCGACACGTGGATAGTGGTTTCAGATTTCACAACCGCTTATCCTTTCAATTTACCGCGCAACTCCACAACGTGAAATGTCTTCGAGCCGTCAATCCATCCATCCCTGTTCAATCAACGATTATACTTGCCCACTTTTTAACCTTTTTCGCTTTTAATGCTGCCCACGAAATCTCGGCTATCTCGCTTGTTTTTTTCCCAGCAGAAGACTATTCCACCCGTCGATATGCCCTGGCGCGATCCATACCATTGGATCATCCATCATTTTACCTTCATTTCTTGTGAATATTCCAGAAAATCATCTCCACCATCAGATTCCTTTCCGCTCTGATTTAAACCATTGATTTATCATTAACTTTTGACTTTTAATGTTACAACCCACGAAAATTGTTTCACATGGTGCCTAGACGATTTCCCTTACCACATGGCACACTCTGAGCGTTCCACATGTCACAATATCAGTGTTCCACGTGTCACCCTGGAAAACTAGATATCGACATTTTAACAACAAAAATTATAAATGTTTTGCTACAAAGAGTTTGTTAGCAAGTCGAAATTTTGTCAGAGAAAGAAAGGTCACTCTTTCGTAAGGTTGTTCTATTTCGGGGTGTTGGAAGTAGAAGTTGAAGAGAAAGAGCATCTGCTCCTTCCAGAGATGAGTTTTTAGGAGTGGCGAAAGTAGATATCGACACTCTAAACACAAATTTCATAGCAACATTGCTTTGCACATTTTGCTGGAAAGTGGAAATATCCACAGAGAAAGAGCGGTCGCTCTTTCTCCAAGTTCTATTTTTACAATTCCCTCGTAAAAGAAAGGGCGGCCGACCCTTCTTCTTCCCAATATTATTTTCGTTATAATTCGAGACTGCAAGAAGGGTTAGTCAATCCTTCTTGTGTTATCTATTCTGGATATCGTTCAATTGTAGATAAAGGTTTTCAAAATTATCTACTAAACAAAGAGGTGTCTGATCATTCTTGTTGGAAAACGGAATTCGAGACAAACAATTTTTATATGTTATAACTTAGCTGATGTCCAATTTTTACACTTCTCTCATAAATGTAGGGTCAATCGACCCTTCTTGTGCTCAATATTCTTCCGGTGTTCACCATTTTAGATATATATGAATTGACGTCTTAGCCTTCGTAGATTGAATATTTTTACAATTCCCTCATAAATGAAGGGGCAGATGACTCTTTTTCTGCCCAGTATTGTATTCATAATAGTTCTAGAATGCAAGAAGGATCTTTCGATCCTTCTTTCTTTCGCCATTCTAAATATAGGTGAATTGCTGGATATAGTTGTTCACAATTATCTACTAAACGAAGGGGCGACCAATCCTTCTCGTCGAAAAATTGAATTCTGCATAAACATTTTTATATGTTAGAACTTAGATGATGTCCGGGTCCCTACTATTTACAGCGGAAGTCGGAAGTCAGGAATTGTCGACATAGCCTTCGTAGATTAAATATTTTTAAATTTATCTCGTGAATGAAGGGTTGACCGATCCTTGTTGTCCTTAGTATTCTTCCCATGTTCAGCATTTTTGAAATACATGAATTGATGACCTAGCATTCGTAGGTTGAATATTTTTAAAATTTCTTCATAAATGAACGAGCGGGGGACGCTTCTTCCCAATATTATTTTCGTAATCATTCAAGACTGCAAGAAGGGTTGTTCGATCCTTCTTGTGTTCGCCATTCTAGAGAATGACAAGAGAGACATTGAAGAGAGGAGGTAACACCTATGTCAAACCAATTATGTACATTTGTATGAAGACAAGCAAAAGAGGTGTTCGATGGCTAATCACGAGAAGGGATAAGGTGAACTTGATTATCAAAATCGATAGATCTATGAAGAGGTGCAAATTTCTGAGCAGGAGAGTTTAGAGATTGATATTGGAAATACCAATCATCTGGGAGACTGACATCTTCATAAGAAACTCCAGAACTTTCGGCATTAGAAATACCTGTTGTGACGCAGTCTTTAAGAACAGGTTTTTTAGTTTGGGGTGTGTACTATTAGATAGCATGAAGGTGGTTTGGATGATAACTGATAAATATTATGAATCATCCACCATCTGAAGGCCTTGAACCCCAATCAACATTTTCCAAGCATCCTTAAGATGCGGATCTGCTAAACCCATCGCATAATCAGGAATGATAGTTCCATATTATGTTCATGCTTGTAGGTTTCCCGTGATAGTTCCTATTCTGGCATGATCATAAGAAAGATGTCGTGTATCGAAGAGTTCTACTATACATGGAGTCTTTATTCCTCTGCAGAAAAGAGGAGCTAATCCAATTCGAATTCCACCAAAATGAATATAGCTATATCTTAAGCTTCTAAAATACTCTACAAACTTTTTCAATTCATCTCTAAAAAACATATTTATAGCAATTATTTGAGTAGTTGGACCAGAGATCTTTATTTTTACTTCTACTTCTTTTAATACAACTTTCTTTTTGAAGATTGCAACTAAAGATTTTTCATAGATTTCTAAACTATCAAGTCTTGGAGGATTCCAAGATTGTGGATCTTCTATTTCATTACTTTCAAAACATCTAATGCTAACTTTAGACAATCTTCTTTTATCTACTGAAGAAAATGATCTAATGATACGATTAAGTGCCATTTTGATAAACGAAGCTAAATTTATCCTTTGCACAAGGTACGGGGACCTTTTATGTTTCAATAATCAACACAGCTGAATATCTACTCCAAGGCTTCCTAGGTACACCCACATATGCAAACTAGACAAATCCAAGCTCTAATACCATTTCTTAGGATCGCACAAAACAACTCTGATGCGAAAGAATTTTTGAAGAATTTATGTTACATACCCGTCAATTGGTTTCTTATATGTCGCCCACGCAAACACTAATAGTCCTTCAGGCCTGAAACACACCTCTCCACGGCCACCTTCACGGGGATTTTAAGCCACCGACGTTGCACCCAACTTTAGTTGCCTTTGGACAATTACTCGAGAACCATTAGAGTATTAATTGTATAACAGAGATCTCAATCAGCAGATACAGAGTTCAAACAGAGTGTTTTTTCATTAATCAAGATAGATTACAGAACAATGATACTGGGAGTTTTTTATGTCTTCTTTTAGCTCGAGGCCAAGAGACAAAGCATACTTCCTATGGATATTACAAACTCAAAATATACAGACTTAGAAAAATTCAGATTTATGATGTGATCCGATACCACTAGGGTCAGTCACAGAGCATACGTCAACTTTACTTCCTAACAGACTTGAGACTTAATTATAGAAATTTTGAGAAGCTTTCTGATACCACGAAGGCCAGTTGCAGAGCATACGACTTGCTCAGACTCTTACTCTGACTCTCTTCCAAAAATGTGAATCCCAAATGACTTCCGCCTCTCTTTATTTATAGCCCGAGAGGAGCATCACCAGTAGCAACCAGGACAAAACCTAAGGAATCCAGAAAGGCAAAGCTTCACGTGAAAGCAATCCTCGGGATCAAACTAAAGATGGGACCCAAATCTCTTTTCCGAAGATTCGATCATACGACATGGGTCAAACCACATCAAAAGTCAAAGAAGTGCTCTGAATCATATGAAGGAATCGTCCTTAGAGAGATTTGTCAATCATACAAGATCATGAGAGGACAAGCCCACTCTCAAATTATTATGACAAAGACAATGGAGAGGACAGACCCACTCTCCTAATCACGAGGAATCTTTATTATGATAGATTTGAATGGACAAGCCCCATTCATAGCCAAAAGAGAATCAAAAGTACAATATTATTGCTCATCTGAATGAGGTGAACCATAAAGTTCACGAAAATTAGACTGAGTGTCCTAGGCTTTGGAATAAAGCGACCTTAGGACAACTCGTCGGTTCTTATGCATGTGAACTGCAATTCTTGTCTTGACTAGCCACTGCTCTTTGTTTTGGATATAGTACTCTAAGATCTTCCTTTCAGTGATTCTTGTCTGTACAATATCTTTGACTCGATCAAGAGGCTCCCCGACATCTTGCTTCAGATTATGGATGATAGCTGGTTCTAGGGCAATCAGATTGATTCCGAATGTCTACCACCATTTTTCCATCCAATAAGGGACAAATAGCGAAGGATCTTCAAAGATTTGAGTTCGTTGAAGGCCAAATTTTAGCAAAGTATAATAGGTCCTTGTTCTCATTCTCTTTTCGGAGAAAATTCCACCACAATTTTTTATACTTTTCATAGGTATGAGTGGTTGATGGGAATCTTAGGCTGGCATTATGATTTGGCCATGCTTTCAGAGATCTCATTCGATTGATGCAATAGTATTGATGATCCAGTTGTAGTCTTGGCTACCAAGACGAAACTTCGAACCATATCAGACTTAAATCATGGTAATGATGAGTCAACCAATTGCTTGCATCTACAGCCTTTCTCAAGCATTTGTTGTAGATCATCTCTAGACTATACTTGATCCCATGGGCATCCTTCTAACTTCAGGGACTAATTTGATAAATACATCACATCTTTGTAGGTCTTCATCCAATACCTCTGTATATCTTAGTTCCCACCTTGGCGAAATTTTATCATATTACGGGCCAAGAGTGCCATGCCGGTTACTTTGCGGTCAAGAGCACTGGAGATGGAAAATTGCATGCCATCTGACATCCAAATAAGCTGGTGGAAATGAAAACGGTGGAGAGTCTATGGCATAGGTGAAGCGGGTTCATCAATCTAGACGAACAGCTCATCATTCGTTATTATTACATCCTACCATCATCGTACACACAAGGTTGATCAACGCTGGTTTGGAAGTTGCTCGGCTCGAGGTAAATAAATGAGAGATTGTGGTTATATGATCCATCAAGATCACTGCGTTGACGTGGAAAACAAAAAGTGGTAACCCCAATTGCATACAGAAGTTAGGGTCATGTCACCTCGATGATAGAGCTAAATGGAGACACCAGATTAGGGGTTGTTAGAAGTGGACTAGGTACTAAAGTGTAATGTGGTTTGTTTTTGTTCAAAAGGAGCTTTAGATAGAATAGGCCAATTGATTTTTAGCTTAGTTATATAAAATAAACCCTTGGTAAATATTATTGAATAACTAATAAAATTCTTATTTTAAACAATACCAAGGAAACTTGAATCATAGCGTACATCTTGCCCTAATCCGAATGAGCTTTATAAGAAAATGAACTAAAGAAATTAAAATTGTCCTAGATTAATACATGACTCCAATTATCGATCACCGGGATTTAATGCTGTTTTCAACGTTCTAGGCTCAACCGAGTGAAACCCAAATAACATGGGCACTACACGATCAGATTAACTTGAGATAACCTACAAGTAGACATTAGTCTTAAAAGATATAGGAAAACAGGAAAAAATACAAAGAAACAAAAGTACCTCCAACAGAAAGATGCTATGCTTTCACCTTAGTGGTTGGACCTTAAGGTAGCCTTACCTGTCAAGGCTACTGTCATCACGGCACTATTAGGCTCTTGGACAACTGCGTATGAAAGGGCAACGAAAAGAAATGACTTATGGAAACTAGTCACATCTACTACTGACCTTCGATGTCTTCTGCGTTCGGCGTAGCTCCGTATTTTAAAGGGACCCGCGGCTAGCCAAAGCATTTTGTCTGCTTCGGAAGCTCAAGCGTTTTCGGGAACCTTTAGCATTTCTTATGCTTGGTAAATGAACGGGTATACAGGATATAGACAGTTTCGTAATCCGATCGTCATACACGAAACGTTTTTTTATTTGAGGATTATGGGTGACACTGTTGCCATTGCTTTGATCATTGTGCGTCGTTTTAAAAAAAAAAAGTTCTCTGCAAAACAGTAGGCTTAGACATCTGCTTCTCCCTTCAAGTTGTCTTATTAATGAAACATAGGGTATAAGACCACATTCTGGTGTCCAATGTTTGATCTTCAAAGCTTTCGGATAATGCCCTTTTCAACCCCAAAGATCTGGAACATTCATTGCAGGTTGCTCTAAGCGAGGTAAGAGTACAAACGAAACCAATATTTCAAGTTATTAATTACCAACCCGTGGCATATCATCAAACTGAATTCGGGTTGTTCATCTGGTGGATTATTCAAGTAAGCATTAGGACTAAGCTTCTGGTATGGTACTACCTTTTCGTGAGGGAGCTGCAACTCAGTCATCTCGACTGTTCGACAGCTGGCACGTCCTACTTATCGAAAATGGCAAGATTTGCTATGCGCTGGCGTATTGACCTCGAGTGATTGCAGGTACGAGCAACACCAACTTCCATAACTAACTATATGTGACAACTCCTACAAGTCCACGCTCCTCCCTTCATTATAGCCTTCAGAACTGTAACAACCCATTATATTTTCTCAAAGCTTGGTATCTTTCGAATATTCAACAAACTCTTTTAAACGCTGGCAACAACCTCTCATTTGGTCTATTGGGCAGTGAAATCATACAAAATCAGACTCCTTCAACATGCCCTCTCCGGACTTTCTTCTGCCCAAGGTAATTCTGCAAATGATAGTCATGAGACTATCCTATGCAGGCAATACTTCATCTTTATTGAAACGCACTCATGTCTCCGAACCGTAATGGGGTGCACGTTGTTGTTTTGTAACTTGTAAGCCTCCTATGGTGATGGCAAGGGTAAAAGAAACTCGATGGTGGAGATGAATAACGGCGAGACATTTCTTTTGAGCACCTTCTCTGTATGTCTGCTAACCCATCGGGCGTTCCATCCTTCTATTATTATTTGCTGTCAATCTCCTGCGCTCGTAGGCGTTGGAGCGGTGTCGCTTTTCCTACCATTGTGTCTTGTCGTGTCGCTTGTTGGCTATGCTCTGCATCGTGCTTTTCTGTGGGTTCGTCTGTCCGGGGAAATATTCTACCTACGAGAGCATGCGTTTCATTCCTTAGGCATGTTGTGTACCTATGTGCGTTCGATGCTCCTGCACTATGCGTTGTCACCTCGTGCAACTATTCTGCCAACGATCCATGTTTTGAAATTATCTCCTTCATATTCATAATGAGCATACAAGAAACCCTAGCCCGACAATTGGTGCCTTTTGTGAAATGGTTGTGGCGTCTATAGGTTACAACTCCGCCTCAAAACGATAACTAAATGGCGGTGCTAGCTGTCAGCCCATGATGTGTGTGTCAATGTCTTGCTTCCATCCCTCATTTTCATAGGGGCGGTAGCTTCCAACGCTAACCCTAATTTTTGTGGGTGGTGTTATTCTCTTGGGAGGTGTCTGTGGCCTCTGTTGTGCGGTCCTGAGCGTATGTTCAGAGATGTCCGAGTTATTCCAACTGTTACGAATGAAACGATGGGCGTGATCATTATTCTATTTTAAGAAAACGTTTCTCCTTTGTCCGTGAAGATGAACACACTTTAAAAACTCTGATCATCGTCCGAGAAATTTTCAATTGAATGTAATCAGTATGGTGCTTCTGAATAATGCGTACGTGTGGACAAGCACTGTGCATATTAACTAGTATGTTTTAGCCATTGCAATAAGATTTTTATATATTTTTACCAGTTTAGATTTCGACGAAAAGACTACCCCCATGACTCTGAGGCGCCTTCGCCATGCTGCGCGCGCCAGATATTCTAACTTGTATGAAAAAAAGAAAAGACTACCTTTCAACCAGTCATCCCGATATACGTGCATTATCTCGTGCTTCGCTTGGTTTCAATAATCATAATCCTTCGTTTGGAAAACTGTTATTGATGCATGGTGTAGAAAGGTCAAACTCGTGGTTCTCAAAAGAATATCAACAATTATAGATAATCGATATCTATTCGAAGGACATAAATATAGATCCCTATTCGAATCATGACAAATAATAAGGATGATACATTTAATAGGGTGATCTTTTTACACTAGTGAGGCTCTGTTAGGAAAGCTTCACCTTTTTGCAATGGGGAAAGCCTGCTCACTTTTTGCTTTGTTAATGAAATTTTGGACATTGAAGGCCTAGGGGAGAAAAAGGGAGAATGGGATTTTTCTCCTCTTTATAATAATGGAAAATTAGACAAGTAAAACTTAATGGGGGAACCCTTTTCTTTGTTAGAGGACACCAAAATGACGTAATCCAATCGTCAAAAATGTACATTGTTGGAGAATTTCTCAAGAGTGACGCGGGGGGAAACAATGATGAATATGACGAAACTGAATATGGGTGCGAAGAGCATTTCGATCAGTGCACATGGGAAAGAACACAGGATTCATTTGAAACTTCATTTATCTGCAAGGAGTTGGATTTAGTTTTAGATTGTACCCTTTTGGTGCCTCTTACTTCTAGCCCTAGATCTTGTTTTTTCACCACTTGGTATCTGCCTTCTTTCCCATCCTAGAATGGACTTGCAGCTCAAGTCCTCCTCCTGTAACAACAATTGGGAATTCTGGCTGCATACTGCATACCCGATACACAAGTGAAAACTGCAGATGGGAAGATGGACGGAGAATTAGGTCAGCCAAAATAAAGAAGACAATTTAACCATGCTGACATATAGAATCATAAACAATCAGTGACAAGTAGGGATAACGTACCCACATCACTGCAAATGGGAAAAATATTGGAAAGAGAAGTTTGCCAATGGCAGCAGGTTCTACCAACAATTTTCAAAGAAACTTCTTGCACCTTTAACTCGATTTCCTACCTGAATCTGAGCTGAGAATGGTTTCCACTTGAAAAACAGAAGAGAATCCTCTGTCAACAGCTCAAGTCACGGAAGCTATCGAACACCATAGCAGGAGAAGCTATCTTCGATGCAGCAGGAGAAAACCCAAGATAAGCAAATATATTCAACATAGGTGAGAGAGAACATTGCAAAAGCCAAATGGACACTTTCTGCAGCATAGGTGAATAAATGAGCTGTAGGGAAGTTCATTAAGACATACAAGACCAATTACTGGAGCTCATCCTCTCTAGTACACCATCTGTCCACCTGTCCCACTTCCAGGGAAAGGTGAAAATAGTGGGGTTTACAGGCCACCTACAATTCGTGCCCAAGTTGATGTGCCTTAATGAACAAAAGTTTAAAATAGATGTTGTCCACATTGGAGAGATATGAATGGCTTATCGGAATGATTTCAGGGTGTCAATTTGGCCATTCATGTGGCAAACTCGACCCTTGAAATAAGGGCGCACCACTTTTGGCACCTCTCTGATACTTGTAATCTCGCAAATAATTGCACCTTAAGTACACAGGAAATCTCGATTAAGTTGATTTTCTGTAGATGGATTTTACCTGTACTGCTTGTAGTGGGTTCGCTGTCTTGAAATGGACTCACTGCTCACAATAACACATAGAAAACAACAATATAACAAATATTATCTTGTTGCTTGCAGAACCCCGGATACATCTGTCATCCATTTTAGAAGGCTTTTAGTCTTTAGATTGTCATGTTGCTGGAATAGGTATCATTTAATCTTCTTTGGAGTTTGTGTCACTAATAGCAGAGCAAAAAATAAATATAACTATCATCTTGTAAATAAACTGTGGTGAGCCCAAAATAAATGAAAAAAATACCAAGAATAAATGCAATATAAGCTACACAACTACTAGTGTATACTGTGTTGCTCTTTTTACAATTTATTAATCTCCTGAAACAGAGGGTAACTATAGATGCAGAATTTTAGCATTTGTGCCATGAAAAAATCTTGATTAAGTTGGTTTTCTGTAGATGGATTTACCTGTACTGCTTGTAGTGGGTTCGATGTCTTGAAATGGAGTCACTGCTTACAATAACAGATAGAAAACAACAATATAACAAATATTATCTTGTTGCTTTCAGAATCCAGGATGACTCTGTCATCCATTTTAGAAGGCTTTAGCCTTTAGATTGTCCTGTTGCTGCAATAAGTATCATTTAATCTTCTTTGGAGTTTCGGTCACACTAATAGCAGATAAAAAAATAAATATAAATATCATCTTGAAAATAAACTGTGGTGAGCTCAAAATAAATGAAAAAAAATACCAAAAATAAATGCAATATAAGCTACACAACTATTAGTGTATAATGTGTTGCTCTTTATTACAATAATACAATTTATTAATCTCCTGAAACAGAAGGTAACTATAGATGCAGAATTTTAGCATTTGTGCCATCATTCACACCAATGGTTGTGAATCTTACTCGCATGGTAGTATTACCTTGGATGAGTTACAAAGTTGACAAAACAAAAGGAAACATCAACCACTATAACAATATGCATATTACACAGAAATCAAAGAGCTGCCATGGATTAGTATTCCAAGAGCTGCATCAACTAGTACTACATGGTCTTTTCATATTCACCTATCTCTATCTAGATGCTGTGTCCCACTCATCTACTGCATATGATCAGATGACCCAAAAAATCTATTCCTAAGAGTCCTAAAAATTGGAATGATCCCAATCAGGGCTATCTGAAGTTGTTCTGAACTACTTGTACGAATGCTAACTTGCCCTGCACCACGATTATTCAAATTTGCACGGGCAATCATCGTTGTATTCCGTCCTACTGCAAATTGAGATTGCAGGTTGCACCCAATTGCAAGATCCCCATGCCAGTCCATTATGGAAAGTCCCAAGGTAGAAAGTGAACGGCCTATTGGGTAGTCCTTGTCTCTCAAAGTAGCTTCCACACTTCCTCCATATGTTACATCTCCACGGCCTGTTATGGCACCGCCATTTAAGACCAGCTTAAACCTCTTTCCAATCATCAACCTGTCCTCAAGCTTAAAACCACCAGTTATGGCATCACCCAACAATGTCATGGCAAGTCCTGCTGTTGTTTTATTGTGCTTAAAATTACTAAACCTGGTTTCTGTACGCACGGTGTATGCAAGCTCCTTACCAAGGGTCTGAATATCCAGACCTGCCGAAGTCATTTTTCCTTCTCCGTGTTTCAAAGTCCCAGCACATTCCATTTGCAGGTTGGCCTCCTTTTTGTCCTTTGTAACTTGACCTGAAACTGAGACAGGAACTTTATTGCGAATCACAAACATCTTCTCCAAGTTCACTCCTTCATACCCAACATCATGGTCCCAACCATGAGTTTCCAAAACAGGCCGCACAAGCCATTGATAGGATGTATCAAGATAGCGGTATCTATGGGTAGGATTATCAGCATCGAAGGATGGTGGCAAAGCCATATCTGGCATTGGTACAGGCACAGATGCTGCACCAGCATTTTCCTCTTCCATGTTGCCATCATATTCTTCAGCTTCCTCCTTGGTAGTTCCAGGCATCTTCTTCATAAACCTCCGACGTCGCCTTTCTTCTTTCAACTGTCTTTTCATAAACAATTTTTCTCTGTACTCCAACTCATCGAAGTATGCTTTCCTCTGCTCTTTACTCAACTTAGCTAGTTGAGACTTTCTTAAACGCCTGAAAGGAGGTAATTTATCATACTCTGACTCATCTTCTGTATCTGAAGCCTCATCCAAATCCTCATCTGAAACATCCTCATCTCCCAACTGTTCTTCTGGCAACTTCAGCTGAGGTCTTGACTGCAGTAGAGAAGACAAGAGGAAAGGCAAAGGTGGGACCCTTGGGCGAGAACCAAATGGTTTACCAGGCGTGCTATCTTGCAACTTTAGAAGTGCGTTTGCTTCGGCCAGGATTTTAGATGCAAAGCAAAGTAGTAGTAATTGGGGCTTCCAGATCTGCCCATTCGGCAGAACTCTCTGCCCTGCCCTATTGGTCCTGCAGTGAGAATGATTCTCCACCAGAGATACAGGATTCATAAGTCGCATGTCTCCAGCTGCTTGGCGAATAGCCTGTTGAACCACATGAGAGCGCTGAGCTACAAACATCTCATAGCTCAGAGGAGTCCCATTTGGCCCATCAGGTGGAGCAGATGCAGCATGGGTGAGGACTACAATGGCATTAAACCAGACAGCCGACCCAAAAGTTTCTGTAATAGTGCGCAATAGTGGAAGATCTCCATAGTCCCTACTCTGCATATCCAGCCGATCAAAATACAAAACAATATCTGGAGGTGTCTTCTTGATAAAATGCTTGACTGATTTAAGAATTTTCTCATTACGACGCTGATCAACAAAAGAAGCTAGAAGCCCCGGTGTATCAATCACCCTAATCTTAATGCCTTGAACTGTTCCTACAATCTCCTGCACCTTCTTTGTCCCTACTTGAAATGCATTTGTTCGAGACTTCACTTCATCAAAAATTGAATTGATGGTTGCACTCTTACCAACTCCAGTCTTCCCAAGTACCATGATTGTACAGGTGAAATCAAGGCCCTCCTGCCCAGCCGCTTCTTGCTGCTCTGCAATTGCACTTGCTCTATCAAAGCTGAAGGCTCCAGTTCTGCTAGAATTTCTGCTTCCCCTCAGCTGCTCTGCTAGACCAAGTCTGTACAAGACCTGTGCAACCACAACATTGTGTGGTGTCTGACCCAATCTATGGGCAAGTCGCAAGAATTTCACTCTGATCATCTGGAGCTTCTCACGAGTTTCATTGTTCTCATCTGAGTCTCCAGTGGGTTGATCCTCAACAAGTTGAGATGTGCGAGATGCCGAAGTACCATTTGGTCTGGAGTGCTGCACTGCACGAGGGGCAGGTTCTAGAAGTGGTGCTGAGGATCCAAGGCCTGCAGGGCGAGCAGGAAGATGCAATCCTGAATTGCTTGTGGATGTGTTGCTAGAACCTAGATTAGTAGCTGAAAACTCAACCTGCACTTCATCTCCTTCAGTCTCATCATCTGATGACTCAACCTCTGATTCCACTGCTAATGCTGCATCTGGCATGGGCTTCTTTTCTCTTCCATTAGTGTCAAATACTTCATGAACTTTTGTCATAGAATCATCCTGTTGAATTTGATCCTTCAACTCCTCACCCAGGATTACCTTCTCCTCAATCTTGACAGGAATTGGTTCAACCATTACCAGTTCCTCAGCATTATCAAAGAGAAGCTCTGAATTCTCTTCAGCCACCACATGCTTTTCTTGACGTGGTATTTGGACCTTGTCAATATTATCATGGATTCCAGTATTTATTTCATCATCATTGCACTGTGCTTCTTCAATAGCTGCTCCCTTCCTATCATCTCTAATCTCTTGATTTATTATGTGGCCATCCACCAGTGAAACCAATCCCTCCATACCCTGAAGAGTTTTTGTGTTCTCATTATCAATACTGGTTGCCTGTTTTGTCTCTTCCTGCTGGCCTTCCTCTTGAACTACCTTTTCTGATTTCCCTGCTTCCCACTCCTTGCTTTCAGACTTCCCTTTGTCCACATTTTCATTTGCACTAGCTTCTTGAATTTCTGTATGCTTTGTCTCTTCCTGCTGGCCTTCCTCTTGAACTACCTTTCCTGATTTCCCTGATTCCCATTCCTTGCCTTCAGACATCCCTTTTTCCACATTTTCACTTGCACCAGGTTCTTGAATCTCTGTATGCTCCTTACCTGATTCTGCAATTACTTCAGTTTCTTCTTCAACAGCAAGCTCCTCCTTGATTGCACTCTCCTGTATCTCCATTGGCATTATTGATGATATCTCTGTTCCATTTATATCTATTGGTGTTGATTCTACTGTCGCTTGAAGAGTTTCTCTTCTCTCATTATCAATGTTAGTTGCCTCAGCAATCATCATCTCTTCCTGCTGGCATTCATCTTGAACTTCCTCTCCTAACTTTCCTGATTGCCATTCCTTGCTGTTAGACTCTCCTTTGTCTGCATTACCATTTGCATCAGATTCTTGAAATACTGTATGCTCCTTACCTGATTCCGCAATTACTGCAGCTTCATCTTCAACAGCAAGCTCTTCCTTGATTGCACTCTCTTCTATCATCATTGGCCTCACTGATAACTTTTCTGCTCCATTCATATATGTTGCTGTTGGTTCAGCATTCACTCCCTCGGTATCTACAATCTGAGCAACTGGTACAGGTGTGTCAGAGGCTTCTGATAGTTGAGACAACGATTTCTTTGTAACAGCTTGGACAGCTGCCTCCTCATGGTCATCAACAGCTTCATACAGTTCTCCCCTTTGTTCTAGTTGTTTTTCATTTTCTTCTCCAGTATCCAGCCTATCCTGTGCTACATTCTCACTTTCCTCATGCATCATTTCCACTGGATGCTCAGAATTTAATTGATGCGGCACTGGGACAATTGTCTCACCATGATCTGCAGCACCTTCAAATATTTCCCTTAGATGCTTTCCACTTTTTTCTCCAACCTTAGTATCAGTTATCTCCAATTCACTTGCCAAAGGATGAACATCTTTTGACTGGATCTCTATGGCTTCTTCAAATTTCTCTTCTTGATCTTCAAAATCTTCAACTGCTCCATTCCCAACTTCCAGGAGCTTGTCATTTACTTGAACACCTTCCATTGCATCCTCCTTTGTCTTCTCACTTGTATCCTGCTCCTTTGCGAATGAATGTACATCTTCCAGCTGGTGTTCCTCCTCAGTTTCATCAAACATTTCCTCATCTTTTGCCAAAACTGGTTGAGATGCTCCTTGCTCTCCAAAATATTTTTCCTCTCCTCCATTTTCTTTTCCATCTAGTACTTTGTTATCATTTACCTCTTGCTGATCATCTAATGGGAGATCAGTAGCTTCTTCATATCTGTCATCCTCCCCCTCTTCCTGCTGTTGCTCATGCATTTCTTCCTGACTCTCATCAATCACATCTGCTGGTTGCACCCTCTCCTCAATCTCCACCGCCTCATGATTAGGCTTATCACCAACATCACCCTCGGCTATAGGCATGGCTCAAAACCGGTACTCTTTGCACAACGTCTAATTTGCTAAAATAACAGACAAGCAGCCAGTCTAACCCTCTGTGCAGTTCATTGCAAAGGTAAAGTGTCGGATATTCTCCAAGTAACCAAAGCTACTCCTCATTTAAAGAACCGAAATTGTCCAAAGAAAGAGAAGCTTCTCTAGCCAAGAAAAAAAATACCTGCCAAGAACATCTCTCCTTCTTAGGTACAAAAATTCATAGGGTATCCAAAAGCCTGATATTTACCAATTGAAAATGCATCGAACAAAAAATTGACCAAACAGAACATGACTGCTCATATGACAGAGAACCAATCAACAACCTAAAAAATACAAGATTGAGCCTCCCAAACAAGCATAGTTAAAGCAACGCATGTGACATCTAGAGGAAGATTGTCTTGGCAACTAAACCAAACAAAGTACTCACAAAGCAGAAGTCAAAATCTAGGCACCCCAGAGTTAAGAGAAGCCCTCAAAGACGTCTCAGTCATAGCCTGAAAATCCTTGTTAAACAGTCCACCACTAATTTTATACATACAAGTTGACTAGAACCTCACTTAAAAAACACACCCATTCAAAACCTCCCAAACAGCCACCAACCAAAACTGATAAGAAAAAACTAGAAAACCAAAAAGAACCTAATTTAGTCAATTTAAACTCTAGAGCGTCCGATAGTTCGTGTGAGGTTAACAGAGTTTTGTTTTAAGCCAACCCTTAATCTTCCATTCTCAGTGTGGTCTATCCCACTCACATGGCATGAGTTTCACAAGGATGAAACTGGACGCAATTTCCGGGCTGTTTTGATGGAATACATACCATCGGACTTGGCACCTAAGCCCAGGGAAGCCGGCTCTCTTCCGATCCAGACCCTATAAATAGTTTCAGAAACTCTGAAATGAAAAGAGTGGCAACAACATTTCTCCCTAGTTGTTTAAAAAAATAGAACTGGCCAACCAAAACAAAACCCCTAAAGTGCTTCAGCAGACGATATCGTCTTTTACGGAGTGTCAAGGCCAGAGAGCTATATTTTCACAGATTCAACCAGGCTTCAAATCACAAAGAAGACGCAATACTGGGGGAAAGCAGAATTGAGAACACGGCATTTATTTAAAAAACTGCTGCACGACGTCTCTGTAGGGTTTTTTGCTTGCTTGCGAATGCATATTAAATCATATTGGGAGTCTAAAGAAGCCAACATAAAATGCGAGACCGAGTATTATCTATCAAATTCAAAGGATCTACCCAAAGCAATCGCACGAAACCAAGCTCAATGATGAAAACCTATATCCAAGTCTGCGCCAGTGAAAAAACCATGCCCTAAAATGAAATTTCTGAGATTTCCAGCAGAAATCAAACCATGAAAAGCACGAAGTGACTGACCTGATAATTCCGGAGATCGATGCGCACGAGATCTGTGAGAGCCTTACACTGAATTTCACAACTCTATTTAGCCTTTCATTGCAAGGATGCAGCAGATAAGGGACTCATCTACCGCTCATCTGGAGGACATGATCGGACGGCCGAGGGTTTTTGTTGGACTTGCAATCCCATGTCATTTCGTGTATCATGAAATGGGCCTTTCTCTCTCTATATTTTGCCCAGAACTAGTGTAGACATTGAGCTACTCCACGATCATCTCCAAGTTGGTGATGTGGACCCTAACCCACAATATATCCACGTTAAAAGTATATAAATAATAGAATTAAAAAATATTATATTTTTTATTTATTAAATGAAGGTGAAAAATTTATCATAATTTCTAGCTAATTTTGATGTTTCTAGAACTTAAGTCATTAACTTGTTTCATTGTATTCATTAATATATGGATGAAAAATTATAAAAATATTATTTTTTAATTAAAAAACTTTCACTACGACCCTATAATAACTTTTAATGTAACTTTATTTTTAAAAATTTTGAGGATAATGATGATAGAAAAATAACTTTTAATGTAACTTTATTTTTAAAAATTTTGAGGATAATGATGATAGAAAAATATTAATACAAGAAAAAAATAAATTATGTGAAACAAGAAAAATAGTTGTAAAGCAACTAGTCCCTCCTTCAAAATAATGTTTATAATTTGTATAATTCGTTACAAAAAAATTTTAAAAATTATTAGAAAAATTTAGTTAGGTGTTCACAATTGTTTCATATCTAATATAGAACATTTGAATGGTTTCATTATTTGAAGTAGAACATTCGAATTTTCTTTTTATTTATTGCATTTAATGCAAAGTGCATTAAAAGATATAGAACATTTGAATGGTTTCATTATTTGAAGTAGAACATTAGAATTTTCTTTTTATTTATTGCATTTAATGCAAAGTGCATTAAAAGATAAGTTGGACTTGGTGTTTTAAGTTTGAGAACTACTTTGATCCTAATATTTGATTGCCAAACCATGTTAAATAAAATTTTGAATATTAAATAATTATTTTAAAATTATGTTAATAAAAAAATTGTGAAATAGAAGAAAACATTTTTTTGAAAAAAATTCTAAACCAAAATTTATATATTTATAAAAATAAACCAAAATATACAATCTCATAAGATTCACATTTTCATATTTAAAATTATATTAAATATAATTAAATATTTTTTAATTTAATTTTTATTTCAATATAATTATATAACTTAATTCAAACACTAAATTACAATTTAGTGTGTAATTTAAAAAAAATTAAGAGAATTTTAAAAGATTAAAATAAAAGTAAAAATTTAAAGTTTAAAATAAAAGCTTTTATATAATTCTACAAAATACTATCCAATTTTTTTTTTTGAGCTATCTGAATGTTCAATTATATCTATGGAGTTAAAAGAAAATATTTAACATATGAAGTGTGATAATTATTTTGTTAAAAGGAATTTTTCAATCTAATGAGACCATTTTTCATTTTTCAAAGTAATCAATTTGTAAAAGAGGCAATAAACTGGAACAATTAACAATATGTCCAAAAGGCGTCACAATCGCATAATGAAAAACACCAGATTTCGGATCACTGCCACACATTGATGGGTTTAATAAGCTGTCATCCACTACACGATCATTCAAATTTGCAGTGAGAGAGACCATTATTCAAAGAATGCCACGAATACGTTTACTTGGATGCTACTGAAATTATATATTTGCCAAATCACAGAGATCATAGCCAGCTTCTGTAACTCGTTGTCATGTTAATCCTCCCTCCATTGCTCTAATAGCCAGCTCCTTTTACTAACTCTACTTTTAGAAAAGACCTTTAACGAAGAGGCTTTAATGAAGAGGCTTTCTCCAATTTCGCTTAAGAGACTTTGTCTTAATTAGTGCCTTGAGATTCTATAAATATTTTGTCTACTTAATAATAAAATGAAAACACGGAGTTAAAAGAAAATATTTAACATATGAAGTGTGATAAATATTTTGTTAAAAAGAATTTTTCAATGTAATGAGACCATTTTTCATTTTTCAAAGTAATCAATTTGTAAAAGATGCAATAAACTGGAACAATTATCAATATGTCCAAGAGGCGTCACAATCGCAAAATGAAAAACATCAGATTTCGGATCACTGCCACACATTGATGGGTTTAATAAGCTGTCATCCACCACACGATCATTCAAATTTGCAGCGAGAGAGGCCATTATTTTAGCCAAAGAATGCCACGAATACGTTTACCTGGATGCTACTGAGATTCTATATTTGCCAAATCGCAGAGATCATAGCCAGCTTCAGCAACTCATTGTCATGTCAATCCTTCCTCCATTGCTCTAATAGCCAGCTCCTTTTACTAACTCTACTTTTAGAAATTTCGAACTTCCACCACCTGCCAGGCACGTCACTACCTCATTCAATGCAACCCGTGGCTTCTCCGGTGGGAACCCTGCTCAGGTGACACCTTAGCCCACCTCCTTCAAGTCATGATTTTCATTTTTTTGCCTGCGAACTCGGGTGTGTGATCTGCCGCCATTAAGCTCCATTGCTCTAATTTTGTTCGTTGTGGTCTTATGATTTGAATCTTTTTAGCTGCAGAAATATTTTCCTGGGTCTGAAGACCTGCGCATTGGGGTTCATTGACGGAGATTTCCATGCGGTTTTATCGATAGGTAGCTATCGCAGCACTCATGACCTTCTCCCTGCAGGCTCACTAGGACACCCCATGTGGCCATTATCTCAACTCTCTCATCTACGCATGGTAGTTGGTCGGCAAGGATGGCCATGGTAGCCATACCCGTGCCTCTGTCTGAAGGTAATGAATGCTCAGTGGCTTATTTAAGGACCGCTTTCTGCCTTGCAGGGCACGGCGTAGCATGGAGCATTCAGAGATCTGCCGAGTATGGAAACATTGGTACCTCCGGCGAGAATGACACACACACGGCAAGAATGACACACACACAGCACGCTCCAAATGGTAGTGCTTCATAGTATCCTTCGACCACTCAAATACAGGTTTAGTTTGATTGCTAGCTTGGCATAGAAGTTGATTCAATCGACTTGTAAAGAAGATAAGTTTTGGGGCTAGGCCAAAGTCGAAGTCATGGCAGGCCCACCGTGGGGTTTGTGGCTATAGTGTGGCCTTCGGCCTTCGCCTGCAGCCAAATTTTGTTCATTGATGCATGGGCTTCTTGACAGTAGACGTCATTGATTCTGACAGAGTTGATACCAGAGTTCTGCATCTTAAGGTGAATACATCAGTTTTCTAAAAGTTTGTAAAATTTCCGTTATTGAAGTAGTTAGTATGTTAAACCAAAATACACCAAGAAATGCATGCTGCAATTTTTACTATTTGTACTAGGTTCTTGCTTCTTGCACGGCCGTCAATGGCTTTCCTATGTTAAACCTCTTTATGTTTTGTAGAGGGATCTATTATGAGCTTCTATACTGCAAATTGCACTTAGTATTGCTTTGGACATTGTCCAGACGTTGTTTGCCTTCAATCAGTTTATGCTGCTTATTCTGCAGTGGGAGGTTTTTATGGGGTCGGCCTCTGGTTCGCACCCCTCCCTGCCTTTTATCTTCCCAGCAGCCCGTAGCTTGGCATGGGCACAGCCTCCAGGGCCATGCTTTTCCCACAGCTCCTCCTTAGCTTGTGGACATAAGTATTTATCAAATGTACAAGAGTGATAACTGGGCTAGCTTCTTTTTCCAGGAAAAACAACTATTATCGAAAGGAAAAAGAAGCAAAGACCACTCTGCTCATCTGTATATTTTGATGGTTTTAGCAAAACACATGTCATTGTGATTGCAACTCTTAAATAGTTTTTTTACAGGTATATAAAATGACATGAAAAGCAAATCAAGCGCATAAACTTGATGCTTTCAAAACAAAGGTGCATAAAGATATTTTAAAAGCTTTGCAACAACTACTTTAGAAGTTTTTTATAACAAAATTTGTAACCTACATTTTTGTAGAAGTTTTTTTATAACAAAATTTGTAACCTCTAGTTTCATTAGCTTGCAGGAATTTTTTGAGCATTCGGACTTACCTCTATTCAGAAGATTGCTGGTATGGCCCTTGATACTTGTTCTCAATCTCGGGTAACTTCAACGTTCACTTTCTTGGTGATTGAAGTTAAGTTGGTGATTGAAGTTGTGTCGTGGTGATTGAAGTTGTGTCGTGCTGATCGAAGTTGCACACAGGAAAATATTGGAGTAGAATACCAAGTTTGCGAGTTTGCACACAATAAAATATTGGAGTAAGTTGTTATTATTTGCTAATAATAAAGATCTAGTTCTCTCTAGATTTTTTATGATTTAGATCTCTAGATTTTACAAAACACAGTTTATGACCGATCACAAATTTTCATTATTCTGCATTTAATTGCTTTGAGATCATATCTTCGAAGAGATCAATCCTCTGCAAATATCATAAATATTATCATTTTGCATTTAATTGCTTTGAGATCATATCTTCGAAGAGATTGATACTCTGCAAATATCATAAATATTATTAATAATGACTAGCCAAGTGGCAAATACATATCAATTAGTTCTCCTCCATATACCATTAATCTATTTCCGATTTGGAGTACGAAGGCCAACTCGCAGTCATCAGTTTGCTTTGGATACATGAATATTTATATTTATTATGCTTCATAATGGTACTGACAAAACAAAGCTAGTTGTCAACCTTTCATAAAAAACAAAATTGTAAATTTTTTTAATTGATTTTTTAATCTACAATTATCATATAACAGTTCAAAACTATATAAAATTTTATATTAGCGGCTGAAGGTATTTTTAATGCACATTTATTTTCACCATGAGCTGGCACATTTTTTTATGACTACTTGACATTGTATTTAATGAACATTTAATTTCGTATCTTGGATACAATATTTTGGGTGGGGAGAAATTTAATTATAATTTTATATTTTTAAATATTTTTATATTTCAATAAATAATTTGCACACCAGGGGAAATTGGCCAAATCAATGTTCTTAACCAATCACAGAATTAGTAAACTTATTTTTTGAAGATATTTATTATTTTTTAATTTTTACAAAATTAAGTTTAATATTTAAAATTCCATAAACTTTATAAAACTTTGGGCAAAAATTTAAAACAAATCAAGGTCAACTAGGTTTGGGCGACCAATCGATCGCTATAATCCCTGTGGAGCAAGGACTAATAATTAAGTTGTGCAAAATTAATTATGGCGTCCAATCGAGGATTATGGTGCATCGAGGATTTCAAATCAATTTAAAAGTAGTTATAACTTTTGATCGATAGTGAAATTGGAAATGAAGAAGGAAAGACATAGGTTCTTTTACCAAATAGAAGCTTGTTATGGGATATGTGGCTATTTTTAAAGCCTTTTTATAAGGTTTACTCAACAAGCTATGGAACCTAAAATCTAAATAGAGGATATGGTTATTTCGACTTCACAATATTTGGAAGTTAATCTTGGAATCTAAAAAAGATATTTTCCCCTAGTGTTTAACAATGGGAAGCTTGTTAGTTGATAAAACATTGTCTTACTTGGGTATGAAAAACCTGTGTTTTCCACATGTGATCAAGCAGAGGCGGTCATGTTTCCTAGTCAAGTTTAAGTAGGTCGATGTTGAGTCTCTTTGTCAACAATATATCCTCAACTCCCTTCCTTAAAGTGTTGTCTTTTTAGGCAACCCATTACTTTGGGTAATTGAGTTATGGTTTGCATGGGATCCTCTTGGTCACTTTGTTGGAATCTATACAACAGTTCATCCACTAATGATTATTATATAAGGGTAAACCTCACCCATTTAATCGTTCAGTGACCCATAAATGTCTACTACATGGCCCTACAATTCAGACAAAGAACACCTCCTTTTGCATGCACCAACCTCATGCCAACATCTTAGATCTTTCCTCCCCATGCAAGATCCACAGTCCCAACCTTCGCCAATTATAAAGGATACATGAAGATTCCATCGAAAACAACTCGTCCACGTCAACCTAAATCTCATATGAGGCATACCGGCCAAAGAGAAGGGAGATGGGGTAGGGGTAGTCTAGTCAGGCCTCGATAACCAATTAGAAGTTACCACGAGGGCTAGCTAGCTCAAACAAAAATGTTGGCGCTACTATGTTATAGCTTTGAATGCCACTTAATGAGCAAGATCATTAGCCATCAATGATGATCCATGACCGTGTAAGGAGCAAGGATGTATCAATTACTATGTATTAGTGTGAATTTGAAGCATCACACAAATTCACAAAGCCTCCTAACTCATAGAAGAACACACAGAAGATTCTTAGAGAAATTCCAGTTCAATCCAAGGTGCCTCATACCTCACACTCATAGATTGTTGTCACTCATACTAGTGTGGGAGGTCGAGTAGGTTCTTCACAAACCATAAGCATTCAAGTCTGATAGAAGAATTGTCAAAACTCCCTTTTGTTTATTCATTTTATTTTGCAATGTTCCCTCACCTACACTCAATTCCCCTGCAATAATGAAAACCAAAATAGCTTCCTCCGACAACTCCTCATCGTGCTCTGCCCAGTCAAATACATGCGATATCTCATCTTCCCAAGGACCCCCTTTCATAGATGAATTCGCACAAATTGCCACCCCCCAAATGACTAGTTCCACCCCCGAGCAACTGATAGGCTCTGCCTATGGGAAATTCCTCTCCCCATAGTCACGGAACACCCTCTGGTCATCCAACCTGGCTCAACATCTCATACCTGATACCTTTCCTTTCCCTGAATTCATCGATCTCTATGCACAAAATTTTCACCTTGTTTCCTTTGATATCATGGCCGCTAACGATTGGACACCATTGATTCATATAAACCCGCAATTTATCACCAAGATGCTAGGTACCCCTCTCGAGAGAGTTATCTTGTCACATGAAGAACATAACCAGAAGTTCTACAAAATGACTTAGGACCAAAAGGCCAAGACATTCCAAAGGCCGAAATATAACCAAGCCCATAATGTAGTCCCTCCTACCCCATGGAAATTCAAAATTTCGCCCCTTCGATACAAGAGGCCTTATCTATGTTCACTCGGATCTTATGGGGGATTTAGATTAGGAAATCAATGAGGGGATGGTTGTGATCTAAGATCTAAGAGAAGTAGTTTCCTAGGAATTAGCTCAAGAAGAAGAGAGGGAGATTAAAGAGTGCCCCCTAGAGGAAGAAGAAAGAATCCATTGGCCCCAATTGCAAGATATATTCACCAACATGGGCCATGATGGTAAAATAAAGGAAGAAGATTGGCCCCTACAAGAAGAGCCCGCACAGAAGAGATCAAGAATAGAGTCTACGAGGCATGATTCTAGAGAAGAAATCATGCAAGAAACCCCATCACTATCTAGGAATACATAACAAGGGGTCCATGAACTAATCAGTGCTCATCAAGAGGGTAACTCTCCAACTCATACCTCTATTCCTCCTCCTTCCTTTAATTTGTCTAACATTTTTACTTATGTAGCTTTTGAAGGGTCTACTGCACCCAGGACCAACTCTTCTCAAGAAGTAGGGCATCAAATATCATGGGTCAATGTTATCCAACCAAAAGGACACATGTGATCCATTGGAAATATTGAGAGAAGAACATAGAAAAAGAGTTGAAATTCAGTAGGGCATGGTTGTTGATGCATTTGTAACTTCGGAAGATAGTCACTTGTATATTGTATGTATTACATTTGTACTTTATTTGTATCCCCAACGGAGATGTATTATTCCTCCGATTGGAAGTGTCGTCATTTGTATTTGTAAGTGTCGCAACTTATATTTGATGGGTTATTAGACCACCTTGGTGGGGTTGGCCCTGTATGAGTTGTGTGGGTCAAAGGGTTATTAGACCACCCTAGTGGGGTCGGCCCAGTCAGCATTATGTTAAGTGGTTAAGTTGGGGCCGACCTAGTTAGAGTTAAAATTCAAGTGAAGTAAAGTATAAATAGAGAGTGTGACTCTCTCATTTATGCATTCACACACTCACTCACTTCGCATTAGTGAGAGAGAGGAGGAGTGCGCACAAGTGGAGGAGGAGCAGCTACTAGGAGAATATCTCTTGTTGTGGGGTTTGATTTTTGTGATCTTTGTATTTATGCTCATTCTATCTCTGAGGAAGTTGCGGGGTTTTCACCTTCTTGGTTTTCCTCGGTGAAATGCTTTGTGTCTCTTGTCTCTTGTGTTTGATATGTTGTACATGTTGTTCTCTCAGTTAAGATCCTAGATCAGATTGAATTAAATGCTGAAAAAATAACATGGTATCAGAGCTATCCTTAAGGAAGGCATGGCATGGCATTTATGACACTTGTTGCACTTGCGACAAATTGGAAGCTAGGGCTTGGTATAGTAAAAACCAGTCATCGTGGCACTTTCGCTCTAACTCATTTTTTGCGAAGGTTCGGGATCTGAAAATTCTACAGGTCAAAGATGAAATGTCCATGTACCTTATGTCCGAAGGACAGCCTCAGTTTTGTTGTACTTTGTGAGATATGATCTGTACAAGTTAGGGTTTCTGCCTCTTCCAGAATGCAGTCCTAAATGGGTGACCTAGGCACAGAGGTCATATCTCGGGCTAGGAAGCTCCAAATGGAATTCCGTAAAAAGTGACAGTTAGGGAACGGACTTTAGTTTCACAGGTCCAGGTTTCAGAGGCCGAAGTTGAAACAATGACACGTGGCACTCCGTACAATTTCGTTATACTTATTCATCCCATAAACAGGTCACGTTATGACACTTGGCATATCTCTCTCTCAGAGAATTCATTTGAGGTCAGATCTGTGGCGTTGGAAAGATGACAGGTCAATCTAGGCCAGGCCGAAGTTTCAGACCCTGAGGATACAAAATTTCATAGATACAACAGAAACAATATGGCATATATTTCTGTCCAAACAGAATTGGATTTTGAGCACTTTCATTTTTGGTTTATCACTGCTGCGGGAAATTAGGGTTTTAGAGAAAGTTGGAATTTCTTGAATTTGAGACCACGGCTGGATGATCCTCATCAAAATCGAAATTTAGAGACCAAGATCGAATTTTTTGGTTGGGTAGAACCCCGGGCTCTATCAAACGCTAGTTCGGGATTTTGACTAGAAAACCAAAATTTGACAGAAGCTGCAGATCCAAAACTTTCAAAGTCAATTTTGATGGGTCAAATTTTGGACATTTCAAAATTGAAGTATACCAGCTTGATCAGCTCAGCAAGGCGCATTTTTTCATCCAATCAGAAGTTTGAAATTCAAAGTTTGAATTTTTAGGGTTTCTCTGACAAACCCTAGCCAGCTCCATATCCATATTCAACAAATAAAGTGGATTGGGTTAATCCTAGAAGAGAATGATTTGGACACCTACAGAAGTTCCAGTTCCAGAGGGAGATGAGGCTAAGGCCTTACAAAAGAATACTACAAGCAATCCCGACAGGTATGACTTGAAGAGATACATGTATGTTTTGAAATCTATTCATGATTAAGTTTCTGATATGTTTGTCTTCATATTATTGAGGTTAGTACAATCTTGATTATTTTTAGACTTGTCTTATTACCCTAGTAAAAGTATGAATGCAGGTGAATGATAGAAGACATTCATTGATTAGGTGTATGACACTTATGATTGTACTAATACACTGTGGTGTTGTATGAGGATGATGTTGTCCACTAACATGAAGGGTACATCAAGAAAGACAAATCAAGTTCTAGATCAAGAACATATGACCATGGTGACATGAAGACAAAGACTCATCCATAGTCATGGATCACATAGAAGATCTACTTACGAGGTATGTATAACTTGGTTCTACAATTATTAACTTATGAGATATGCAGGTTGCTAGCACAAGGTCTCTAAGAGAACAAAGAAGACATTGTTTGGGTATGTTAGACAAACATGATAATCCAGGTATGTTTTCCTATATCGAGTTAGAATCCTTCTGTATGTTAAGATCTTATATAAGTATATTTTGTATGATCGATAATGATTATTCATGAAGTTATAAGTTTGAGTAATCACGGGTTTATGCATATTATGCTTCTTAATGAAGAGTCCTATGGTCATATAAGAATATGCATGAGTAATTGAATACTAACGCTTGTGATAAATTACCTGTGTATGAAATGACCATAACCATACATGTTTAAGGTTATTTAGAATCATGATGTTTTGATAGTATTGAGATTATACTAATGCATGTATGATTATGTATGAGATCTTGAGGATGACACTAGTGCACACTTAAGCATGCATAGTGGTCTAGGATGGATATAAGTTCAAAGACAGACAATCCAGGAAGCAAAGATCAAGAGGGAGCTCACTCCAATAGTTCCTGCAAGGAAGCAAAGATCGAGAGGGAGCTCACTCCAGTAGTTCCTACAAGGAAGCAAAGATTGAGGGGAGTCCACCCAACAAGCAAACAAAGATAAGTATTTGAATTGTCATTTCTTATTACTTAAATGATGTTGTTCATTCATGTACATATTTATGTTCCTAGATTTAGGATGTATATTATGCATTTTAGAAAAGGTTGCATTAATGAATGAGATACTACTAATATAGTAATGGGTAAGTGGCCTATGGTACTGTACAACATTCTATTGCTACTTATCTAGAATGAAACCTCTTTGCTAACATGTTGGGAGTTGTGCACACTCTTAACAATGTTCTAGTAGAGATGGAAGGCATCTAGAAAGTTACGGGATATGGATAAATGTTGTATTGAAGCATTGGCTAAAATAATTGCATGACTGTCTGACATATATTCTTATGTGTAAGATTTTGTTCTAAAAACTATGAGAAGTTTCTAATCATGCAATTTGACTTGTAGGAAAGATCATGTACAAACACCTACAAAAGAAGGACAACAACATTTATTCCAGCAACGAAGTTCAAGAAAACTACCTAGTGAAGATATTGAAGAATATGAAGTTCCCAGGATCAGGGATGCAGTAATGGAAGGATGCCATGATCGAAGAATACCAATCGATCATGAAGAATGAGGTTTGGGATGTGGTCCCAAGACCATAAGGGAAGTTTGTTGTGACTTCCAAGTAGATCTACAAGATCAAGCATGCTGCAGATAGTAGCATAGAGAAATACAAGGTAAGTGATGAAGTGGAAGATACACCAGATGGATGTCAAGACAGCTTCCTTGAATGGTGTAGTCGAAGAGGAAGTGGAGTAGCCACTCGGATTTGAGACACATGATAGGCAGTCACGTGTGCAAATTGAAGAAAGCCTTGTATGACTTGAAGCAAGCACCCAGGACATGGTACGAAAGGATAGACAACTTTCTGTCTAGTTTGGGCTTTACCAAGAGTAAAGCGGATTCCAACCTTTACTACAAGGTTGAGGAAGGCAATCCAGTGATACTCCTACTGTATGTGGATGACTTGTTTGTGATAGGTGAAGATAGGTTGATTGCCAACACAAAGAGGAAGCTTGCTGCCGAGTTCGAGATGAAGGAATTGGGTATGATGTATTACTTTCTAGGTATGGAGGTGTGGCAGAGTGCAGATGGAATCTTCCTTGGACAAGGGAAGTATGCAGTAGAGATCCTGAAGCGGTTCAGGATGATGGACTGCAAGGCCATGGCCACACCTATGGCATCGAACCTGAAGCTATTGAGTGATGCTTCATCAGAGTCGGTTGATGCCACGGTGTATCGTCAAATGATTGGGTCCTTGATGTACCCGATGAACACGAAACCGGATATTTGCTTTGTGGTGAACACCTTGAGCCAATTCCTGACGGATCCCAGACATGTTCACCTGATTGCTATAAAGCATATTCTGAGGTACCTGGAGGGTACGATTTATTATGGGCTCAAGTATGATGCGAATCAAAACTTTAACCTAGAGGGTTATGTTGATTCATATTGGTCAGGCAGTGCTACAGATAGGAAGATAAATTTGTAGTGTTGCTTCAGTATGGGATCAGGTGTGATCTCTTGGTTTAGTAGGAAGTAATCCTGCATAGCACTGAGTACAACCAAAGCAAAGTATGTCATAGCTTATTCGGCTAGTTGTGAGGCAATATGGCTAAGGAAGCTACTGTCTGATTTATTTGATCTCCAGTTGGATGCTACTTGTATCTATTGTGACAACCAGAGTTGTGTGAAGTTGTCAGAGAACTCGGTGTTCCATGACAAGTCGAAGCATATCGAGATCAAATATCACTATATTAGGGATATGGTGCAGAGAGGAGCAGTGAAGCTCCTGTATGTTGCGACGGATGAGAAGATTGCAGATGTGTTGACCAAACCACTAGTCAGAGTGAAGTTCGAGTACTTCAGAAAGAGGCTTGGTGTACTTCAGATCAAGGTTCCTTCCAAGGGGAAGTGATGAGTCCGGAAGACGCAGATGCACATGGGTTTTTCTGACATGGTTGTAGATGTGTGTTCCCATGGTCGTGATGTAATTGCTTAGCCATTCTCACATGGTGGTAGATGTGTTCTCCCATGGTGCATATGTAAGGGCTGGAGCCATTCTCACATGGTGGCAGATGTGTTCTCCCATGGTATAGATGTAAGGGTTGAAGCCATTTTTCACATGGTTGTAGATGTGTTCTCCCATGGTGAAAAAGTAAGGGTTGGAGCCTTCCCCGAATGGTGGTAGAAGTGTTCTCCCATGTCGGTGGTGTAAGTTTTGTATGATGTGCATCTGGGATGTGCTCCATGGACAATGAGATGATCTGAAGAAGACGATCATGTGTGGTGAGCATCAGGTCGATGCTCCAGATGTTGTACATCAGGATGATGATGATCAATATGATCATGAGCATCAGGAGGATGCTCCGTGCGAGGATGATCAGGTGGATCATGAGTATCAGGATGATATTCCGTGGCCGTGGATAGATTGTGCAGGTAGCATTGAAAAGATCCTGGGAGATCCGATAGTTTGAGATCGGATACTCTTTCGAGGTTTTGCTACAGGTTGGTCGTGGACAGGTTGTGCAAGGGTAGCATGTAATACGTCCTGGAGATCCGGACAGGTTGTGCTAGTCACGTAAAAGGCCTCAGATGCTCTTTAGAGATCTTGCTGGGCAAGACACTCTTTTAAGGTTTTGCTAGACCACATGTAATACATCCTGGAGATCCAGACAGGTTGTGCTAGTCACGTAAAAGGCCTCGGATGCTCTTTAGAGATCTTATTGGGCAAGACACTCTTTTAAGGTTTTGTGGGGACCACATGTAATATGTCCTGGAGATCCGGACAGGTTGTGCTAGTCACGTAAAAGGCCTCGGATGCTCTATAGAGATCTTGCTAGGCAAGACACTCTTTTAAGGTTTTGTGGAGATCACATGTAATCAGTCTTGGAGATCCAGACAGGTTGTGTTAGGCACGTAAAAGTTCTCGGATTCTCTTTAGAGATATTGATGGGCAAGATACTCTTTTAAGGTTTTGTGGTGGTCACATGTAAAAGATCCTGGAAGATCCGATAGGTTGAGTTGTGTGCTCGAAAAGTCTTGGGATGCTCTTTCGAGGTTTTGTTGACGCACGTAATCAGTCCTAGGATCCACAAGATGGCCAGCTCGCAGAGATGATGAAGACCTACAGGAGGCTAGGCCTACAACCAACATGAAAAAGGGATGGCTTTATAGAACTTCCTATGACGAGAAGAATTGAGAGATAGCACCAGTGATCAAGATGAAGAGTACAACAACAGTGACGATGATGCTCCAGTGATCCAGTGACGATGATCCAGCTCCGGTATTGAAGACTTGTGTCTATATGTATTGATGACTTGTTTCAAGAGAATACCTTCCTAGTTAAGAGGGAGTGTTGATGTATTTGTAACTTCGGAAGATATTCACTTGTATATTGTATGTATTACATTTGTACTTTATTTGTATCCCCAACAGAGATGTATTATTCCTCCGATTGGAAGTGTCGTCATTTGTATTTGTAAGTGTCGTAGCTTATATTTGATGGGTTCTTAGACCACCTTGGTGGGGTCGGCCCTATATGGATTGTGTGGGTCAAAGGGTTATTAGAACACCCTAGTGGGGTCGGCCTAGTCAGCATTATGTTAAGTGGTTAAGTTGGGGCCGACCTAGTTAGAGTTAAAAGTCAAGTGAAGTAAAATATAAATAGAGAGTGTGACTCTCTCATTTATGCATTCACACACTCACTCACTTCGCATTAGTGAGAGAGAGGAGGAGTGTGCACAAGTGGAGGAGAAGCAGCTGCTAGGAGAATATCTCTTGTTGTGGGGTTTGATCTTTCTGATCTTTGTATTGATGCTCATTCTATCTCTGAGGAAGTTGCGGGGTTTTTCACCTTCTTGGTTTTCCTCGGTGAAATGCTTTGTGTCTCTTGTCTCTTGTGTTTGATATATTGTACATGTTGTTCTCTCAGTTAAGATCCTATACTAGATTGAATTAAATGCTGAAAAACTAACAATGGAAACCACAAACATCATGGAAACTCAAGCATAGTCCAAACTATTGCCAAAGTATAACTCTATCACTAACCAATTCATCCTAACTACTTTGGATCCAGTGGTACATAAAAAGTATAAGAAATGCACCCTTAGGATTGGATATAAATAACTTTAGATATTGTAATGCTCCACCCAAAGATGATATTTCCATGGCTCAAGGGTCATTCAATATTGTTTTCAGTAAGTATCTTAAGGCAACCTCCACCAATAGTAATTACAAGAAACAATCGAACTTCCTCACCACTACAAATTAGTTCTTAAATTAAAAGGTTGAGGCATTAGAGGTTGAAAAGGACAAATTGCAACCTAGCCCGGTGTCAATGGGAAAGAGAAAGCGAGAGACAATGGATGTTATCACCTTGCTCAAAGAAAAATATGATACGCTAACTGCTTTGGAAAGTGCTCAAATAGCTCAAGCCATTCCAATTACTCAATAAATGCTTGATGAGGAACATAAGCTGGTAGATGAAGTAGATTTTTTGAGAGGAGAGAACTCCACCTTGTCAGCGGATAAACAAATATTGGAGGACATGATTGAAGAACTGGAAGCCATACATAGCAAGATAGGGGATCTAACCTTGAAATTGGAAGAGGCCAATGTGTTGATCAGTTCTCTGAAACATCAGGTCATAAAGGCATAGAAAGAAAGAACATTGGTAGCCTCAAACAACCAAACCCCATCCTTTGCATAATCAATATTGATGCTAGAGCAAAGAATTGATAAACTAAATAGAGAACTATCAAAATGGAGGATAAAGGCAGGGAATAGTGCCATGCAACAATAATAGTAGAAGATTTGTATGAAAAATGGAAGAAAAAACTCAGACATCAAGGAGAAAAGTTGGACACAGCAGAAAAGAAAGCTCATGAATATAAGAGGGAAATTGCACCTCTTAGAGAAGAGATCAATATATGGAAGGGAAGGCATGAAGAAGCCTTATTTGAAGCAAGGATTACTAAGACAATGACTCAAACAAAGAGATCAATATGGAGGAACATTATCAATGGCCTCCCTATTATCATAAATCAACTCCAATTTTATTTAGAATTTGATATTCTATATAAAGAAGTAATTAAATATCTAGGAAATCATGAAGGGGATATATTCATAAGGAAAAAGTTGGCTAAAGTAGCCAAAGGGGTGATTAACTCAATCTCTTCCAAGAACCTACCACTACTCTGAGTCCAGACATGACCTTAGCATACATGGATATTGAACCCTGTATCAACCAATTCAATAATTACCAAATTATTAAGGGGGGAGATGCATCATCATAAAATTTCATACAACCTTTCCTTCATGATATGAATAACATGATCACCCACAATCTCCCCTGTCCATGAGATATCAATTTAAAGTTGCATTCAGAAAGCACCTATAGAAGGATATTCAAGGAAGCTCTTCCCAAGTTGGCACCAGTGCCCAACAAGCAGATGATTCCTACTCCAATTGAAATATATAATCAACTCACTCATTCCATATCCACATGGGATTTGTTGAGAAGGATGATTCAACAAGTTGAAGATGTAGACTACACCCCTTATACCGAACTTGACAAATATTTTTGAATACTACAGGGTGGCAGGGCAATGAATCAATATGGTTTAGCTCAAATTAGAACCTTAGAATATTACACTACTAAGACAAGACAAATTGAGGTGCCTATAGAAGTTATTCCCCTTACTCGAAGACCCCCAGATCAAGCTGAGACATCACAACCCCCCAAGAAAGAAGGGCCTAAAGGAACCAAAATATGACAGGTCAGCAAGGACATGAGTTAAAGATACTTTGAACAGATCAAAAGGGGGGAAGGGTAAAAGCATCGAGAATCAGAGGAAAGGGACAGTTACCTGATAAGTTTGATATGCCATCATTAATAAGACAAATTTGTAACAACTTGGTACAATCAAATGAGGACACCTGTCATTCCAAGCACAACAACCTAAACTATTGGTGGATCACCTTCAAGAGAACTAAGGAGCAAAAGGAGGGCATAACTCAAAAAGAAGGCATCAGGCAATTTTGTATATCATCAAGCTGCTAAAATTTGAGCTGATTTTTCAAGATCTGCAACATCAATTTCATTTTTTTCCATCTCTCTTATTTTTTTCTTATTGTAAACATGACCCGAGGGTATTTCATCGAGAAGATAAATAGTAGACCCACGACTAAGACTAAAGAGTCCCTCTTGGTGTTTTTCTATTGTATTAAAGAAATGTCATGGGATTTTTGAATAAAATCGGGACTGGGGTATTTTGCCACTAGATTGCAACAACAATTTATGTACATGTTATGATCATTCTTTTCTATGAATGTATGGATTTCGTTATGTTGTATGAATCATAATATTTATGCCATCTTTCCCTTTGATTTTCTGCTTATTGCAAGCATGTTCAAGGTGAAATGAATGATATGTTCTACTCTTCTTGGTATGTTTATAATCTTATATTCTACTTCCAATAGTGATGTTGTGATTAAGCCACCTTGAAAACATTTTTTCAGTTTGAATGTGTAGTCCATGGTATATGATGTCATTTCACCATGTTAGGAGCTCGTGTCAACCCTTCTCTTTACTTTGTTAGTATATTGTATTATCCCAGAGTATTATATGTTCCATGGTATTGATCCATAGTATTGGACGCATATTCTTTGTAAGTCATCTCATAGTATTATATGTTCCATGGTATTTATCCATAGTATTGGACGCATAGACTTAGTATATAAGTACGTGTTGAGGCCAATGAAGGCATCCACGAGTTATTTGTATTGAGATTGCTCAAAGGAGGTTGCCCCCTCGAAGTGGCCTGTGATAAATAAATCTCTTATGTGTTCTGCTATTTTTGATATATTGTGCATTTTCATCATTTAATTGTTGGAGGTTCCTCACATTTGGTATCAAAGCACTTTCTTGGGCTCGCTGGGTAGAATTTCTGCCAATTTTTTTTTTGCAGTGGCTTCCAGGCATTGTGATTATTGCAGTAGTCTTTTTCTTTGCATTAGTATTTGTTCCTATCAATTGCAGATTCGGATCCGGGAATAATCCCTATCCGCTTAACTGTGGGAAGTACTTGGGCATAGCCCTAAAAATAATTGTGAGGAGTACCACAGGAACCCCGAAGTAGTTGGCCCATTGAGAGGACCTGCCAGCGAAAAGGGAAACTACCTCTACCTGATTGACTAGTTCCCACCCGTGAGGTAAACCAAGAGTTGTCATTTGTGGCAAAGCGGTTATCAGTTTTACCTGAGTCGTGGAGTGAGGGGTACTACCCCAATACGCAAGTCGTTAGATAACATTGGTGGCTGAATGAATCCCCTAAACCTTTAGGAAGCCGAGCATACCTGGGGTCCATATCTATTGCCAGCTGATAAAATCTGTCCAGATCCGTTGCAGATAAATTCTAAGCCATTGCAGATCCATTCCGAAATATATATATATATATATATGTGTGTGTGTGTGTGTGTGTGTGTGTGTACATATATATATATGTGTGTGTGTGTACATATATACATATATATATGCGTGTGTGTGTGTGTGTGTGTGTACATATATACATATATGTACATATATATATATATATATTTCGCCATATTTTTTTTGCTTAACTCTGTTTTCCTTGAAAATTCATTAACACTCCTGCAATTCCATTCTGCATATTTCATTCCTGAGAACCCTATCCCAAATTCCACTTCTTGAAGCCAGAAATCCCACATCTGTCTATTTTTAGGGTTTGCCATAACTTATTCGATTTTCACCCAATCGCCTTCAAATTTTGCCACATTGTTCATTTCCTATTTCTGCTTCTCTGTTCCTCTTTAAAAAAAAATCTCATTCTTTCACCCCACTTCTGAAATCCCCATTTTCTGCTTCCTTGTCCATTAGAAAGTGTCCAAAACCTAGTCAAACCCCAATTAACCATCAAAGTGTTTCCCAAATCCAAATTTTCATTTACTAAAGAAGTTTTTGTTTTTGTTTCTCTACCCATTCCCCCCCAAAAAAATAAAAAATTGGTTATGGTTGTCACCGTCACAAGAGAAAAAAACATGGAGGAAGAACTTGCAGCCCTCAAGACAAAAATACAAGATCTGGATGAAAAAATTCTCATCCTTCATCTTCAGCCTTCAGCCATGAACAATAGACGACAGCCAAAGTCTTCTGCAGACACTGGGTTCTCTTCTTCTAACACTTTCCGTGGGCCGAAGCTTGATTTTCCTCGCTTCAATGGTGATGATCCGACTGGATGGATATACTGGGAAGAACAATATTTCAGTCTGCATAATACTTTTGATGTCAACAAAGTTCCACTTGCATCATTTCATTTGGAACATGAAGCCCTTCAATGGTTCCGTTGGTACATCAAGGCTCATGAAGAGCCAAAATGGACAAATTTTTGCCAACTCCTTTTACAACGATTTGGTCCTATTGCTTTTGATGACTCCATAGGAGCACTCACTAAACTTTGCCAAATTAACACTGTGAGAGAGTATCAGACATAATTTGAGAAACTAGCCAATCACACAGAAGGATTGTCTGATGAATTCTACATGAGTTGTTTTGTCAGTGGTCTGAAAGATGCAATCTGATTTGAGGTTAAAATGTTTTGTCCCAACACAATGATGGAAGTCCTAGGGTTGGCTAAGTTGGCGAAGGACAAGATCACAACCCAACAACACCCCAAATCCACTTTTGTCCCATCCAGAAATATGGTTTCCCAAAGACCTCCCATCACGCCATCTCCTATAGCAACTCCTATCAAGCATTTGTCTGAAGCAGAGATGCAGGCACATCGAGAAAAAACGATTTGTTATAATTGTGATGATAAATTCACTCGGGGACATAGATGTGTTTAGCAAAAACTCTATCTCTTGGATGTGGATTCTCCGCCTGCAACTGAAATTTGTGAAGAAGCTCATGATATAGTAGATGATCAGGTCGACATTCAGCAACCGCCTATTGACCCTCCTTCTCAGGACGACCATCCATATATATCTCTCCATGCTTTAGCCGAAGTCACCACCCCACAAACAATGCGGGTCAAGGGTTACTTCAAGAAGCTCCCTCTTACAATACTCATTGATTCTAGTAGCACTCATAAATTCATTGACCCTTGGAGAGCTAAACAAGCTGATTGTTTTTCCCATCCTTACTCTAGCTTTGAAGTCATGATTGTCAATGGGGGCACCTTACCTTGCAAGGGGAAGTGTCGCAATGTGTGTATCTCTATTGGAGATTATAACATGCGCTTTGGCATGTTTTCCTTTCCCTTAGGCGGATGTGATGTGGTTTTGGGTGCCCAATGGTTACGCACACTTGGACCCATCTTATGGGATTTTGCTGAACTTTGGATGCAGTTTTCAGTCAATGGGAAAAAACACACATTGAAGGGATTACAACAATGGTCTCTCAGCATCATTAGTTCATATTGCCTGGAAAATCTCCTTAAGAAGAATTCACATGGTTTCATCGCTCAGCTCCATTCCATTCAGATGCAATCTTTAGCGATCTCCACTACTCCTTTAGATCTACAAATTTTTTTGGATGGATATGCATGTCTTTGCTTAACCAATGGGATTGAATGGCTACTACTGCAAGTTTGTCAAGGATTACAGGAAGATTGCAGCTCCATTAACCGCTCTCTTGAAAAATGATGCTTTTACATGGACACATGCTACTGAGTGTGCATTTGACAAATTGAAACAAGTTATGTGTACTACACTTGTTCTAGATATGCCCGATTTTTCCAATCCCTTCACTATTGGGAGTAATGCTTACGACAATGGACTTGGTGTTGTTCTCCTTCAAGATGAACATTCCCTTGCGTTCACCAGCAAGGCCCTTTTTGGTAAGAATTTAGTCGCCTCTACATATGAGAGGGAAATGATGGCTATTTTGCATGCAGTACAGAAGTGGCGGCCATACCTATTAGGGAATCATTTATGCATCAAGACTGATCACGAGAGTCTAAAATATTTACTGGCACAATGGGTCTCCTCCCCAACAAAACATAAATGGGTTATAAAACTCATGATTTATGACTATGAGATCACTTACAAGAAGGGTAAGAGAAATTTGGTGGCAGGTGCTCTTTCTCGCACATTTGATGAGCAAGTTTCTCTTTCATCTATTTCTATGCCTGTTGCGAACTAGTTGCAATCTGTTCAGCAAGGCTATGTCAATGAATCCTCATTATCTCAAATCATCCAACAATTGTCCAAAAACCCTTATGTTGTACCACATTACTCTTGGCATGGTGCTTCCTTGAGATACAAGGGCCATCTGGTGCTTCCCCGGAGCACAAGGGTCGTCTGGTGCTTCCCCAAAGCACAGATATTCAACATGTTGTCTTCTATGCACTCTATGCTTCTCCATCAACAGGGCACTCTTGGTTCCTCAAACTGTATGAGCGGGCACGACGTAACATCTTTTGGAAGGGAATTAAAATGAAAATTCAACATATGGTGGTTGAATGTGATACCTTCCAATGAAGCAAGGGATTGCTCGAACCCTTGGCCATCCCTACACGGATTTGGATAGATATTTTTATGGATTTCATTGAAGGGCTCCCTAAATATGGAGGGAAGACAGTGATTTTGGTTGTGGTTGATCACCTCTCCAAATATAGTCATTTTTGTGCCCTCATCCATCCCTATACCGCCTCCTCAGTCGCACAAATTTTCCTAGACCAGATCTTTCGTCTTCATGAAATCCCTTCTTCCATTGTCTCAGATCGCGATGCAACTTTCACCAGTCATTTTTGGATAGAACTATTTCGCCACACTAGCACCAAAATAAAGATGAGTTCAGGGTATCACCCACAAACACATGGTCAGACTAAAGTTATCAACAAATGTTTGGACACTTCTCTTCGTTGCTTCACCTCCGAACAACAACATCAGTGGGCAAAGTGGCTCCCCCTCATTGGATGGTGGTAGAATACCTCCTACCACACTGCATCTAAAATGACTCCATATGAAGCAGTCTATGGTCAAGCACCGCCAGTGCTTCTTCCATACACCACCAATATTTCACCAGTTTAGGCAGTTGACATGGTTGTTCGAACCCGAGATCAGATTCTAAACATTTTACAGGACAACCTTCACATGGAAAGAAATCGAATGAAACAACAAGTCAATCAACACCGTTGTGAGCGCACTTTTCAAGTAGGTGATATGGTTTTTCTTCATCTACAACCTTACAAGAAATCCTCCTTGAAACTCGAAGGGCATCATAAGCTGGATCCAAAGTTCAATAGGCCATATAAGGTTCCTCAGAAGATTGGGTCTGTTGCTTATAAATTGGAACTTCCTCCTTCTTCTTGCATTCATCCAGTATTTCATGTCTCTTGTCTAAAGAAATTTCTTGGCACCAACATAAGTGAAAAAAGTGTTTTACCAAAACTGGATAATGAAGGATCCATCATTTTGGAGCTGGAGGCTAGCCTCACTAGGCACACTCGTCAGCTTCGCTCTCGATCCATCACAGAGCTATTAATTCAGTGGCACAGAATGCAACCGGAGGATGCTACATGGGATCCACTCCTTCAGAATCAACAACAATTTCCACATCTAAAGCTTTCAGGATGTAGTGTCCCTTTTTAAGAATTTGCAAAAACTAGGAAAAATTGCAAATTTTGACCAATTTGACCCTTAGACTAGTATTGACTCAACTGCTTCCAAACAGCTCCAAATGGTTCTGAATTGGGTCTGAATGAGTTTGGAAGGTATTTAGACATGTAAATGAGGCTGATGGATTCTTGGACACTCTTAAAACACTTCTCCAACATTCATTTATAATCAGGGAAAATTAGGAAACTTTACTAGTCAAATCGAGGTTCGAAACCCCCAAGGGTAGGGGACAAAGATGGCTTCCCAAACACTGTAAGAATTTCCCAAATTTCAGAACAGAGACATGATACTGGTAAAGGACTTCAATGATCTCCCCAATGCATCATCAATTAGTTTCTATAGGATTCTGCAACTTCCATAAATCAGATGTTTGTATACTAGCTTTAACATAGGGGGAAATGATAGTAAATCTTCACAAATGGTTATGAAACTTAAGAATATTGCTCCCAATGCTTCTCTAATGAATATGAAATTTCTTCAACATATTAATGGCGCTCCATACAAAAATATTATATCATAGTTTGACTGCACCATTCGAATTTGATACCACTTCAAGTGCAAGTAACAAGTTATTGGGGAAATGACACCAATTATTCATAGTTTAGCATTTATACATGAAATATCTTGGATTTTCGATATGAAATTATTCTGAGCAGTAAATACAGAGTATATATATCATATTACAAAGATATGGGGCTTCAAGAACTATTCCAAAGAGATCATCACCTCACCAAGTGCGCCTCTCCTCAAGGAGCAAGAATATGACAAGAAATGGAAGAATGGCTGTAGAAGCAAGATGAAAGAGATGTGCCCACGATATGCCCTGTAGATTAAACCTATAAAAAAAAGAATCCATTTTAGCTCCAAATTAAAGGTATGAATGGCCTCTCCAATTGCCAATTAGGATGGGAATCTTTCACCCTCGAAATTGGTGCTAGGGCAAGTAGAATAGCACTCTACTAGCTCTCCTCTCCAAATGAAAAATGTAAAATTATCAAAAGCTGATCTCTTTCTTTGTTATTGAATTTTATAAACTTCCTAAGGCTTCCTTAACTCGAATTCCATCCATGAGATTCATGCCAACTCAAATTGGGAAGAGATTCCAAAGTATTCCACTTGTCCCTCCAATTCTAGCCTCCTCCTTCACTCAATTCGAATAGTTGTCTCTTTGGATGCCCTAACTCCCTTATGCGCCTTCTTGGAGGCTATTTTTAGCCCTGACATGTCATGTATGTCATATGTCATCCATCAGGTCTGATTTTGTCATAAGTGTCATAGGCATCTTCATCATTGGTGTCATAGAAGCTAGGGAATCTAGCCCAAGTGTCCCACTAGCTCCAAAATGCCTCTTCCTCTTTCATGAGAGTTACTCTTCCTCTACATTTCGAACTCATTGATTCATTCCAAGTATTATGCCCTTCCAAATCCCCCAATAATAGTGGACTCCACCTTGGATTCGAATGGGTGAGAGTGGAATGCCATGTGGCATGGGGAATCTAGCTTTGTGTGGGTCCCACACCACCAATGTGTCTCCATGACCAAGTGCCATCTTATTTTCTCATCACAACTATTTATTTGTCCCCTCTTAATATATTTATGTCAAGTTAAATTCCATTTGGGGTTTATTAGTCTCCTTATTCCAAATTTAATGTCTCTACCCCAACCTATGAAACTAGTAGATTGGTGGAATTTTCTCTTCTTGAGATTTATTTGAATGGGGACATTACAGTCCTCCCCACCCAAGATTGCTTGCCCTCAAGAAATTCTAAATTAGGATGCTGCAAAATTTTTTCCTCCTCCCATGTGGCATCCTCACTTGGCAAATCTTTCCACTGCACCAAATACTCCCTTATGGTTCTGCTCCTCAATTTCCTTTCTCTTTCCTTCAAATTTTTTTTTCTGGAATAAGTATGAGTTGTCCTTCATCATCTAATGGAGGGAGGGTTTATGAAACCTATATTTTTTGACCAATAGCCTTATTAAGGCATGAAACATGAAATACATTGTGGATTTTGCTCCCTTCCGAAAGTTCCAACTCATAAGCCACCTCCCCAACCTTTCGAACTATCTTATATGGATCATAGTATTGGTTTGATATTTTCTGATCCTTTCAATTTCAAGGATGTTTGTTTATATGGATGTAGCCTCAAATAGACCAAATAATTCACTTGAAAAGTTCTTTCCACTCTATGTTGATCCACATACTATTTCTGTTGATTTTGGGAAACCTACAAATTGTCTTTTAGGAGTTTCAAAATATCCTGACTTTCCTCCACCCAATCTTTAGCTTTTGGGGTTCTACTATCACCAAATATGTGCTCAACAAATGTAAGTGCTTCATAACCATATAGTGCTTTGAAAGGAGACATGCCAATGGACATATGGAAAGTAGTGTTGTGGCAAAACTCACCCAAATGTAGCCATTTCACCCATGTTTTTTGTTGCTCACAACATAGTTCCTCAAGTACCCTTCCAACCATTGATTCACTCTTTATGTTTGGCCATCAGTTTGAGGATGATAGCTTGTGCTTTGAGTCAATTGATTGCCAACCAACTTGAAAATTTCTTTCCAAAAAGCACTCATAAATCTGTTATCTCTATCACTCACAATGTTCTTGGGAAGTCCATGCAATTTGAAAATTTCTCTAAAGAATAGATTAGACACTTGTGCAGCAGTAAAAGATGATGTAACAACAAATAAATGAGCAAATTTTGTGAGTCTATCCACCACAACATAAATGCAATCCTTACCCAAATCCTTGGGCAAACTTGTGATGAAATCCATAGAGACACTTTCCCATTTTTGTTGTGGAATGGGCAATGGTTGCAATAGACCAACATGATGTGTATGTTCAGATTTGTTTTGCTGACATGACTTGCATTCATTCACATATTTTAGAACATCCTCTTTCAGCCCTTTCCAAAATAACCTTTCCCTTAGTTGCCTATATTTTTTGAAAAAACCAGGATGGCCTGTTAAAGGAGAGTCATGAGCTTCCTTCAAAATATTGTGCTTGAGATTCAAACCATGAACCAAGTATATTCTATCCTTGTAGTAGATGATACCATCCAAAACCTTGTACCTATCATCACCTCTGAACCCATCCAACACACCACAAGCAAAACTATCTTTGGCATATTCAACTATTAGCATATTTTTCCAATCTTTTGAAATGTTCATAAGAGAAAATGATGGTCTTCTAGATAATGCATCTGCTACAATATTATTCTTTCCCTTAACATATTCAATGTTAAAATCAAAATCTTGGACTTTGCTTACCCACTTTTGTTGCCTTTCATTGAGGTCCTTTTGTGTGAGAAAATGCTTCAAACTGTTATGGTCAGTTTTGACTACAAACTTGTTTCCCACCAAGTATTGTCTAAACTTGGCCAAGGCATGCATGATGGATAACATTTCTTTGTCATAAATATAATAGATCTTCTCATGTGGCTGCAAGTTTCTACTCTCAAAATCTATGGGGTGTTGATTTTGTTTTAGGACAGCCCCTATCCTTTCTCTTGATGCATCACATTCCAAGACAAATGGTTTAGTAAAATCAGGCAATGCAAGTACCGCACAACTACTCATTACCTCTTTCATTTTTTGAAATCCTTTTCAGCCTCTTCATCCCACTTCAAAGCATCCTTCTTGGTCAAATCAGTAAGTGGAGCAGTCAATTTAGATAACCCTTTCACAAATTTTCTATAGTAAGGGCATATTCCAATGAAGCCTCTCAATGCTGTGATGTTTTGGGGTGATGGCCATTCAAGAATAGCTCTTATTTTTTCCAAGTGCACCTTCACTCCATCTTTCCCAATGATTTTCCCAATATATAAAACTTCTTTCAGCCCAAATTCACACTTAGACAACTTAGCAAACAAAGACTGTCCATGCAAAATTTTCAAGACAACTTCTAGATGGTGCAAGTGTTCCTCCCATGTTTTGCTGTAAATTAGAATGTCATCAAAGAAAACCAAAACAAACTTACGAAGCTGTTTGCAAAATATTTGATTCATGCATGATTGAAATGTGGCTGGAGCACTGGTCAACCCAAAAGGCATGACAAGAAACTCAAAATGGCCATAGTGACACCTGAAAGCTGTTTTATGCACATCCTCCTCCTTCATTCGAATTTGATGGTAACCAGATATAAGATCAATTTTTGAGAATAATTTTGCTCCATGTAGCTCATCCATGAGCTTATCTATTCTTTGGATGGGATATCTATTTTTTATTGTCTTTTTGTTGAGGGCTCTAAAATCAATGCACATTCTCAAGGTCCCATCCTTCTTCTTCACCAAAACCACTGAAGAAGCATAGGGACTAGAGCCTGGTTTAATGAGTCCCAACTACAAGAGTTCTTCAATATCCTTTTCAATCTCCTCTATGAAATTTTTGGGATGCCTATATTGTGGTATTTGTATAGGTGAAGTGCCCACCTCCAAAACAATGTTGTGCTCAACTCCTCTATCGGGTGGCCTTCCAGGAGGGAGGTCTCCAAAAACCTTTTCATATTTTTGTAGTAGCTGCCTTATCTCCTTGGGATGTTCTGAAATATTTATTTTTGGTTTGGGTGAAGTGATGTAACATTCAGCAACCCAGTCAATATCTCCATGCCTCAATATGGACCTCATACTATGGGAAGTCACTACTTGATTCAGATAGGTGTGCTTCCCTCTCACAACCCTTTGTTTTCCTTCCAAATCTTTGAATCTCGTTTCAGGAATTTGATAGTTCACTGTATGCTCCCCTACAGAGTACAACCATTGCACTCCCAAGACCACATTAGTACCAGCAACATCAACCACATAAAAGCTATCAAAAAAAGTGTAATTACCTATGGTGATTTCTAGCTTTGGAATCCATGTTTTTCACTCCATAGTGTTGTGACCTAGAATGATGACTGTGAAGCCATCGAATGGTTCAGTAGGTAGCTTCCTCCTCTCCACCATGTCTGCATCAATTAAGTTATGTGTGGCTCCTCCATCTACCAATACCAAGACCCTTTGTCCTTGTAACACTCCCTTGCATCGAATAGTGTGAAAACACGGCACTGCTGAAAGTATTGCCATCATTCCTTTGTCAGGTGAAGGATGATTTTCTTCTTGTTTCCCTTCTTCTACTGTATCATATCCTTCTTATTTTTCTAAAATATGTCCTTATTCCTCCATACCCCCTTCATACTCATCATTATCATAAAATACTTCAGTGTATTTTTCTTTCCCCTTAGCACATTTATGCCCTGGTACCCATGGTTGGAAGCATGTGTAACACAATTTATTTCTTCTGAGTTATTCCTTGTTTAGTCCCTCTTTTTTATTCTTTTCAAATGCATCTCTTTGCCAAGGCTTCTTTTCAAATATGAATTTGGAAGGTAAGTTAGGCTTGGGAGGAAACCTTGTTCTAGGTAGCACATTTTGTAGATCTCTTGTCAAGTTCATGGCATCCTTCAATGAATTTGGCTTGTGGGCCTTAACTAAACCTTTTAAGGGTTCAACTAAACCTTCAGTAAAGAGAAATACCAATCTTACCACAGATATATCAGCCACCTTAAATGATAATTTTTGGAATTCCAACATATACTTAGTAGGGGTTCCAACTTGCTTCAATTGGGCTAGTTCTTTGAAAGGCAATTCTGGGTCTTTTTGCTCAAATATTTCTAATACCCTGTCCAAAAATTCTCCATATGTTGTAACCTGATCATGTCCCAAGGTTTTCAGACCATGGAACCACCAATCACTGGCTTCTCCTTCAAGATGCAAAATAGCGATTTTTAAAGCATCCTCTTCCACCATTGGATTCATCTGAAAATACACATCTAGTTTTTGTACCCAAGTATTGGCAGAACTTTGAGATGAGCCATAAAAAGTGGGAAGGGGCATTTTTCCAATGGCATAATTCAATTCTTTATTCTGAAATGTATTCCTATTACCTTCCCTCATTTTGAGTTTGTTTGCAACATTAAAGTATTGCTCAAAGGGTAGAGTCCTTCTACAATCTTCACTCCTTTTCCCATTCTTTTACAATCTCCTACATATCAAATTGGGTGTTAGGTTATTATTTGGCCTCAATAAATTTAGGTGTAGTAGGCATTGCTGAACTCTGAAATTCATTAGGTCTATTATGAGGTCCTGTCCTTGAGAAAATGTTTTCACCCATTGCCTTCTTTTCCTCGAAAGAAGAACTACTGTTGCCTCCTATTGCTCCTTTGCTTCCAAGTTGACTAGCCAACAAGTCGAACCCTTGCATGATCTATTTTGTCATGTATTCAAAGAATGGTTTCATGAATTTAGTAAATTACTCTTGATACTCTGAGGTTCCCTTCTCATCCAAAGCCATAGTTTCAATAGAATACACCTCTTCTCCTTCTTCTTCCTCTTCACCAAAAGTACTTTCAGTTTCAGTTTGTAAGGGTTGGGGCTATTTCTTTGGCTTCTTGTATTCATAAATGGTCATCCACATCAGGTACAAAGACCATGCTCTGATACCACTTGTAGTGTCCCTTTTTAAGAATTTGCAAAAACTAGGAAAAATTGCAAATTTTGACCAATTCGACCCTTAGACTAGTATTGACTCAACTGCTTCCAAATTGCTCCAAATGGTTCCGAATTGGGTCTGAATGAGTTTGGAAGGTATTCGGACATGTAAAAGAGTCTGATGGATTCTTGTACACTATTAAAACACTTCTGCAACATTCATTTATAATCAGGGGAAAATAGGGAACTTTACTAGTCAAATGGAGGTTCAAAACCCCCAAGGGTAGGGGACAAAGATGGGTTCCCAAACACTGTAATACCTTCCCAAATTTCAGAACAGAGACATGGTATTGATAAAGTAATTCAATGATCTCCCCAATGCATCATCAATTAGTTTCTATAGGCTTCTGCAACTTCCATAAATCAGATGTTTGTATACTAGCTTTAACATAGGGGGGAATGATAGTAAATCCTCACAAATGGTTATGAAACTTAAGAATATTGCTCCCAATGCTTCTCTAATGAATATCAAACTTCTTCAGAATATTAATGGCACTCCATACAGCAATATTATATCATATTTTGACTGAACCATTCGAATTTGATACCACTTCAAGTGCAAGTAACAAGGCATTGGGGAAATGACACAATTTATTCATAATTTAGCATTTATACATGAAATATCTTGGAGTTTCAATATGAAAGTATTATGAGCAGTAAATACAGAGTATATATATTAGATTACAAATATATGGGGCCTCAATAACTATTCCAAAGAGATCATCACCTCACCAAGTGCGCCTCTCGTCAAGGAGCAAGAATATGACAAGAAATGGAAGAATGGTTGTAGAAGCAAGCTGAAAGAGATGTGTCCACGAGATGCCCTATAGCTTCAACCTGTAACAAAATACTCCATTGTAGCTCCAAATGAAAGGTCTGAATGGCCTCTCCAATTTCCAATTAGGATGGGAATCTTTCACCCTCGAAATTGGTGCTAAGGCAAGTAGAATAACACTCTACTAGCTCTCCTCTCCAAATGCAAAATGTAAAATGATCAAAAGATTCTCTCTTTATTTGTTCTTGAATTTTATAAACTTCCGAAGGATTCCTTAACTCGAATTCCATCCATGAGCTTCATGCCAACTCAAATTGGGAAGAGATTCCAAAGTATGCCACTTGTCCCTCCAATTCTAGCCTCCTCCTTCACTCAATTCGAATAGGTGTCTCTTTGGCTGCCCTAACTCCCTTGTGCGACTTCTTGGAGGCTATTTTTAGCCCTGACATGTCATGTATGTCAGATTTCAGCCATCACGTCTGATCTTGTCATAAGTGTCATATGCATCTTCATCATTGGTGTCATAGAAGCTACGGAATCTAGCCCAAGTGTCCCACTAGCTCCAAAATGCCCCTTCCTCTTCCATGGGAGTTACTCTTCCTCTACATTTCGACCTCATTGAGTCATGCCAATTATTATTCCCTTCCAACTCCCCCAAGAATAGTGGACTCCACCTTGGATTCGAATGGGTGTGAGTGGAATGGCATGTGGCATGGGGAATCTAGCTTTGTGTGGGTCCCACACCACCAATGTGTCTCCATGACCAAGTGCCATCTTATTTTCTCATCACAACTATTTATTTATCCCCTCTTAATATATTTATGTCAAGCTAAATTCCATTTGGGGTTTATTAGTCTCCTTATTCCAAATTTAATGTCTCCAGCCCAACCCAGGAAACTAGTAGATTGGTGGAGTTTTCTCTTCTTGAGATTTATTTGAATGGGGACATTACAGAGGACAAAGATTTTTCTAAGGGGGAGGGGATGTTAGGAACCTGTGTCAACTCTTATCTTTACATTGTTATTATATTGTATTATCCCATAGTATTATATGTTCCATGGTGTTGATCCATAGTATTGGACGCATATGCTTTATAAGTCATCCCATAGTATTATATGTTCCATGGTATTGGTCCATAGTATTGGACACATAGACTTAGTATATAAGTACGTGTTGAGTCCAATTAAGGAATCCATGAGTTATTTGTATTGAGCTTGCTCAAAGGAGGTTTCCCCCTCGAAGTGGCCTGCGATCAATAAATCTCTTGTGTTCTGCTATTTCTGATATATCGTGCATTTTCATCATTTAATTGTTGGAGGTTCCTCACACACCAAAGTCATAATATCATTTCAAACCCGTTTCAACAATAGAGGTTAATATTAATCACTAACAACTCTTGTTGAAAATCAAGTCGAGAATCTAAGTATAAAGAGGTTGTCCTTGAGTGTTAGACAAGGATATTTGCCTTAAGAAAATCCAAGGTACCACCCCTTTGATTCGAGCACTGGCTCATTGAACTAGAGTGGTGCCGAAAGGTGCACCCTACACAATATTCCCTAGCATTGTACTTCCTTCTAGCATATTCCTTCATAGTGAAACATCTAGAGGAGTGTTGGTGAGGAGTACACCTCAAGGGATAACAATAAGCATAATGATGACGCTTTTAATTCAATAAACCCATCTAAGAGTTTTTCTTATTAAGATGGCACACTAACTTATGCCAGCTTGGCTATGAATATTGTAGTGTAGACATGAAAAATAAGGATGGAGATGGAGCATCTCTAATAACTTTTAGAATTTTAGGGTGCCCCCTCATATTATGAGGGGGGAACCACTTGGCTCCTCTTGGCCCACATTAGTAGGTACTTGCACAAGTGATAGGAGGCACCACCACCATGTTGGCTAACAAGTGCACAAAGTTCTTGAGAAGTTGGCCCCCAACCCCACCCCACCATGACAAATGGTGCCCATTGTTGGCCTTAAGTATCTCTAAAATTCCAAAGCCTCCTATGCCTCCCATCCATGGTTGGAAATTAATGCAACCGACATATGCATATCCCAGGTTATATATTATGGGTCCACCCTAGATGATCATGATCAATCTCCTCCTATGTTGGCATGGTTATTTTTTAGTTCATTTATGCTCGAATTGCCACCTTGTGTTTATTGTTGCTTTGTCTTTTTGAATTTTGGACTCTTTGTTAATGTGTATATGGTTGAAGTTTTTTAGCTTAATCCAAGCCACATTTTTATTTTTGATTCACTTTTACTCATATTTGTGGAAGTTGTACTAGTAGTTTACTTTTTTGTATCAACTTTAATTCACTTTAACAGAGTAATTTTTGTATGTGTACCTCGCCCGTTTATTGCACCGAGAGTAGAGGTGCTCTACAACCCAATAAGAGGGAGATGTTGTCACGTTACCTAACTTATTGTAACCTAAATTTACTAAAAATAAAAAGTAATTAAAAAAATTCATGTCGGCTCATAAAAAAATAAAAATAAAACCAACACAGATCCATCTTAAACTGGGATCTAAAAAAAACTACACCTCAATAAATTTGACCATTTTCTATGTTTGATAAATCCTAGTTTAAGATGGTTCTAGGGAAAAAATTTGGGGCAAAATTGATCTCATGGGCTATTTTTCAACCTTTTTTCCCCAAAACAAATCGCTAATTTCCATTTTTTTCTAAACTATTTCGCCCTAATTCGATGGGATAAACAAAATTACACTAAATATCACCAAAATTGTCCAAAAACTATATAAAATCCTTGAAATTCTAATTATTTTACAAAAATATTGCCAAAAATTTTATGGTTGGAAATTTAAGAATTAGTAAGATTCACCAAGGTTTCTCCACTTTAAAAAATTATGGTTCCTTAAAAACTTTCCTCGATGGATCTATGCTAATGTAAATTTGTCACTTAAAAAAATAGAATTTAAAACATTTACTTAATTGGAAAATATATATATATATATATATATATATATATATATATATATATATATATATATATATATATATGGAGAGAGAGAGAGAGAGAGAGAAGATATACTTTCCATGTTTTTATATAAATTTGTCATAAAAAATAAATTTTAAAATGATTACTCGTGTAAAAAAATTATAAATTAATAATGATTACAAATTGATTAATAATTTAAAATTAATAAATTAATAATAAAATAATAAATTATTATTATAACAAGTGTAAAAATTAGCTAATCTTTATCTTAGGAGTATGTTTATTTTGTGTTTCATTGACCTCTCTCTCTCTCTCTCTCTCTCTCTCTCTCTCTCTATATATATATATATATATATATAAACAATTTAATTTCATAAAAATGTGTATAAAAATAAGAGAAAGAATTTATTTATTTTTCCTTGGTAAAAAACGTAATTTTATTAATAAAAACACAATTACATTATGTAAAATACACGTTTCCATGTATTTTTGATATGCTGAGCCTGTAGCCCAGTATCACATGTAAGAAGTTCAAAATATTTGATCAAAATTCCATAAAAGACCGATGAGAGATTAACTAATGATCCATAACTTGTACTATATATCAAGCATAAATAAGATGTGTAACCGGTAGCCAACAAAAGTCGCTGAAACATATGCATATATAAAACTTGCCGCAAAAAAACATAGAAGGAACTGTGCTAAGTGTGATCCATGGGAGGGCCCACCCCCTCCATAAAAGGTTTGTGATAAAACTCGTAGTGTTCCCCATTGTGAACCTCGGTGATCATCCATTGCCCAACATCCAACTATAAACCTTCTTTAGATAACCTTTCGGCTTTTGCATTGCATTCCATGTACACATGACGACATGAATAATTGTCAAAATTCTCCATAATGCGCAATACTTCTTCATAAAGAGCAAGTAGAATCAAATTATGACATGGTTGAACATGATTTATCCAATTAATAACATTCATGGAATCCCCAAAGATCTAAATGGAAGAGATGCATTTTTCCACAACAAAATAAGAGGAGCTTTAAGGATATAAGTTCAACATAGTTGTTTGTTCTCGGCCCCAAGCCCATCTTTAGTGGTGGTTTTAAAAAAGAAAGAGATTCTCTCCTCCACCACAAACCCTGTTATTTTCTTAAGCAACCCCATCAAAAAAATCCCATGGATTTGATATGTCTACATGTTCTTCATGAATGATACAAATCACAACCCCCCTCTTTCTTGTGGGAAGTGAGTCAAAATGCTAAGGCCTTGGGAAACGGTCATAAAAGGGGTCAAGGGCGTGTGTTGGAAGACTGATTTATTTCCGGTGAGCCAAATTTTGTAGCTAACAATTAAAGGGAGAGCTTTTACCTTTCGAAAAACAATATTTTCACTCCAGTTCTTCCAAGCTTCATCCATCGTGATTCCCCGTCAATTACATTATATCCCCAGTTTCAATGAGAATTATTTCCATACTAAGGCATAAAAAGGGCAGAAGATGAAAATGTGGGAGACAAATTCCTCACTTGCTTTACATAGAGCATCTCTAAGGATGGAGATGGAGCATCTCTAACAACTTTTAGAATTTTAGGGTGCCCCCTCATATTATGAGGGGGGAACCACTTGGCTCCTCTTGGCCCACATTAGTAGGTACTTGCACAAGTGATAGGAGGCACCACCACCATGTTGGCTAACAAGTGCGCAAAGTGCTTGAGAAGTTGGCCCACAACCCCACCCCACCATGACAAATGGTGCCCATTGTTGGCCTTAAGTATCTCTAAAATTCCAAAGCCTCTTATGCCTCCCATCAATGGTTGGAAATTAGTGCAACTGACATATGCATATCCCAGGTTATATATTATGGGTCCACCCTAGATGATCATGATCAATCTCCTCCTATGTTGGCATGGTTATTTTTTAGTTCATTTGTGCTCGAGTTGCCACCCCGTGTTTATTAATGCTTTGTCTCTTTGAATTTTGGACTCTTTGTTAATGTGTATATGGTTGAAGTGTTTTAAATTAATCCAAGCCACATTTTTATTTTTGATTCACTTTACTCATATTTGTGGAAGTTGTACTAGTAGTTTACTTTTTTGTATCAACTTTAATTCACTTTAACTGAGTAATTTTTGTATGTGTACCTCGTTCGTTTATTGCATCGAGAGTAGAGGTGCTCTACAACCCAATATGAGGGAGATGTTGTCACATTACCTAACTTATTGTAACCTAAATTTACTAAAAATAAAAAGTAATTAAAAAAATTCATGTCGGCTCATAAAAAAATAAAAATAAAACCAACACAGATCCATCTTAAACTGGGATCTAAAAAAAACTACACCTCAATAAATTTGACCGTTTTCTATGTTTGATAAATCCTAGTTTAAGATGGTTCTAGGGAAAAATTTTGGGGCAAAATTGATCTCATGGGCTAATTTTCAACCTTTTTTCCCCAAAACAAATCGCCAATTTCCATTTTTTTTCTAAACTATTTCACCCTAATTTGATGGGATAAACAAAATTACACTAAATATCACCAAAATTGTCCAAAAACTATATAAATTCCTTAGAAATTCTAATTATTTTACAAAAATATCGCCAAAAATTTTATGGTTGGAAATTTAAGAATTAGTAAGATTCACCAAGGTTTCTCCACTTTACAAAATTATGGTTCCTTAAAATTTTCTCTTGATGGATCTATGCTAATGTAAATTTGTCACTTAAAAAAATATAATTTAAAACATTTACTTAATTGGAAAAAAATAATATGTATATATATATATATATATATTTGACCCCTGGGCTGGGGCTGGTGAGCTCTACAGACTCTCTGCTGATCTACTAATGGATCTGCATTCCAATAATATTTTCACGCTAAATAATGCTTGCGGCATGCAGCAAAGAGAAAGAAGCAGAGGAGGGTGGAAATCGGCATCACGGTTGGGCCTAGCAGGAGAAAAGGAAGTAGAATGGAACTGGTACATATCCCTCTTAAATAAAGACTATATCGTTCTCAGAGAAGGAGAGCCAAAAAAGTTAGTCTCGACCAAGAACATCAAAGATGGTTCCTTCTCTGCAAAAATTGGATACAAAGCAACAATAGATTCTATGGAAAGATCGGTTTGTCATCCATGGTGGAACAAAATTTGGAAGATCTCTGCCCCCCTAAAAACCATTATCACTCTCTGGCTGGCCTTAAGTAACAAATTTCTCACTTGGGATAACCTACGGAAAAGAGGTTTCCAAGGACCAGGTATCTGTGTTCTCTACAATATGGATGAGGATTCAATCTCACACATTTTCTGCAATTGCATATATGCAGGATATGTCTGGAAGAATGCTACTGAAAAGATGAACTGTGCGGTTCAACTACACCAAAGCTTGCTAGAAAAGAATGTACTTGACTGGTGGAACGATCGTAGGGTATGTCTGGTTAAAGCCTATCCTGCTCTTTTCGTTTTCACTATCTGGGAAGCACGAAACAAGCTAATTTTCCATGACACTTTCATTCCGCCAGACATCTTAGTTATGATTTTGCTGTAGAAAACTAAAGAACATAAGACCCAGCCTTCAGAAAAACCTCCAAGAGTTCTTTCCCTCCCGGTCATCAACAAAGAGTTTCCCTGGGCATATTTTGATGGTGCCAGCCAGGGTTCTCCCCCACTAGGTGGTGCTGGAGGAATCATACATTTCTCAAACACCAGAATGTGGCATATCAAATTTGCACCAGGACATGCTTCAAATAGAAAAGCAAAACTAGTAGCGTTATGGGTAACCCTACTGATTGCATCGGAAAATCAGGTGAAGCATTTACAGCTATTCAGAGATTCCAAGATACTATTGACTGGGCTAATGAAAAAATTCAAATAAATGCTCCTCACCTACAACACCTCCTTCATGCCATCAGATCTCTCATCTCCATCTTTGAGCATGTACAGTTCTCACATGTTTATCGAGAACTAAATTCTGAAGTTGATCACTTATCAAAATTGGCACTTGCTCTACCTCCTGGACTGATAGAGGTGGATGGACAAACAAATGAGCAAACAGATATTTACTATGTGCTGGAGGTTTAGAATGAGACAGGAAGACTTTATGCAATTATACAGAAAGGATAGACAGTATGAGTTTCGTTTCTTTTTTTAGCCTATATGGAATATAGTCTGTATGAATCTATGAAACAACAATGTAACCTTTTTGATATATAACGAAGTCCCTCGAGGACAGTTCACGTTCACTCTTTATTTAGAGTGATTGATATTTTCCATTTGGAATATATATATATATATATATATATATATATATATATATATATATATATATATATATATACAGAGAGAGAGAGAGAGAGAGGATATACATTCCATGTTTTTATATAAATTTGTCATAAAAAATGAATTTTAAAATGATTACTTGTGTAAACAAATTATAAATTAATAATGATTACAAATTAATTAATAATTTAAAATTAATAAATTAATAATAAAATAATAAATTATTATTATAACAAGTGTAATAGTTTCAAAGTAGCTAATCTTTATCTTAGGAGTATGTTTATTTTGCGTTTCATTGACTTCTCTCTCTCTCTCTCTCTCTCTCTCTCTCTCTCTCTCTCTCTCTCTCTCTATATATATATATATATATATATATATATAACAATTTAATTTTTTAAAAATGTGTATAAAAATAAGAGAAATAATTTATTTATTTTTTCCTTGGTAAAAAACGTAATTTTATTAATAAAAACACAATTACATTATGTAAAATACATGTTTCCATGTATTTTTGATATGTTGATCCTGTAGCTTAGTATCACATGTAAGAAGTTCAAAATATCTGATCAAAATTCCATAAAAGACCGATGAGAGATTAACTAATGATCCATAACCTGTACTGTATATCAAGCAGAAATAAGATGTGTAACCGGTAGGCAACAAAAGTCACTGAAACATATGCATATATAAAACTTGCTGCAAAAAAACATAGAAGGAACTGTGCTAAGTGTGATCCATGGGAGGGCCCACCCCCTCCATAAAAGGTTTGTGATAAAACTCGTAGTGTTCCCCATTGTGAACCTTGGTGATCATCCATTGCCCAATATCCAACTGTAAACCTTCTTTAGATAACCTTTCGGCTTCTGCATTGCATTCCATGTTCACATGATGACATGAATAATTGTCAAAATTCTCCATAATGCGCAATAATTCTTCATAAAGGGCAAGTAGAATCAAATTATGACATGTTGAACATGATTTATCCAATTAATAACATTCATGGAATCCCCAAAGATCTAAAATGGAAGAGATGCATTTTTCCACAACAAAAATAAGAGGATCTTTAAGGATATAAGTTCAACATAGTTGTTTGTTCTCGGCCCCAAGCCCATCTTTAGTAGTGGTTTTAAAAAAGAAAGAGATTCTCTCCTCCACCACAAACCCTGTTATTTTCCTGAGCAACCCCATCAAAAAAATCCCATGGATTTGATATGTCTACATGTTCTTCATGAATGATACAAATCACAACCCCCCTCTTTCTTCTGGGAAGTGAGTCAAAATGCCAAGGCCTTCGGAAATGGTCATAAAAGGGGTCGAGGGCATGTCTTGGAAGACTGATTTATTTCTGGTGAGCCAAATTCTGTAGCTAACAATTAAAGGGAGAGCTTTTACCTTTCGAAAAACAATATTTTCACTTCAGTTCTTCCAAGCTTCATCCACCGTGATTCCCTGTCAATTACATTATATCCCCAGTTTCAATGAGAATTATTTCCATACTAAGGCATAAAAAGGGCAGAAGATGAAAAGGTGGGAGACAAATTCCTCACTTGCTTTACATAGAGCACACCATCCCGACCCCTGTAGTTACCTCCTTTTCATCGCATCCCAGGTGGGAACTTTGTTTTCCAATAGACACCATAAGAAGATATGTGATTTTAATGGACATTTCACTTTCCAAATCTTTTTCCACCACCAATTAGAGTCTTTGTTTAACATAGCTACATTTAGCTGGATATAACCTAGTTTTGGATATATCTACCATGAGGGGCATGTTTCCAAACAAGCTCATCTTCCCTATTTGTTAGATGGATGTGATCAAATCTTAGTATGATCAAATAATTATTCCATGGATCTGCAAAATCCACCCCAATCCCTAGCCAGTTTGAATTTTTACAGTCGTGTAACCATATCGAGGACTATTGTGGGTCTGCAATTTGAGCCAAAAATAAAATACCTTGCCAATGAAGCTGTTGAATCAAGATTTGAGGAAGAAGGTGATTGTTTTGACAACTCGACCAAGGATACATCCCAACATGGAATTTTTGCCCATTTCCAATGTGCCAGGAAATCCCCTCGTCAACCACCGAAAAGGAGTTGGTGACAACTTTCCATATGATGGAGGAATTTGGCCTCCCTTTAATAGGGTTCCTGGTCTATTCCTTGATAGAATCCGGATGGATGTATTTTTGAGTGAGCATTGAGGACCATAAGCTTTCATTTGACAAAAACCTCCACCCCACTTTGGCCGCTAAGGATTTTGAGAATAAGAAGATATTTTCTAATCCCCACGCATCGACAGCTTTTCAAGAAGCAATCTTCTCCCATATGGCCCATGGTAGGTGGAATGATCACTGTTTCCCAACCATATAAATTTAAAACAAATTTTCCCAGCCTTTTCCATGATTCCTTTGGGAATCCAGGCTAACGACATCCAATAAACTGAGATGGCATCCAAAACAGATTTGATCAAACTAATCTTCCGGCACGTGAAATCCAACGAAAGCTCCATGTCTTTAACCTTGTTTCCATCTTCACAATTAGCTAGGTCCAGTCCACCTTTTTATACTAGTTTGGTTTTAACATGAAGCCCAAATATTTGAGACCAAGATCAAAATGTCTGGCTTCAAAAGGGAAAATATGTCTATAAATGCAAACTTCACCATCAGTCATGTTTGAAAGGGAGAGGGAATATTTCCTTTAATTGATGCACATATTTTTGGCCTAACCAAAGAGGTCAAGAATTTATTTTAGCTTATATGCATCCCGAGAAGAACCATCACAAAAGATAAGGACATCATCTACTAAGAGAAGTTGATATATCCACAATAAGGGAGAAATTGAGATACCAAAGAAAGAGCATGTTCATTTCACATCTCGCATAGCCCTACTGAGCCCTTCAACAACTAGCAAGAATATAAGGGGAGACAGTCGACAACCTTAACAAAGACCTCTCTCAGAGTGAAAAAAAGGGGATGCTAAGCCATTGATAAGAGCTACAAAGGAAACCTTTGAGATGCAACTCATAATCCATTCAATGAAAGGAACTTTAAATCCCAAGTGCATCAACATGATTCTAACGTAAATCCACCTTACTCTATCATACGCCTTAAAAATATCTATTTTCAGAACAACACCCTTTAGCTTCCTAGTTTTGATACTATGGAGGCCTTCCTGAGCGACACTGATGGCTTCATGAACCTATCTACCTTCCATGAAATTGAATTGTTCACAAGAAATGGATTTGTAAAAAATATTAATAAGTCTTCTAGCAATGAATTTGGCCACTGCCTTGTCTACACAAGGAGGAGGGGTCTACCAGCTAGTATCATTTCTAGGGAGATATGCCTAAAATCATTGAATGATTGGGGAGCATCCATCTTGGGGATGAGTGCAATAAATGTAGCATTTAGGGGGGCATACATCTGTCCATTCGATCTAGAGGCCTCCACCACCTGCAAAAATATCCTGACCAATTATATCACACATGCCTTGAAAAAACTCCTTCAACCACCCATAAGGACTTGGGATTTTGTCCTTTTGGAAACTATGTAGAAACTCCTTCAATTCTTCCTCGGCTATTTCCTCCATAAGAAATCTATTGTCTTCTTCATTAACAAAAATGGGAAAAATTGAGCCATCCTAACTACTTCAGCAATTGAGATCCTTTCCTTAGCCTTAAACAGTCTCTAAAAGTGATTTCTTCCTAGCCTGGCCATATCTTCAAAAGGGGTGAAAGAAGATTCCAAATAGTGTTCTAAATTTTCCTCCCTCTAGCATAGGCCTGAAATAACTTTGTATTTTCATCCCCACATTCTAGCCAAAGTGCTCTACTTTTAAGGCCCCAAGCAACTTCTTTGTCCTCTAACAATTTCTTCTTTTTATTTCTACTTCATTCCCAATTCTATAGAGAAGAAATCCAACCCCAAAACCAAGTCCGCACACCAACATTTGAGAACTTTTATGGTTCGGGATTTCCAACCCACTGCTAATCCTCCCAAATGACCGCAGGCATCAATAACAATAAAAATCTAGTCTTTTAAAAAAGATTACAAAGCTCTCGTAACCACCTCTCTTGTCCCCAATGTTTCTTAAATAAAAATAATGCCATCTGGTTGGTTTAATTCAACCAACCTCCTCATGAAATATTTCTTAAAGGGGCTTGCTAGACCTCAACAATTGAAAGAGATAGATTTCATGGGGGAACCCCATTCAGGGAAATCGATGTCTAAGCGCCCCATCAATGGAAAGTTGTTTTCTAGAAGCCATATCCAAATGATCCCTATCCTATGCTTTTGAGAGATGTGACTTTCGACTATGCCCCTTTTTCTTTGGCACGACCACAAAATTGAGGTCAGGACCCTCCGCACCATAAGGAAGATCATTTATCACCTGGATCGACCTAAATCTAAGTTGATACCAGATAGAATCCTCATTCCAGTCCATCGATGAAGTGGCTTTCAATGAAATCCTTGCAGGAGGGCACGTGGAAGGAGGTAGAGAGCACACCATTGTGGCAAGAACATGGAAGGATAGTGAAGTGTGACCAAGGGAAAATGGGGGGGAGGTAATAAGAGCTGGGGCAGGTGAAGGCTGAGAGGCCTGGGAACCAAGGGAGCATGGGGGGTAGGAAACAAGAGAGGGGGGGAACCTTCCAATATTTTCCCAAAGAATTCAAATAATTTACCAAAAGATTAATGGGAGGAGAGGACTAGAAAATATTACCCGAGTCTAACATTGGGAGACCCGAATATGAGTGGAGACGGTTGACAATGTCCTCATCCATGGCCGTGGAATGTCACAGAGCCAATTCCCCATCGCTAGCTCATTTGGTGCTGAGATATGTCTCTATAATATCCCCGCTTCTTCCGCCAAACCAACCTGCTACTCCTCTAAACCACCCTCAATGGGTTTCCACCCACTGTTATCATATGGGGCATCAAAACAACCCTCCTTCTCAAAGGTAGATCATTTTTTTAGGGTGAAGAGAAATTTACCCATTTAGATCCACGAAAAGGGAGCTAGCACTGACTGGTAATGTGACCATACTGATGGAACCTCCGACATCTGAAAGAGACCCCTTCATCATCCAATTTCTAAATAAAAACCTCTTTACCCCAAACCAATTCCATCTCCTCCGTCAAACCTTCCCTAACATTCAGGGATACCATAATGCGAGCTACATACATCTTGCCTATTGACGGGAAAGACATATCTACGTCCAAAAAAACACCTAAAGTATCCCCAAAACTCTTTAAAAAAAATTTGGTCCAGAACTCATAGGGAAATCTCAGCATTCTGACCCATGTTGGAGATACATCAAATTTTTCCTTACCACCATCAAAGATCGGGGACCATTTTTTGAAAGGCATAGGAGACGAATCAATGCTCCAATTTTCTTGAAGGATCCAGGATGCATCCTTTGCATTGTTTAATTTGAAAACAAACCAACCTTTAGAAAGCAGCTGAACTTTAGGGGTGTAGAAAATGGTTTTTGGCCAATTTGTCGTCGCCCACATCTCTAGGGTTTCAATTTCAAAATGTCTTCCATGAGCTCTTCCTATCACACTCATTTCCGCATTCTCTACCACCTGTGGAATTTGGATATCAGTGCCCAAAACAAACCTCATAGGCATTCCTTTAGATTTTGCACACTTGTTATTTCTTTTTTTAACTCTAGAACTACCCCCTAAATTGGAGCTTGTCAGAATCCTCCTGGTTAGAATATTCAACACCCTAATCTCCTCTGTGCCTTTTCCAAGAGCACAATCCCCCACATTGCCATGTTGATCTGACGAAGCAATAAACGAGGTAATGAAACCACTTGAGTATTTTGAAAAACCCTAAAAAAGGTGAGGAAGATCTTCCCAAGTACTTGTAGTCATAAGCCTAGCTAGAAACCCTCCACCTTCAGTCGGACCCGAGGGAACCAAGATAGGATGAAATGGCTGGAAGAATGTAGCAAATCAATTTTCAAATAGACCTGCTCTTGCAAGTAATTTACTGTTGCATCCGAAGGAGGGATAAAATTTTCACTTCGTAGGAGTACCGAGAAAAGAGAAAAGGGTTCCCCTACTGAGCCCCACTGTAGACCCACAATTGCACTTGCATCCATATCTAGCCTAGGTTCCAAACCTCCAACCAACCCAAACCCTAATGAGGGTAAAAAACCTTCAGTAACTAGCCCAACAGGCACGCACGAAGCTTATGGAGACACCATCTGTATGCACAAAGCAAGAACACTACTGAGGTGCAACTACCTATCCTCCAACTGTCTCCTGAAATCCTCTACCCATATTTGCTAGTCCTCCAATGAGTCAGAAGGGTAGTCAACAAGCTCCTCTTCAACCTCCGACATTTTTCTAAAACAAAAAAGGGAAATAAAACCTTTGGGTGTCGCCCCTGTAGCCCCCAAGCTAATCTGACGGCTTCATGTGACCGTAGACCGCCTCCCCTTTTAAATAATTTTTATTTTTATTTTTATTAAAGTTTTAAAATTATAATATTTTTTCAGTAAAATATAGAGTATAAATTAATTTAGCCTATAAAATATGAAGGATGTAGATTGAATCTTTTAAATTATTATGGATCTTATTTATTATATTTAATTTACAATAGATTTAAACATAAATTATTATTATTGTTATCATCAAAATTTAAATACAATTATTATTTTTATTCTAAATAATAATATAAAGAATATAAATCAATGATGTCATATTAGTCCCATAGAAACAAATTCTCAAAGCCAAAAGTACTTAATCTTCACAGAAGTAATGTTGATATTTTTTGAAATGATTTAAATAATAATATGTATCCTTTATCTTGCAGGGGCAATATAGAAGACATTCATCATAATTTCTCTACAACCCTCTCCTCTTCCATTAACAAGTTCTTTATTGAAGTGTCATATAAAAATAGAAATATAATGACCAACCCTTGGTATGACAAAGATTGTCAAATCGCAAGAAGAGAAATCAAAGAAGCTATGGAAGAGTCCCTAAGAGTTGACAAGATAAACAAGTACAAATTCCTCATTAAAAGAAAAAAATGACCTATATAAATAATAAGCAAGAGAATATTTTACACCTCTCTAAGATGGATCCTAAGAAATTCTAGAGAGAAATTCTAACTCACAAAACTAAAGAGAATAATATGATTGTCTTGAAGGACTGAAATTCATATCTTAAGAAGCTTTATGTATCAAATGATGTTGTGGACAACATTCAACCCCTTTTTATGGAAGTTGAAGTTTTTTCTTTAGAATATATAGATTTTAGGATTAAGTGCCCCACAAATGGGAAATCTAAGGACATTAAAGGCTACCAAGTTGAAATCCTGACAATTGGGGGTCTGTCCTCATCCCTCACATCCACAAGCCCTTTAATCTAGCAGTCAAGCAATGATTCCCTAAACCTTGGACTCAAAGCCTTATTGTACCCATTTTTAAAAGTGGCGATAAAAATGAACCCTATAATTAATTGACCATTTTGATTAGCCCTCTCTTAGCCAAGTTATATGGTATTATTTTGGAAAATAAGATCAACATATGGCTAGAAAGTCAAGGTAAAAGAGCTAAGGGGCAGGCCGATTTTAGAAGGTATCATTCCACCATATACCACCTCATTACTCTCAAGATTATTGTAGAGGAATGTAGATATAATAAGATCAATCTCCTTTTTTGCTTTGTGGACTTTAGGAAAGCTTTTGATAGAGTTCCTAGAAATAACTTATGGAAAATATTATAAGAGTTAAAGGTTCCTGTTATCACCAAACTTGTAGTTGCCCCTAGAGATGGATCCAAGATGGATGGCAGAGGGGATAGGCAACCAAAGAGGTGCAACCAAGATAGCCTCGACTCCCAATGGATGGTTGTCACGCCAATCGAGGCAATCTTCACTTTATGTTATCTAGTTCAAGACAACAAAGGGGGAGACCCAGATCCACTCCCGATAGGAGAGATCATACCAAAACACCAGATCAAATCAAGTATGGCTGAAGTATGTAAGGTGTATGGTAAACCCTAGATCTATGGATGAAGTCACAAGATGAGTAATAGGTTGGATCAAGAGGTTTAGACAGTGTAGCTTTGGTCCATTATGTATGTGAGAGTGGCTTATGATATTTGATATAAGATCCAGGATTAGGGTACTAGTCAATTATGAGAAAATCCACTGCCTTGGGAACCGTGTCCAATGCAGGGTAGTTAAGGACCAAATCGGGGCTAACCAGTACCAAAGGTGAGCTTGATGGATGGATATGACAGTGTCAAGGTACTCAATCAACCAAAACAAGGATCAAACCACAAGCAAAATCAACAGTCCAAGAAAGCCGAATTAGCTTGGAGAAAGATCAGTGCCTTGGGAAGTGGGCCAAATGGAGTCGAATGTCCACCAAATTGTAGATCAGGAATGTTGAGGTGTTGAGGCAGGTGGATCTTGAAAATTAGGATCATCCAATGGCTAGATCTCAGTAGATCCGAGATTGAAATGTATCACAAAGTAACCCAAGTGGGGCTCAACCCTCAAAATGAGGAATGGGGCCGACAAGGTGAAAATCACTGAAGTGACACACTAGGGGTAGGTTATCAATTATGGAGATGAAGGATCAAGTGGGATCTCACCTAACCAAGTGATAGATCCTTGCAAACTCACCCCTCCTAGGAAGTGCGACCTCCCTTGGAGAAGCTTCTTTGCCTTGGGAAATGGGTCAGATGAAGGCCAATCCTCACCAAACTATAGATCCAGATCACCGTGGATGCTATAGAGATGGGTTTTAAATTTTATACTCAAAAGCCAAGTGGATATTGCTAGATCTGAAAAAATGTAAAATGAGGGTTTGAAGCATTTAGACAAATGGATAGATCATGGAATGAGAAATTACCTTAAGATCATACATGAGTGATGGAAGTAGATTCCTTGTTGTTGAGGAAGACTCCCATCGAGATCAAATGAGAAATTGTTGATTTTGCTTGCCGAAATGATGCCCTAGCCCACAAGTGCGACCTCCTCTACCTGTCAAACCAAGGAAAGTCGATTCAATCAGTTAGATCAAGTATGGAGGAAATACAAGCGAAATGCAATGATAACATGAAATAGAAGTTCAAAGACAGTAATACTCCCTGTTACCAACAAATAAACCCAAGGAAGAAGTAGGGAGGGTCCTCCCCTACCAATACATCCTCCTCAAATGAATTCGGCCTCCACCTGTAGATGCAAAAATGTGGTTCAAATATAGCTAGACAACATCTCCAAGAACCTAGTGCAAAGGAAGAATCAACGAACAAAATCCAAAAGCATTCACCACAACACAACAGATAGATGCAATAATAATTCTCTATTCCAATAATCTAGAGCCAAAAGTTCCCTTTTACAATGAGGAGCTCTCTCCTTTAAATAGGAGGGAGAGGCACCAAAACCCTAACCACTTTTTGAATGAGTGGCTAAGATTAAAAGATCAAAAGATCTAATCAATGGTTGAGATGAGCTCAACAATACAATACATGGATCAATAATAAAATATAACAATATGTGGACAAACTCACCCTAGGAGAGGGGATCCCACCAAATCATAATGATAAAATATAAGATCTAGCTCATGGTGGGTCCATGGGGTAATTTCTAGCACCCTTGGTGAATCCCCATGGCACAATATCCAAAAATAATCATGTTAGACACCAAATCGTGCCTCTCTGGGAAAGTCGTGAGCCTTAGGAGGCTCCAGAAAATCATATAAAATGCCATAAGTGATGGATGTGGGTCCTGATGAAGCTAAAACTATTGGAGAAGGTGTGGAAGACATCCCACTCATCATCACAAATCATCCCATGCCATAACCTTTCCTCAGTAGCCCAAATCGAATTCCTCTATAGCCATTTTTACCATTTTTGGATTGCCTCGAGAAGTGTGAAACTGCCCAAACTGCCTCCTAGAGTGCATGGCTCCAAAAAGTAAGATCACCAGGCCATCTGGGAGGGGGGTAATATGGTAATAACAAGTGTCTAGACCACCCCCTCCATCAATAGCTCTCTAGGTGAACCAATCATATCTCTGCTATGCTCTTACAGGGCCTCCGACAAGCCAAAACTGCACTAGGAAAGCCAACTGAGGCTAAAAATCATCGTAACTGCCCGAAACTGAAAACAGACTATCTCATTGGATTCAGAAGGTCCAAATCCATCTAAAGTGTGTACTCATACACCATATAGACCTCTGCATGGTAAAAAATAAATGCTCATCATATCCAGTAGACCAAATAATAATAATCTATAAAAGTGTTGAAAAGCACAAATCATCATCATAAGCCTGAAACCGCTGCATAAGCCCACCATGGTGACCTGTACCAAACCATGTATCATCTATCTGTATCATCTAAGGTCTGCTACCTCATGGCTTGTGGTTGACTTTTGGTCAAACTGGGTTTGACCAAGTCAACATGACCAAAATATAACTCAAACTGTCATCAAGCTATTGCAAGGTGTCAAAGGTTAAAACATGCTTTACAATCCATTCAAATAGCAATTATAACAAATAGTAATCATTACTGGCGATCTAAATCCAAATACAATAGGTCATTAATTATTATTTATTACTCAGACAAGACTTTCAAGGTCATACTCACTTCATAGTTGTGATCAATTTGCTAGTGAAGGGTGAAGGCTAAGAATAACATGGCTAGGTCAAAGGATGACTTACTGACTTAACACTGTGACACTTTGGAAATGGATAAGGGAATACACACCATAACATATAGTGGACAAACAATAACATAGGGAATGGCGGTGTCTCACAAATGGGTAAGTTTTTTAAAGATTGTTTATTCACCCTGACAGATGCACACAATCCATAATACAAATGAGGCCAGCAATCTTTTTGATATAGAGTTTAAGTTCCATTACTTTTTGGGCCTAAAGTTTCCATAGCCTTTGATCTATGTGTGTTTATAAACACATTGCATAGATTTACATTTAATTAGGCTTCTTGTTGCAAGTGTGTTTTTAAGGCACTTGTTTACCTGAGCACTTCTAGGTGTGTCACATACAGCTTGTTTACCTAGGTATTTACATTTCACAAAAGATATAACATTTGATATTTCAGAGCCATTTTCATTTGGCTTGCCTTTCATTCATGTGTGTTAAGAAACACATTGCATGAATGGGCTTTTCATACAACATTTCATTTCCATACTTTGTATTCATGGCAGCACTAAAAGTTTCAAGTTTAGCCAACAACATCTTTAGTGACTAGGGGGACTAAGCCAACTCACCAAAGATAAGTTTTGTCACCAACTCAGAGCCAAGACACAATAAGCAGGGAAGCTCATCCAATATAGAGGCTACAGTGGGGAAAGGTCCTCCATGCCACTAGTCAAGTAGTAAGTCAAGGTAATGAACAAACTGAGTAAGTCATGGATGGATGAAGAAAGTGAATAATGAGACCAACACTAGCAAACCAAAGTATGGTGGGAATGATCACCTCTATTCTCCCTAGGGAGGGTAAAACCAATGAGTATAGGCCAAGAACTTCTAAGTCTGAGTAGGGACAAATATGATATATATACATAGTACAACCAGGTCCACATATCTATATGATCGCCAGCTCATGATACTGAATGCTAAGACATGCTAAGAGAATGGAAATAAAAGCAATATAACCACAACACCATGATATACCTACTGAGTCATATACCTAAATGATCATCATCTGAACCATCATTTGTCCTCTGAAACTACTACTGTAACTCTGGGCACTACTGACTGCTCTGTACAAATGGCTAAATAGCTACATTGGTCATCTCTCTAAGTGTCCTGAGACTCAGTGATGGCATGGGGAATCAACATTGCTGTCCATAATATGATAGTGATCAATACTAGATGCTCATCTCAGCATCTCAATGCAAGGGAACTGGCTGAATAGTGTACTGGAATCAGAAAAATAATGTATGGTAGCCCGACTACTATATATGTGATAACAGTTCCTTTCGAGTTGCGATCCGCATAATAAGGTTGTATGAGAATGTCATTTCCAAGTTTAAGAACACTAAGGGTTGGTCATAATATATTAATTGTAATATAGGAGTTAAGCAAGGCTTCCCCCTGTCCCCTACCCTTTTTAGTGTATACATTGATAAGTTAGAAGGTTGTTTAATAGAGGCAGGCTACACTAACATGATATTAGCAGGAATTATCATTGTCCTCCTTCTTTATGCTAATGATATTGTTCTTTTGGAAAGATGTCCCTCTGATCTTGACAAGCAATTAAGAATTCCTAAGGATTTATGCTTGGGTATGGGCATGACCGTCAATACCGACAAAACCAAAGTTATGTTGATAAAATATAATAATGTCACTTATGCTCCTTTTTTGTATGATAATAACAACTTGGAGGAAATGACTTCCTACAAATATATTGGGATTGATATACATCACAATATTAACTGGAACTACAACATCGAGAAAATGACCAATGGAGGGTGGAAAGCTTATTTTGGTCTTGAAAACAATTGTAAGTTAGAAGACCTTGTGAAGTGGGATAAAATGAAATTCATCTTTGAAACTCTCATCACTCTTGTTGTCATGTATGTGTGTGAAGTTTGGGGTTGCAGCCTCTTTAGAGAATCTTGGAGAAGGATTGAGCAAATCCAGAAGCGTTTTATAACTTACAATCTTAAAATTAAAAGCAATACTCCATATCCTATTCTACTAATTGAAGTGTGTCTTTCCCCCATTGAGATCATAACTAGGACTAGGTACCTAATGTACAAGAAAAAATTAAATAACTTGGGAGACTAGAGACTTCGAAAAATTACTTTAAATTCCAGTCAAAACCACCTAATGCTAAAGCTAGGTTGGAATAAAGATGTCATGTCTTGGTTAAATATGTGGGGGATTGACGGAAATGTCATTTGGAAAATATAGATGATATTAAAATTTTTATTACTTCAAAGTTCAAAGAGAAGTTGTGGTGTGATGAAAATTTTGGGGATAAAAGAAAATTAAGATATTACAGGGAGGTTATTAGCCCTACTCTTAAAGATCAAAATTATCTCTTTGTTTTAATTAGCGTAAAGAAGAAGATCCACATAGCTAAAATAAGAACGAACTCTCATGAGATACATAGTGAAACAGGGCTTTGGACCTTTCCTAAAACTCCATGGGATAAAAGGATCTGTCATCTTTGTGAGACTCTGAGTGTTGAGGATAAAAACACTTCCTCTTAGATTGCCTTGCGTAAACCCACATAAGATCTCAGTTTTAAAATTTTTGTTACAATACGAACTTGCCCAACCTTCTATCTCATCAAAATTATAGTAATTTAAGAACGCTCCTCTCCAAGCTTTTTGAGCATAGAAATAAAACTCTAAAGCAAACCAAACAGTTCCTTACTTTTCTTTCTTAACTATCCTCATCCTAAGACCAAAATTGGTCTAAGTGGACATTAACTATCCTCATCCTCACCCTCATCATACTATATTTATTAATAATATATAAAAATAATAATTTAGAAGATATCCACCATGATATTAGTTACAAATATTATATTTTAGTTTATATACATTGTATCTTTTTAGAATACTATATAAGCAAAACATTCACCATATGATTATGATGGAACCCAAAATTTCACTTCATTTAATAAATTAAAAAAAACATTTTTTTCACAAATATTCTATATTCCATTTACATAAAAACATCATGACACATAGCATCTTGACGTGGGATTTGTCCTCACTTACCACAATAAATGCAGTTTCAAAAGATTTCTTATTGTCCCTACCGCAATAGTGTAACACCGTATTTGATTTGTCGTTGTCTACCTATTAGTTTTTCCATTGACCATAAATTTGTTCTTGTTTGCCATAGTTTGACATAAGACATAATTATTTTTTAACATTTAAATCTATTTAACTATTATTTCATTGGAATATGGACTTGGGCTCTTATTTTGGAGTCAACAGTGGCATTATTGGGATTGAAGAAGTTGTTTAATCCTGCATTAATGCAAGCACATTTCAATAATAATTTTCCTCTCTCTATGCACACTTCAACCTATGGCATCGCTCATTTTCCTCTCTCTACGTCCCTCTGTGCATTGACACAATTATCAAAACTGAGTCGAAAAACTGCGAACTCTGGCACTCCCTCCTTATGCTACCTTCTGTAAAACAAATGCAAAGTTAAAACTTCACAACCCACCAAACATAAATGCAATATCCTTTGTCACCTCCCTCATTGTGTCGCCTTCCTCTGTCACTGCCTTCCTTATGCCTCCTTCTATAAAAGAAATGCAAATTCAAAACTCTGCAATGCAACAAACATAAACATGTGCATACTTTGAGTTTGAAGTAAAAATATTTGCAATTTTTCATACTCTAAGTTTGCAATTTATTATGGCTTTGATCATTAATATTTTGCATCGCCTAGCCATTTCCTTGGCTTGTGACAACAACTAAACCCTATTTACCTCGATGATTGACTTTAGTGGGCATATCCAAAGGTCCTCACACTTCTAGTCCATGCATGTTTCGGTTTGTTACTTGTTGCAGAATCTCATCAATGTAAGCACTGGTCACCATTACATTATTGGATGGATATATACATGCATGGGACCATGAAGAATCAAACAAGGGGAAGGGGTTCATTTAGAAGCACGCTGGAATGATTATTTATAGAATTCTATTTGAGAATTAATCAAGACAAACACCATGTACTCTTCACACACGGAAGGGGGAAACCAATTAGGGGAAACCAACCAAGAATCAAAGCAAATTACAGTGTAGTTCAGAGCTACAAGGTAATGCCCTACAAGCCCACCAACCAAAAAAAGAAGCAAAGGTATCATCATAGATAAGAGCCAGAGGATTCACATGCAAACTCACATTTGTTTGCAGAGTGTTCCATTTATGAAGTGTGCTGAGAAACTGGCTCTAAATCAACTAATGAGTTAGAAACCAGTTGTTGTAATTGTTTCTAGCCTAGTGCCTAAGTCGCAATAAACACTAGAGTTAGAAGTTAGCTGCTATTAGTGTTTCCACACTAATGCCCGAGTCCCAACACACGCATTTTGGAAGTCAATGGGCAATAAGCTATAAACAAGCGACCACCACTTTAAATATAAAGCATTCATTTGGTTGGTTGTATCCATAAGAAAAAGGTTAGAGGGTTTGTTGGCACGGGTCCAAAGCGCACAAGTACGGTACCGCCAACAGTGAAAGGGTCATCGACATGAACAAAGGACCAGTCGCGAAGTGTAAAAGAGCTAACAAATGCAAAATATTTGGTTAAGTTAGTTAGTTAATGGGTCATTTGGATCAATTTGTAACGGCCAAGCGAGCCTATAAATAAGAGTATGATTGTAAGCCTAAGGGCATCTTTTGATCTATGCATGGCATCTGTTTTTGGGTACCTTTTGCATGATAGGTCTAGCATCTTTCAGATATAGTCTTTTTGCTTTCTCGGATCGCAATTGTTGTTTTGAGTTTGTACTAGTTCTGTGGTATGCATTCCAGAGAATTCTGAGATGTATGAGACAAGTTGATTAATAATGCGAAGGATTGATTAATCTATGTATTTGTCTCTTTTTGAGTTATCGCAATGTGCTTGAATATGCGATGTTGCAATGTTTGATGTCGCTACATGGTTCTATATGTTTTATGAATGAAATTGCAGTTATGTTATGTATATCAGATCCTATAAGTATGTTTCGATAATATGCTATTGCATAGACCTGATTAATTTGTCGATTGTGAAATGATAATGTTTTGATGCGAATAATGATTCTGTCGATCTCCGAGCTACTTAGTGATTGATTATGAATGATGCATGTCCTCTTTCATCTTTGGAAATGTGTTTCCTGCAGCCCCCTTAGATATATGGAAAGGATAAAACCTTTCTGGGCCGATGTCTATGGGAGTCTGTGTCGAGGTTTGTTGACAACATTGCGAAATAGAACCCCGTCGACAGATCTGCATCAACAAATGGTTCCGTTGCTGGAACCCTAGTGCAAAAAGAGGGAGGACATGCTGTGGCATCCGACAAAGCCATAGATCACTGAATGGTTCCATAAGAAGACGCGAGAATTTGCTGAGGAAGAAAATCGGAACCCTGGATGGTCGACGATCAATTGGTTACAAAAGTACATCTACTCTGATATCCACAAAGTATTCTTTTGCGAGTTTCCTATACTGCTATACGAATGGTTGGTGCAACTAACTTTTCAGAAGAATAATTTCCAAGGAGGTGAGCTTGACCACTGGACCCTAGAATTGATCCAGCAGTTCAAACAGGTGAACAACAAAGCTTCAAGGGTTGTTGAGGTTTAGGTAGACAAAATTTTGGAAGGATACATTACTGAATTTGTTTTTGACACAGTTAAGTCATACATCGACGCAGAGAGGAAATTTTTCAAGGGACCTAGAGGAAGGTATCTATTGTCGCTAAAATTGTGGATCAAGCTATTCATTTGTGAAAAGGGCATATTAAAGATGGAATCCGACGAGTAAAGCTCGAGTGTGTGGAGGCTATGGGTACCACGCAGATGCGGGTTTGATAGAATGATGCGGGGTATATGGATATGAGCTACGACGAAATTGTGAGGGAAGCTACGGAATATTGTGGTCTCCTGAGAAGTGGGGTGAGGTTCTGGTCGGAGAAGAAGAGGAGGGCTGAGATAGAGAGAGAGAGTCTCCTAGTGCGACCAGAATAGAGAACTGCGAAATAGGACCACAAGGGACTAAGTGACCCTACTGTGACGAAGAGAACAACCAGGATACCTCTTAACTTGAGGAAGGACATCCCCAAAGCTACAACGTACCCACAACCCCGTGCACTATGCCAAACTTTGGAGGAAGAAATATAAGCTCTTCACAGGGTTGTCCTACGTGTCAGAACAATAGTAAGAGTAGCGTACATACAAACACCAGTAGAAAACCAAGTATGGAAGGAGACAATGTAAATATGCCTCTTTTTCAAGGTAATGGAACAATACTGGTTCTTATGCGAAGCGGTGTGGACAGTGAAACAAGTCCAGGATGACGACATTAAGAAAGGTTAATTGGCGACGACCTTTAGGGGCCGTGTGCTAGACTTGAATATGAATTTTGTACAAGTACCTATAGAGAGTCCACATAAAACCTTGGCAGAAATCAGGGCTGGATTGATCGATGAATTGATGAAATCGAAATCGGAATTGCAGTATATCACAGAGTTGAAGGAAATAAAGCAATTCCCTAACGAGTCGGTATGGGAGTTTGATCAGAGGTACAAAAATATGATGGCCAAAGTGAGTTTTGGAATGAGCGACATACAACATAAAGAATGGTTCACTGCAGGATTGATACCGCACATTCGGATGTCACTGATGTAGCATAAGATCGCCTCCCAGGTAGAGGCATTGGAAATTGCGATGAAGCTCGAGGCTTCGCTGAGCGACGAAACAGGGATTGGAATGAACCGGATCCAAGTGCAGCTAGCAAACGTGACTATCCAACTACATGATATCAAGAAGGGGAAGGAAGTTTGCAAAGAAATATGGTGCAGTTGATGCAAATCAGAAGGACATCATAAGGATTAGTGTCCTGAATTCCGTGAATATTTATAGTCTGGCGCACCAAATCCACTCAATCAAGGAGGAATGCCCTGGTGTCGAATTTTTCAAACAAGGGGACATCGCTCAGAAGAATGTCTGTACTTAGAAAAGGTTGTGTCGAATCTGGCTAATATTTTCTGTAACTTCTGCCAGTCGGTCATGAGGAGAAGGATTGTAGAGCATATGATTTGATCCAAGAAAGAACTACGGATACTTATTTCATGGAGGGAGAGGAGCAACCTCATGTACAACCGCAACAACAGTATAATCAACTGCAACCATAGTATAATCAGCCGCAGAAGCATTATAATCAAACGTAGTCGTATTATGATCAACCACAGCCACAGTATAACCAACCACCACCGCAGTATAACCAACCATAGTATCAACCACCGCAATATAATCAACAATAGTACAATTAGCTGTGAGGTGGATTCAGAGGAGGATTCTGCGATGGAGAATTTGGTCATGGAGGAAATTTTGGTTGAGGTCGAGGACCGGTTACGTTCTATAATTGTGGTGAGATTGGAAATTATCAAAGAGATTGCCCGAATCCAACCCCTCAGTGTACCTATTGCAGTGCAACGGACTACAATGTCGAATATTGTCCTTAGTTAATCGCGAAGCGACAGACCAAGAATGCGCCATAGCCACAACCAAATTTGAATGGAAATGATAACCAGAACCCTAATCCAAATGTGCACAAGATCTCAGCTAAGATCAAAAGTCGACCCGTGAATGTTGCATTGGTAACCAGGGGAAGGGCTGCGATAGGAGAAGACGGGCCACTGCCAAATGTCCGGCCTGCAACGCGGAAATAGGTTCGATTTGATGCAGAAGCAGAGAAGAAAATATTTTTGGAAGCTTGAGATGCGATGAGAAAGAATAATACTAAGTTTCCACCTATAGGCCAGAAAGAACCTATCTATGAGATGCCACCTATCTTTGATACGAAAAACTCGCAGAGGTCGTCAAGGAAGGTCAATACCCTAAGGAATTTTCTGGAAAGCTGTTTGACGTTAGCGAAGGATCAAGACACACTAGCAGAGATAGCTAGTTTGTTGTATCAATAGGAGGAAGGGCGACATGATCGGACAGTGAAACGATTGCATAGGAAGAAGACGAGAAGAGAAATGAGGATGAATTGCCAGATTGGTGCATACGATGTAGATTCTATCATTTTGGACTTAGGATTAGACGTAAACATCCTGACTAAGCAAACATGGGGGATGATGGGGAAGACGCAGCTGGTGTGGTCCCCTATGTAGCTTCGATTGGAAAATCAGAGAAAAGTTACACCAATCGATTGACTGCCTCATCTACCTGTCGAAGTAGAAGGACTAAATACTTATGTAAATTTTGATGTTATAGAGATAGTAGACAACACAAGTCCATATCCTATGTTGTTGGGAATAGATTGGGCAATGGAGAATCATGGTATCATTAATTTTAAGAAAAGGACGATGTCCTTTGAAAACCGCGACACGAGGGTCATTGCCCCGCTTGATCCGCTCGAAGGGAAAAGATATGTCGAACCAATGAGGGATGAGTTCACGGAAGGATGGGACAACGTCTTCAATGTTTCAGAAGACTACATCAATCCCACTGCCTATGGAGAATTGGGGTGGTGGAGTATCAGTTCGGCGTCGTCAGACTCCGACAAGGCGCTGAAAAATTGGCAGAATCTGTTGCACGAGGTGTCATTCAAAAAGTGTGCACGAATCACTCAGTCGTTGAGATGGGTAGCGATGGAGGTATGTGATCTACCGACATATGAAGGATTACCTAATATGGCTATTTTCATCGCCGAATTCGAAGACAAGGTATCAGAACCACAACGACCGCTGGCACTTGAAGAAGCATTGAATGCTAGTCCAACAAGGTGGTGGGTTGTGCACAAGTCATCGATAAAGAGCTGGAAACTATATTGACAATTGATGGAAGTCAGGTTTGGGGAGACTGAATGCTACTACAGGAAGAAATACAATGGACGGGGTGATCGAAGGGACCATATGGGAGAGTGTCAAAGTGCATGGGGAATGTGACCAAAGCAGGAATGGGTTCACACATTCATCCATACGCTAGATGAAGTACTGCAGAGCTGGTACATTGCAGCAGAACTACGATGCATAACAACTACATGGGAAGAATTGAAAATTAGTTTCATTCAAACATTCAACTTCACGGATGAGAATCCTTTCATCCACAGTGCACTACAAGAGATCCATGAAAAGGTACTCGAGACAATTCCGATAGAAAGACCAATAGGATTACAATGGATTGCGACACTGAAAATGATGATGGAATGCTATAATGTGTCAGGAGGATGTGGCGACGAGGATGATCCTAGAGCCGTCTATGTCCCAGATTCGGGAGGAAGGTTAATATTGGGTCAGAGGAAAATCCCAAGTTCTCTAGTATTGGAGATTGCTTGGATGATTTGACAATTGGAAATGTTACTGATCTACCACATGAGTTTCAAGACATATTCCCGACAAAATTTTCAGAGATGAAGGGCATTTCCGGGGACCTGGGTGAGATGAATATTCCTCTCAAACTTGATGTGAAGCCAGTAAAGCAACGACCATATAGAATGAATCCCAGGTATAAGGAGCGTGTGAAGGCTGAGATAGAGCGAATGTTGGACGCAGGAATCATTGAACCTGTTGAAGAGTCTGAATGGATCAGCCCAATGGTCGTCCAAGATAAGAAGAACGACGAAATCTAGATTTGCATCGATCTAAGGAAGCTAAACGATGCATGCCTCCATGATCCATTCCCTATGCCATCCACCAATGAAGTACTTGAAGGTGTTGGAGGCCAGGAGGTATATTCATTTACAGATGGATTTTCAGGGTACCACTAGATAAGGATCGCGAAAGAAGATCGACATAAAACAAATTTTGTGAGGGAATGGGGCTTCTTTCAGTACACAGTGATGTCGTTTGGTCTTAAAAATGCCCCTGCAATATTTTCAAGGCTAGTTGTCGTTGCGTTTAAGGATTTCATTCAAAAATTTCTGGCAGTGTATATGGACGATTGGACCGTATATGGGCTGGTTAAGGACCACGTTGCGAACTTGAGGATGATGCTAGAAAGGTGTCGACAACATCAGATTTCGCTGAATTTAAAGAAGTGTATTTTTTGTGCACCATTTGGAATCCTACTGGGACATATTGTATGCAAGGAGGGGATGTTGGTCGACCCAGTAAAGATTGCGATCATCGTCAACTTACCACCACCGACGCCAGTAAATAAACTAAGGGCAACGTTGGGACATACAAGATATTATAGAAAGTTCATAAGGGGATACACAGCGATTACGACACCGATGGAGAAGCTGTTAAATAAGGATGCAAATTTCGAGTGGAATGACGAGTGCTAGAAGAGCCTTGACATACTAAAGGAAAAGATGGTCGCAACACCAATATTAGTCTTCCACGATTAGAAGAAATAATTTCATGTTCATGTATATGCTTCATTAGTAGTGCTGGGGGTAATATTTTCCCAGCCAGGAGAAGGGTCGATTGACCACCCGATCGCATTTGAGAGCAGGAAGTTGTCCACTGCGGAGAAGAATTATACAATGACAGAGAGAGAAGGCCTACCAATGGTATATGCGCTGCAGAAATTATGGCATTATCTGCTTGGAGGACACTTCAAAATGTTCACTAACCACTCCACATTAAAATACTTAGTCAATAAGCCTATGTTGGGGGGGAAGATCTATCGACCGTTGCTGCTATTCTAGTAGTTTGATTTTGAAATCATTGTGAAACTAGGGCGATTGAATGTAGAACCTGATCACCTGTCAAGGATTGAATCAGGAGAAGAACCAAGGAGCATCGATGAAGGCTTTCCTGGTGCACAACTATTCAGGATTAGAATGGTCGACGACCATTACGAACAAATTATTCAGTTCTTATCTACAGGAAGAGAACTTGAGGAGTTCAGTACCAGTCAGAAGAAGCAGTTAGTTGTTAGGGTCATTGATTTCCAACTAATCGTAGGACAACTATATAAGATGGGGCCAAATGAAGTTCTTCGTCACTATGTCCTTCCGCATGAGCAAGAAAGAGTGGTGGTGGAAGCTCATGAGGGGATCACAAGAGGACACTACGGAGGACGTGCAACTGCCAGGAAGATACTTAGGGATGGATTATGGTGGCCAACAATGCATGGTGATGCAACAGATTATGCTAAGATTTGCGATGTATTTCAAAGAACAGGGAAACCATCGCAGAGGTATGAGATGACACTAGTACCTTAGTTGACGTTACAAGCCTTCGAAAAATGGGAAGTTGACTTCGTGGGACCCATCAACCCATCGGGAAGAAGAACAAGTTCACGATACATAATTACTGTGACTGATTACTTGACAAGATGGGCCGAAGCAACACCGGTGAAGGATTGCACAACTACGATAACAACAAGGTTTCTCTTTGACAATGTGGTCACCAGATTCAGGTGCCCAAAGATATTGATAAGCGATCAAGGCACACACTTTGCCAATCAAACCATTAGAGCCATGATGGAGGAATTTCAAATCTAGCATCAAAGGATACCCTATATCACCCGTAGGCGAATGGCATAGTCGAGGCACTGAATAAGATATTGGAGCATGCACTCACAAAGGTGTGTAACACAAACTGTGATGACTGGGATTTGAATATTCTAGCAGTATTATGGGCTTACAGAACAACATGTAAAAGGTTGACAGGATATACTCCTTCAAGTTAGTATACAGACAAGAAGCAGTGATGCCGATGGAATACATTGTCCGAAGCCTGCGCATTGCAACGACGACAGGAATGAGTGACGACAAAGCCATTGAGGAAATATTCGCACTGCTGTTACAACTTGAAGAGGATTGCTTCATCGTAGGATTTCAACAACAGGTGGAAAAGGATCGACAAAAGGCCTGGCATAATCGCCACGTAAAGGTGAAACACTTACAGCGCGAAGACATGGTTCTCCTTTACGACAACAAGTTTGTGAAGCACCCAGGTAAGCTCAGGATGCATTGGCTGGGTCCATACATTATAAATTTTATTACTGACGGAGGTGCAGTACAACTACAAAATTTAGATGGAACACTGTTGACAAATTTAGTGAACGGAATCCAGTTAAAGTCCTATCAGGATAGCAAGGCACACATCGACTGAAAATGCAATTGAGTCAAGAAAAAAAAATGAATAAAACAGGTACATTGCGAAGTTTGGAGTCTGTCGACAGCACTATGTCTGTCGATCGAATAGCGACGCAATGCAAAACGATGATGGGGTTTGGATCTAGCAAAGTGTGAACGGGTCAAATCGGGTAATAAATGCAGTAGTTAAGGCGCGGCGGACGATGATGTAAGTGCATGAAGGCGCATTTAATGGCCAATGAGTGTGCAGGATTCGCTAAATCAACAAAGGATTCGGTAAATCGACGAAGTATTTGGAAATCGTTGTCCAAAGATCAACAAGATGGATGGGGAGCGGGGAATTGTAGTTATAAATACATGGACAGATGGATAGTTCAACTCACTGTGCATTGCGAGAGTTAGTGAAGAAATTGCAGAACAAAGACGAGTGAAGAGTGAGCTTAGAGAGTTACGATGGCACATTTCATTTCCAGCACGAGCACACAAGACCGACCCAAGCCGACAGAAATCATCCATGAGCAACTGAAGGTTGCATTGGGGCAGATGATTCGAAAGAAGAGAAGTGCTAGTCGATCAGTGGATACCGATCGAAGGCCGATGAGGGATACCCGTAGTTCGGCATGGGATGCAACTGCAGTAGGAGAAGCGGGCACATCAAGTACTGCAAAGGAATAAGGGACACCAAGAGGAGGGAATTATGGCCCAATAATAACGAACATACCAGGGTATGTGCCATCGCAGAAGGAAGGGGCACCAGGAATCCAACTGGGGAAGAATACAAAGTATAATATCAAAGCATTGGCGATACCAAAGGGTGTCCATACCACCGAAAACGTAGTACAACGACTCCAAAAACTGCAGTACAACGACCATGACATTCTTGCATATACTGAGTGCACTAAGGACACACACATTGAGATAATGCATGGAGAAGAAGGCCCAACCACACGAGAAATAGCCTAGTGGGCATTGCGGCTGAAGTAATCAGGGCTCTTATCAATAATCCACATGCCGCATTTCGGGAGATCAGCGGAAGCGAATGCATGCGTAAATCAGCTCTTCGCTCGCTTTCATGGTGGATACTTATGGTTGGATACAAAGATTCCAATCACAGCGAATCTTATTTTGCAGATCACTAGATTACCCAAGGTCGGGGTAGATCCTGCGCAATACTTCTAGGGAAAGGATAATGATAAGAGGCTTGCCGCGAAGATGAAGGAAAAGTACGGGGTGGAGAAAAACACCAGAGGATACCTACTCGACATGATCAACGATCAGGCGGTTAGGGTTGCAACGAAATTGGTGGCAATTAAGATCATGAGAAAGAATCGACCAAATCAATGTACATTAGGGGTGATTGCATCCGCGGAACAATGTGCCGCAGGAGTTAAAATGAACTGGTCACTATTTTTGTTGAATGCGTTGATGGAGGACGTGGTAGAAACATAGGAGAAAGGGAATCCATTCACATACTCATGGATGTTAATATTAATCGCTTTGGTTGGATGGAGGGAACCATCGCAGTACCAGGGGATGGAGACCAAAGTCGCCCAAGTGTGCCGAGGGGCATGATACAAAAATTTGTGGGCATTAAATGACAAGAAGTGACAAACAGGTAACAACATTTAATTCTTATTTATTTAGAAATGCCGAAAATAGACACAGAAGAGATTGCACGAATAACTGAATAAGAAACCAAGAAGTATAGAAGAATCGCAAGGCTGTAGGTAGAGTCCCAAACAATATTCATTCAGGCACGTGCAGACCCACAAAAGCAGTGGCTGCCGACACAATACAAGCTTAGCGACACAGAACTAGATACCTTAGTGGACGAATGACCAGAAGAGTGGAAGGTTCCAGTAGGCGAAGACCAAATGTCTGAACCGGATAATGCGCAATCGACAGATGGACCAAAGGCGCAAGAAGAGACAAAGGATTCATATGGCGAAGAGGAAGGTGCCGATGAAGGTGCATCCGCGGAAGAGAAATCGTGCACCGCAAGTCACGACAGGGCATCATATGTGAATCCAACATATTCAAAACTAGAAGCGCAGTGAGAGGAAGCAAGGACAAAGCACAGGTTTGATAGAGGTGAGGGGAGTGCAACTGTTGGCCTCCCCGATGAGCAAATGAACAAGATAATGGAGAAGATAACGACGGTGGCGGAAGAAAACTGTGTGAAAGTCACACAGCATGCGACTGAATATTTCCATCAGGTATCGCAGCTGCTACAGATGCTGACCAATGCAGTCACAGAAACAAGGATACCGCAAGGAGAAGTGGCACCAAGTGAGTCAACAAGTAGGGTCGAGGTGGATATCGACAAGAAGTGAAGGATAGTACAAATACTACCCAGTGCCATCAATACCAACAACAAAGACATGGATGCCTCATTGCGAGGCCATGACTTGATCAACATAGATTTAAAAATGCTGCCGATGGTTATGCTGCATCGCACTCATACCGCAGCAAGTGATGAAATCAACGACCGGGAAGTTGCAGCGCATGATCAAATGGTAAAATACAAATGTCAAATGCGGGGCACCAAGGCGGAGGTTCAACGACTCCATGAAGAGAAAGAGATGACTATGAATGAAACAACAAAGGCAATTGAGGACAGAAAAATGTTGGAACATGCCATCTCCATGGCATGCGAAGACACACCCGAAGTCAATAAAGATATGCTGGCAGAAGCAAAAGCATTGAGGCTAGGCGCGGTCATTGCAGACTTGCGAAAAGAGAACGATGAACTATAAACAAGGGCGGTGCCAAGAACACCGCCAGAGCAGATTGAAGAGAGGAAGAGCGTGATTGAAGAAGCTACGATAGAGATCGTGGAACTGGAGAAAAAAACACAGACAATCATACAAGATGTAACACAATTTTGGGGTAGTTTAGTGCAGGATGAACAATTGCACCGGCTGAACGTGCAACTCGGCGAAGCAGAAACCCAACTCAAGGCATTAAGGGGATCGCTTAACGCGATGCCCCTATTAGCACAAATGACAAAGGAAACAGAGCTGAAAGAACTGCAACATCAGGTCAACAAGGCGCGCACAAGGCAACAAATAAGAACAATGCACTTGTACGAGCTGCAGACAAAAGCTGAGCACTTGGAGGTCAAAGCAATGGAAGGAATGACAGAGATCAAGGAAGAGTTGGAGAAAGCGCAGCAGATGGGTGGTGCACACCTGACAGAATAGGAAGTGGAATATTGCGCAACACTCTCGGCCAAAGAAGTTGTTGACCAGGTTACGATAGGATATGACGACTTCAAGATGCAGGTAAATGCACTTGCAATATCCAGTTGAGGTGGTTTGAGGGCGAGCCACAAGTTTGTATTGGGGGCCTGTTAGCACGGGTCCAAAGCGCACAAGTATGGTATCGCCAGCGGCGAAAGGGTCATCGACATGAACAAAGGTACAGTCACGAAGTGTAAAAGAGCCGACAAATGCGAAATATTTGGTTAATTTAGTTAGTTAATGGGTCATTTGGACATATTTGTAACGACCAAGTGAGCTTATAAATAAGAGTATGATTGTAATCCTAAGGGAATATTTTGATCTATGCATGGAATCTATTTTTGGGTACCTTTTGCATGACAGGTTTAGCATCTTTTGGAGATAGTCTTTTTGCTTTCTTGGATCGCAACTGTTGTTCTGAGTTTGTATTGGTTCTGTGGTATGCATTCCATAGAATTCTGAGATGTATGAGACAAGTTGATGAATAATGAAAAGGATTGATTGATCTATGTCTTTGTCTCATTTTGAGTTATCACATTTTGCTTGAATATGCGCTGTCGCAATGTTTGATGTTGCTACATGGTTCTATATGTTTTATGAATGAAATCATAGTTATGTTATGCATATTAGATCTTATAAGTATGTTTCGATAATCTGCTATTGCATAGACTTGATTAATCTGTCGATTGTGAAATGATAATGTTTTGATGAGAATAATGATTTTGTCGATCTCCGAGATACTTAGTGATTGATTGTGAATGATGTGTGTCCTCTTTCATCCGCGGAAACGTGGTACCTACATCCCCCTTAGATATCTTGTGGGAGACTTCACTCGCTCCGTGGGTGTCGCTGGAAAGGATAAAACCTTTCTGGGACGATGTCTATGGGAGTCTGTGTCAAGGTTTGTTGATGACAGTGCGAAATAGAACCCTGTCGACAGATCTGTGTCAACAAGGTTTTATCTTGCAAGGTAGCTTCCATGCAAAGAGTGGAAACTAGACTAGCCAACTGTTTGATTCTCTCACATTCGCTTCTGTGAGTTATGGTCCAACAGGCTCCCAGATCTTACATGGAATGCTGCTTAACAAGTTGAACTAATTCACATCCCCACGTGATGTTAGTCCACCATTATTTCCTTTAATAACGTCTATGTCCACCTTTGTTTCCTTTGCTAACACCCTTCTAAAGTTGATAGAAACTATCTGAAAAGGTTTGTGGATTTGTTTGAGAACATCTTTGTTTTTAGGGCTTGATATGCTAATTTTGTCATTTGCATGCACCACATTCTGCCAAATCTCATCTTAGATACATGTGCTAATTCATAAATTTATTGGTGGTATTCTTAACTCATGGTCTGAGAGATGAAGAATGGGAGGAACCCCCATTTATTGAATATTTGAATTAACATCTACAGAGAGCTATTTATAGCGAAAGAGCTACACTCACTACATCATTAAACAATATATAGAAATCATTCTATTGACTCAAGATCATTGCATCAAAAGTGTGGTTGTATGAATCATTTAGTAAGGCCTGATTAATGGGGTTTGGTTTCACTTCTAGACCACTCCAACTATGTAACCAAGAGATGTTATAATCTAGTTAATCTTATACTAAGTGCTCGACATTATATACAAATGATTTGGAGCTTTCCCTTACTATTATAAGTATAAATCAATCAATTTTGCGAGCTATATCCAATTCAAGTGCACCCCTTCATAGTGGGTTATCAGGTTGGAATTCCCACATGGTAAGCAACGTCATGGTTGTTGTAGCACGATTCAACCTGCTAATGGATATGATCAAGTTCGTGTCCACCAAGAGAAACTACCATCCATTTAGTTTAAACTGGAATATAAATGCAAAGCACCTGTACATACCTCATGTTGTTGTTCCCTCCTAGTAACTTGTATCCCTATTCTAGACACCACTCTCCTATGCACAAGACTATATGATGATTCATTGCTAAGTATATGGATTTCCAGTAGGTTTCTCAGAGCAAGCAGGATCCAAGTGCTAATCTCTTCTCAGACACTGCACAACCCAAGTAGTTTCATTTGTATTCTCCTTTTAGTATCCATCGAGAGATATTTGCCGATATGGTTGCTTTCCTCTTTTCCCTTTTTAATTTCCACTAGCCCTTCTCTTTTCAATAGAGTAAGAATGCTAAGTGGTACCCCCCACCAAAAGAGACATCGGGGCGGGAACTTGGCATTTGCTTTCCACTACCTATTTTAGTTTTTTTAGGTGATTAGATATCTTGGATTACTATTAAAAATTGTTCAATGCCAATGTCCAGGATTTGATCCTTGCTTTAGTATGCCATACCACTAGCAGTAGAGACAAGTCTTACAATTCCTACTCTTATTCATTACTATGAATCATTGTGGCACTCTCATTATGTCATGAATTTTGAATGACTATGCTCCATACACAATATTACCAGTTGCAATGATCCATACACAATATTACTAACTGCAATGATTGCGTGGGAAAGTTGCATTCCCCAATGCATATCACCAACAATAGTTACAATTGATTTGGTTTAATAACCTATAGAGTAAGAAATTGAAAATGCAGTAGTTGCAATTATAGTTTAAAACATTAATCCAAAAATCAAGTTGCATTCCCCAATGCATATCACCATCATATGATGGTTGGAAGGGCATATTACCATAATATGATGCTTGGAAGGGCATTGTGCTTACATTTTTTTTAAAATTAATTGTTTTGCAACAACGACAAGTTATGTTGCTATGCAGCCTTGTTCATAACTTTTATTGATGGAGCTTCATTTTTGGAGTCGAGGACAACCTCACTTGGACACTCTGGGATTCTCATAGTAGCACATAGAAGGTTTTTAAATGATATTATTTTTTTAAAGTTAATTCATATAACTTAAATAATAATAAATTTATAAAATCTTCTTTCTCTTTTTTTTAGATTTAATATGAATTTGTTTTGATATATAAGTAATTTTAAAAACCAAACGAGAATGCATTTGGTTTGGCTTAGTATAGTAAAATGTAAAGATGATTTTTGATTCTAAATGTTATGAATTTTATCTTTCATATTTAAAAGATTAAAATTTTATATTTCATTTTTTAAGACAAAAGTAAGTTTTTATATTTTGTTAAGATGTGTGTAGCTTTTTAATATATTTTTTTCCATGAAAAAAAACGTATTTTCATTCATTCAAGAGAAAAAATGCAATCCTCAGTGTTGTTCAACAAGAGATTTATCAAAAAGCATGACTTGACTAACGATCAAGCATCACCTTCGACTTTCAAACATAATGAGCCTTACATTCTTAAAAAAAACAAAATACTGATTCACAAGAAGATCAAGAGTTTCAGAAATTAGATAGCGATGTTATTTGTAGATTAATTACTATACCCCCTTGGAATTCCTCCGAGTGAAGTGCACCCGAATGAAGTATAAGACCCTGTTTAGAGTGTGCATTAACATCCTCATTGAGCTCACGTGGAATATTCTTTAGAAGTATGCACTGGAAGGTTCCCTGGATTGTCAATAGCTGCTCCAAAAGATACAACAATCCAACATGAACAAATTTGGCCTGACCCTTTAAACAGTTTATAACCAATTTTGAATCACCTAGAACCTGTAATCTATGAATCCCTCTTCTGAAAGCAAGTTTCAACAGGTAAAACAAACATTTGAAATCTGCCTTATTAGTTCCAGGCCCCAAACCTTCATGCCCTTTGAAGAAATGATCTCTATCTAGATAAAATAAGAAGCCGAATCCAGTTTTTATGTTACCTTCTTGACTATCCCCATCGAAATATGCCTAAGGCCAACTTTCATCAATGGTTTCACTAGGATTCTACTAGGTTTAGTAACTAATGCTGGGTCATAAAAAATAAAAATTGCCAACGACTGAGTTGCCACCTGAAAAGGTTTGATAGGGTTGTACCTAAAAATAACCAAATTTCGGTCCAACCAAACACCCTAGGAGACAATAAGAGGAAGATATGTAAAGGGAACTGCCTCCTATGACTGAAAAAACCTCCTGAAGCACATGTCCACCTAAGGGGCCTCCCAACACACAAGACAATAAGATTGTCTACCCACCTCTTTCCAAACCTCCCTAACAAAATCACAATCAACAAAAAGATGTTGAACCGATTCCTTACCATAATTGCATAAAGGGTAAAACCCTGGCCCTTGAAATTAAAACATTGAAGATGATCCCACATCAAAACCCCGTTAATCAACATAAGCCAAAAATGAAGCACATGTTTTGGCATCCCTTTGAGTTTCCAAAGTTCCTTCCACCATCACCTATTCCTATTGATGATAGGAAACATTGATTCATATCCCAACTTAGCAGAATAATGCCCCCCTTTATGATTGAAACTCCATCGAAGAACATCCTCATCTCTAGTTAAATGTATGTGACTGTGATCTAGTAATCCAAGAAAGTGATCCCAAATAACCTTCCATGGCCCCGAGAGTCCAAGCTGCTCATCCAAAATCCAACCATATTTCCAGATATTGGTACTTTCAGCCTTGGAAACCCTATCCAAAGTAGCAATGCCCCTAAAATGAAGAAAATCAATGACCCAACCTAATAAATCTTCCATTGCCAATCTTCCATGCTAGATAGGAACCAATCATAGAGAAAGCACTTGTACGGAGCTCTTGGCAACTGCTTTCTCTCTACGACTCACCCAGTCCACCACTAAGTACGAAGAAATATACTTAGAAACCAAGATACGCTTCCAAATACTTTCCTTAGTCATAAAATTCCACAATGATTTTGTTGCAAGTGCCTTATTGAAAATAAATATATTCTTAAGGCCCCAGACCCCCATACTTTTGGGAGTTGCTAGCAGCTTCCATCTAACCAAATGGAATGCTCATACATCCTTCTTGTTTCTCCAGAGAAAATTGAAACATAGTTTTCAAATAGCATTCAGATACACCACTGGGATCTTAGCCATAAGGTTCCAGTAAACTGGAATAGCCTTTAATACCTACTTAACAAGCACTAGTATGTCCCCTTTAGACAACCATCTGTTACACCACAAATTAATCCTACTTGCCACTCTCTCCACTAGCCAACTCCATTCCTTTTTACCATATTTATTAGACTTCAGGTTAAATCCTAGGTAGTGAATGCCAACCTCCATCGACCTGCACTCAAAGGGAAAGTGCCCTCTCCAAAACTCCCTATTTCCCATCCGAGTCTTCAAGAGATACAAGGAATATTTATCAATGTTTATCTCCATCCCAGTGGCCCTTCGAAATATATCCAGAATGGTTCCCAGCCTTCAGAATTCAATAGCCAAATGAAAACAAAAAATAAATAGATCATCCACGAACATGAGGTGAGTGAGAGAATCTCTACCATTGAATGAGAGTCCTGAGAGTCTCTTTCTACTGTGTTCAAAATTCAGAGACCTACTAAGACCTTCTATAGTAAAAAGAATCAAGTATGGGGAAAGGGGGAAGCCTTGCCTTTGAGTCCTTGAGAGGACTTGAAAATGGTGATCCTAACCCATTAATAAGCACAACAAAGGATGGGGATGCCACATACTCCATGATCCAATTATTTAAATCCAAATTGAATCCTATGTGTAGAAGTACCAACCTGAGAAAGAGCCAAAAATCCTTATCATATGCCTTGGAGAGATCTTCCACTTTTATATTGTGAATTTTTATGGAGTGAATGCCTTCCTGTGTCGAACGCACTTCCTTGTGGATAAGTATCCCCTTTAAAAAACAAACTATTCCTTTGGCATATAATCCAAAAGATATGGCTTTATGTGCACAGCTAGAACCTTAGCCATGATCTTATAGACCCCATTACAAAGGGATATAAGTTTGAAACATGAGAAGGAAGCAGGCTTATCCTTTTTGGGGATCAAAGCTAAAAAGTCACCTCAGTAGAGGCCAAAATATCCTAAAAGTCTCACCTCCTCCACCACTTTAAGTAATTATTCACACAATAGACATAAGAAATCCAGGAAGAAATCCAGAGGCAGACCATCAGGTCCCGGGCTCTTATCTCTACAAAAAGTATTTAGGACACTAGACAATTCATCGAGTGTAACCACCCTGAATAAAACATCACTCTCCTCCGGGCTTAACACTATGGTAAATTTATCAATAACCTATAACATTCCCATCATGTCATGATACGCCTATTCAGAATACATCAAATGATAATTATTGACAACCTCCTCTTCCATGTCAACGAATCTCTTGAAAATATTACCCATCGAGTCTCGGATATCCCAAATGGTGTCGATATTCATACAATGAGAAGCCATCCTTTGAAAAAAAATTGTGTTATTGTTTCCATCTTCCAGCCATAGGGCCTTGCTCTTCAATCTTGATTCCTCCTCCTCCTTCTCCAAAATTTTATGTTTCTCATTCTCCAATTGGATAATATCAGCCCTCCTATCCTCCATAACAAAGATTACTAGGTTCGAGTGGTACAACCCCTTCAACAATTGTTCAACCTCCACCAACCTTCCATCACAAAAATTCTTTCTACCTAGATTCCACTCCTGGACCTTCCCCTTTCAAGACCTGATATTATCAATCAATTGAAACAAATCTCTTTCCACTCCCTCCTAGAAATGTACCCAAGATTCCTCAACTAGGGTACGCAGACTAGGAACCTTCGACCAAACGAAATTATACTTAAAAGGAGCACTTGCATTGTCCACCAGGGAGCTAATTTAGAGGAAAATTAGGGAATGATAAAAAAATAAACAAGGCCTTACCCATGGTCTAAAATGGTGCAACTCTTCAAATAAGTTGACATGCATAAGGAATCTATCCAACCTATTAGAATACCTTGAGAGCCTACGCGCTTGTTATTCCATGTTGGCTTGATCTCCACTGGATTGACATTGATCCAGGCATTCAGCTCGAACAAGTCCCTTAACTCGAATGTGCAAGGATATTTATGAGCTAAGACACCCTAGACCTCATACACTCCTAGAGTCAGTTTCAAATCTCCACATACTATTAAATTATCAGCCTTGTAGCACCTATGCCCCAACATAGAGGATCAAAAGTTCACCATGTCATCACATGGCCCATAGATATTTAGGAAAAGGAAGCTCTTCTCCAGTTTGAGATTGAATTCTTGCACTCCCAAAACCAAGCGCCCCGCAAAGTAATTAACCACACACAGATTCTAAGAAAACCATGAAATCAAACCTCCAAACCTCCCGCAAGCATCAACAGTAAAAAAAAACATTGAAGGAAACATCTTCTCCAGACGTGAAACAACCTCCATAACCACCGACATCGTTTCATGTAGCAGTAATATGTTTGGTTTCTCCATCTCCATCAAACTTTTGAGAGCTAGCAATTTGGCTTGCCTGCCAAGGCCTCTAACATTGATAGAGGAAAACTTCATTAAGACCCCCCCTTCTGGGGTTTTCCTACTCTAAGTACCTCTGATATTTTTAACTACCTACCTTGTGATATCGCCCTCTTTTCTTTCTACTTCGCATGAAACATATGGTTTTTACAACCCGCTTTCCCTGGGATAGAGGTTGTAGGATCCTCCATGCTGATTCCCCCTGCAATTGTAGCCCCTTTCACATAAAACCAAAGGAAATATGGACCCCTGTTTCCACCACCGGAAAAACCACCACTTTCTCCTGACATGGAATTTAGATGTACCATGGAAGTCGATTCAAATATTCGTTGCCCTTGCCATCTGGTTGCAAGATATATCAAATCGTTCTAAAATAATTTCAAACTCAGAAATTTTCTCCTCCGCCCTGGTCTCCTCTGTGGGGATAATTTCATCATGAACTAACTCATTCGGTGAATTGAACCTATCCACCGAAGAGCGAAATATATCTGCATCATCCTCTGACTTCAGGTACTGAGAATTACTTTCTTCCCCTCCTGGAACCTCTTTCTGCTTCCATATTTTTTTGCTGAAATTTAAGTTGTATTCTATCACCACATGACCGTAAAGATGACATCTATCACATCTGAAAGGCACATTGAGATAGTATAGTGGTTGATTAAAAATGTTCTCACCTGTGACCAGGTCAATGGACTCAAAAAATACCTCGCTTGCGCCCACCTCCAGTAGGATTATAGCAACCGATCTCCTATGAGTGTTAAAGAGGTTTGCATCCACTGCTATAAATATCCCTATGGTGTCCCCAATTTCTTTGAAGTCCTCATTAGACCATAACTCTAGGGACATATATGCTAGCTTGACCCAAATGGGGAAATAAGCCAAAGAATCCTTATAGGGCTCGAGTAATGGATGCCATTGTTTTAAATCCAAGGGGTATTTCCATTCCATCCATTCTCTGTGCAGGATAGATTCTGCGTTCTCCAACGAATTGAACTCAAATCCCATTCACCCTCACAAAATCCCTAACAAATTTGGAATATCTTTAACCACCGAATGCTAAGACTCGACTACCCACCTCCTTACCGCTTCCTTGGAAAATATCTTCCCACGAAACTTCCCTATCAACACTCTAGAGGAGAATTTTGGGATCTCCATCACTTGTATATTCCTTCCCACCACCAACTCCTTTCTAACACCTTTAGTGGGGAGAACCTTCTTCTTTCTTCAGCTTGCGATTGTAGGTTTCAACTTAGGTGACTTCTCGACCATCCCTCTCGGAAAACTTTCAAGTTTCACCCTCAAAAGTCGACTCCTAATAAATCCTCCACCTTTTGGATCCTCTAAGAGAGACAAGATGTCACTCCCACCAAATACCACACCACCTCCGCTCTCATCATGCTTTGACATAGGGGAGATGAGAAGTGTACCAAACCCTAGGCAACAGATCCGAAATGTTGTACCTTCCCCCTCTTTCCCCACCAATATGGACCCCTCCTCAGTCCCTCCATACCAATTCCTCAAATGATATCGCCTAGGGATTTCTTCCAACAGAGAAAAATTCATACCTTCCACATATTTCCCCTCCAGATGGGAGACCTCCTCTGGCCCACTGACCTAATTCCTCAAATGATATCGTCCATGGATTTTTGCTTGTGACGAGAAAGTTGTGACCTCATCAATAGTACCATCCCCCATGTGCACGATCTGCTCCAACAACGTGATGAATCTAACAAGGGGTCGCAGTCATAACACCCCCAATGACTGCCTTCCAAACTCACTAAAACCCCAACTACCTCCTGCATACCCCCCGCTCCACCGGGTTGACGAATCCTCACTACCAACGGAACCCCGATGAGAGTTAATTTCATGGTGTGAGGAGAAAATGTTGGTTTCCTTCCCTGAGTCATCAAAATAACCTACCAAACTTCCACAAACCACCTCTATCAAAACCAAGCCCCATGGCCTAGGCCCCCTTCTACCAGTGTCAAACCCTAATCTGCCATAGATCCTTCAAACCCTAAAGGTTTCTCTTTTCCTCAACCCCAATCCTTACTCATCATCTTCTGTCCATATATTTTTAATATATATATATATATATATATATATATAATTGTAAAATACAGGGCATATTTACAATTATATTTTTTTGCCTGGAAAACAAAACATTTTTATTTCTAGTTAGAAACCAAAATATATTCATCAAAACCCTAAAGCAAGGGTCCAATAGATTGGGATTTTATTAGACATAGTGGACTATGCTACTATCTAACAATCATGAAGTGCTCACTATAATCTTAGCCCTGTACATATTGTCTCTATGTACTCCTCCCACACACATGCAATAAAAATTGACCAATTAATCAGCTACATTCAAACTCGAACTGCATGATTATACTCTGCGCATTCATATTGTTGAAGGTAGTTTGAAGCCTTCCACATACACTTCAATAAATATTGAAAGCAATTAAATTCATGGTAAATGAAATCCTCCATCGAACACAATAGAAAAAAACGACACCCTCAGAAGTCAAATATAAATCTAATGGAGGATATTTGTGAACCTTCCCAACACTCAACTTCAACTAGTTGGTTCAACTAACTAGAGAAACTCGCCTTGGATAGGGAGTCATCCTGATCTTTGATATCCTTGAAGACATGAGATAAAGAAAGTGAATATAATACCTTTGCTACCTCCTTCATATATAGAGCAAGATTGTAAATCCTTGAGTTTTGAATATGGAGTTCATCAAACATCCATTTAATTGTGAAGGTAGAGTCACCAAATACCTGCAATCGAGCAAGCCCTTTACTCCAAGTGGACTTCATAAAAAAATGCTTGGAATTCATCAAAGTTGTTGGACCTTTAGCCCATATTTTTCATTCTAGTGAAGTAGTGTGAGTTAGAGAGAAAAATGACACATCCTAGACCACAATCAAGTCCATTTCATTGACTGGCCCCATCGAAGAACCCCCATGGGAGTGATTTGTCAATCATCAAGTCTTCAATTCTTCTAGCCGTTTTAATCTTATTTGGAATTTGATAGTGAGGCAATAAAACCTAGACCCGTGCAGAGACTTAGAATGAGGGAGTATGCTTCCCTTCAAAAATATAGTCGTTCCTTGCTAACCAAATTCTCCATATAATAAAAAAGGGAACTACTCTATATTTTGTAAGCTCCTTCATCTCAAACCAATCCTTGAAGTTGTCATGTAAGGTCCTCTTCGACTTGATTTTTGGAAGACCCAATGAACCATCTACTTCCTTCCACACCTGCACAGAGAAGGGAAAATTCATAAGCATATGAGACATGGTTTCCTCATAAGACCTTCACATGTCGCACCAACCTAACCCAATTTTTGTTCCTCTTTTGCAACTTATCCCAGGTCAAGACTCTGTCCCTCAAAACCAAGCACATAAAAATAATGCATTTGGAGGGGGCTCAAACCTTCCATATTTTAGACGACTACTAGTATTCTCTAGTAGCAAGGGGAGTTTGAAGGGCCAAATATCCATGTTTAACAAAGTAATTTCCCCCTTATTTACTCGATGACAACGAGAGCTCATTCAGGAAGTCCTTTATTCTGATGTGCGCTCTTCTCAACATTGATAAGTAATGCTCCCAGTGTAGATTAATATTTCCTACCAGTCCTAGTTCCTAAGATGTGCACCATCCTTGTGTCTGGAAGCTATTATCCCTAGGCTTATTAATCATATTGAGAGTACAAATGCCCCAACCCTATAAATAAGAGACAAGATTTCCAAGGAGGATGATTGATAACCCAATCCAAGATTGGAATCTATTCCAATTCTCACTTGGGATCCATCACCTACTTTCTATGCCAGATGCTTCCCAATGGATGGAAACACAAGGAAGAAATATTTCCATTGGTTGGAGCATTCTAGAAGTTCTTCCTTGCTTATATGATCCAATCAATAATAGAGTTTGGGGCAATATACTTTTGAATAATAACCTTGATCCAAAGACTGCTTTTAGTTATTAGTTTCCACAATGACTTAGAAAGAAGAGAGTCATGACCAAACATATGTATTACCTTTAGTCCCCATCCCCCTAATTTATTATGGGTTGTAATTAGTCTCCATCTATCCAGATGACACCCTTTGTAGTCATAATTTCTTTTCCACAAATAGTTTGAGAAACACTTTCTGATATTCTCCAAGATTCCTTTCATAATGTAAGTTAAAGTGTTCCGGAAGAATGGTATGGCTTGAAGAACATATTTTATTATAACAAGGATCCCTCCCCTTGAAATCCATCGATTGCACTAGAAAGAGATTCTTTGTTCAATTCTAGAAAGCAACCATCTCCAATATCCCTTCTTGTAATTCTTAGGTTTTATGATAAATCCAAAGTATTTAAGTCTTGCTTTAGCATCCAAAATATGAAAAATAGAATAATCTAGCTATCCGATCAGTCAGAAAGTCAACCAAACCAAATGAATATAGAGGAGATTTACCTTGATCAACTTCCATACCTATAGTAATAATGTACAATTCCATAATGTTATTGAGAATTCGACACTCCCTGATGATGCCAAGCCCAAATATTAAGATGCCATCTACAAAGAGAAGGTGGGTAAGAGATACTCCCCTGCATACTTGAAATCCTTGAATATGCTTGCAATTTTCGGCATCATGGATTTCCCTACTAAGACCCTCGATTACCAGTAAGAATAAATAGGGAGATAAAGGGCATCCTTGGCGCATCCCTATGGAGGATTTGAAGAATGGAGCGGCTGATCCATTGACCAACACTGAGAAGGTTGCAGAGGAAACACATCCCAAAATCCCTTTCACCATGAGTGAGGAGATACCCAAACGAATTAGAAGAAGTCTAAGATAAAGCCACAAGACTTGGTCAAATGATTTTGATAAGTCAAGTTTAATAACGATGGCAGGAAGGCGCATTTGTTTAATTGAGTGGGTCCCTTCTTGAGCTTAGCTGATGGCCTCATGAATGAGCCTCCCTTAAAGGAACCCGAATTGTCTCGGGGAGATGTATTTAGATAGAAGTGGTTTTATCCTCACAGTAATGATTTTAGCTATAATCTTATACATACAAACACAATGATACTGGTCAGAAACCATCAATGTTTGCAAGACAATCCTTCTTTGGAATCAATGTATTGAATGTGGAGTTGAAGTTTTTGGGAACCTTCTCCAATTTTATGACCTCCTCCACTACCTTTAGCAATTCATCCCCGATAATTTCAAAGAAATATATCTAGAACTCCATAGGCCATCCGTTAGACCCTGGACTCCTATTTAGAAGGTGTCGTGGACCATCAATAATTCATCTCAGGAGACTTCCTTAAACAACTTTGGCTCATTATCCTTTTCATCAACCATTTTGAGAAAGAGTGAGTCCACTTTTAAGATTTCCCCAATGTTTCCTCTCTCATGTTCTTTGAAGATATCTGAGAAATGATTAACTCCTAGATCAACCAATCCTTTAAACCCTCTTATTTTGTTTCCATCAACATCAAGCATCTCCCACATAGCATTATAACTTTTTAGGTAATGGGAAAAATTATTAAAATATTGTGTATTTTGATCATCTAGATTTAGCCACATATTCCTACTCTTTATTCTCCAATATTTTTCTCTATCTAAAAGAAGATTTTTCTTCAAGGAATCCAATTGCTTGATTTTATTCAGTTCTTCATTGCTAAATAAACCAATTAAGTTGTCTTTGTATATCTATTCTAAGTTCCTTTCAACAAAACATAGTGTTCGATCACGAGCATTTACCCTCTCATTGGCCCAGGGAGTTACCTTCTCCTTCACTGAACGTAATGAATTTGCAAACTATTGAAAGACCAAATCCTCCAAGTGAACATCGAACTATTTCCAAGTAAATTTGACAAGGTCTTTGAATTCTTCCTCTACGGCCCAACATGGATTATATTTAAAGAGAGCCTTAGGTTTTTCATCCCCAAATCTCAAATCCAAGTAAATGGGAAAGAGGTTTGAGCATCGTTGAGAATCTACTCACAATATATAGCTAGATATATTTTCCAACAATTAGTGGTGAATGAAAAACGATCCATCCTTTTGAATATTCTAGCCTCCCTCAACTTCTTGTTAGTCCAAGTAGGGATAATATCCAAGGGCTTCACATCGACCCATCCCAATGATTCAAATATATCTAGGAAAAAACTATCTAACCTTTTGGGATGAGCAAATGAACCCCATATATCCCCTTAGTTCAACCTTTGAAACCCTAATTCCTAAACTAGAATCAGAATACAATGGGATTAAAACCATTGGGAAAAAATAGCCAAAAATGGGGTGAAAAATCCCACAAAAAATTCGGGGGATAGCCCCTGAACCCCTACCAGAAGGTGGGTAGTCATGTAGAGAATATAACACATACCCAACAAAGGGATCAACCATAGAGATATGATTTGGGGCAAATCCAAAACCTAAGTCTGAGCTAGTCTAGAGCAAGTTGCACTATGGTCCCCCACTAACCCTAAGCTTCTCTTCTGTAATACATGGGATACTTATTCGACCAGGCCAACACCCCCAAATTATAAATATAGAGGAGAAGTGTGGAATGCAGATTTAATTTGACTAGAGTGAGTTTCTCTCCTAAAGGCTTCTGCCATTAGTTGGTGAAGAGGTTGATTGAAAAAGGGGCAAGGGAGGAGAGAAGTTGCATCCCCTTGGATCGATTGATTCTTATTTTCTGGAGCAAGGGGAATGGAAAGATTCTCAATCTTCAAATTTATCGAGGCCTCATAAGGAGACATATTCCTTTTCCCCAACATACTGGATTCATTCATTGATTTCTTTCCAGTATCCCATTTCTTATCAAAACCTTTGGGATAGCTTGTTAGAAAACATGATCGTACAACAATAACAATAAACAGAAATGCAAATATAATCACAAATACACATTACAAGAGAGACACCAATATATCGTGGTTCACCCAAGATGGGCTACGTCCACACTGAAATTGCCAGTCCTTATTATTATACCATCTAGCAAAGTGAAGGGATACAACCTGCAACACAGCCATTGCACTTCCTCTTCACACTCTCTCACAGTCTCTCTTCTCGGATCTTAGAGATCTTTACAATGCATAAAACCTAATACATTTCTTGCCCTAGCAGTATTATAATGTCTTTCTTTTATAGGGGAAATACAATTGGAAAATACCACGGGATACCCAAAACCATGGGCCTGAAATCTGTTGGCGAAACAACCCAAACCCCCTTTTTTGGGGCGCTGCCCTGAACCCCAAGGTTGGGGAACGAGTGTACAGTCCTCTAGGGTACACGGCTGAGACAATATCATCTATGAGACTGGAAGATCTGGCTCCACAACCAACATAGCTTACCTGGATAAGGTAAAGTGGAGAGTTTCTCACCTCTTTCTTCCAAATTTTATTTTGAAAGGGATTGGATAAGTCTTGCATAATGTGGCCATAAAGATGGAAACATGTGTTTGACGGACAATCTACCAAGAGCGGACTCGAGGCCTGATCTCCCTAGCTTAATGTAAGTCTAGAACAAATAAGACAGAACATAGAATACTTTCCTAGATCTAATTAGAGATCGAGTAGATAGATGCTTTACCTTTCAGATTGCTGATCCTTTCTCCTTGATGTTGCTCCAAGCTTGATGGTCTTCAGATATCAGCTGCAAAACCTATCAAGACAACACAGAACAAAACAAGTAGTAAAATGCATCTACACAATAATAGATCTAAGTAAGCAGTTAAGCAGGAAAACTACACAAAAGATTATCAATACGACAACATTTGGTGGAAAGCATTTATATTACTGTATAAAAGGGAAATACCTAGAAGGAAGTGATTACAACCAATGTCTTAACGTAACAATCCTTCTCTGATCAAGACAATGCAAAATCCTCCAAAGGAAGTGTGGATCTCTTAAGGGATGAGTAGAGTTCTCTCCTAAGCTAATTTCAACAACATGTACATACTATAGACTTCCTCCCCTTTGGAATGGGAGTGAGCTTCACGTATATAGGACTAGGAGGATATGATAGGTTGATATATGGTAGGAGAGAGATAGGGGATCTCACCCAAGGGCTAGGGAATCGAATGCCAACTCCCATAAAGGCTAGGGATAGGGCTCCACATCACTCAACTTCGAGAATGGGATTGAAGATGCTCTTTTATCCAAGTAAATGACATCGTCGCAGGCTGCATTAGGACAACCTGCAATGTCACATGTTGCACAAGGGTGAACTGTGACGACCTCCAAAAATAGGCCAGTTAAGCCCTCCAGTCATGGGAAACTTTAGGGATGTTTCAACTGGGTCTCATGGTAGCAAGATTTAGGTGTAACAGAATGCCCCCCAAAGCATGAAGCTGTTGAAACTGGACAGGTGAAATGCTTTGACAGAAGGAATGGTAATGGACTTGTCGGACGAAGGATGCTGCTGTAGTACAATTGACTCTGAGTACACAATCTCATATGACTCACAACATGGCTGCCGACCAATACATTGCAGATCCATGATAGTAATGACCGACTGAACACAATCATGGCTACTAGACACAAGCGTAGATCCATGGTGAGATGAAAACACAACCACGACCACTACAAAAGTGGATCTATGTAATATGACTCAAAACAATCTCCATCGCAACCTGGGTAAAACATGACTCCCCAGGGTCTTCAAGATGAACCCGCAACGATACGAATCTATCCACGTGATTACAAATGTCTTGATGTCGAACATGGTAGAAACCACTTGATTACCAGTCATTGATGCATACCGTTAACAAGCACAAGGGAAATCACCATTAATGTCAATGATCCCCAAGGTATCACAATACATATCATCAAGCACGAATAAATGAGTTGAAGTCGAACGTCGGATGAAATATTTCAATCAAGAGTCAATGGTGTAAATTCATGTTGAAAGCGAGGTAACCTGCCATTGAGGCATGCATGCCCAAGGTACTTGGTTGGTTTCTAGATTCAGTCCTTAGATGATGATTTGAAGTCGACGAGGATGAATCCGTCGAAGGAGGGCCATGATGAATCCCCCATCATCGACATGAAACACGACAAAGGATGTATTGAAGTAGATCGGATGGTATAGTAACATGCAAGACTAACTCAGAGTAGACCAACATGCTGGAAGGTGTACTGATTGCAGATAATGAGTGGTGAAAGTATTCTTGAACATGAGCATGGCATGATTTGGCAGTATTGACTTGACGAGTATGATGCCAAATCCTAATGCAACTGATGATGGGAGCATTCTTTGAATGACTCAAAGGAGTAACAAGACTCAGGAAATAGGAAAAACGCGAGGGAAAACAGATGGTCCAAGTACTGTATGCAAATGCAAATGAGTGCCATGTTCAAGAACAACTAGGTACTGCCACTGATAAAGGTGTAACATAAAACATTTTATTTTTCCTTATCATGATTTATGAGTGCCTCATGTGTTTTTTACGAGCTTGATGAGGGTAACCAGATGCTCGGTATAGCTCATCTCATAGATGAGTCCAATCCCAAATATTTTTCAAACCCAGGAAAGGAGGGGTTCGTCCCATAGCGTGCCCTTCAATGTTAAATTTTAACAAGTCCAAAGAAGGTAAACTCGGTCATCATTTCATGTTTAAAGAGTCTGAAAAGAACTAAAGAAGACTCCAATGGTCCTTTTTCGTAAAGTTAGCCTCTTCGCCTGAAAAAGGGTAAAACAATGCGGGAGAGGACTCTTCCAGTCATGATTGGCTGGAGTATTCCTTTTTCGTAAGTAGTGCCAACTGGTCCGAAAAAGGGGTAAACTATCACCAGGAAGCCGACCATTCAAATACTTTAACAAGCGTGAACGTGACAAGTTTGCTTGGCAATCTTTCGTATTTTGAGAGCCTGAAAAGAGCTTAAAGATAGACTACGGGGGGGTTCCTTTTCCATAGGATTTTAACGAACCCGTAAAAGTGATTAACCATTACTTGGTGACTTATTCTCATGGTTTTAAGAGCACGATAAAGAACAAAGAGTAAGCTCGTCATCATTAAATAACTGAAAAATAACAACAAAAACTGTTCAACGGGTTGTTCATACCTGACAACATTTATGAGATGATCGCTACGATGCAAGAATGGCGCAAATGAAACACTTAACGTCTCCTGCATGCTTGAAAAATAGGTCAAATAGTCAACCAGGCATTCAAATGCAGTAAAATAATCCAAACTATAGCAAATAACCCATAAAGCATCTAAATTTGAAAAAGAATATTCCCTTTTTGTTTATAAAATAGAAAAAATGCCTAAAAATAGTTACGATTGTCATTTGCCAAATTTGGGGAGAAGAAAGTGCCATTTGGAGCAGAATTTCATTCGTTGATTGCCGGAGCTACGAGTGACCGTTTTATGCACCATCTAGAGCAAGTAAACCTAAATCTCAGCCAGCATCTTTCTAGTGGTTTACAATTTCATTTTTTGTCCATTTTTTAGGTTTTTGGGTTGATTTGTGAGGGTATTTTGCGCCCTCAGGACATCGCAGGTCTCCCTTACGGGAAATGCGACGAACCTGGGTCATCGCAAAACCCATAAGGATGTATTGCGACGATGTCTCCCTGTCATCAAATATGGGGTGCGACGGTGGAAACGTCCATCTCCAACATAAAACCTAGCCCACAAGAAAAACTTTTGATGGTTTGGGTGAGTGCTCATAGTATTTAAATGATTCCTTTGATAGGTTTGTGGCCGCCACCATGGTTCTAGAATGGCGCGAGCGTGAACATGAAGTGTAAGATGTACAAGTAGTAAATGATCCATTGTGTGTGGAGGCATTAAGAAACTGTGGGTTGTTGAAGTTCTTCCAGGTCCAGGGCACATGCTCCGGAGTTGGGACGCAACACAACAATACTTCATGATCGGGGAACACATACTGAATATAGATGTTGATGACATCTATTTCTTGACAGGACTATTCCGAAGAGGGGATAATGTGTCACTCACCGTATCATGAGGGAGTGACCAGATGGTAGATGAATTGATCGTGCAGCACTGTACTCCACATGCCCGTGCCTCTAGTGGAAAAATTCCCATTAAAGAGGTTCAAGAACTCCCATTGCATGTTATACTATTCACCATAGTGAGGATAGCAGGGAGCCAAGTGGCTCATCTGCCTACCAAGTCCCAAATGCTATATGCGGAGGACTGTATGTCTCCAAAGGTGTTTAGCTGGTGTGAGGGACTCCTCACCAACCTTCGAGCTCAATTGACCAAGTGTCGATGTGGTGAGCTTAAGCAGTTCGGGTATGGATCAGTAGTGATCTCATTCTTGTTGGAACGGGTTCCTCTCTTACGCCTGAAGGTGACCTTGGATGACAGGGATCCCAAGGATCCTCACATGGTCCGATGGATAGAGGTGATGGCCTGCCATGGTGGTGGGGGTCCGATCATCGGATACGGTTCCAGATTCTTCACCTGGTTGGAAGGCGAGCTACTCATGATCGAGGACTATCCGTACAGTGGTACGGACTTCAGGGAGGATCCAGACCTAGTGTTTCCTGAGGGAGCAGAGTGGGGAGATATCGGTAAGAACAATAACCCTTGTACTTTTTTATTTTATGTATTTATAATTTTTTTGGGTAGTGCTGATGAGTTAATAACATGTGTGTGCAGATGTGGGCCCTTCCCTACCGGTGGGAGTTTCACTTCTCGCAAGGAGAGGTGATGAACTACTAGTAGCCCCAGCTATGCATGATGCCATCGCAGAGATGGAGGATGTCTATGAGAACCTTACTAGGTTGACATTGGATGTTCCAGATGCAGTAGTGCATGAGTTACCAAGGCCCATGCAGAGGTACATGGTTGGTGTGACCTTGTGTTTCAGTGAGCTGCTCTGCAAGGTAGCGAGAGTGGTAGACTGCTTCCATGGCCAACATGCAAGAGCTGTGAGACCCAGGGGTGCACGGGCTAGGCGTTAGGCCTTATGTTATTATGTATGTACTGAGAGCTTGTGAGCCTCAGATTTTGTACTACTAAAAGCTACCAGGCTTCAGATTTTGTATAGACTCACTGAAAGCCATCGTGCTTCAAATTTTGTATCAGCACTACTTTATCTTGATATATATATATATATATATATATACAGACATTCTGGCGGCTTTATACATTATGTGTTTGAATGGATGAATGATGTGATCTTGTTTACATGTTTGCTTATACAATGAATTATTTACATGTTATGTCTGTTTTTACAGTTCATGAATATGATTAAGTGTGTGCAATGTACCAATCTAAGATGAAGTTGGCCATTGAATCAGAAACTGTGTTCATGTCTCGTGGAATGTGCAGGTGCTGAATGGATTCGAAGGACCTTTCCAGAAGATGAACTCATCAGAAAAGACGGAGTGGGGTAGGGTCGCGGATGGCGTAAACCCGGTTAAGATTAGAGACCACCAGTTGCGAGTCCAAATGGATGACAATGTGGTCCACACCCAAGGAAAGAGCGTCGGTTAGGGTTCCAATGACTGCCTGATATTCTACAGCATTGTTGGTTGCGAAACCTAGACACATTCCTCCTGAGCTTATAAGCTCTCCATTGGGAGAGTAAAGCACCCAGGCTGCCGAAGCAAGGTTATGGGTATGCCGGCTAGAGCCATTCGCGAATCCGTAGCAAGTTTCCATCTGCACATGCAAACAAAACATGGTATAAGTAACGAAACAAGACCTAAGCACGCAAAATATCAAAGCGTCACACCACACAAAACACACGCCATCTACAGTATATACAAAGTACTTATGCATGAAAGACCCAGGCATAGTACCTCTTCAGGTAGAGCCCATTGAAGGGCTTGCCCAAAGATATCCCGTCATAGTCTTCTAACTCATAGGATCCCTTCTCTAGGACGTGTTTCACTATGTAGGGTCCATGCCACATGGACTTAAACTTTCCTGCCCCCAGCTTATCATGTCTTTGGTTGTATGTAAGGACCAAATATCCCTCGCTATAGACGCGAGGTTCTACCGACTTGTCGTACTGTGCTTTGATGCGTTTCTTATGAGCCTCATTGGCAAGAGAGGCATCACGGTGAATTTAGTCTAGTTGATCTAGGTTGAGGAAGCGTTCTTCCTCAGCAGTAGTGTTAGGGAGAAGTTCAACTGCGAGTTTGAGGGACGGAATCTTGCACTCAATCGGTAGGATTGCCTCAAATCCAAAAACTAATTGGAAGGGGGTAAATCCAGTGGCGGTTTTAATGGAAGTTCGATAAGCCCATAGTGCTGAAAAGAGCATATTGTGCCAGTTGGACTTATGCGTACCCACCATGCATTGGATCATGGTTTTCAAGACCTTGTTAATGGCCTCTAATTGTCCATTGAACTACGGGTAGTATGGTGTTGAGTTTTCATGGCGAAAACCCAATCTACTGCTCAACTCGTCGACCATATGGTTCATAAAGTGAGAACCATGGTCGGTAACTATAGCTTGAGGAACTCTGAACCACGCTATTACATGATTGAACATGAAGAGTGTGACAGTTTTTCCGTCGTTCGTGTATGTAGGCATAGCCTCGACCCACTTTTTAAAGTAATCCACGGCTACTATGACATAACCATGCCCCCCGGCCGAGGTAGGCTTACAATGCATGAAGTCACTGCCCCATTTAGTGAAGGGGCCAATGGAAATAACCGGGTGTAACGGGGCTGGGTGGGTGCGCTTCTTAGTTTGGAAGTGTTGGCATGGAGGACATTTTTTGACAGCCTCGATACAATCTTTAAAGATAGATGGCCAAAAATATCCTGCGCGAAGTATCTTCTGGGTTGTATCCATCATAGAAAGATGACCGCCACACGCCCCAGCGTGATAGTCATTTAAAACGTGTTCAGCCTCTTCATGAGTGAGACAAAGTCGAAGAATAGAATCAATACCACGATGGTACAAAGTATCACTAATGATTAGATAATAATTTGCATGGTGGCGTATCCGATGACGGTCGTCTCGCGAGAGTTGGGGGCCGATACGTTGGGTTTGAAGATATAAAGTGATATCTCGATACCATGGATCAGACGTGCTGATGAGGAACAATGATTTGTCTGGAAGAGAATCATTGGGCTCAAATTCTACATTAGGACGGGGAAGATCACCAATCAAATCAACAAAAACCAAAGACTTTTTAGACTTAGCCTTTTTGAATAGGAGATCAAATTCCTACAGTGAAGAATTTGCAACAATTAATTAATGAAAATACACAAGATAACAGTAATAACAGAACTCATAATCACTTTATTGATCACAGGCCACTTCGAGGGGGAAACCTCCTTTGAGCAAGATCAATACAAATAACTTCATGGTGTCCAAGGATGACTGTAATTTTCAGAATATATTATTATTAAATAAATAAAATAGGAGACAAACACCTAAGAGGACTGTTGAAAGAGTGGTTACTGATCCACTAGGTGGAATGGAATCTGGGGTAGAAGGCAATGGACAAGTGGCAGCATCATGATGCAACTAACTAGCTGTTGTTATGGGACAACTCCCTTAAAATGTGGTGATAGTGCCCTGAAAGATGGGACTGGAGCTTGAGGCTCATTTATTCCAAACTGAACACTAAAGACCTAGGCAGTCTACATAATAGCCATCAAATTTTGAACTAAGGTTCATCACTTTTCCTAACGAGGAAATTTACCTTGGGGTTTTGCTGTGTTTGCACCCAAGAGATTTGATGAGGGGATATGCTATGTTGTTGATCTTGTTGTGAGTCTGCCAAACTCTTATTGAGTTCAGGAGGTTGATGCCGAGTGGAGAAGGCATGTTATTTCAGGAGGTTGATGCTGAGTGCAGAAGGCATTTTTGAGTGCTTTGCTTTTACACAGATTCCACCCACTTATTGGTTTAGTAATCAGGCTCGGGGGTTCACAAGAAGCCAGCAGTTGAGCTGCTTCTTCTGGAACAGGTTGGGAGGAACAAGCATCCTTGGGTGTTTTCCGGCCCTATCGGCATCTACAGGTTCTATTTATTTATCTGCTATTAAGTAGTTAAATCTGTTTATTTACCAGTATTTAATTTTATTTACAGAACATGTTCTGGTTTAGATACCCCTATTTTTATTTTTCTGAATCAGTTTAAAATTATGAATAGAAATGTTGAATGAAATAAATAATCTTTGCATTTTCCCCCATGCCATAGGAACTGCATCGTACTCTAGTACAGAGACAAATTAAATTGGATAGATGAATGATAGGCAAGATAGCCATGTGAATGAGAAGATGAAAAAGATGTATTTTCTTAAGTTACTGTTTATTGTTAATTTCCTATGTTTACATGTATCAGTGTTTTTTTTCCTTATTATTTCTACATAGACAAATATATTTCAGAATCTACAGTAATGTTTTCTACATTTTATAAATATCAGATTGTTTAGAAATAAATAATTTTTCCTTTATGAAATCATATAAATTATTTTCTATATCATACAGTTGTAGAGTAGATTCCAACATACAACATATTGATATCATTTTCTTTTAGAAATAATGCATAGTAATAAATACAAGTTATTCATGTATAGAATCATCTACTCTTACACTAATTCTATTTTTAATTACTACAAGTATGAAATATAGACTTTTACAGTATCTATAAATATCTAATCCAAAGAAGGATTATCAAGCATCTATTTTTAGCACTGTGTAAACACATTGTATTTCTCTTATTTAGAAACAGATCGTCGAACCTTCAACACATAACTAAACCCTATATCCATTTGTTACACGAATTTATCCAAGATATAGAATCATTGCATTTTAAACAAAGATCACAATCACCAGTTTGATGCCGAGAACATATCAAAGAGCAACATCAACTATACATTTCAAAACAAAGACGAAACCCTAACCATGGGAAATATTTTAGGAATAAAACGCAGCAACATTGTTCTAAATCAACGAATTTGCATAACAGGCCGCAAGCCTTCCAAAGATACAAACATCTACCCTTAGGAACGATCTTCTCATTTGTACAAACTTCATACGATTTTATCCCATCGTTTTTACATTTCAACTATACAGTTTTCATAGTCATTCTCCGTAGAAGAAACAATATCAAGAAGTTTCATTTCATTTTCATAAACTATAACTTTTATTCATCAAACATAAAATGCAGAACCATAATGAGAACGAGTTATATCTCTACATTAAGTCTGAGAATAAGAACCCTGTTACACAATAGTTGCATGTCAAAATCAACACGGCTTTTGCCTTGTGGGTCGAGGTATCATCCTCCCCATTTCTTTTTAAAAAAGTTTACAAACCCTATCTCGACGAATTACAAACTCTCTGAGTTAAAAACACGAATACACAAAACAACACACATGCCGGCCATCATCCTCATCTACACAGAGTTTCAAGGCAACCTCCGAGGCTTACCAGTTGGTGTAGCTGTAGCCAACCTTCAACGCTCAAGCTCGAGAAGCCATTGAACATTACACCTGCAAAAAAATAGTATAGATGTGGTTAAAAATAGTATCCCTGAAAAGAATGATTACAGTATCGAATTCGATCAACCATTACTGTGTTAGTACGCAAGTATGAAAGTTACAGTGAAATTTTAAAAACACATTACCTTTTAAATGATGGCTCGCAGCAGCAATAAATGCCAGACAGGTGCAACTACAACTATAAACCCTTATACCGTCGAATGCTGTTATAGAAGGAGCCAACACCGAGCTATCAATTATTTTAAACAGATATACAGTATCAAGACCTGTATAAACTATGACGAGGACTTAGCATCTCTTTGAACCCAGAAATACCCTCAACAGGTCTGAGGATCGAACCACACCAAAGATAGACTCTAAAGCTGCCAGCCGAGACATTCACCACTGTAAAACCTAGAGAGTTCGACTCTTAAAACCTTCACAGGTCACGAGTTCAAAAATCAGGCATCATGCCTTTGGAAGTGCAAAACTACAACCCTACAAACCCTTAGCCTGTTGGCCACGCAGAGCCACCACTATCAATTGCCAAAGATCACAATAAACACAATGAAGGTCATGGAGGTAGGGTTTAACTCTCGTTCATTGAAACCCTGCCATATCAACGGTGGAGATCACCGGTTGGATTCACGAAAACTCCAAGCCAGCTACCACATTAATTGAACCATCATTGCAATTGCCACGAATGAGCCACGAAGGAGCCAACTCATTAACTAGTGAACCAGTATGTCTACACATCACCACAAGAATGGGTATAACCACGGTAATAGCACATGATGGAGCTCACTAAGCCATCCACGATGGAACTCCACTATCCACATTAGTTGTGTGCATTCAATGCATAGGTAGCTGTCATATCTGCCAACCTGTGATATATATTACGTTCACATCATAATATTAATACAATAGATATTGCATATGGTAAGGTTTTAATACACAATCCTGTCGCGATAGTATTTCATAAAGTTAGGAAAGATATCCGCTAGAGTTAGCATAGTATCACACTTTGCATATGGATAATTTGTATGGTAAGTGCACACAACACACAATAGAATTTCACCAAGGATTGTAAATAGAGTCACGAAAGTGCACACACATATATTATATAAAGTTTATTTATATAATAATTGGATAATGTGTCAATTACATTGCAAATAGATTATAGCAATAATTACATACATTCTAATGCATAGTGAAGTATAAGACTTGTCGATAAAACCAAGTTATTATCACCATGGTAGAGCATAGTCCCTAGGATTTATTAAAACAACTATACATAGAATTTCTACAATTGCTATGGGAAAAGATAGACAGTTACGTACAGCTCAACATGAAACTTAAATGAAAATTATATATTTCTGAGTACAAAACTGAGACACGATCGATACAGACCTTCTCATGATTCAAATACAAGCTTATAATTTACAAAGATTAAGATGCCCTGTGTGCATTAGCAGCCAGATTCAGATGTCTTCATCTTGAATGATTTTAGCATTGAGCCAAGATTCTCACCGGTAGAATGCCCAAGTTTTATCTCTTCAATTTTACAGAAGAGATTACAGAAAAACTGTATGGTCACTTGTCGCAGCTTAAATCCTTACCTGTAAACTGTCACAAGTACGAAATCACATGCTTTAGCACGAATGCTAAGTAAGCCTCGGGGCATCCGTAGGACCCCTTCATCAATCAACAAAAGCACATTAGTCAAAACAGTTGATTCATCATTCATAACAACAACAATAGAAGTTCACAATAGTACAGCTAAATGTAAATAACATCAAGACACAAACTTGAAATCTTTTAGTCGCAAATTCTTATATGATGAATCAAAATGGCATTTAGTACAGCAAGATAATAATTTATGCATCGTTCTATTTTCGCATACATTAAGTAAGCAATAAATGTCACGTAGAAAAATTTTAAATTTTTGTGATTTTTCCGGGATGTTACATGTGGTATCAGAGCGCAAGTTCAAAGTCTAGGCCTGATTTAGGCTCATGCGCGCAAATAGAAAACAAATAAGAAAATTTATGTTACTAACTTTTGGAATTTTATTTTATTTTTGCACAGAATAGATTGAACTTTAATTGTAGGTATGGAAATACCAGAGGAATCAGCAGAGGACAGATCTCCTCATAATGAACGCATTAATAATAACAATTCTGAAGGAATTTATGTTGAGTTAAACAACCAGTCTTCTGACGCACTGTATAGGATTTAAAATCTGAATTAAAAGATGTTAAAGAAGAGAATGAACGGATTGTGAGGCACCTGCAATAATTACTTAATGAAAATATGCGAAATAGCAGAAATGACAGAACTCAGAATCACTTTTATATTGATCACGGGCCACTTCGAGGGGGCAACCTCCTATGAGCAAGCTCAATACAAATAACTTCACGGTGCCTTCATAGGTCTCAACACACACTTATATACTAATTCTAGGCGCCAATACTATGGGTCGAAACCATGGGCCGTTACAAACTATGGATCAACAATACTACGGGCGACTTACAAAGCATATGCGCCAACAACAATAACACAAACTATTGATCAACAAATACTATGGGACGACTTACAAAGCATATGCGTCCAACAACAACATACTAACAAAGTAAAGACATGGGTTCCTAACATCCCCTCCCCCTTAAAAAAAGATTTGTCCTCAAAGCTTTAGATGTGGAAATTGTTGTTGAATCTGAAGGAGTGGTTCCCATGTAGCATCCTCTGGTTGCATGCCGTGCCACTGAATTAAGACCTCTGTGATAGAGCGAGAGTGAAGCTGGCGCGTGCGCCGATTGAGGATGGCCTCTGGATCCAAAAGGATGGATCCTTCATTATCCAGTTCGGGTAAAATCGTTTGGTTGCTGATGTTGGTGCCAAGAACTTTCTTCAGACAAGAGACATGAAAGACTGGATGAATGTGGGAAGAAGGAGGAAGTTCCAAATTATAAGCAACGGACCCAATCTTCTGAAGAATCCGATATGGCCCATAGAACTTTGGAGCGAGCTTATGACGCCCTTTGAGTTTCAAGGAGGATTGTTTGTACGGCTGGAGACGAAGAAAAACCATATCGCCGACTTGAAAAGTGCGCTCCGAACGGTGCTGATCCACTTGTTGCTTCATGCGATTTCTTGCCATGTGAAGATTGTCCCGCAAAATGCTAAGAATCTGATCGCGGTTGCGAAGGACCGTGTCAACTTCCTGAACTGGTGAACTGGTGGGGGTGTATGGAAGAAGAGCTGGAGGTGCCTGACCATAGACTGCTTCATATGGGGTCATTTTAGAGGCAGTGTGGTAAGAGGTATTGTACCACCATTCAGCGAGAGGGAGCCACTTTGCCCACTGATGTTGTTCTGAGTTGAAGCAACGAAGATAAGTTTCCAAGCATTTATTGACAATTTCAGTCTGACCATCTGTTTGTGGGTGATACCCTGAACTCATCTTCAGTTTGGTGCCAGTGTGGCGAAATAGTTCTATCCAAAAATGACTGGTGAAGGTCGCATCACGATCCGAGACAATGGAAGAAGGGATGCCATGAAGATGAAAGATCTGGTCCATAAAAATTTGAGCAACTGAGGAGGCTGTATAGGGATGGCTGAGAGCACAAAAATGACTATATTTGGAGAGGCGATCAACCACAACGAGAATCACTGTCTTCCCGCCAGATTTAGGGAGCCCTTCAATGAAATCCATAGAAATATCTGTCCAAATCCGTGTAGGTATGGGCAAGGGTTCAAGCAATCCTGGAATGAGTGTTGTTTCACCCTTATTGCTCTGGTAGGTATCACATTCGGCCACCATCTGTTGAATTGTCCTTTTCATGCCCTGCCAAAAGAAGTTACGCCGTGCTCGTTCATATGTTTTGAGGAACCCAGAGTGCCCGGCCGATGGAGAAGCATGGAGTTCATAGAAGACAGCCTGTTGAAGATCTGTGCTCTGGGGAAGCACTAGATGACCCTTGTATCGCAGAGAAGCACCATCCCAAGAGTAATGTGGTACAATAGAAGGGTTGTTGGTCAAGCGTTGGATGATCTGAGATAAGGAAGAGTCATTGACATAACCCTGTTGAACAGATTGCAACCAGTTTGGAACAGGCATAGAAATAGCTGAAAGAGAACCTTGGGCATCAAATGTGCGAGAAAGAGCATCTGCCACAATATTGTCTTTACCCTTCTTGTAAGTGATCTCATAGTCATAGCCCATGAGTTTGCTAACCCATTTCTGTTGTGCCGGGGAGGAGACACGCTGGTCCAAGAAATATTTCAGACTCTGGTGATCAGTCTTGATGCAGAAATGATTCCCTAATAGGTATGGACGCCAATTCTGTACTGCATGCAAAATATCCATCATTTCCTTCTCATAGGTAGAGGCAGCTAAATTCTTACCTGAAAGGGCTTTGCTGGTGAACGCAATGGGGTGTTCATCTTGAAGGAGAATAGCACCAAGTCCATTGCCGCAAGCATCACTCTCAATAGTGAAGGGCTTGGAAAAATCGGGCATAGCTAGCACAGGTGTAGTACACATAGCTTGTTTTAGTTGGTCAAATGCACGCTGAGCAGCAGGTGTCCATGTAAAAGCATCCTTTTTCAATAGAGCAGTTAATGGAGCTACAATCTTCCCATAATCCTTGACAAACTTGCAGTAGTATCCAGTCAATCCCAAAAAACCACGAAGGCTCTTGAGTGTCTGAGGACGTGGCCAATTGTTCATGGCATCGATTTTGGAAGGATCCACGCGAACCCCTTGTGCTGAGATAATGTGCCCGAGATACTCAACTTCCTTTTCTCCAAAAACACATTTAGACTGCTTGGCATGGAGATGATGGTCAGAGAAAAGTTGCATGACAAGATCCAGATGCTGGAGATGTTCATCCCATGTTTTACTGTAGATGAGGATATCATCAAAGAATACCAGAATGAATTTCCGCAAGTAGGGTCGAAATATTTTATTCATTACGGCCTGGAATGTGGAAGGAGCATTAGTGAGGCCAAAGGGCATGACCAAAAACTCATAATGGCCATCATGTGTGCGTAAAGCTGTTTTTGGAATATCATCCTCATGAACCCGAATTTGATGATACCCAGAATGAAGATCCAACTTGGAGCAAAAGTGAACCCCATGAAGCTCGTCAAGAAGCTCATCAACAACAAGAATTGGAAACTTATCCTTGATGGTGAGGTGATTAAGTGCTCGAAAGTCAATGCAGAGGCGCCATGACCCATCTTTTTTGCGGACAAGAATAACTGGATAAGAAAAGGAACTAGTGCTTGGGCGAATAATACCTTGCTTCAATAAGTCCCGAACGAGCATTTCAATCTCCGTTTTTTGGTGGAATGGGTAGCGATAGGGCTTGATGTTGGGAGGAACACTGCCAGGAAGGAGCTGAATACGATGGTCTTCTGTCCTGGAAGGTGGTAATCCCACTGGTTCAGCAAAGACACATGTATATCGATCCAGAATTTGTTGTAGATCCAAAGGAGTAGTGGAGACCGCTGATGGTTGCATCTGGATGGAATGGATCTGAGCGATGACACCATGTGAATTCTTCTTGAGGAGTTTTTCCATGTGGTGTGAACTGATGATGCTGAGAGAACCTGGTTGTAATCCTGTCAATGTGTGTTTGTGTCCATTGAGGGAAAACTGCATCCAAAGTTCGGCAAAATCCCATAAGATAGGGCCGAGTGTGCGTAGCCATTGAGCGCCCAAAACCAGATCACATCCGCCTAAGGGCAAGGAAAACATGTCAGAGCGCAAGGTATAATATCCCATAGATATACGCACATTTCGACACTTCCCTTTGCAAGGTAAGGTGCCCCCATTGGCAACCATGACTTCAAAGTTGGAGCAAGGATGGATAAAACAATCAGCTTGTTTGGCGATCCGAGGGTCAATGAAATTATGAATGCTACCAGAATCAATGAGGATTGTAAGAGGAAGCTTCTTGAAGTAACCCCTGACCCGCATTGTTTGGGGGGTGGTGATTCCAGCTTAAGCATGGAGAAATATCTCTGGCGGGTCATCCTGAGACGGAGGGTCAATAGGCGGTTCCTGAATGTCGACCGGAGCATCCAATGTTTCTGGATCTTCGTCACCCATTTCAGAGGCAGGCAGAGACTCCACATCCAGGAGATAGAGCTTCTGCTGAACACATCTATGTCCCCGAGTGAATTTCTCATCACAATTATAGCAAAGCCCCTTTTCTCTGCGTGCTTGCATCTCTGTTTCAGACAAACGCTTGATAGGAGTCGATCGAGGAGCCTGCGGTATAGGTGGTCGATGAGAACCCATATTTCGGAAGGGAACAAAAGTGGGTTTGGAGTGTTGTTGGGCTGCAATCTTGTCTTCTGCCAACTTAGCCAACCCGAGTGCTTCCATCATTGTGTTGGGACAGAACATTTTGACCTCAGAGCGGATGGCATCCTTTAGACCACTGATAAAACAACTCCGGTAAAATTCATCAGACAATCCTTCGGTGTGGTTGGCTAGATTCTCAAATTCGGTTTGATACTCTCTCACAGTGCCAGTTTGGCAAAGTTTAGTGAGGGCTCCTGTGAAGTCATCAAAAGCACTAGGACCAAATCGTTGCAAAAGGAGCTGGCAAAATTCTGGTCAGTTGGGCTCTGGATGAGCCTTGATGTACCAACGGTACCATTGGAGAGCTTCCTGTTCCAAATGAAAGGATGCCAACGGAACTTTGTTGACATCAAAAGTATTATGCAGACTGAAATACTGTTCTGCACGATAGATCCATCCAGTTGGATCGGTACCATTGAAGCGAGGAAAATCAAGCTTCGGACCACGAAAATTGCTGGAAGAAGAGAACCCATTGTCTACTGAAGACTCGGACTGCTGTTTGTTGTTCATAGCTGAATGTTTAAGATGGAGACCAAGGAATTTTTCATCCAGATCCTGGAGTTTGGCTTGGATGGTTGCAAGTGCTTCCTCCATGGTTTTTGCTCCTGCACAGGTGACAACCATAACCAGGATTTTTTTTTTTTTTGTTGACAGGGTAGGAAAACAAAAACAGGAACTACTTTAGTAAAGGAAAATTTGGATTTGGGAAAAAATCAGAAGGGTAATTGGGGTTTGACTAGTTTTTTGGACACTGTTGGATAGACAGGGAAGCAAAGATGAGGATTTCAGAAGTGGGGTGAAAGAATGAGAAAATTTGGCAGAGGGGAATAAAGAAGCAGAATTCAGAAAGGAATTCTGTGGTAAAAATTGAAGGTGATTGGGTGAAATCCGAGGAAGTTATGGCAAACCCTAAAAATAGACAAATGTGGGATTTCGGGCTGTAGGAAGGGGAATTGAGGATAGGGTCTTCAGGGATGAAATATGTAGAATGGAATGACAGGGGTTCCCTGAAAATTTCAAGGGAAACAGAGGTAAAACAAGGGAGATATGGAGAAAAAATTGAATTTTATACTCTTTTTTTTTTTTTTTTTTTTACAGACTGGAGCGGCTACGGCTCGGAAGGAATCTGGAACAATGCCGAACGGCTGGATCTGGAACGGCTTGCAAAATGGATCTGAAACGGCGCAGTAGTGATCGACAATAGTTCAGCTGAAGGTAGATATGGACCCCAGGTATGTGCGGCTTCCTAACAGTTCAGGGTTTTCACTCGGCCACCAATGCTGTCTGACGGCTTGCGTATTGGGGCAGTACCCCTCACTCCATGGCTCAGGTAAAACTGATAACCGCTTTGCCACAAACGAAAGCTCTTGGTTTACCTCATGGGTGGGAACTAGTCAATCAGGTAGGGGTCGTTGCCCTTTTCGCTGGCAGGTCCTCTCAATGGGCCAGCTACTTCGGGGTTCCTGTGGTACTCCTCACAATGAGTTTTAGGGCTTATGCCCAAGTACTTCCCACAGTTAAGCGGATAGGGGATTATTCCCAAATCCGAACCTGCAACAGATGCGAAAAAAAAAAAAAATTTGGCAGAAATTTCACCCAGCGAGCCCAAGAAAGTGCTCTGATACCAGATGTGAGGCACCTGCAACAATTACTTAATGAAAATATGCGAAATAGCAGAAATGACAGAACTCAGAATCACTTTTATATTGATCACGGGCTACTTCGAGGGGGCAACCTCCTATGAGCAAGCTCAATACAAATAACTTCACGGTGCCTTCATAGGTCTCAACACACACTTATATACTAATTCTAGGCGCCAATACTATGGGTCGAAACCATGGGCCGTTACAAACTATGGATCAACAATACTACGGGCGACTTACAAAGCATATGCGCCAACAACAATAACACAAACTATTGATCAACAAATACTACGGGACGACTTACAAAGCATATGCGTCCAACAACAACATACTAACAAAGTAAAGACATGGGTTCCTAACACGGATCCTTAAGGTACAGGAAGAGTTACAACAGAATTTAAAAGGAAACTATCATAGTGATGAAAGAGGCAGAAAATCAGAAATGAAGGCTGATTCTGAAATAATGTCCCACCAACATAAGCATAAGAAAACAAGAAATGATAAAAGGAATAGTTACTCATCCTCTAAATCTGATCCAAGTAATGATGATATTAATTATGACAACAATAACAGTGAATGCTGTTCTAAAAAGAGAAAACATAAACATCATGAACAGATTACTGGGGAATTTAAAAAGATTAAGCCACCCACCTTTAATGGCGAAAGTGAGAAGGGTGAGACAGCAGAAGCTTGGCTGTCAGGAATGAAGAAATACTTTAATATCTATAACTACTCATCTCAACTGAAAGCCAAGATGGCTATTTACAATCTGACCGGGAAGGAAGATATTTGGTGGCAGGATCTTAAAAGAATCAAGACTATAAAAGAAAAAGAAGTAACTTGGACTATGTTTAAAAGTTTGTTTAAAAATAAGTTTTTGTTGGAACAATACTTTGAAGATAAGTCAAAGGAGTTTTATGATTTAAAGTTGGGCACAATGAACATGAAAGAACTGTGCAACAAGTTCCTTAGCTTGCTGAGGTACGTGCCCTACATGGTTGAGAAAAATCCTAAAGTACAAAGGTTTCTCAGTTGTCTACCTTTTAATATAAAAGATCGTATTGAGTATGATAATCCTTCCACTTTGGAAGAAGCCATGAGGAAGAAATTTTTTTTGTTTTGATCAAAACAGAAAAAAAGAAGGAACAACTGGCTGGAAGAACAGTAAGACTAATCAATATGACTATAAAAAGAAGAATTTTAATCATAATGCTAGAGGTTTTAAGAAAAATTTTAATAACAGAAATTTTCCTAATAATTATCGGAATAATGCATCTCAGGACTCTACTGCTGCAAGAAATGTACCTAATAATAATAATCACAGTAATAACAATAACAACAACAACAGGTATGCTGAGCAGAAAGGACCCATAAAGTGCTATGAATGTGGCAGACCACATAAGAGAGCAGATTGCTCACGCAACAAGATGACAACCAACAATATTCACACTATGCAAGCAGAACCTACAGTTGGAGATATCGCAAGAGAAATGCCCAGGATAAATGCAGCACTGGAGAACCGTCAAGCGGACCATCAAACATCCATGGTTGAAATTGAAGGTATGATACAAAACGAGTCTATTTCTATTCTAATAGATCTAGGTGCAAATCTGAGTTATATTTCACCTACTTTAGTAAACCGTTGCAAGCTAAAAATAGAGAAATTTGATAATGCATGGTTAGTTCAGCTTGCAACAGGAACTAAAAGAAAGGTTACAGATTATGTCAATAATTGTGAAGTATTTTTAAGTCATTTGAAAACACAAATTAATCTGAATTTTTTACCCTTAGGGTCATATGATTTGTTAATCGGTATGGACTGGCTTGAACAACATAGAGTTTTACTGAATTGTTATGATAAATCTTTTATATGTGTAAATAATGAAGGTAATTCAGAAACAGTGAAAGGAATTCATAGAAATATTTCAGTAAGGTAGATTTTTGCTTTACAAGTAAAGAGAGCTGCCAGAAAAGGTTGTAAAATGTTTGCTGTTAATGTTATTAATGATGAGTGTACATCTAAAGAAGACAAATTAAAGCTAGAGGATATTCTCATCCTTAGGTACTTTTCTGACGTATTCCCGGAAGAAATTCCAGGATTACCTCTGAAAAGAGAACTTGATTTCACCATTGAGTTAGTACCCGGTGCGGTACCAAACTCGAAGGCCCCCTATAGGATGAATATTCTGGAGTTAAATGAGTTAAAATATCAGCTAAAAGAATTAATAGATAAAAACTACATAAGACCCAGTGTGTCCCCTTGGGGAGCACCAGTAATTTTTATTAAAAAGAATGATGGTACCATGCGTTTGTGCATTGATTACCGACAACTTAATAAGATGACAATTAAGAACCGATATCCCTTACCCCGCATAAATGATCTATTTGATCAAGTACGCAGAGCAGAGATATTCACTAAAATTGATCTAAGGTCGGGTTATCATCAAGTCCGGATAAAAGACGAGGACATATTCAAAACTACATTCAGAATGCATTATGGACACTACGAGTTTGTAGTTATGCCTTTTGGGCTAATCAACGAACCGACAGTGTTCATGTGTTTAATGAACAACGTTCTGCATAAATATTTGGATAAGTTCGTAGTGGTATTCATTGATGATATCCTGGTTTACTCAAAAACTAAAGAAGAGCATGACGAACATTTAAAAATCATTTTACAACTACTTAGAGAACATCAACTTTACGCTAAGTTCAGTAAGTGTGATTTTTATAAAGATAAAATTCAGTATTTGGGTCATATAATTTCTAAAGATGGTATTTCTATTGATCCTAATAAAATAAAAGAAATTAATGAATGGCCTGTCCCAAAAGACGTAACTGATGTACGGTCATTCATGGGAATAATGGGTTATTATAGAAATTTTATTGAAGGGTTCTCTAGAATTGCTAACCCGATCACTTCTTTGCAGAAGAAAGGGAAGAAATTCGTATGGGATCAAAAGTGTGAAGAAAGTTTTAATAAGTTAAAAGAATTATTAACCACTGCACCCATCTTAAAAATTGCAGATCCCAATAAGGATTTCGTCGTATGCACGGATGCATGCAACGATGGACTTGGAGGGGTCTTAAGTCAGGAAGGTCATGCAATTGCTTTTGAGTCAAGGAAGTTAAAAATACATGAAAAGAATTATGCTACTTATGATCTTGAGTTGGAAGCCGTGATACATGCATTAAAAATGTGGCGCCATCATTTGATCGGAAGAAAATTCATTTTAATAACTGATAATAAGGGCTTAAAGTATTTATTGGATCAAACAAATCTTAACGCAATGCAAGCTAGGTGGTTAGCTTTCCTTAGTGAGTATGATTTTGAGATTCATCACATTAATGGAAAGGAGAATAAGGTTGCTGATGCATTGAATAGAAATGCTAGATTGAGTTTTGTAGCAGCAATCAGTACTTTTAAAACTGATATGGAAAATCAGATCGAAGAAGGAATTAAGTAAGACGAAAATTACCAAAAATTGCATGATAAAGTGGCTGAAAATTCATCTGAAAATTTTATAATAGATTACAATATTAATGAAAAAGGCTTCTTAACATATAAAAACATAATTTATGTACCTAATTTTTCGAAGGTTAAGTTGCTGATTTTAGATGAAGTTCACAAGAGTCCTTATTCAGGGCATCCTGGTTATTAGAAAATGATAACTATGTTAAGAAAGGAGTATTTTTGGCCCAACATGAAGAGTGAAGTTGCTGAATATATAGCTAGATGTTTTCAATGTCAGACTATCAAAGCTGAACAACAACATCTAGCTGGGCTATTGCAGCCCTTACCAATTCCAGAATGGAAATGGAAAATTATAAGCATTGATTTAATTACAGGTTTGCCTAAAAATCAGAAGCAGAATGACTCAATCATGGTTGTTGTTGATAAACTTAGTAAAGCTGCTCATTTTATTCCTGTTAAAACTACTTTCAAGGCTTCTAACATTGCAGATATTTTCATGAAGCAAATTTTTCGCTTGCACAGAATTCCAAAGGTAATTATTTCAGACCGGGACTCTAAGTTCACCATAAATTTTTGGACAACACTGTTTAAAGGATTAAATACTAAATTAAATTTCAACACTTTTTTTCACCCACAAACTGATGGTCAAACAGAAAGGGTAAATCAGATTTTAGAAAACATGTTAAGATTGTATGTTAAAGATCAACCATCAAAGTGGGAAGATTTCTTACACTTAGCAGAATTTGCCTACAATAATAATTATCAAGCATCTGCTAAGTTAAGCCCATTTGAGATTTTGTATGGAAGAAAATGTTGTACTCCAATTTCTTGGGATATTCCTGTAGACAGATTAATGTTAGGACCATATTTATTGAAAGAAATGGAGCTAACCGTGAAATAGGTTCAAGGTAACTTAAAGGTTGCCCAAGATCGACAGAAAAGCTATGCTGATTTGAAACGCACTGAAAGAGAATTTCAGGTAGGAGACCATGTTTTTATAAAGGTAAAGCCCAAGAAAAGTTCTTTGAATCTTAGGAGTTGTGCTAAACTAGCACCAAGGTATTGTGGACCATTCAAAATCCTATCAAGGATTGGAGCTGTTGCATATCATATGGCATTGCCATATAATTTAAAAATCCACAATGTTTTTCACGTTTCTGTTTTAAAGAAGTATGTGCATGATGCTACTCATGTGCTAAATTGGAATGACATATAGGTGGAACCCGAAGGAGATTTTCAGGTGGAACCGGACTGTATTCTCAACCGGAGGGAAATTATGCTTTGGAATCGCACCATAGGGCAGGTAAAGGTGCAATGGAAGCACCTTAACCTTGATGAAGCTACTTGGGAACTGGAAAGTAATATGCGGGCAGCATATCCAGTTCTATTCCATGAGGAACTTGATGATGAATAAGCAACATTGAGGATGATGTTGAGCTTAAGTGGGGGTGTTTGTAACATACCCTTTTTGCTGGAAAACATTTTGTGTTAGCAAACATTATTATAACTTTTATTGTAAAGTTTTATGTTGGACAGGTGTCCAAAGATGACTGTAATTTGCACATTATATTATTATTAAATAAATAAAATAGGAGACAAACACCTAAGAGGACTGTTGAAAGAGTGGTTACTGATCCACTAGGTGGAATGGAATCTGGGGTAGAAGGCAATGTACAAGTGGCAGCATCATGATGCAACTAACTAGTTGTTGGTATGAGACAACTCCGTTGAAATGTGGTCATAGTGCCCTAAAAGATGTGACTGGAGCTTGAGGCTCATTTATTCCAAATTGACCACTAAAGACCTAGGCAGTCTACATAATAGCCATCAAATTTTGAACTAAGGTTCATCACTTTTCCTGACGAGGAAATTTACCTTGGGGTTTTGCTATGTTTGCACCCAAGAGATTTGATGAGGGGATATGCTATGCTGTTGATCTTGTTGTGAGTCTGCCAAACTCTTATTGAGTTCAGGAGGTTGATGTCGAGTGGAGAAGGCATGTTATTTCAGAAGGTTGATGCCGAGTGCAGAAGGCATTTTTGAGTGCCTTGCTTCTACACAGATTCCACTCACTTATTGGTTCAGTAATCAGGCTTGGGGGTTCACAAAAAGCCAGCAGTTGAGCTGCTTCCTCTGGAACAGGTTGGGAGGAACAGGCCTCCTTGGGTGTTTGGCGGCCCTATCGTCATCTACATGTTCTATTTATTTATCTACTGTTAAGTAGTTAAATTTTTTTATTTACCAGTATTTAATTTTATTTATAGAACGTGTCCTGGTTTAGATACCCCTACTTTTATTTTTCTGAATCAGTTTAAAATTATGAATAGAAATGTTGAATGAAATAAATAATCTCTGCATTTTCCCCCATGCCATAGGAACTGCATCATACTCTAGTACAGAGACAAATTAAATTGGATAGATGAATGATATGCAAGATAGCCATGTGAATGAGAAGATGAAAAATATGTATTTTCTTAAGTTACTATTTATTGTTAATTTCCTATGTTTACATGTATCAGTGTTTTTTTTCCTTATTATTTCTGCATAGACAAATATATTTCAGAATCTACAGTAATGTTTTCTACATTTTATAAATATCAGATTGTTGAGAAATAAATAATTTTTCCTTTATGAAATCATATAAATTATTTTCTATATCATACAGTTGTAGAGTAGATTCCAACATATAGCATATTGATATCATTTTCTTTTAGAAATAATGCATAGTAATAAATACAAGTTATTCATGTACAGAATCATCTACTCTTACACTAATTCTATTTTTAATTACTACAAGTATGAAATATAGACTTTTACAGTATCTATAATATCTAATCCAAAGAAGGATTATCAAGCATCTATTTTTAGCACTGTGTAAACACATTGTATTTTCTCTTATTTAGAAACAGATCGTCGAACCTTCAACACATAACTAAACCCTATATCCATTTGTTACACGAATTTATCCAAGATATAGAATCATTGCATTTTAAACAGAGATCACAATCACCAGTTTGATTTCGAGAACATATCAAAGAGCAACATCAACTATACATTTCAAAACGAAGACGAAACCCTAACCATGGGAAATATTTTAGGAATAAAATGCAACAACATTGTTCTAAATCAACGAATTTGCATAATAGGCCGCAGGCCTTCCAAAGATACAAACATCTACCCTTAGGAACACTCTTCTCATTTGTACAAACTTCATACGATTTTATCCCATCGTTTTTACATTTCAACTATACAGTTTTCATAGTCATTCTCCGTAGAAGAAACAATATCAAGAAGTTTCATTTCATTTTCATAAACTATAACTTTTATTCATCAAACATAAAACACAGAACCATAATGAGAACGAGTTATATCTCTACATTAAGTCTGAGAATAAGAACCTTGTTACACAATAGTTGCATGTCAAAATCAACACGGCTTTTGCCCTGTGGGTCGAGGTATCATCCTCCCCATTTCTTTTTAAAAAAGTTTACAAACCCTATCTCGACGAATTACAAACTCTCTGAGTTAAAAACATGAATACACAGAACAACACACATGTTGGCCATCATCCTCATCTACACAGAGTTTCAAGGAAACCTCCGAGGATTACCGGTTGGTGTAGCCATAGCCAACCTTCAATGCTCAGACTGGAGAAGCCATTGAACATTACACCTGCAAAAAAACAGTATAGACATGGTTAAAAATAGTATCCTTGAAAAGAATGATTACAATATTGAATTCGATCAACCATTACTGTGTTAGCACGCAAGTATGAAAGTTACAGTGAAAGTTTCAAAACACATTACCTTTTAAATGATGGCTCACAGCAGCAATAAACGCCAGACAGGTGCAACTGCAACTGTAAACCCTTATACCGTTGAATGTTGTTATAGAAGGAGCCAACACCGAGCTATCAACTATTTTAAACAGATATACAGTATCGAGACCTGTATAAAACATGACGAGGACCTAGCATCTCTTTGAACCCAGAAAGACCCTCAACAGGTCTGAGGATCGAACCACACCAAAGATAGTCTCTAAAGCTGCCAGCCGAGACATTCACCACTGTAAAACCTGGAGAGTTCAGCTCTTAAAACCTTCACAGGTCATGAGTTCAAAACAAAAGCATCATGCCTTTGGAATTGCAAAACTACAACCCTACAAACCCTCATCCCGTCGGCCACACAGAGCCACCACCTTCAATTGCCAAAGATCACAATAAACACAATGAAGGTCACGGAGGTAGGGTTTAACTCTCGTTCATTGAAACCCTGCTAGATCAATGGTGGAGATCACCGGTTGGATTCACGAAAACTCCAAGCTAGCTACCACATTAATTGAACCATCATTGCAATTGCCACGAATGAGCCATGAAGGAGCCAGCTCATTAACTAGTGAACCAGTATGTCTACACATCACCACAAGAATGGGTATAACCATGGTAATAGCACGTGATGGAGCTCACTAAGCCATCCACGATGGAACTCCACTATCCACGTTAGTTGTGTGCATTCAATGCATAGGTAGCTGTCATATCCTCCAACCTGTGATATATATTACGTTCACATCATAATATTAATACAATAGATATTGCATATGGTAAGGTTTTAATACACAATCTTGTCACGATAGTATTTCATAAATTTAGGATAGATATCCGCTAGGTTTAGCATAGTATCACACTTTGCATATGGATAATTTGTATGGTAAGTGCACACAACACACAATAAAATTTCACCAAGGATTGTAAATAGAGTCACGAAAGTGCACACACATATATTATATAAAGTTTATTTATATAATAATTGGATAATGTGTCAATTACATTGCAAATATATTATAGCAATAATTGCATACATTCTAATGCATAGTGAAGTATAAGACTTGTCGATAAAACCAAGTTATTATAACCATGGCAGAGCATAGTCCCTAGGCTTTATTAAAACAACTATACATAGAATTTCTACAATTGATATGGGAAAAGATAGACAGTTACGTATAGCTCAACATGAAACTTAAATGAAAATTATATATTTCTGAGTACAAAACTGAGACACGATCGATACAGACCTTCTCATTATTCAAATACAAGCTTATAATTTACAAAGATTAAGATGCCCTGTGTGCATTAGCAGCCAGATTCAGATGTCTTTAGCTTGAATGATTTTAGCATTGAGCTAAGATTCTCACCGGTAGAATGCCCAAGTTTTATCTCTTCAATTTTACAAAAGAGATTACTGAAAAACTGTATGGGCACTTGTCGCAACTTAAATCCTTACCTATAAACTGTCACAAGTACAAAATCACATGCTTTAGCACCAATGCTAAGTAAGCCTCAGGGCATCTGTAGGACCCATTCATCAATCAACAAAAGCACATTAGTCAAAACAGTTGATTCATCATTCATAACAACAACAATAGAAGTTCACAATAGTACAGCTGAATGTAAATAACATCAAGACACAAACTTGAAATCATTTAGTTGCAAATTCTTATATGATGAACCAACATGGCATTTAGTACAGCAAGATAACAATTTATGCATCGTTCTATTTCCGCATACATTAAGTAAGCAATAAATGTCATGTAGAAAATTTTTAAATTTTTGTGATTTTTCCGAGATGTTACATCAACACACACTTATATACTAAGTCTAGGTGCCAATACTATGGGTCAAAACCATGGGCCAATACAAACTATGGGTCAACAAATACTACGGGTGACTTACAAAGCATATGTGCCCAACAACAATAACACAAAATATGGATCAACAAATTCTACGGCTTGTAACAACTCATGAGGTTGAAAGCCACGTCCGTCGAATGCTTTCAAAGTGGTAGGAGAATGGTTCAACTTGGGAGAGCCAATGGCTCTCCAACATGAAATCGATATGACCGAAGTAGAGGCACCTTCGTCCAAAATGGTATGATGGATTGTCTTCCCAACAATGTTTGTGGCAACTTGAAATGCCAATTGGTGGGAAAGCCTCGGCTTAAAGTATTCCTGCCGGAACATGATGGCACTAGAAGAATCCGGATCAACCGTGCCGATGGCAGCAAGGAGAGTCTTGCACTGGTTAGGAAAGTTATGCAAGACCTCAAGCGTCAACATAGCACAAAGTGCTTGTGCCAGGTCCTCTACAATATTGTAGTTCTGTGTGGCTTGAGCATTGGGATTGAAAACAACTTTTCGAATCGTGCTCTTGGGTGGACGCAACACTGACTCTAAAGAGGGCTTCTCAATGGTGAGAGAAGCTTGCGGTATGGTGACGTTGGGAATCGAAGTGGAAGTTTTTTCAGTATTACTTCCAACGGGTTCCTTCGGTGGGACAGAGTCATACAAACGAGAATGTGTGTTCAAGTTGACGGTCTCACTATGCATCATGAGAACATGCGTGGTGGAGGATGCTTCTCCTTGGGAAGGATAGGTGTGTGCGATTAGTTGCTGGTTCTGAGTGGGGAAGGGATCGTTGAGAACTACAGTAGTAGTGTTTCCTTTGAGAAACTTCTGAACTTCGTCTCGGTGGGGACATTCTTTTGAGAAATGGTCTCCACCGCACAACAAACAAGGATACTTTAACTTCCTCTTCTGTTTGGTGTATTCCTCAGTGGGCTTGGGCTCCTGTCGGTTAGAATATTTATTAGGTTTCCCTTTGTTCTTCTTCTTATCATCGAACTTCTGAGATGAAGTTGATTGCACAGAATTCACCTCTTCAGTGGAGGCAGGAGTGGTCGACTTGGTAGTGTTGTTTCCAGCCTATTGTGGTGATGGGGAAGAACCTTGGGGGTTCGACAAGCCACCAGTTTGAATAGAAGGTTGGGAGGCAAGGGAACCAATGATGCCATCGGCCTGTGGTCCCTTGGGTGGTTTCATGGGATCGTACGTAGGGCGAGGTGCTTCAGGAACAATTTCATACAATGTGCCGGATTGAGCATATACCAAGTCTAAGTAATGGGCATGGGAAATAGCCCGTTCCTCAGTGACGGATCCTCCCATAGTGACATCTCGAGCTACGACGGGTAAAAGTGACTTTGTAAACCAGTCAGCTAAGAGTTGGTTGGGAATATGAGCCTTAATGAGACGTTGTCTTCATTGCCATTCATGAATATGATCTGAAATATGAGTGGCAGTGTTCTGGCGAAGGGAAGTCAATAAGTCCATACCAGTCTCATAGAGAATGGGTAACTGGAAGTGGGTCAAAAACAACATAGCAAGAGATTGGAAATATGGAAAAGAATTAGGTGGTTACTCAATATACCACTTGGTAGCTGGGCCGGTGAGAGTCCGTTGAAATAACCTAAGACAGATCGAGTCGTCCATCAAGGAGTTGGATGAACACCATAAATGGTAAGTCATCACATGGTTTTTGGGATCCTCACCAGGCTTGCCATCAAATGTGGGGATATCTGATGGTAACTTAACCGGAATGGGTGGCCACTTATGCCTGTGGAAGATGGGATCGTTCGTCAGACAAGACAAGTCAGGTAAGTCCAAAGTAGCAAAAAAGGGCAGCTGTTGGTTCAGCTGGGGGTACTGATAGTATTGATAAGGAATGTATGGACTAGTAGGGCCTTGAATCAACTGATTGTAAGGTGTCCCTGGAGGGAACTGACCGTAAGGTGGTCTGCTGCTTGGACCATATCTAGGTCTGCCACCATAATAAGGTGGTCCATTACCATAATAAGGTGGCCCGTTACCATAAGGTGGGGGCCCTCCTCCACCGCTGAGAGGGGGTGGGCCACCTACGAATGGTGGGGGTCCGCCACTACCGCGGGATAGTATGGACCTCCACTGCCTCCGCTAGGAGGAGGTGGTGGTCCGCCGCTGCCACCGGGCTAGGGTGGGCCTCCACCGCCTCCGCCAGGAGGAGGTGGTGGTCCATCGTAGCCGACGGAAGGGTAAGGGCCACCTCCTCCAACTCCACTAGGATAGGATGGTCCTCCGCCACCACCACCAGGATGTGATGGTCCTCCACCACCACCACCAGGATGGGATGGTCCTCCACCACCAAAACCAAGATGGGATGGTCCTTCGCCATAAGGTGGAGGTCCACCACCACCGGGGGGGGGGGGGGGGTGGTCCTCCTCCTCCGCTTGAAGGGGGAGGGAATCCACCTCCAACGCCAGGGGGGTGGGCCATGATAACCGAAATGAGGTGGTCCTCCGCTAGAAGGTAGAGGTCCGCCTCCTTCGAAATTGTGTGTGGGCCCGCCACATCCAATGGGAGGTGGGGGTGGACCAAACAGGGGTGGAGGGACTTGAGGGACTGTAGGTGGTGGTCCATGTTGTAAAAAATTTTGCTACCCCCATAGAGTGTATGGGTTTCCGGGATAAGGTATCCCGTAGAGTGCATTTCCGGGATTGAGTTGTCCCAACACAGGGTTAAGATAACCTGGATACGCTTAACTCCATGGTGGTTGAATTACATGGGATGGTCCCCCAACATGGAATAATATCATAGTGGAAGGTCCGAGAGGTAAGGAATTTCCAACGGAAGGAACGATGGGAACCCCTCCTCCAGTATTATGGTTAAGAGACGGGGGTTCCCCCCAGCAACAACTTGCTGACCACTAGCTAAGGGATGACCCAACACGGGTTGTTGATTATCTACCGTAGGATTAACATTACCCGTAAGGAAGGTAGGGGGTAAAGAGTATCCTCCCCGCGAGTTTTGGGGTGGGGGAGGAGCAGCTAATGTAACCGTGGTAGTAATAGGTGTGTTGGACTGTTTTCCTCAATAGGTTGGGTCGTTGGAGGTATAGAACTGGTCTCTTGTCTAGGAGGTGCATGTGAAGGAAGTGAGGGTTGACCAGGTTCAGAAGTGGTCACATGTTGTGTGGACGATTCCGGTGAGTCATAAGACAGATAACGACTTGGGAGTGGTTGATAAGGAGGTAATGTCGGGTCTTCACTCCTTCGTGAAAGACTTTTTCTTCGAATTTCATCACCCCTGGTACGTAATCGATCCAAGCTATCACGAATGGGTCTGAAGAGTTCTTCAAGAGTAGGCCAACTGGGTGGGGATGCAATGGAAAAAAGGCCATTGGGTGGCCTAGAGATGATGTCCAATAAGCTGTTGAAGGACCAACAGTTGCTGTAGGGTCGTCCTGGGGTGGATTTATCCATTCCAATGATCCAAGCTCTCCTGGTGAAATGGGAGGTAAGTCTTGTGGAGTAGAATTTTTTGCCTCTTCACCGTGCGGGGGGTGGGAGGCAGGTGAATCTGGAGGAAAAATATGTTCTCCAACATTCAAAGTAGGGTTTTCTACTTCAGGTGGAACGATCGTGGCTTGTGGGTTCATCCTTACCTTCGAAATTACCTCCTAGTTAAGGGGATATTCAGGTAGCAAGTTTTGAACCCTACGGGACCTTCTCCAAGGAAAGTCATCTAGAGTGACTAAAAGAAAAGTTTCTCCTAGGGTAAGATAAACAAAAGAAAACCAGTCCATAAAAATCCTACACAAACTAAGGCCGCAAGAAAACTTATGTGATAGGAGTGGATTCAAAATTCTAGAACCTCACGGGATTATCAAGGCTTTGCAACTCACGATATACTCCAAAGTCCAACAGTTATACTCGGCCTAATTTTTCAAAGCACTAACCAGGGAGGATTAGGACCATACCCCTAACCATATAACCCGACTACCTGATAGTACATGCGTAGTAGCTCCTCGAGTGTTGTTCTCGGTGTATTGCTCTTCCAAGACGGACAAAAGGTTAACTCAGTTGGTCTCATGAATCCTAATGGTGTCTCCTGATATACGCAAGGTACGTGGGAGCTCAAATCCATAGTGGTGCTTTCTGATGCACAACCGTACGGCACGAGACCTTCCTATATACTATCGAGTACGTGAAACACCTTTCTATATACGCTAAGTATGTGAAACACCTTTCGATATATGCCAAGTACGCGAAGTACTTGGTAGGTATGTGAAAGAGATTCGATATACTTGGTTGGTACGTGAAAGAGCTTCGATATACTGATAAGTACGTGGAATACTACAATACCCCTGGAATACAGTGCTGGAAAGTAACGACAGCTGCCACGTTTTACAACGCCAGAACACGTCTCTAACTTACACACAAGTTACTAAAATTTTTACCCTAGTTCTACCGTTAATTTTATCTGGACAGTTAGGTGAATGCATGAGGTGAGTACATAAATGTCAACATAATTTAGGCCCTAACTACATGCCAAAAATATACTTTTCTTTTGATGAATTCTATATATGGGAGGGAGAAATTTCTTTCCAAGTGACTTTACCAAAGAAACCAAATGCAACACAATCCCAAATCTATCAAATTTGAGAACAAAAGTATTCTTTTCCCTTTTCCGTTTCTCCAAGCAAAACTAAAAAATCAACAAGCATAACAACCAAATCCGAACATTTTCTTTTGTCTTTTCGAATTAAAACCTAAGAGATGAAAAGAGAGAAATTTACTATCTAGAGCACTCTAACTTTTCAATTTCACTATGATGGCTTAAAAGCATAAAAAATCAAGAATGCATACAATTATTTTAAGCATGGAACCACTTTTGTAAAAACTTGATCTCACTCGATTTTTTCAAGAAAATGAATGATTCATAATTCCTGAAAAGCACAAATGATTAATTCTTTCTCTCAAACTTTTGCAAAAGACTAATAAATGACCAATTCCAATGCATGAAGCAATTTCTACAATAATTTTCAAATGTACTTGAAAACAATAAAAATGATGCACTTTCAATTTTCCAATGATATGCCAAGATAATAACTTGATAACAATGATATTTCTAAGCATGTATAACTGAAAAGAAAGTTGATTTGCAACACTCTAAACACTCAGGAAATCTCAATAAAATGACAATCACTCATATGCACTGAAAACACTTCAAAACACTCAAAACACCCAATCAAACAACTTAATGCAAACAAAGCTAAATGACAAGTGCAAAAAAGAAGTTTGGGATCAGATCCAATGCAAGGATCAGATCAGGTGAGGAGAGGAGTGATGGCAAGGTTAAGTGGATGAAGATGGGGGAAGCCAAAGTGTCCACCACTACCAAGCTTAAGCTCGTCAAGAAATGGGTCCCAATACAAACCACACAAAAAACCAAACACTTTTCAGCACACAAATAAAAAATAAGTCTATGACTGGATCTTGCAGCACAGAGGGGTCTGCACACCAAACCAAAACTCAAATGAAAAATGGAGGGGGAATTCCCATATGTCAATTTTAGTAGATCAACGCAGTCTGTGTTCATACATAGAGTGACCGTCGCAAGTCACCAGTGCGGGGATTGCGACGATGTCGCAAGACACTAGTGGAAAAGTTGCGATGATAGGCCAAAAGACAGAAAACAGAGATCAAATCAATGCTCTGGTTCCACTGCCTAGGTGCGATGGGAGAGATCCAAACTCAAGGATCAACAAATCTCCAAGAAATGAGAAACAAAATGGTTGAAAGATGGTGAGCATAGACTCATAGGAGGACTACAGACTCTTCAAAGTGAAGATCCGATGGTGAAAAAAGATTTAGGAGGCAAAATAAGATGGCTTGCATTCAAATTCAAATTGAAAACTAAAACAATGTTCTTCCCCAGTATGGTCGCCAGATTTGTTTGATGGAAAATCTACCAAGAGTGGACTCGAGGCCCGATCTCCCTAGCTTAATGTAAGTCTAGAACAAATAAGACAGAACATAGAATACTTTCCTAGATCTAATTAGAGATCGAGTAGATAGATGCTTTACCTTTCAGATCGCTGATCCTTTCTCCTTGATGCTACTCCAAGCTTGATGGTATTAAGATCTCAGCTGCAAAACCTGTCAAGACAACACAGAACAAAACAAGTAGTAAAATGCATCTACACAATAATAGATCTAAGTAAGCAGTTAAGTAGGAAAACTACACAAAACATTATCAATACGACAACATTTGGTGGAAAGCATTTATATTACTGTATAAAAGGGAAATACATAGAAGGAAGTGATTACAACCAATGAATTAACGTAGCAATTCTTCTCCGATCAAGCCAATGTCAAAGCCTCCAAAGGAAGTGTGGATCTCTCAAGGGATGAGTAGAGATCTCTCCTAAGCTAATTTCACCAGCATGTACATACTATAGACTTCCTCCCCTTTGGAATGGGAGTGAGCTTCACTTATATAGGACTAAGAGGATATGATAGGTTGAGATATGGTAGGAGAGAGATAGGGGATCTCACCCAAGGGATAGGGAACCGAATTCCAACTCCCCTAAAGGCTAGGGATAGGGATCCACATCACTCAGCTTCGAGAATGGGCTCGAAGATGCTCTTTTATCCAAGTAACTGACATTGTCACAGGCTGCATTAGGACAACCTACGACGTCGCATGTTGCACAAGGGTGAACTGTGACGACCTCCAAAAATAGGCGAGTTAAGCCCTCCAGTCATGGGAAACGTCAGGGATGTTTACATTGGGTCTCATGGTAGCAAGTTTTAGGTGTAACAACATGCACACCATACGCGTAAATTAATGTAATCCAAAATTTGAGTACATTGAGACTCACCCACCACAATTTCCATGGATTCAAAGAGTCTCAAATTGACATCAAATTCAACCAAGATGCGTGATACTGGCTGAGCCATATTGCTTTTATAGCTTTCATCCGCGATGATGAACTTCCTTGGAGCATCGTCAATGTTTCTCATAGATCAGTCATTCCACAAATCCATTGGTAGGTTGGGAAATTTTATCCAAACTATAGTGGATTGTGAGAACTAGTCTTGAGCATCAAACCCCAGATGCCAAGGTTTGAGAGAAAAAAAAAAGCATTATCATAGAACCAATTGCCTCTCAAAACCTTGGAAGCATCCTCATCTATCCGATAGACAAGTACAATTCATCACTTTGCTAGAAGGTGGAAGGTTGGTGCATACCCTAATAGTGGAGTCCATACATCTTGAATCCATTTATCCAGGCCATTGGAGCTCAGTTTGCACTCGAGAAACTTCCCAACAAGAGTTTTTCCCATTAACAAAGCGATTTGCTCCACTTGGACGTCATTTACCACTAGTAAAGAAACAGATCCAGCTTGAGATTTTACAACTTTATTCCTCCACTTTCTAGATCTACTGTAACCCTAGATCCAATATAACCTCGCCTCGTAGCTCTTCAGATCTAGGTAACATCTACCTTTGAGAGGTTGGGATGTCGAAGCAGCAATTGGACTAGGTTCTCATTCATCATTAAATATGTTTCCAGGGGGGAAGGTTGCTCGAATAGCCATCAAGATGAGTGGGTATCTCACATCTGATAAGGTCCTTCAATACCATTTGAGATGGATCCCCACCCTTAGACTGCATTGGGCCATCCACCAAGTTTTCATTCCTTGTCGACCTCTCTGTTGTTTGATCCGAAGAGCCATTCCACTCCACCTAAACTGCTGATAGGGATGAGTTGAATGCCTTGGAGCACTCCCATATTTCCACTAACTATTCACGCGTGCAGAAGATTGGATTGACTCTAGGGACCTCTTCTTCAAAGTATACCAGATCCAAGTCATTCTCCATCATGGTGCATTAGATCTTTGATACCACATTGTCATATTTCCATATTTACAATCATACTTATAAAGGGTTTTGAAAAAAACTCAATAATCAACTATTCACAATTAGACCACACTCTTATGAGCTATTCATGTATTTAATTAAAAATACTTATTATCATATTAAAATGCATAATTATCATTTTTTTTACTAGGGGAATCCAATCACGGAACTGGAGTTGGGATGGTACTCGCATGACATGGGGTCGAGGGATCCAATCACGCTACCACTATACCCCTAGGTGCATCCACATGGATTGAACCATGGCGCATAGGTAAATTTGGGGAGATTCGAACATGTGACCTTTCATTTACAGCCGATTACAACTTCTCATCTTTACCACTTAAGCTACCCCCCACGGGCACATCATTATCATATTAATGATCAAGTTAATTTAAATTATTTTTATATCTTTACTGTTTTGCGGATGTAAAAATTTCATATCTATGAAGTTTATTCATATTTATATGTTTAATAAATATATTTGTATGTTTAATAAATGTAAAAATGTTAAATTTATTTTATATTTGAATAAATTTATATGTTTAGTGTATATTTCTCTCTTCACTATTTTGTTATATATATATATAATTTTGTTATATATATATATAATTTTGTAATATTGATATGGTTTCATTCTTTAACATTAATTTTCAGACACACACTCACATATTTTTTTATATATTTATATGTGAATTAATGTTAAATAATGAAAACATATCGATATTACCTTTAGTTCACAACTACAACAAAGAGGATGTCTTTTTCTTAGAAAACTTTTATTTTTGGTTGAAAATAGTGCAATATTAAATATCAGTGGTTTCCATCATTAAAGATTTTTTTGAAGCGAGTATTTTTATAAATTTATTTAGCAATTAAAGTTAATTGAACTCAACTAAATGATACCCAACATTAATGTGATCTATAAAAAGCAAAGCATGTATTTGAAAATTTTGATGATATTTTTTTTAGACATGGTATTTATTAAAAATAAAAATTAGTAAAAATATACAAAAATTGTAGTGGTTGGTCTGTTATTAAAGAAACTAGATAGCTACACAACCAAAATTTAGTTACAATCTTTTATATATAGTTGTTGTTAAGGTCATTGGAAAACCAACTATAAAAAGGCATAAGCTCCAACATACTAGGGTAAAAGAAACTAGATCAACTACACAACCAAAGTTTAGCCACAATCTTCCATATATAGTTGTTGTTAAAGTAATTGGAGAACCAACTATAAAAAGGAGGCATAAGCTCCAACATAGGTAAATGTTCAAAATTTAAAGAAAACTATTCATATTACCAACATTTAGGTATAAACTATCCGATTTATTGTGTAAAAAAATATGACAGTCTATGTTGATATTAAGCTTAATGACATACCTATAACATAAATTATAAATCATCTGAAATATTGTATAAAAAAATATGACCGTCTATGTTGATATTAGGCTTAATGGCATACATATAACATAAATTATGAATCATCTGAAATAGTAACATGAGGCACTTCAAATTTGGTCTTTGCTCCGTTAGTCTACCTAGAATCCAATCGCTTCTTGAAGACCACCTGGTTGTAGCTTGTGCAAGTACATCCATTTTTGGTCTTCCATAGTAGAGTAAGCGTCTTCAACATAGTGAGTGTCTTCATGTATTTGGTATCCTTGCTGTGAGTTGAACTTGAGTCCTCAACCATTCTCCCGAAGTCTGCCAGTAGCTTAGTAGGATCCAAGTTACCCATCAAACCACAACTTTGTTAACTTTATATACAACTTTAATGAATTAGGAATAATACTATATACAACTTTAACGGTGTATTAAACTTTAATAAAATATAAATAATAAACATTTAAAATGAATGCTTTTTAAATTTTTTTTATCATGGTATGTTGCATTATGTTTTTATCAATCCAAGAATATCTCCATCACACAATATATTGTTTTTCATGGGTTGGGTACCGTTCAACAAACTATGATCGGGTTCTTGTGGCTACGAGTCACAATGGCATTGAATATTTTAATTCAAACGTATCTGTTTATGGCTAGACATAATAATATATATATTTTAAATTTGTGAAAGATAACTTTTGTCACATTTTTTCCCCTGAGTATATCATATGGTATCACTAGCTAGAAGTCTATAATTTTCCAATCAAATTAGTTCCAAGTATATGGAAGTATCCATGTATAGCAGCTGGTGCATAAAATGTCCTAGATCTATCTCTTTGATACGATTTTTGTCGATTTCCCATGTTGCTTCAGCTCTATCGACAAGTATCAACCCTGCTTTGGAGAGTTCATTAGTTGTAGTGTCATGTTCCCCGAAGACATGAGTGTAATAATAGTCATAAAAAAACCCTATGAACCTACTAACTTCTGCAAAAATAGGCTTCAGAAAGATGTCCTTTGGGGGCCTATTTTCCTTGAACCAATTGATCATGATCAAGGAGTATTCATGCAACTACTGATCACATTTCATGCAAGCTATCACAACTCGTTCTTGGAGTATTCAATTAAAAGGATTCGAAGAAAATGAGTGGTGTGTGAAGCTACATGGGTCATTTGGATGCGTAGTTTTCTAGCACATGTAAAAATGATTTACAACGGGATAGATCATTGGTAAATGTGATGTTTTTCTCTCCAAAACTTGTCAACACACGTGCATGGCAAGAAAAACTACATGGAAATTCATTTGGGACTCTACTCACAACAATTGACACATTCTATGTGATAGAGGAGCACGTCGAAATAGAGATGGAGATTGAAATCATAGCATCAGTGCTGGATGGAGAGAGACAGAGGATCAAATTGAAATAGAGATGGAGATATAAACCCTTGCAACATTGTTGGATGGATAGGATTAGTTGGGAGCAACTTTAAAAATATTAGAGGAGAAATAACTGAGTCGATCCGTTTCTAGGTTCATATATGTTTTATGCAACTAAAAAATGGCTAAGTAAGTAAACTGTGTTGTGCACCTACAAAATGGCCAAGTAAGTAAATTGTGCTCCAACCTAAACTTTATATTAAGATAGATATAATTCTACTAATGTAATATTGATCTCTCTCATGTCTTAATTCATTAGCCTCTGCAAAAACAATTTGTTATCAATCCCAATCCAAGATCCACAGAGACTATTTTAGAACATAAATAGTTGAGGAATGCGGTTCATGTTACAGGTTGTGGCTTATGTCCATTGATTTAGTCTTTCAGGAAATGATTCATTGAAGAACAAAAAATGGGAAAATAAAGTACTCAAAAAAATGGAAATTCAATTACAATAATAAAAAATATTTTAAAAAAAGTTATGAGGGGGCGAAGACATAATAATTACCATTGTTTATTAAAATAAAAATATTTGTTGATTGAGAGTTAGTGACATTTGGTCCATGCAAACATATCACATGTAAACTCATGGACACCCAAACTAGAATCCAAGCCCAACAATAAACAACGATAATAATAATTATGTACAGTTCTTCCTTCACTACATTCAAAACATTCTACTTCCATGAACACATGTTTGAAAGTGAGATATAATTCTGTGAAATGTTTCAACTAGGTGGAAGAGATGTAATACCCCTGGATGAGACACTTGAACTGATCATATGTATGATTTAAATATTGATATGCAAATTCCTGTATGGTAGAACAAATGCATATTTTGTAATTATTAATATTAAAATCCACAACTGGTTGTGCTGAGGTAGAATGTTGAAGAGATCGGGGACTCATGTATTCACTGGAGACAATAAGGGGGTAAAGGTGGCCTAGGAGGAAACTATGCCATAACCCTTAGATACCTTTTAGAACCTTAAAATATCCCTAAGTTTACCTTAAGTCATGATTTAATTCAAAAATCCCTTTTTACTAACTTAAATTTATTTATGACTTAAAAAGGGGATTGAGTGTGATTAAGAGATATTTAATTTTTAATTAAAAAGTGGAATAGGTGGCTCATGAGAGAACCCATGTGGTTCCCTCTTTCCATGCATTAAATTAATGCATGCAATTGGGAAGGGGGATTTATTGATTCATACCTTCATTCTGGGGAAGAAGAATCTGCGCAAGGGAAAAGTTCTGAGCAAGAGAGGAAGGTTGATGCATGTTACCATTTTTTGCTCATGTTTGAAGTGAGGACCAGTGAGAGGAAAGAAGAGTTTGGTTTATGGAAGAAAATTGTTACTAAATTTTGAGCACAGATGACAATGATGTGTTTTCACTGTTTTGCAGTCAGACCAATTTGTCTCTGGTTGTACCAGTGAAGTGGAAAATAGTCTAGCTAACAGTCTTGGTGGAATTTTGAGAACAAATGACAGTGATGTGTTTTCATTGTTGTGCATTCAGAAGGAAATCAAGGAAGTGAAATGCACTATTTGGCATGGAATTGGATTTAAGCCAATTGCCTTATTGCCAAGAGTTTAATCCTTTGAAATTATAGGATCAATGAGATGTCTTTTGGTGAATGCATGGGTCTCATCTCGGGGGTGGTGTTCTGTTGAAAGATGAATGAAAAGAATTACCTATGGTTGGGTGGAGAGTGCCTCACATAGGGCCAGTTTTCCAATTCAATTATTATTCTAGATAAGTTTTTCAATTTCTAGAAATAATGTTTAGTTTCTCAATATTATTTGGTTAATGGATGGTAAAACAATTTCCATGGAATTCATGTTTTAATTTCTGAAATCAGATATAAAGAATGAGTTTATGTGTTGCTTGGTTGAATTCCTATTAATTCTACACTATGCTGAATGATCCACTCAGCAGTTGGCATTATTTTCGAATGCTAACATCAACTGCGACAAGTCATCGACTTCGACACAACTTTGACAAGTTTCGACTTCGACACAACTTCGACAACCTCAATAGTATCGCGACGTCGACATGTAGCATCGACTTGCGACTATTGAACTACGACATATTGTCTCTCTGTATTCTAATCGACTGTAACCGTTGAACTTCCGAAACCGTTCTAACTTCTCTTGTAATTGAACGAAATGGGAAGGCACCCAAGTGTCTCATCATTCTATATAAGCATGTAAACTATTGTAATATACAGTTTTAGGATCTTATTAATCTTATGATATTTACATCCAGTAATAGAGAAATCAGTTCGCATTCCTGCCTATTGTCTGTGTGTTTACATATTTTTGTGCGTAGTGTATTCCTGCTTTGCTCATTCTCATTCTTATGCTTCCGCCATAACATTGCCGACTCATTCAGTCGAATTATTGCCCCCCTCGTGCACCTGAGCGCGTGCGGATCATTGGTATCAGAGCTCATTTGAGCTTTGCCAGAGTATATCAGCTTTGTTCGTGCTTAAGTTTTGTGTAGACACTTCCATCGAAGTTACCTGACTTATGCTAGTTCAAACACACTCACAAAATCAACAATCCAAGCAGACACTACCTCCAGAGATGGTAGATGAAATAGGAGATAGACATGCAATCAACGAGACACAGAAACTCATAGAGCAAGCGATGGATCGAAAACGAACTGAGATGTTCGCCTAGTTCAACGAGATTCTCACGCAATTTGCTTCGACTTCAGGAGGATTTCTGACGAGAACTAACTCCGACAAAATCAACCCCTTCAAAGTTCAAATGAATTTGGACATACCGAATCTAGAAGGAAAGATTGACGCAGAATCTATCGACAATTGGGTACAACAATTGGAATCCTATTACTCTGTGAATTAACTCTCAAAAGCCGAAAAGATCACCATTGCATCCTTAAAGATGTCAACATCTGTGCATTGCTGGTGGGATAACCTTTCGAAAAAGATGGAGAAAAGCGAAGACCCCATAGACACATGGGAGAATTTTTTTGAATAGATCCGAAAGGAGTTTCACTCGCCCAAGTACCTTGAACAATAGTATAATAAGTGGCAGCAGCTAAGGCAATGGAAAGACTAGTCCGTACAAAGTTACACCGAAGAGTTCTATCGACTCATGGCTAGACTTGGTGTTCAAGAAGAAGAAAATTTCTTGTTCTGGAGTACGTTAGTGTATTATCCCAGTACATTCAGCAGGAGATGGAGTTTCTGACTGTCAATACGCTCGCGGATGCATTCCACTATGCCAGCAAACTCGAAACCAGACAAAACAGAAAAGCGCGCTTCAGGACTAAACTGTCAGGACGACCACCCGACAAGAAGGCAACAGTAAACTTCGACAAGTCGAAATATTCTCAACCAACTCCGCCAAAGCCAGATCATGGCAAAAATCCTTTTCACAAAAGGGAACGTAGCAAACAACCCCTACTGGGAAATGGTGCGATTACAACCACTCATATTGGCATGATACGTTTGAATGCAAAGCTCAGAAGACCTTTTTGGAAAAAGTGTCGACATTCGACACGTTCGACAAGACTGTGGTAGAATCTGACCCAGTTGCGATGACTCTTTTGACATCGACATCGACAAGTCCAGCATCCTCGACTATCGTTGTCGAGGAGGAACGAGAGCACCTGTTCCATACGCAGATATGGGTTCAAATCAATCCATTACATTTGATTGTGGACAAGGAAATCCAGGATAACTTTGTTTCTGAAGAACTTGTGAATAAACTAGGTCTTGTTACCACTCCGCATCCTCAGCCTTACAAAATCGGTTGGATGAAGGATGGAAAAGAGCTAAGAATCACTCGACAATGCAAACTCACCTACTTCATAAATCCTTTTGAATATTAAGTACTCTGCGATGTGGCATCACTCTTCGTAGCTGACACCTTGTTTGGGAAACCTTACCTATGGGATCGCCATGGAAGTTACCAGTCATGACCGCAGAAGGTGATTGTCAAAATTCAGAATCAAAGGTTCAACATACCAGATTGATGACCTACACCAGCGGTTGAAATGATATATGCTAAACATACGAAGAATCTCATCAACCATGCTCAGAAGCTCAAATTGATTACGATAAAGCCGCAACATTCTAGGAATACTGCAACAACCAGTCGAGTCACCGACCCGTGTAGCTCCCGACAGAAGCAGTAGATCGACAACATTCTTGATGAGTACTAGAACCTATTCCAAGTTCCAGATGGAGTACCTCGAAATTTCTTGGTAAAACACTCTATTGAACTTGCTCCTGGTTCTTCATTACCTAACACATCTGTCTACAGAAGATCCATTCTCGAAAATGAAGAGATTCACAAACAAATCTAATATTTGATCGACAAAGGTCATATCCAACCCATCTCCTCTCCTTGTGGAAGTCCAGTCATCCTTGTTCCAAAGAAAGACGGGACTTGGCGCAGGTGCATCGACTACCGAGCCCTCAACACAATTCTAGTAAAGAACAAATAGCCTCTGCCACAGATAGACGAGCTCATCGAATGTTTGAAAGGTGCTATATTATTTACTAAGCTCGACCTCAAGTCGAGAGATCATCAGATTACAATCAAGCCCTCAGATGTATGGAAAACTACTTTGAAGAACAAGGAAGTATTGTTTGAATGGTTAGTCATGCCTTTCATCTTAACCAATGCACCTACGACCTTCATGCTATACATGGATAACATTATTTGACCTTTCATCAGAAAATGGGTCATTTTCTATCTTGACGACATATTTATTTTCAGTCGATCATGGGAAGAACATGTCAGACAGCTTCAACAAGTCCTTGACACTCTCTAGCAACATCGACTCTACTTGAACATAGACAAGTGTTCCTTTGTGATGAACAACATCAAATATTTGGGGTTTGTAATTGACTCTACAGGCATTCACGTCGACCCAGAAAAAGTATAGATTATCAAAGATTGGCCTATTCCTCAAAGCACTCAAGAACCAAGAAGTTTTCTTGGTTTGGTGAATTTCTATTGACGATTCATACTCGACTTCAGTCACATAGCCTGGCCCTTGAATTAGATGATGAAAGGAAATGGGAAAACTGTCTTCAAATGGACATTGACACAACAAGCAACTTTTGAAAAACTCAAACACAAGTTCTGCACTGCACCAGTACTTGTGTTACTTGATTTGCATCAACCCTTTGAGATTGAGACAGACTCATCGGACTATGTCTTGGGCGCAGTGATCACTCAGTTTGGTCACCCAGTCGCTTTTCATTTTGAAACTTTTAATGACACTATTAGAAGATATTTGACGTATGAAAAAGAACTGTACGCGATTGTGCAAGCTCTTAAGCAATGGAGACATTACATCCTTGGCAAGGAAAAAATCATCCTCATTGACCACAAGCCTTTACAGTTCGCCCCATCCCAGTTGAAATTGCAGACAACTTGACAAATCATGTGGATTAATTACCTACAACAATTCCAGTTGGTAATTAAGTATCGGAAAAGTAAATCTAACGCCGCCACTGATTGTCTAAGTTGACCACCCATTACTCTCCTTTTTAGAGTGATTAGTATGCAAGGATATGACACCATTAGTTGGCCTCAGTTGTATCAGGAAGACATCAACTTTTCACCGGTCTATCGATAAATTCAGATTGACAAGTCATCAACCTCAGACTATTTCCTGAAAGACACCTTGCTATACAAGCTTGGACAACTTTGTGTACCGACTAGTGAACATTGACAACAACTCATTTGGGACGCGCACTACAACAAGAATGTAGGACACTTCAGAGTAGAAAATAACCTTGCTATTCTTCAGAATTATTTCTTTTGGTCTACACTTAAAACCGATAACAAGTACATTTGATCATGTGTGGTTTGTGCCATTGCTAAACTGCTTAATCGACGACAGGGATTGTACACACCTTTGCTAGTTCCTAGTAGACCATGGGAATCTATTTCTATGGACTACTTGACAGGATATCCTACTACCAAACATCAACATGACGCGATCTTAGTAGTATTCAACAGATTTTCCAAGATGGCCATTCTCATTCCATGCAAGAAGACTACAACAACGCAACAAACCCCTCAACTCTTCCTTGAACATGTCTGTAAACACTATGGTTTACCAACAACCATCATTTCCGACCTAGATGCCAAATTTGTCATCATCTTTTGGAAGAATATTTGGCAGCATCTAGACATGAGACTCTCCCTATCGACAGATTTCCATCCTCAGACAGACGAACGGACAAAAGTTGTGAATCGCTTGGTCGTGCAATTACTTCGCATGTACAACCACAAGCATCGACTAACATGGGATGACAGTATTCCATGCATACAACACAACTACAATCGTTCTCATCACAACTCTACATGCAATATTCCATTTGATATTTGTTATGGATTTCAACCCTCAGTGCCTATCGACTTGATCAGCTCTTTGACACAGTCGACTGACATCGACTAAACTAGTGGGAAGTTGACAAAGCATTGAAGTTTCAAGATCAAATTTGTGACATCCAGTGAAAAGCACAAGAAATTTTGCAATGAGAAAATGCGAAAGCTAAGGCCTAACACGACAAGCATCATATCCCTCATTCATTCCAAATTGGGGATAAGGTCTGGTTATATCTCAAGAAGGAATGCTTCATTGGCCCATACAAGAAGTTGAAACTTTTTCTATATGGTCCATACAATATTCTTCAGTAGATTGGCGAAAACGATTTCTAGCTCGACATTCCTTCATGCCTAGGTCTACATCTAGTATTTAACGTGGATCTACTTCGACCATACCATGCACCACTGTTGGAACATAATGACTTGCATAAAACAGAACCCAAAGACATCCATCCAGATGTTCAGGAACCTCTCCCTTGCGACACCATCGTGGGACGATGAGTATGCCATACAAGGATGAACATAATTCCCTTGTTTAAGGTAGCTAAATCCAGACAGATCCCATCTCAGGGAAAGTGGTACTCTACTATTGAACTGACCGACAAGTTTCCTCACCTGACCAAGCAAACAATGGGGACCATTGTTTCTTAAGGAAGGAGGTATGATCCACTCAAAAGTTCACATTGTTGTTGAATGCTAACATCAAATGCGACAAGTCATCGAATTCAACACAATTTCTCCACGAATTCGACAACCTCAACAAATTCGACAAAGTTCAGCGACCTAAATAGTATCGTGACATCAACATGCATCATCAACTTGCGATTGTCGAACTACGACATATTGTCTCTCTGTCTTCCAGTCGACTGTAACTGTTGAACTTCCGAAATCATTCTAACTTCTCTGGTAACTGAACGTAATGGGCAGGAACCCAAGCGTCTCAACATTCTATATAAGCATGTAAACTATTGTAATATACAATCTTAGGATCTTATCAATCTTATGATCCTTACATCCAATAATAGAGAAATCAATTCACATTCCTACCTATTGTCTGTGTGTTTACATATTTTTGTGCGTAGTGTATTCTTGCTTTGCTCATTCTCATTCTTATGCTTCCGCCATAACAGAGCCGACTCATTCAGTCGAACTGTTGTCCCCCTCGTGCACCTGGGTGCGTGCAGATCACTGAATAATAATGCATAAATTGTTTAAATGAAACTGAAGTTTTATGAATACTCGATCTTTCATTAAGTCCAAGTCTTAGAAATTCATTTCCCACAAAAATCACTAATTTATAAGTTTGTAAATAAAATGCTCGTTCAAATTATTGCAAAGGGGTTAAAATTCTCATTTTCCATGTGATTGGAAGAAAATAGTTATTCAGACTTATATTAGTATGCATAGTAAATATTTTCAATTGGAAGAAAATAGTTATGCAGACAATTAATTAAACCATTATTGCATAATGAGTAATTGACTTAGCCATGGAATAGTTTATTGTGCTTTGTACAATTCATTAAGAAAAAAAGAAATATTTGTAAAGCAAGAAATGAAGACATGAAATGACCTAAGAAAGCTGGATGTAGTATTATGTAAAAGCAAGAAATGAAGACATGTAAATCCTATTTTATTAATGAAAGCATGTAAATCCTATTTTATTAAAGCAGGAAATGAAAGCATATAAATCCTATTTTATTAAAGCAAGAAACGAAAGCATGCAAATTCTATTTTATTAAAGCAGGAAACAAAAGCATGTAAATCCTATTTTATTAAAGCAGGAAAAGAAATCATGTAAATCCTATTTTATTAAAGCAGGAAATGAAAGCATGTAAAAGGTTAACCTAAGAAACATAAATTTAATCTGAAGGGATCAAAGATCCATTTAATTGTAATCAGAAATCATCATATTCAAAGTAAAACAAATATAGATATGATCTGATCTGAATATGTTGTATAAAAAGTGGAAATGAAGATTGAAAAGTCGCTCATGCGGATGCTAGCTACAGGACTATGGACAGTGTGCTTCAGAACTACATACGCAATACTAAAGAACTACAGAAGGAAAACGCTCACGCTGAAACCAAAATCTGATGTTTGAATGAAATGCTGAAATTAATTGATATGCAATTATACTAGAAATAAATAATTGAATGCATGAAAAATACTTCAAACAAAACGCAAAAATCCTGAGCTACGTATTGAGGGGGCCCTCCCCAACCCGTATCACAGGAGGAAATGAAACTTATAAACTCATGAAATTAGAAAAACGTTGGAGCTTCATTATAAATTCAGAAATCCCATCATGGCTGTTAAAAACTGTAAAACTAAATATCTGAACTGTGAAAATGCTAAAAGATTATTTTTCCAAAATATGTCATTGACCCCCTGCTACTCAGGTGTCTCTATTTATTACAGCTTCTACCCTAGTTTTTCATTGGAAACTACGAACCAAAAGTTAGGGATTTATCCCCTACAAATCATGGAAAACAAGAGTGCTTCGTCTCTAGTGATCCTCGTGGTCTTCAATTTGGAGCTCGGCACTGCCACTATCCCTGTTAATCTTGTGCTATGTCCACACATGGTTTGTTCACATGAGTAGTTTTAAATAAAATATGCTAAAGCATAAGAAAATATAATTACTAAATTACTTCGTTTAATTATCAACCAAAGTGCATTCTTCCCTACAGAAAGAGGTGGTTTCTGATCATTTCTTCGCTTATGTGTGGCATAAAGGAGTCTATGGAGTACCTATATCATGGACTCATCATCTCCCCCAAACTTGAAGATGTTACCCATCCTGAGGTACAATGGATTCTCTGATGTCCCAGGAAAAAACTCTAGGAACCCCTTCTTGTATGTGATATCCTAGGCTCTGTTCCTCCTTAGCCCAAGTCCTTCTTTCTCGTCCTCATCAATGTCCCCTTTGATTATCAGGGGGAGTAAGAACAATGGGCTTAGATTCATTTTGATCCACCTGAGTTTGTTCTTTACCACGGCTTCCTTGTACATCCTTGCCCTGCGTATTGCGACTTCCAGTATGAGGGTTGAGTGAGGTTCATGCTTCTTTAGGTCCCCTGAAATTCTCTTCCATATATCGCTTATGACCTCTTGTAATTCATCGAGTGTGCCTTGTATGGTATTATCAAAATGATCAATGGATTCTTGCTGTTTTTCGAGGAGGATGGGGATCAGGTCCTCATCCGATGTGATGGTATGATGATCCTGGACCACCCTCTTTGGGTGTCTAGCTTCAGCCCGTATCCAAAGTGAATTATCCCATTCCTCCATCTGGTAGAGGTGACCATTCTGTGATATTTATATCTCGTGGTTCATCCACGAGCACAATTCCCTGAGCTCGAAGTCACCCATATAAGGATTGGGTGACCAATTGGGTGAATTAGGCACAACTAGGTTGTGAAGAAAGAACTCACATAGATGGTCCTTATCGAATCCCGTGCTCTCCAGGGAGGCATCTACAAATTGCTTTGGGGTGGTTATTTCCAAGGTTAAGTGATTCTTCAATCTGTCTAACTGGAAACGACACCACTTCTTGTTAAGGTATAACACATTAAGCTAATATGGAGGTTTGGCCTCACAATATCCTCATATAATTTTGCGGTGGTGACCAGGGTGGTTTCCATATGTGAGATCTGTTGGTCCTTTTGTGCCAACAATTCCTGGGTTTGGTTCAATCTTTCTTGTAGTACCTGGTTTTGTTGTTCTGCTTGCTTTAATTGGCCCACATGCTGCATCTTTAAAATATGCGTTTTCTCATTCATGAATGGGGGTGCAGCTGATGTTGTGGCCTGGGCTTTGTGGATTCGTGCCTCAATCTTCATCGCTGCCAATTATTCCTTAAATTTTTCTAACTCGGACAATGCCTCGGTCAACCTGTCATCCTTCTTAATTTGTATTCCTTCATTTTCAAGGTTATGGAGTGGTGTAACTTCTTCTTCTAATATAAAAGGGTTTCCCTATTCTGTTTCATCATCCTCATCATCTGATTGGTCTTGGGGTATGGTCCATTATTCGTCTTCCTCTTCCTCTTCTTTTTCCTTTTTCTTCTTTCTTTTCTCATCCTCCTTGGCTTTCGTCTGCTGCTTCAGTCTTCTACTCTGCCACGTGAACCCGCGCAATGTCCCTGTAGGTTTTTGTTGGGAGGCATCTCTGGAATGTTTTATTTTAACCAAAGTCTTAGCCACAACCTCGTTGTCATCGATGTCTACATCGATTTTACTTTTGACCCCTAATTGGGTGGTTGATTTTTCCTCTTTCTGTTCCAAGACGGGGGTTGCTCCCACGATTTTTGTACCCCTCATCCTTTGGACATCTTTGGCAGAGATGTGGACAAACTCTTCCCAGGAGCGTTCAGGGATTTGGGCCTTCAATTCTTCGCAAATAGTGTTGGTTATGGATCCTGATCTCCAGATTCAGAGATATTATTATTCAGCCGTGTCCATACCCCAGGTTTGGTTATGATCTCGGCACGATCCCCAAAGGGTCCGGGGGCAGCGCCCCTGAGAAAGGGGGTTTGCGAAAAACGCCTCTGAGAAAATGGGGTTTCGGGGGCGTATCCCCCGAGGAAAATGTTTGGGGCTGTTTTCGCCACCAATTTTCGGGCCCATGGTTATGGGTAACCCGTGGTATTTTTCCATTGTATTTCCCTTATAAAAGAAAGACATTGTAACACGGCTAGGGTTGATGTATTAGGTTTTATGCATTGTAAAGATCTTTGAGATCAGAAGAGAGACTGTGAGATAGTGAAGAGGAAGTGCAACGGTTGTGTTGTAGGTTGTATCCCTTCACTTTGCTGGACGAAATAATAATAAGGACTGGCAACTTCAGTGTGGACGTAGTCCAAGTTGGGTGAACCATGATATATTTGTGTCTCTCTTGTAATGTGTATGTGTGATTATATTTGCATTTATGTTTATTGTTATTGCTCTGCGATCCTGTTTTTCTAACAATTGGTATCAGAGCCAAAGGTCTATTTGGTAGATAAACCCGTAGGAAGCTAGGGTTTCTGGTTCGAGTGGGAGCAATGGCAGAAGAAGGAAAGTTTAAGGTTGAGAATTTTAGTGGCCAAAACTTCCAGTTATGGTAGATGCAAATGGAGGACTATCTGTACCAGAAGGATCTATTCCTACCATTGGGAGGAAGAGCAAAGTAGCTGGCGGTTATGAAGGACGAAGAATGGGAGGTTCTTGACAGAAAGGCTTTGGGAACAATATGGCTGAGCCTGGCTTCATTGGTGGCTTTCAATATCTCAAAAGAAATGACAACGGAGGGTTTGATGAGCGCATTGGGTAAGCTATATGAAAAACCCTCGGCCTCCAACAAGGTATTTCTAATGAAGCGTTTATTTAATATGAAGATTTCTAAAGATGGATCTATTACTGATCATTTAAATGAGCTTAATACGGTTACAAATCAACTAAGTTCTGTAAGTGTGAACTTTGATGATGAGGTTAGGGATCTTCTAATCTTGTGTTCATTGCCAGAAAGATGGAATAGCTTGGTCATAGATGTAAGTAACTCTGTCTTTGGTTCAAACACCTTGAAATTTGATGATGTTATTGGTGTTATTCTTAGCGAGGAACTGCGAAGAAAAAGCATAGGTGAGACATTAGGTAATGTGTTGACCATGGATACCAGGGGAAGACAAAAGGAGAGTAGAAAAGAGCCAAGGTAATCATGGGAAGTCTAAAACGGGAAGATCCAAGTCCAGACTGGGAAAGATAGAGTGTTGGAACTGTGAAAAGAAAGGACATCTGAAGAAAGACTGCAGATCTCTAAAGAAGAAAGGATATGCATAGAAGAAAACTACCTAGGAAGCAAATGTAGCAGGTGATGTGTTACAAGATGCTTTGATTTTTGCATTGGATAATTCTAGTGATTATTGGGTAGTAGATTCAGGGGCTTCATGTCATGCTACACCCCATAGGAAATAATTTCATGACTATGTTCCAGGCGATTTTGGACATGTTTTATTGGGTGATGATGAGCCATGTAAAATTGTTGGAATGGGTAAGGTCTGGACAAAAGTTAAGAATGTAACTGACTGGCTGTTAAAAGATGTTAGGCATATTCTTGCTATGAAAATAAATCTGATCTCAACAGGGCAATTGGGAGATGGCGGCTGTCTATCTACATTTGGAGAAAAGTGGTGGAAGATCACTAAAGGATCGATGGTGATAGCAAAAGGAGACAGGGTAGGTACGTTGTATTTATGTCCTCATAATACAGGCCATTCTATCTCTTTGGCTTCCACAGGAACATATACAACATTGTGGCATCATAGGCTTGGCCACATGAGTGAGAAGGGGATACAGATTCTCCACTCAAGGAAGTTGCTGCCAGATTTGAAGCAGGTAAGTTTGGAATTCTACGAGATCTGTGTTTATGGAAAACAGAAGAGGGTCAGATTTCTCAGGGTTGGGAAATAGAAGAAGAATGAAAAGTTAGATCTAGTGCATACAGATGTATGGGGACCGGATCAGGTACAATCTCTTGGTGGCTCTCATTATTATGTTACATTTATTGATGATGCAACTAGGAAAACTTGGGTTTATTGCATTAGACAGAAATCTGATGTGTTTGCTACTTTTAAGAAGTGGAAAGCTTTGGTTGAGAATGAGACAGGAAAAAGGTTGAAGTGTCTCAGATCTGATAATGGAGGTGAGTACTGCGGTAAGGAGTTTGATAGTTACTGTTCATACCATGGGATTCGTAGAGAGAAGACAGTCCCAGGAACACCACAAGAAAATGGTGTGTCAGAAAGGATGAACAGAACGATCATGGAGCGTGCAAGGTGTATGAGACTGCATGCAGGGTTGCCCTTACAGTTTTGGGCAGATGCTATAAATACTGTTGTTTATTTAATAAACAGAGGATCTTCAAGTGCTTTGGATGGTGGTATTCCAGAGGATGTATGGATAGATAAAAAGGTAAACTACTCATTTCTGAGAACGTTTGGTTGTGAAGCATTTGTCCATATTGATAAAGATAATAGAACAAAGCTTGAAGCTAAATCCAAGAAATGTACCTGTTATCACACAGCTTGTAGTTGTCCCTAGTGGTATGCCATCCGGGATGGTAGAGGAGATGGACAACTAAAGAGGTGACCCAAGAGATGCCATGGTTCCCAATGCAAGGTGGGAGTCACATCAACCGAGGCACTCTTCACTTTAGATCTATATGAATCAAGACCTAAGGGGAGACCCTATTACCAATCAAAGATGATTGGACCCAAACAAAGGTTCCTAGGGATAAGTAAATAATGAGTTACGGAAACCAATGCAAGGTTAAGTGGACCTAGAAGTTAAAGTATGGTTGATGGTGGTTTGAGAGATGATTAGTGTTTCAACCAATATATGATTTAGGCCACATGATTAGTTATAATGACAAGATCTAGTACCATGTGTTACACACGTGGGACCTACTTTCTTGAGATATGTGAATGGTTCAAATGGGACCCACAAGGTGAAATTAAGGGATACAATTGGTACTAGTGGATATGTAATGAGTAGATCTATGGATCTAAGTTGAAATTAGGAATACCCACATATGGGATCTGAGGTTTGACACAATTCCCAAGGAGTGCGACTTGCCTAAGGAGGACTAGTGCCTTGTTGGATGGGTTAATGGAGTCAAATGATATGTCAAAGTGTAGATTGGGATACCTAGCATGCAAATCAAGTGGGCTAATTGGGATATGATGGTTGGATTTTGCTAGATCTAGGGTTTCATGATATGACCCAAGTGGACCACAATCCCTTAAAATAAGGAATGCTACCCCCAAGGAAGATTGTCACAAAATGATACTCTAGACCTAGGTTTCAAGGTATGCCCGTTCCAAATCCACAAAAATCTCAACTACCCACGTCCTCAAAGTGGGCAAACTCAATCACCCAAGGAAGTGCGACCTTGCTCAAGGAGGTCTAAAAGATGGGAAAGGGGTGTCAAAACAAGTCCAATGGCCACCAAATTGTAGATCCAAGTAGTTTAAGCAATGATATATGTGGATCTAGAAAATCAAGACAATCCAAGGGTTAAATCTTACTAGATCTGAGTTTTAAGGTGCCAAGTAGTCCAAAATGGGGTTTTAATCCCTTGAAATGTGGAATGATGCCCACAAGGTAGAAATAACCAAAGTAAGAGTCTAGGGGTAGGTTATCAAATATGTAGATTGCAAATCAAGTGGGATCTCACCTATCCATATGCTAGATCTAACCAAACAAGCCTCTCCCAAGGAAGTGCGATTTGCCTCAAGAGGGCTATATTGCCTTGAAAAGTGTGTCAATTTAAACCCAATCGCCACCAAACTATAGATCACCCTAGGGGTGGATGCTATAGAGGTGGGTTTTTAATATCTCTTCAAAAGCAAGGCTATATCTAAGTAGATCTAAGAAAAACCAAAATGAGGGTTTTGATTAATTAGGGTTTTTATGATCTAGAAATTATGGATGATTCAAAGAAGAAGAAGATCATACCTTTGGAGCATACCTGGATGAAGAGATGAATGCTAGTTGAGATGAGGATTAGTTTTTCCAAAGATCAAATGGAGAATTTTTTAAGCCCTTTTGCCAAATCGATTTTTCCAAGCTACATATGTGTCTCTCTAACCTATCAAAAGCAAGGAGCAAAGCATCAATCAGTTTAACATGTTGAAGGTAGATACAAGCAAGAAAGAGATAAGCAAAGAATAGTTGGTGCAAAGACAAAACCACTCCCTGTTTAACCCAAAACGTCCTCCTCCAAGCTTGAAGGGCAAGCCTCCCCACCAATTCGCACTTGTTGAAGAAGTCTTCTCCACCTATAAAAAGATATGGCAAATATGCAAGATAGCTAAAATAGATCCTCCAGTGCAATGGATAAAAGCATTTACAATCAAAGCAACCAACATCCACTCCAACCCAAGCATGTACTCCAGAAGATAGAAATTTTATTCCAAGAGCCAAGAGCCAAAAATTTCTAGATGATTTTACAATGAGAGGCTCTCTCCTTAAATAGGATGGAGAGAGACCATAATCCTAACCACTTTTTACATGAGTGGCTAAGATTAAAAGATCAAAAGATCTAATCAATGGTTGAGATGAGCTCAACAATAAAATACATGGATCAACCATAAAATATAACCATAAGTGGACAAAATCGCCCTAGGAGAGGGGATCCCACCAAATCATGATGACAAAATATAACAATAAGCTTATGGTGGGTCCAAGGGGTAATTTTAGCCACCCTTGGTCAATCCCCATAGCACAATAATAATAAAATAGTCATAAAAGTACCAAATCATGCCTCTATAGACAAATCGTGGGCCTTAGGAGGCCTCAGAAATCATCAGAAAATGCCATAAGTGATGGATGTGGGCCCCGATGAAGCAGAAACTCATGGAGAAGGTGTGTAAGACATCCCACTCATCATCACTAATCATCCCATGCCAAAAATTTGCCTCAGTAGCCCAAATCGAATTCCTTTGTAGCCATTTCTACTAATCCAAAACTACCTCGGGAAGCGTGTACCTGCCCCAAATTGCCTCCTGGCATGCCTGCACTGTCAAGGTGAGGGAACTTGTGTGTCCGGGAGGGGGGTAATATGGTAAAAACAAGTGGCTGGACCACCCCCTCCATCATCAGCGCCCTAGGTGAACCAAATAAAACCCAACTCTGCTCTGACAGGGTCTTTGACAGACCAAAACTGCACTAGGACAGCCTACTGAGGCTCAATCATCACTATAATTTCCCGGAATTGAAAGTAGACTATCTCATTGGACTTAGAAGGTCTAAAACTATCCAAGATGTGTACTCATACACCATATGGATCTCTGCATGATCATATAATATATCCAATATACCGGAACAGGTGAAATAATAATAATCTATAAATGATCAAATAATGTTGAAAACCAATAATCAACATCATAAACCTATATTTGATGCATAGAACCATCATGTACATGTACATAGACCATATATCATCTATATGAATCATCACAAGGTCCAACAATCTCATGTCCTATGATTGACCTTGGTCAAACTAAGTTTGACCAGGTCAATATTGACCAAATATAACTCAGATTACCATCAGAAGCTGTTGCAAAGTGTCAAAGGTTAATGCATGCTCTACAACTCATTCAAATAGCAATTATAATAAAAAGTAATCATTACTGGCGATCTACCAACAAATATATAGTGTCATTAATTATTACTATGACTCAAACTAGACTTTCAAGACCATACTTACTTCATAGTTGTGATCAATTTGATAGTGAAGGGTGAAGGCTAAAAATGAACTGGCTAGGCCAAAGGGTGATTGACTGACTTAACATTGTGACACTTTGGATATGGGAAAGGGAATACACACCATAGTATATACTGAATGAGCAACAACACAGGGAATGGTGGTGTCTCACAAATGGATAAGTTGTTTAGAGAGTGCTTATTCAAATTAGGCATCATGTCTACATCAAGTTGATCCAGGTTCATTAGGATCATTCAATTTCATTTTATGGCCTTTCTGGCCTACATAACCCTTCGTATCTCAGGTGTGTTGATAAGAACAACTAGTTGCAGCTTGCATCTAGGGTATGTTTTTTATACATATATAAGGTCAGCAATTGTTTAGATATAGCTTTTAAGAATCATTGCTTTTTGGACCTTTCTTATACTCTTCGAGGAGTATTTTTTAGCAGTTCATCGCTCTTGCCCTTTTTAGTTTCCATGGGCGGATTTATCAGTTTCCATAAGTAGTACATGAGCTTTCAGTTTTAGCCAACAACATCTCAAGTGACTAGGGGGAGTTTGAGCCAATGCCAAACATCGGGACAACCGACCAGAATGATTTAGGCCTACAATCCAACTCACCAAAGGTAAATTTTGTCACCAACTCAGAGCTGAGACACAATAAACCGGGAAGCCCATCCAATACAGAGGCTACAGTGGGGAAAGATCCTCCATGCCACTAGTCAAGTAGTAAGTTAGGGTGATAAACTAAAAGGTAGGAAGTGGATGGATGAAGATAATGAATAATGGAGCCAACACTAGCAAGCCAAGGTATGGTGGAATGATCACCTCTATTCTCCCTAGGGAGGGTAAAACCAATGAGTATGAATAGTGAACTTCTAAGTCTGAGTAAGGATAGTAGAATATATATAATAAGATTAACCAGGTCCACATATCTATATGATCACCAGATCATGACACTAAGTGCTAAGACATGCCATAAGAATGAATATAAAAGCAATATAACCATGACAACAAAATATACCTGTTGAGTCATATACCTGAATGCTCATATTCTGATCCATCATCTGTCCTCTGAAACTACTAGTGTAACTCTGGGCACTACTGACTGCTCTGCATAAATGGTATAATGGCTACATCGGTCATCTCTCTGAGTGTCCCGAGACTTAGTCATAGCATGGGGAATACATATGCTGTCCAAAATCTGATACTGATCCATAGATAGATGCTCATCTCATCATCTCAATGTAAAGGAACTGGCTGAAAAGTGCCCTGGAATCTGAAAAATAATGTATGGTAACCCGACTACTATATATGTGGTAACAATACCTTTATTCGATATGGGGTTGATGAATTTGATTATCACTTATGGGATTATGAAAATAACAAAATCATCAGGAGTAGAGATGTGATATTCAATGAAAAGGTCATGTATAAAGATCAGTTGCTGGGAAAGAAATAGGAAAAGGAAAACACAAAGTACACAATAATTGATGAAATTCAAGAAAATGAAGTTCCAAAGGTGCCAGAAAATCAAGAACAACAACAAGTACCTGCAATCGCAAGAAGATATACCACGTTAAGTAGACTCCCTGAATGATTCTCTCCTTCAATGTATTATTTGTTGATGACTGATGCTGGTGAACTAGAATGTTATGAAGAAGCAATGCAGGTGGAAACTAGAAAGAAGTGGGAGCAAGGCATGAATGAGGAGATGGACTCATTGGTAGGAAACCAGACTTGGGATTTGGTTTAGTTGCCTGCTGCTAAAAGAGCATTGCAGGACAAATGGATTTATAGGTTGAAGGAAGAAGAAGGAGGAAAGAAGTGGTACAAGGCCAGACTTGTTGTAAAGGGGTTTGCACAGAAGAAAGGTATAGATTTTGATGAAATATTTTCTCCTGTTATTAAGATGACTTCAATTAGGACTATCTCAAGTCTAGTGGCGGTAGAAGATTTGCATCTTGAACAGTTAGATGTAAAAATAGTCTTTCTCCATGGGGATTTGGAGGAAGAGATATATATGCAGCAGCCGCAAGGGTATGAGGTCAAAGGTAAGGAGAACTTGGTATGCAGGTTGAAAAAGAGTTTGTATGGCTTGAAGCAAGCTCCAAGGAAGTGGTATTTAAAATTTGACAGGTTTATGACAGAACAAGGTTATAGTAGATGTCATTATGACCACTGTGTTTATTTCAAGAAGCTAGACAATGAAAGATATATTATCTTGTTATTGTATGTGGATGACATGCTTGTTGCAGGGTCTAACATGAAGGATATAAATGTACTCAAAAGGAAGCTAGCTAATTCATTTGCGATGAAGGATTTGGGTGCTGCAACACAAATCCTTGGTATGAGAATAACGAGAGACAGGAAAAATCGCAAATTGACATTGTCTCATAGTGAGTACATACAAAAGGTGTTGGAGAGGTTCATAATGCATAATGCAAAACCAGTAAGTACACCTTTGGCTAGCCATTTCAATCTAAGTAAGGAAATGTGTCCCAAGACACATGAAGAGACAGATTACATGTCCAAGATTCCCTATCAATCAACAGTTGGTAGCTTGATGTATGCCATGGTGTGCACAAGACCAGATATTGCACAAGCAATGGGAGTTGTGAGCAGATATATGAACAATCCAGGTAAAAAACATTGAAAGACAGTACAGTGGATTCTCAAGTATTTGAGAGGTACTACCACTCAGGCATTATGTTTTGGAGGTTCAGACACTGTTCTATAGGGATATGTTGATGTAGATATGGTAGGTGATAAGGATAGCATGAGGAGCACCACAGGGTATGTGTTTATTGTAGGTGGAACAACAGTAAGTTGGATTTTGAAACTGCAGAAGGTTGTTGCACTTTCAACAATAGAAGCAGAGTATGTTGCTGTTATAGAGGCTAGTAAAGAGATGATTTGGTTGCAAAGGTTTATGGAGGAATTGGGTAAGAAGAAGAAGGATAGCGGGTTGTACAGTGAAAGCCAGAGTGCCATTCATCTTGCAAAGAACTCAGCATTCCATTCCAGGACTAAACATATACAACTCAAGTACCATTGCATACGCTATGTTCTGGAAGATGAACTGTTGAAGCTGGAAAAGATACACACTAGCCAGAATCCTGCAGACATGTTCGCAAAGGTAGTGACCAGAGAGAAACTGAGTTCCTGCTCAGTTTCAGTTGGCCTTCTAGCATGAAGGTGAAGAGGAGAAAGTTGCCAAGTCCAAGTCCAGCAGCAGTGGAGTTGTTGTGATCAGTCTCCAAGTGGGAGATTGTTGGTTATGGTGCCTGATCTCCAGATTCAAAGATATTATTATTCAGCCGTGTTCGTATCCCAGGTTTGGTTATGATCCCAGCACGATCCCCAGGGTGTCTGGGGGAGTGGTTGCACTCCCCCGGCTGGGGGGCACGAGGGCCAATGGGCCCTCGAGGAAAATTTTTGGGGCTGTTTTCGCCACCAGTTTTCGGGCCCATGGTTTTGGGTAACCCGTGGTATTTTCCCATTGTATTTCCCTTATAAAAAAAATACATTGTAACACGGATAGGGTTGATGTATTAGGTTTTATGCATTGTAAAGATCTCTGAGATCAGAAGAGAGACTGTGAGACAGTGAAGAGGAAGACTTGCAGCGGTTGTGCTACAGGTTGTATCCCTTCACTTTGCTGGACGAAATAATAATAAGGACTGGCAACTTTAGTGTGGATGTAGCCTAATTTGGGTGAACCACGATATATCTGTGTCTCTCTTGTAATGTGTATGTGTGATTATATTTGCATTTATGTTTATTGTTATTGCTCTGCGATCCTGTTTTTCTAACAAATAGATTTAGGAATGTTCGTCTGGTTCACTTTTATTAAACCCCTTTGTCATCTTTTGAATTTACTGAACATAAAAAAAATCAAAGCTTGGGGGTGGTGGACCAAATGAATTACTTGCTTGCTCGGATTGATCGCCGGTTTGCTGGCTGGGTATTGAGTCCTTCCTACTATGTCTTTCCTTTTCGGAGAAAGCTCGTATCTACCAGTTAGATCTTCTTACTTATCCCTCCCCGTCTCTTTTTCTATTTCTGTATTCACTCCCATCATTTTACATCATGCTGGTGCTTTGATAACAAAGGATATGACTAGATACAGAGGTTGTCATTTTCATGACTTGGATGTGGTCAACCATCATTACTCAGTATGTTTACTTGTGGTCAACCATCATTATCCAGTAGGGATACTCTGAACCGTTCCATCGATTTTACTGAAAAGATGTCCTCAACTACGAATTATTCCTTTTGTAGGGAGAATGATTTGATTGAAAATTCAAACAAAGAATTTAGTAATTACCTCTTATGCTTAGCGTACCTTTGCTGTTGACGTGGATGTTTTCCGCACAAACCCAAGGTTCGGTAGTTGGTTGTTTCTTCATCTGTAGTTTTATTTGGCATATCCGTAGTTGTGCTTCTATGATTCTTTTGCTGCCTCGCTTGTTTTTTGTTTTACTTGGATTAATTTTTGCTTCTTGATTTTTGTGCTAGCTCGCTTGATGTTTTCTTTTGCTTGGTTGAATTTGCTTCTTGAGTCTTGTTCTGGCTCGCTTGATATTTGCTTGTGCATGGCGGCTGGCTCATTTGATGGTTTCTTCTGCTCGATTGAATTGTTTTCCTCCTTTTTTTTATGTGTTCCCTGGCTGGATTTTTGCTGCTGCATGATAATCATGTCTTCTTCCTTTTATTTCTGTAGTGTTGGTTCATTTTGTAACGATATTTTCTATGTTATTATTATTATTATTATTATTATTTTTTTCTTTTAAAAAAAAAATCAGTGGTCATGTATGTCCTCTATCAGCATTAGATTTTTCTCATAGAGGGTTTGTGTGAATTCCTCCCCTGATTGCAGTTTCTTATATAATTTGAGTCTCTGCCCATTCACCCATAGGGAATTCAGTCTCATCTATGGTCTTGATTTTGACTGCGCCATTGTCATAAATTGTATCAATAATGTATGGTCCAAGCCATCTTGTGGTGAGTTTGCCTTGAAATATTTGAAATCGAGAATCACATAGCAGCGCCCAATCTCCTTCTATGAAATTCTTTTGTTTGATGTTCTTGTCATGCCATTTATTTCTCCGTTGCTGGATAACTTCAGTGTGGGCAAGGGTTTGTTGGCGGTGCTCATCTAGCTGATTTAGTTGGAGCATATGCTCTTCTTGGATTTACGAAAGTTGCATGTTTAGATGGGTTGCAATTCTTAATGTCTTGATTTCAAATTCAATATGGAGCATTACGTTTTTTCCATATACCAACTCATAGGGGGTAAAACTTGTCGTTGTTTTCCATGTTGTGGTATAAGCCCAAATTGCTTGACTTAACCTATCTGCCCAATCCCTTTTATGTAATTGTACTTTTTTTCTTAGAATCTTTTCAAGTTCTCTGTTTGTAACTTCAGCTTGACCATTAGCTTGTGGGTGGTAGGAGGAGGACCTTCGATGTTTAATTTTGTTTCTTCAAAGTGTGAAAATCCTCACAGCAGATCTAAGAGATGATGTATACCTCACAACAAAGTAATTGATTAAGCAAGAAAATATAAGAAGAGTGGTCAATGCAATATAATGAGCAACATAATAATAATACAGTAGAACTTGGATATAATAAAAAATACTTCACACAAACTAATTAATTAATCACAATATGGACAAATAAATAGTACAATGCATGAGGATTCGAATGCCTAAGGTGGCAATTCAAATTAGCCTTCATGGAGTGATCAAAAGATCACTGGAGTGTCATCAAAGCACAACTAGTAGTCTATCTTATCATCAGTGGAGTCATCAATGCTCAAGTAACTATCAACCATCAGTCAAACTGAGTCTAACTGAGTGTGGTAGGTGTAACTAGAACTAATTGAATGAAGGAGGCTCAGTGGAGGGAACATGAGGAGCTAACTGAAGTCAGAACGGGAAGTCAAGTCTCACTGGAGGTCCATCGGAGTGACAAGGTCAGTTAAGAGTCAGTTAATCCTTAAATCAAGGAAGGAACTGAAGATAACTGAACTAAACTGAAGTGGTAGGTAATAAGGGCGCCTTTCTCAACTAGTATATAAAAGGAGGGCGCACTAAGCTCTAGTAGGGCTGAAACTGAGTGGAAGGAAGCTCCGGGGGCTAGCTAACTAAGGGCTAGGTGCTGGGACTGATGACTGGGATGCATGAAAACCCTAAAAGTGCATGCATGACTGAAAATGCAAATAATGAAAATGCTGCTAGGACTAGCATGGAGTATAGGAATATCCTAACACCCCCCCTTAATCTATTCTGGGCCCTGGTAATTGAGACCAAAGGTCACCCAATACAATGAATAATAATAACAGTCAATAAACCAAGGAAATGGGAAAAATTTCATGGAAAAAATACTCCCTCCTCAAAATAGACTGTAAGGCACACACAAAAATAAATGCTCCAAACTCAAGCAGGTGTGATGCTTGGTCATATGTTTGGAGGTATCTTCTTCTTGGGAAGAAGTGGATCATGCTCAGAAAGTATGTGCTTGTACTTGCTCTTCAGATCGAATGTGATGAGAACAAATCCAAAGGTATGAGGATGATCCTTGAACCTGTGATTCGAATTAGTTGAGGTAGGATCAAATCTATGAATGTGCAGATAGTATTTTGTCTTCTCCTTCGAACCATCATGGGTGATATTATGCCAAAAACAACCATCAAATAATAATGATTGCTTGGAATCCAAATCAGCTCCAAGACTTGATAAATGGTTTCTTGAGATCTCCTTTGAACCAACAGGGGTGAGATCAAAACCATCATATGCATGAGAAATTATCCCAAGTAGCAATTTCTTAGAATCCAAATTAGATCCAAGACTTGAATCATGGTTTCTTGAGATCTCCTTTGAACCATAAGAGGTGAGATCAAAACCAGTAAATGCATGAGAAATTATCCCAAGCGAATGGCCATGGTTTCTTGAGATCTCCTTTGAACCAGCAGGGGTGAGATCAAAACCATGATGTGCATGAGAAATTATTTGAAGCGAATGGAAATGGCCATATTCTTCAATAACCTTCTGAAAGCATGGAATAATGATCATATAGTAGTAAATAAGAGGTGATTGCTAGAGGAGAGTGAATGCATTACCTCCAATAGTTTATTTGACCTCCGAAACATTCAATAGATCATGATGCAGATCAACAGACTCTAGTGCAAGAGATGATTTAGGACCTTCTCCAATATCTAGAGTGTGAGCTGGCACATTATTCAAAATAGAAGAAATTTGGAGTATGAGTGTAGAATCTGCAAGTTCTTCTTCTTTTTGGACAACTTCAATATGAGATATGTTTGATACCGATTCATGATCAATGAGATCATCAAGGAGGGAGAATGCATCACTTTGCGTGCTCTTGAAGGGGTTTGGACCAATTCCTTCATTCTGTGTGCCAAAACTTTCATCCAGGTGAGCCCATAACTCTTTTGGAGTTTTAATATCAATGAATTTGTGTTTCATGTGTAGAGGCATAGCAAACATCATGGATTCACAAGCTCTGTCACCTTCAATTAACTAGTCATACTCTTCTTCAGAGGATTCAAACTCTCTTTCAAAACAATAATCAAAGAGACCATTTCTCTTCAAATGTGCTATCATATTCGGTTTCCATTCATCATAGTTGAATAGAGAAAGAAGATCATAGTTGAATGGAGAAAGATGAGGGATTTATTTTGAATTCATTGAAGCTGTAGAAGACATGCAAAAAAAATAGAGAATATCTACAATTGCTACTGCTGCATAAATGCAGAAACTACTGCAACTGCTGCACTCGAAATCTTGATAATAACCTACAAAAAACTCTCAGGAATGGAGATAAACAATACTTTCAACATGATCTGATACCATGTGAAAATATTCACAGCAGATCTAAGAGATGATGTATACCTCACAAGAAAGTAATTGATTAAGCAAGAAAATAGAAGAAGAGTGGTCAATGCAGTATAATGAGCAACATAATAATAATACAGTAGAACTCAGATAGAAGAAAAAATAATTCACACACACTAATTAATTAATCACAATATGGACAAATAAACAGTACAATGCATGAGGATTCGAATGCCTAAGGTGGAAATTCAAATTAGCCTTCATGGAGTGATCAAAAGATCACTGGAGTGTCATCGGAGCATAACTAGTAGTCTATCTCATCATCAGTGGAGTCATCAATGCTCAAGTAACTGTCAACCATTAGTCAAACTAAGTCTAACTGAGTGTGGTAGGTGTAACTGGAACTAACTAAACGAAGGAGGCTCAGTGGAGGGCGCGTGAGGAGCTAACTGAAGTCAGAATGGGTAGTCAAGTGTCACTGGAGGTCCATCGGAGTGACAGGGTCAGTTAAGAGTCAGTTAATCCTTAAATCAAGGAAGGAACTGAAGATAACTGAACAAAACTGAAGTGGTAGGTAATAAGGGCGCCTTTCTCAACTGGTAGATGAAAGGAGGGTGCACTAAGCTCTAGGAGGGATGAATCTGAGTGGAAGGAAGCTCCCGGGGCTAGCTAACTGAGGACTAGGTGCTGGGACTGATGACTGGGATGCATGTAAACCCTAAATAATGCATGCAAACCCTAAAAGTGCATGCATGACTAAAAATGCAAGTAATGAAAATGCTGCTAGGACTAGGATGGAGTATAGGAATATCCTAACACAAAGTTGGTACTCAATGAGGTTTGATGTAAAATGCTTCCCTTGGTTAGAAACTAATTCTTTGGGAACTCCAAATATCTGTAATATTTTTTTTTGTGAAGAATTTTGCTACATTTTTTTCATTAGCTGCTGCAAGAGCTGCAACTTCGGCCCATTTTGTAAGGTCATCAATGCAGACTAGAATGTAGTTCTTCTGATTTGACAGGGGATTGAATGGACCAACAAAGTCAAATCCCCACTTTTCAAATGCTTGCAAAGAAATTTGGGGATGTAGAGACATTTCTTCTCTTTGTGTAGGCTTCCCCATTCATGGACAGTAATCACAATGTGATACATAATTGTAGGAGTCCTTGTGTAGCGTTGGCCAGTAGTATCCAGTTTGCAGTACTTTGTACGTTGTCCTTTTTGCTGCATAATGGAATCCATAAGGTTCATTGTGAGTAGCATGGAGTATGTCATGGACTTCATCTTCTCAAATGCATCTCAATATTTGGTCTGGTCCCTTTTTAAAGAGCATTCCTTGTATCCAAGTATAAGTTGCACTTTGCCTTATGATTCTGCACTTCTCTTTATAGGTATAATGCTGTGGAAATTTTCTAGATACCAAGTAGTTATCTATATCAACAAACCATGGGCTTTGTGTGGAGATTGCAAAGAGGTTTTCATTGGGGAAGTGATCATTTACCAACTCATTGTCCTGTCCATGGGTCAGTCTAGACATAAAATTGATTACCACATTATGCTTTCCTGGTTTGTCCAGGATTGTTATGTCAAATTCTTGCAAGAGGAGCAACCATGTAATAATTCTAGCACTAGTATTTGGTTTATTCATGAGTTATCTGATTGCAGAATGATCTGTATGGACAAAGACTGGGTACCTAGTGATGTAGTGCCTGAATTTGTTTATAGCATGTATGATAGCCAAAAATTCTTTTTCTGTGACTGTGTAATTGAGTTTTGCTCCTGCCAAGTTTTTGCTAATGGAATAGATTACATATGGTTTCTTTTCTTCTTCTTGCTCGAGGACTGCCTTGATGGATTTTTCTGAAGCATCCGAGTGGATGTGAAATGGTAGTGTCTAGTTGGGTCCTTGAAGGACTACGGCCGTGATTGTATTCTCTTTGAGTTGATCAAATGCTGACATACAATGTTTGGTCCAGATGAATTCTGTATCTTTTTTCAAAAGGGAAAACATAGGCGCAACAATTTTGTTGTAATTTTTTATAAACCTTTTGTAGTAGCATGTTTTCCCAAGGAAGCTGCGCACATCCCTTAGTTTGAAAGGTGGGGGAAGTATTTTAATGACAATGACTTTTGCTTGATCTACTTCAATACCCCTTTGGGAGATATGGTGTCCTAGAACTATGCCTTCTTGCATCAACATCCTGCATTTATCATTGCTGAGGCATAAACTCATTTCAATGCATTTTTTTAGGACCAATTCTAGATGCTGTAATGCTTGGTAAAAAATTTTCCCATACGGTGTGAAGTGTTCCATGTATACTTCCATCTGGTCATTGATAAAATCGAAGAATATACTCAAAATAGCCCCTTGAAATGTTGTTGGGGCATTATATAGTCCGAAAGGTAGTACTCTGTATGCATATGTGCCCCATGGGCAGGTAAATGTGATTTTATCTTGGTCAGTAGGGTGGATTTGGATCTGGTTGTATCCACTAAATCCATCCAAAAATGAGAAGAACTTGTTTCCAGGCAGGGTGTCCAACACTTGGTCAATAAATGGTAGAGGGAAGTGGTCTCTTTTAGTTTCTTTATTAAGTTCCTTGTAATCTACATAGATCCTCCACTTCCCTCCTTTCTTAGGGACTATTAACAAGGGTGAGACCCACTCACTGTCTGAGATCGGGTAGATGAATCCTGCATCCAATAACTTTTGTAGTTCCATTTTAACTATATCTTTTAGTGCTGGATTCATCCTTCTTTGGGGTTGTCTGATAGGTACAATTCCCTCTTTGATATATATATATATATATATATATATATATATATATATATAATGCTTGAAAATAGCTGGGTGTATGACCCTCATATCATTATAGCTCCATGAAAAAGCCTTGCTGTTTTCTAAGAGTACTTTAATGAGTTGCTGCTCCTATTCTGGCTCCAAATTTGCATTAATATTGACTGTTTTCTAAGGGAGTATCTCTACAATTTTAACCTGTGGTGGCTGTTGTTCAATGGAGAGTATTTTCGTCCACATTTTGTCAGTATTGACAAGATAATTCAACACTTCCTGTCATTGCCCTGTTTCAAAAATTTCTTCAAGCATATCATGATTAGGATAAGCATTTTGAATAAATTTAGCTAAATGACCATCTTCATCGTTAGATTTTAGAGTTAGATTCGTTTCTATGGTGAGAATAGGTTGTATGTTTTGGTCATTTATATCGTCATAGTCATTCATCCAATTTTGATATTCTGTGTCTATAGACCTTTTTGTTGGTGGGTATATTGTGATCTTTTTCCTAGCTTGTCCACTTGTAATTGTCGTATTGCCGGATCGACAGCCTATATAGGCGTCTGCTGTCTCCAGACATGGACTCCCTAGGATGATTGGGTATCCAATGAGCTTACTCTTGACTTCTATAACTATGAAATCAGCTGGATACTCCCAGGATTCAATGTTGATGATGATATCCTCCAAGATTCCTTCAGGTTTGACAGTGGATGTGTCAGCAAGTTGTAGTACTGTACTGGTTGGTCTGATTAATGATTGGAGACCTAAGGCTAACATTGTATCCTTTTTCATAATGTTTATTGTAGCTCCTAGGTCGATTAGACTGCTTGAAATAGGTTTGTTGTTTATGGTTACATTGACAATAGGGATTCTCAGGTCGAGGTATTTAGGGTTAACAATGATTCCTAACATCAGGTCTGCTAGTTGGCCTACCATGTTTATGGTTGGTGGATATCGTTTCCTTCACCTAGGTTTCTTTAATCAGTTTTATTTTATAAATTTATTACTTATTGGAACATCTCTTATTGCTTGTAAAATGGGAATTTGAATGCTTACATGTTTTAATTCATTAAGTATAGCATTCTCTGCCTCTTCTTTGGTACTTTGTTTCAGTTTCTCAGGGAATGGAGGGTTTCTATTTGGTAATTGAAGTTGATATTCTTCTTCCTGGTGGTGTGTCACTGTGGGTTGCTGGGGTTCTAGAGATATGGGTTGCATGATATGTATGTTCTTGATTATTTTGTGGATCCCTACAGTGTCTTGCCAAATATGAGATTGATTTCATTTAATTCTATTGCATCCACGACATAGGTAGGAAATTGTACTACTTCATTGTTGTAGGGTTGTTGTTTCCCCGTTCTATTGTTTTTTGGCTTTGGAATAGGTTGAGTAGGTATTGGAGGCAGTATAGGGGGCGGTTGGTTATGTTGAGGCGGAATTATGAGTGGTTGTTGCAATGGCGTCCTCCAATTTGTTGAATAGGGATATGGATGCCCATAGTACACCTGTGGCTGAGAAAAAGGTTGGGGGTATGGAGAGTACGACTGGGTGTAATATGGCTGTTGGTACAGTGTTTGGTTTTGATGCCATTGGCTTGGAAATTGTTGTGGGTTCCATGTTATTGGTGCCAAAGGATTCCAATTCTGCTGATTATTCCCTTGATTAAAATATGTTTGGTTGTTGGATTGGAAGGGCCTAACAAAATTGTTCCATAGTACCTTATGATGTGGGATCCTATATGGATACTTTGCATGACGGTAGTAAATGGAATTTATCTGTGGTATGATCATCGGTGCATATCCCACATATATCTATTGTATTTAATGGGCATTGTCCCTTTTCATGTTTCTTTCTACATCGTGGGAAAAATAATGTTAGTTCCTAGTTGATATCGTCTTGTTTCTTTTTTATTTGGAGTGCATCTAACTGCATAGCTAAGGAATGAAGGATGTCTGTCTTCATATCATCTAGAAGGTTTCCTAAGTCGGACTTTGTGAGGCTTGGGATTGAAAAGGATGATCCTCCTACTAATGGATGTGTATCCCATATTCCATTTTTTCCTTTTCTGGATCTAGAATAATTCTTGAATATTTGTAGGATTTGATCATAGGTTTTATGGAACATATCTCCATCACCTAACAGGTTCAATACCTCAAGCTATTCCTCCTTGATTCCTCTAAGAAGCACTAGTTTCAATGATTCCTGATCCAGGGTACAATGGCTAGCCCATTTATAACTGAGTTGAAAGCGTTGTGCATAGTCTTCTAGGGATTCTTTTTCTCCCTGTTGCATCCTGAAAATCTCATCCCTTGTGTCTCTTGCTTTACAATAATCCCTATATTTTTCCAGGAAGGCTTGTTTCATCTAGTCTCATGTGAAGATACTCATAAACCATCTGAGTGATAAATATTTTAATGTAGAAGGAAAGAGTCTCAGTTTTTGTGCATCAGTGGTATAACCAAAGGACCTGCAGACCACCTCAAATTCAAACAAGAATGTGTCAGGTTCCTCTAAGGTTAATTCATGGAAGTTTGGTAGATTATTGGGATTGATATTTTTCATTCTAGCATCCCCAAGAGGTACACTTATGGGGAATGTAAACAGTTCTCTGTGTTCTTCCTCCTCATCCGTCATAGTAGTGTCTGAGCTAGAGCTAACGGAGAATTTATCATGGTCTCGATTGTAGTTGGAATCAGCTTCTTCGTTGGAGTTGAGGAATTCAAATTGAGAGTGTTCAGAATTGCTATTGCTCATAGGATGGTTAGGCAAAAAGCGTCCAAATTCATCCCTCTTTCGTCGAGGCATTCATGGTATTTTTTTATGATTTTTTAATAAGATGTCTCTTATAGTTTAAGCACCTCCCCTACAACGACGCCAAAAAGTGGTGGACTCCAGGAATGTGTACCTTGTTGAGGTATATATACCAGAAGTATACTTTAAATATCGACCACGGAGCGTACAAACTTAAGAGGTACTAAACACTATATGTGCACTATGAGATAATATTCATCATTCTAAGTGTCCTGTGTATCCTAAAGGATACTCTAAGAAAACATGAAGTATTTTTATATGGAAATTGGAAAGCATGAAATGACCTAAGAAAGCTGGATGTAGTATTTTGTAAAAGCAAGAAATGAAGACATGTAAATCCTATTTTATTAATGAAAGCATGTAAATCCTATTTTATTAAAGCAGGAAATGAAAGCATGTAAATACTATTTTATTAAAGCAGGAAATGAAATGTAATGTACCAACTTAGGATTTGGCACACTAACTCGAGACTTCTTAAAAATTGGGTAAAACAATGATTGTGGAAGCTAGAATTGCTAGATATGGGAAAGGTCAAAGGATATGGATGGATGAAAGGTTATGATCTGAGTTTATACCTCTGCACAATGTACTGAGACCATTTATGTTTCAAGAACATCCCGTGTGAACTCTACTCCAATGCTCCTGGCGTTCTCAACATATGCAGACTAGTATGGGTAGGGAAATTGACTGAAAGTTGGAGAAGGTTGTTGCAGACATCATAGCGGCTAATAATAATTCATTTACAGTCATATAATCATAAAATAACATTTCAGAAAGTTGTATGCAGATCTGGGCAAGTATGATAACAAAACTAGTAAAATAGCAATTTAGGATAGCTCAACTAATTTGACTTGTGGACTCCCAAAAAATGCTCAAAGGTAGTCAAAATTAAGAAACAGTGGTTGTATCATGATATGTGATATAGTATCTAACTACAGGAACTAGAATGACTTCATTTGGACCTTTACTCATTTATTTATGAACCATTCATTTAAAGGTAGTCAAAATCTAGCTAAATCTAGCAGGGGTGCATAAATTGGAGAATAATTCAGAGTTCTATAATTTGTATTGAAGTGAATAATACTAGAAAATTACACACTCTGTTATTACATCAGAAATAGGCCATGATGCCTCTTAGAAGATGATAGAAGAGTCTCTCCTCTTGCACATAAGAAATAAGCTGTAGAATAGAAGGAGGAGGGAGGGTTCGATTTCTGACTTTGGTGAATATGGTTCTGAACTTCTGTTTCAACCTAAGAAGCTTCAATACTCTATTATAACATCAGGGATAGGCCAAATTTTTTCTCAAAACACCATGGAAAAATATCTCTTCTTCTACATGAGAAACTAGCTCTAGAAATCCATAGGAAGCTTGGAGATTCGAACTCTGGAATGGATGATGCTTTCTATGATCTTCAAATTCGATTTGATCAACTACAGGACCCGCAAATAAAATTAATGACAATGGATGAATGCCATCATCCTCTCACAAAAAGCTGGGGCACATCTCCCATGCTTGACTAGGGCACATCTCCCAAGTCTCAGATGCACAAATGCATTCATAAAATTTCTCAAACTAGCAAAAGATGTGAAATGGAGTTGGAATCCTTATTTTATAGAATTCATGTTGACCTGTTGAGCAAGTTACTTGGATTGGTGACCTGTGAGAATAGGTCACCCATGAGTGGACATACTTTCCTTGCTTTGCTTTGGCTTTTCTTCCTTTCCCACTTTTTCTTCCTTTCCTTCCTTTCTAAACTTTCATTCTTTCAAAACTTTCCTGCTTTTCCAACTTGCCTGCTTTTCCTGAAACAAGCCTCTTTTCTGCATTTTAGCAACATTTTTGGACTCTATTGTTTACTTGAATTCTACCCCAAGTAATTCCTCCAACCTTATCCACCAATTCGAATTAGTGGGCCATGTTCTTCATTTATTCAGCATAATAAATAAAAATATTAATTGCATCAATAATAATAAATGCTCCATTAATTATTTATTCCAAAGTGGGTAGCATCTATAGATAAAATTAAATGCACACTCCTAATTAATTAATTGCCTCATCTTAACCCCTTATTAATTAATTAATTCAATATGTCACTAGGATCCATGGGGTTCGATCTTCTTCATGGTGCTGTCAAAATGGGAACATGAACCAAAAGCATGTAAATCCTATTTTATTAAAGCAAGAAATGAAAGCATGTAAATCCTATTTTATTAAAGAAGGAAATGAAAGCATGTAAATCCTATTTTATTAAAGAAGGAAATGAAAGCATGTAAAAGGTTATCCTAAGAAACATAAATTTAATCTGAAGGGAGCAAATATCCATTTAACTGTAATCACAAATCGTCATCTTCAAAGTAAAACAAATATAGATATGATCTTATCTGAAAATGCTGTATAAAAAGTGGAAATGAAGATCGAAAAGTCGCTCATGCGGACGGTAGCTATAGGACTACGAACAGTGTGTTTCAGAACTGCAGACGCAATACTAAAGAACTACATAAGGAAAATGCTCACGCTGAAACCAAAATATGATGTTTGAATGAAATGCTGAAATTAATCCACACGCAATTATACTAGAAGTAAATAACTGAATGCATGAAAAATACCTGAAACAAAATGCAGAACTCCTGAGATACGTATTGAGGGGGCACTCCCCAACACATATCATAGGAGGAATTGAAACTTATAAACTCACGAAATTAGAAAAATGCTGGAGTTTCATTATAAATTCATAAATCCCATCATGGCTGGTCAAAACTATAAAACTAAATGTCTGACCTGTGAAAATGCTAAAAGATTGTTTTTCCAAAATATGTTGTAGACCCTGCTACTCAGGTGTCTCTATTTATTACATCTTCTACCCTAGTTTTGCATTGGAAACTACGAACCAAAATTTAGGGGATTATCCCCTACAAATCAGGGAAAACAAGAGTGCCGCGTCTCTAGTGATCCTCTTAGTCTTCAATCCGGAGCTTGGCACTGCCACTATCCTTGTTATTCCTGTGCTATGTCCACACATGGTTTGTTCACATGATTAGTTTTAAATAAAGTATGCTAAAACATAAGAATAGATAATTACTAAATTAATTCGTTTAATTATCAACCAAAGTGCATTATTCCCTACATAAAGAGGTGCTTTCTGATCATTTGTTCGCTTATGTGTGGCATAAAGGAGTATATGGAGTACCTATATCATGGACTCATCACTTATCACACATTAGCTTAAATAATGCATATGAACATTATGCATGTAATACTTAGTAAAAGTAATAATTTTTTTTAATAGAAACATATATAGATTTATATTAAAGAGGTGCCGTGGATAAGACAAAACCAACAAGAGTACAAAATAATGCAGAGGAGTCTATTACACTCTTTCTAGCTGGAGTGCAGATAAGTTTTTTCCTCCAAAATCCCAGAAGAAGTCTAAAATAAACTTTTTTCCTGATATTCTGGAGTTCCAATTGCTCCACCCTGTGCCGAAGATCTTCAATTTCGGTGTTGCACATGTTGTTAAACATTGTTTGAGCGTGCCACTCCCTGAGTCGGGACTGCTCTTATCTGTGAAGGCCGTAGATAAATCTAAGAATGCCCTGAAGATGATTTGAATTCCCCGAGTTTCTGAAGCTTCTGTTTTCTCCGCAATTCCTCACCACCTTACCCAGAATAACCATTGATGCTTTCATGCACGTCGAGACTTCAACTAAACCAAAACACCAACATCCTTCGACGTCATCCCACACTGGTCAACGCAACTAGACATCCATTACCATTACTTCAACTGAGGAGGGTATCATCAACGGGAAAAGAGTGATCCCTTCGCTTGGATTAACTGTCGCCTCCCTTCTTAAATGACTAGAGATGCGATTATGTGAAGAGCCAAGAATCATGTCAGAAAGAATAACCTTCACCACCGAGACATCGATATTTTTCCTTGGAGTGTGTACATCCTTAAGGGATGGGATGGAGTTCCAAGCCTCCAGGGGAGATTCGAAGTGTTCCTTGAGAAATATATTTCCCATCCTTTGCTTCCAAGTCGGCCTCCTTGTTGAAACCTCTTAGGATGTGATAAAGTTGGAAGTGATATTTTTTTTTTAAGAGTTCTTGTATTCGATTTAGAAAAGAGTTCAAGTGCGCATTCCATGAATAATTCTTCTTAACCAAGGAGTTTACAATAAGGAAGGAGTTGCCAAATATGTGTATCTCTTTGTATCCATTTAGATGTTTTAACTGACAACATTTCAGAAGAGCTAGAGCTTCTGCTCTATTATTTGTTCATTTTCCAAGTCCCCAGCTAAACCTTAGTTCAATTTTACTTCCAGGGGAAAATATCACCCCACTTGCTCCTACCGCCCCACGGTTTCCTTTGGAGGCTCCATCAAAGAAAAGTGATGCAAAGAATTGATTCTGTCTCCAGCAGAGGAATTCTGTTTCTGTCATTCATATAGCCCAAGCATGTTGAGGAGGGGGCCTGCAAAGAAAATTGAAGGTTAAAGGAGTAACCCCTCCCAACCATCTTAATTCTCAGGGACTAAGGTTGGGTTGCATATTTTTCCCCTAGTTTTTAACCGAATATAGGAGGAGTCCTTTTTCTTTGCTTGCCACTTGTGAGGGGGACATAAGGATATTATTTAAAATTGCGTTGTTTCGGGCTAGCCAGATTTTCCAACAAGTAAATTTAGGAAGAATCAACCAAATTTGGCGCCAGATAGGTTTTTTTGAGAGGGGGGAGGGATACAAGTTTACCCAAGACATGAATAAAAGAGGGATAAAGTCCCCGGGAAGTGGGGGGGATTCCTAGTCCTTGAAGAAGCAAATTCCAAACTTGACAGGAGAAGGGGCAATGGAGGAAAGGTGGTCTATGGTTTCTGAATTACTAGCACAAAGAACACATATGTGTGGTCCTAGTATTCCTTTCTTTATCAAATTTTCTCCTGTAAGGATTTTTTGATGCACTAGTAGCCAGGAAAATAAGTTGAACTTAGGGAGTCCCAGAGGATGCCAGAACAAATGCCACAAAGAGGAATGCTGATGGGAGACGTGACCAGGATGCAAATGAAGAAATCCAAGAGAGGTTTTGTAAAAGCTCAAGGGCCCCCAACCTCTCGAGTCACGAGTGTGCTTTTGGATGAGGGCACATCCTGAAATTCTGAAAATAAGGTCTTCGTTGAGATGAAGGAGGTGTTGGGGAACATCGGGAAAATTCCAGGATAACCAATGGCCTTCCTTTTTCCAAGTTGAGAAGTCGACAACAGTTTTGAAATTTGAGTGGGAGGTCTAAGATTGAAGCTCAGGGAGGTGGTTTATAGAAATTAAAGGAGGATGTCCCATGATACTATCTATCCATAAATTAATCTTGGATCCCTTTACTGGAATCCAATAAAGTTGTTTGAGAAAGAATTCTATACCTGCTCTGCAAATATTCTAGATTGGGGTGCCTTTAGGGATAGAGTCTAATTCCAAGCAATGGAGGCCTATCCTAGAGAGGTATTTTTTCCATAAAGCTTTGCTGACCCAATGCGAGGGATTGGAGATGATTTTCCAAAAAATTCTGCCTCCTAAAGATATATTATCCAAATGGGGGTATCTGATTTGCAATCCTCCTTTGAGTTTTGATCTTTGGACCAGGTTCCAATTTACTAGATGATTTTTTTTCATTTCTATTTCCTCTTTTCCACAAAAAGTTCTTGATTAAACTGGAGATTTTCCTCATCACTAAGCTAGGGGCTAAGAAGGTTGGGGATTGAAAAAGAGGGAGGGCTGAAAGTATTGCTTTGATAATAACTACGTTCCTAGCTATGGTTAGCCACAATCCGCCCCAATTTCTGATCTTGGATTGTATTTTATTGATAAATTCATTCCAGTGCTCAAATTTTGAAGTCCCAAAAATGATTGGGAGCCCCAGATATTTAAACTTGTCCCAATTTGCAAAACATTGTATTTCAAGTATATGGGAAATTCTTGTGATGTGGATCTGTTCTATGTTCCAACCATAAACTACACTTTTTTTATAGTTGATAAGTCCTCCCGAGGCTAAATAAAAGACTTGGAGTGTTGATTTGAACTTCACCACTATATTCCTAGAGGCTCCCCCGGGGAATAAGGAGTCATCTGCAAAGAGGGCATGATTGAGGGAGTTCACTCCTAGGTCTATTCAAATTCCCGATAATTATCCTTTGCTCCCGTCCGTCAAGAGATTCCTGGTAAGAGACTTCGACATTAGAATTAAAAGGAAGGGTGAAAGTGGGAAGCCTTGCATAAGCCCTCATGAGGCTTGAAAGAAGTCTGTAGGTCTGTCATTAACAAGAGGAGATATCTAAGGATTTCCTTTGCAAGCTTCCACAAACTTGATAAAAGTGAGGGTGAAACCAAATTTCAACATTACTTTATAAAGGAAGGAATGTAAGACTCTGTCAAAAGCATTATCCATATCAATTTTGATTATCATACCTTTTTCTTTGCACATATTACTCAAGTGGATGGCCTCTTGGAATAATATGACATTGTCCAACAGTTTTCGACCCTTGAGAAAGCCTTGTTGATTAGGATAGATAATTTGATTGAGAAGCAGTTTTAACCGGATTGCTAACAACTTTGTAATGATTTTGTAGGAGACATTGCAGAGGGAGACCGACCTAAATATCACAAAGGTAGTGGGATTTGTTTCCTTGGGGATAAGTGCTAAAAAAGTGGAGTTGATCCCTCCTCCTAATTTTTCTTTTCTCTGAAAATTCCTAATCATCCGAATCAAGTCAGACTGGATGATAGTCCAACATGCTCTATAAAAGTGTATTGCGAAGCCATCGGTCCTGGTGCTTTGTCTGGGTCCGTGGTCCAGATTACATTTGAGATTTCCTTTTCCGAGAAGGGCTTGATAAGATCTGAGTTTTCTTTCTCCGTTAACAAGGGGGGGATCTGATCTAGGAAGGATACCACATCTTCCTCAATGAGGGGAGTATCTTCCGAGAAGAGAGAGTTGTAGTGGTTAAAGTATGCTTTCTTTATATGCTCAAAGTATTTGGTGGTTTCACTAGAGGCCAACCTTATTTCAGAGACATGATTAATAGAGTGCCGAAATTTTGTCTGCTTATGGAAGAAGGCAGTGTTCTTGTCTCCTGCTTTAAGCCAAGTGCTTCTTGATTTGAGATGCTAGTACTCTTCTTCTTTCCTCATTGCATGGAAAACCTTTGCTTGGGATTTAACCTCTATTTCCAAGTCTATGCTTCTGATAGGACTGTATTATTGCTGCTATTGGAGCTTCACTAAAGGTTGAGTTGCTGCTTGTCTTCCCTTGACAATAGGATTAAAGAGGTCTTTGGCCCAATTTTTTAAATCCATTTTGGTGGCTTTTATTTTTTGTTTCTAGACAAATCCCGAGGAGCTTATAATTTGAGTGTTCCAGGCTTTGGAGACTACCTCCCAGAATCCTTACCCCTCAATCCACAGGGGACTAAACCGAAAATGGATGGGGCCTAAATCGGAAACATCTTGCAGATGGAGGAGGATAGGTCTATAATAAGAAGCTAGGTTTACTACAATTTTTGAAGTTAACAAAATTTTCCCCAAGAGAAAGGAGCTTTGGACAAGAAATCTGTCTAGACAAGCAATGATATGGCTTGATCCCACCCTTCTATTTGACTAGGTGAACTGACCTTGCTTAGGTTTGATGTCTGGAGATCCCACTGTGAGATGAGATCTTCCATGAGTGGTTTCATAGGGTCTTTGATAGGTATTCCTCCCTTCTTTTCCAGAGGAGAGAGGACAAGGTTTAGATATCCTGCAAGGATGAGGTTCTGGGGGGAGTAAATTTCAAGAAAATCAGAGAGGGTGCTCCAACAATATTTTTTTTCTTTCGAGATTAGGATAGGGACAAAAATATTGACCAGGGAGAAATGGAGATAGCTTTTAGAGTGGATAAGTTCTGTAAAAATCTAGTGTTGGGTTGTAATGCCTCCATTGGCATTATAAATTTTAATCTAACTAAACATAGATTGTGTGTCTAAGCAACATATAATCAACGTGTAATCATAACAACATATAAAGGACATATGAGCATTTTTCAATAGCATCAAATAACTTTAGAATTTTTAAAACTTCCTTGGTGATTCACATAACATAAATTAACATCATAAATCATGTAGCAATAACATCATATGATAATTTTACAACAACATATAACAATTTAAAATCACAAGAAAAATACCTCGTTATAAGAATGGTGACGGAGTCCAAACTGAGGAAGATTCCTTCTCATCTCGAGTTGCTTCTATCTTCATTTCCCAAAGCGAGACCACGGTTTTACCTCCCAGCCAACTAGGGGCCTATCCGGCTCCCTAGCCCCAGGAAACCATTGAACGGTCCCATCCAAATGGCCTCCTGGCCCTCCGTGCCCGAGACCCCCAGAGAACAGAACAGTGATGCACTAGTAGGCTATGTATCAAATCTTCCAAGAGTTCTCAAACTCTTCCAACTCTTCAAGACTTCTCATACCCCAAAATACCCAAAATTCTCCATCCTAGAATGCTCTCACCAAAATAATCTTCAAGAGAAAAAGAACCTCCCTCCTTCCACTCTCAAGTCTCATATTTATATCCAAAAATCCTCATCCTTCAATAAATTCCCATAACTAATAGTCATCAATCAATAAATTCATTTTCTCCAAATAAATAGAAATTTGATTTAAATAATTAAAATATTAATAAACATGGATGCAAAGTCTCACTTGTCATGCTTCCATATTAATGCAACTATGACAACCAATTTCTAAAACTTTGTGCAAATCCTATGTATCCATTTATTTATATTATCCTTTCATTCATAAGTCAAATAAGATATTTTCATATACTATATTATATTATGGCATATTTTATGTTATATGAATATAACTATATATGTTATTTAATAATCCAATCAATTTATATAAATCTAAATCATTTTAAACAAGTCAACAAACTCATACTCTCAACACACAAGTAATGCTTTCATCAATTCGTCAACCAAGTTACTAATAGATAATATAATCATATTAATTTACTCATCGATCGACCAATCATAGTAATGTAATCATGAATTGACGTATGCATGGCCAGTGCACACGTCTTAAGCGTGTGTACTAATAATCACATTTAATGCTCCTAATAAATCATTATTACATCCTCACAAACAACATATAGAAGAACAATTAAACACTGCGTCATTAATCATTCATAATCATTCATACAGAAACAATAAGAAAAAATTAGATAAACATAATGGTGAAATCAAACATATAATCATGATGGTTAATAACAATCAAGAACACCATCCAATCCGTCATTGGTACCATCCATCACATCAGTAATCCAAACCCTAAATCACCACTACTTCCATCTCCTGACCTCACCATCCCGTCCTCTGCTGCAATATACTGTGGCGTCGACTGCACGACCTAACCACATATAGAACCCGTAAGCGGAAGTGTCGATTGACCACATCGACCAAGCTTCCCCAGCAGGCATCCGCTAGTCGTCATCACACATCTAGGGGAGTGCGCTACACAAAACTCCCACGAATCCAGGTTTCGGGGGATAAATGGTGGGAAATTCCTCCACCCCCCCTAATAGTACTAGGGTCAGCACCCTACATCAACCATACTGTGCCATCACTGTTCTAAGGGGTCCCGTCATTGAAAAACCACTTTGGGAAAGTCACAATTCCTGTCAAAACTCACACTCACCCACAAGTCATAGAAATATTGGAATTCACAATTAAATAGCATGAAATTGGATATAACATCATTATACTCATGATGTTCAATACATCTCGTGGCCCTTGGTAATATAGGAATCCGCCTATCTTATAGCCAATTAACATGTGGAATAGTTCATCATTAACATGAAACATATATTAAGCCATACCCAACTCTTTCAAGTGTTAATCCTTTTCACTAATACAACATTTACAAATAATCATGTAAGTACTTTTGCAAACAACTAAATCAGCCTTCCTCATATGGATATTCTATATTCAATTTTGAATGTTCAATTGAAATAACATATTTATTGTCATTAATAAATTAAAACATTATATTCCATTTACTGTCCACACATAGGGAGTCCATCTATTCACATAACAATAGTCTTACTCAACTTAGATGAGTCTAACATATAATAAAACAAATGGAAATGTTAATCTAATTTACATTAGAGTTTTAATTACTAAGTGTGCAAATATGGGGCATTACATACACCCACCCTTCAAGAAACTTCGTCCCGAAGTTATGGTCATTCACAATTTTAAGAAAAATTTCGATACCATATCTCTATTCCTTCCGACTAAAATACCTTAGCCATGCTAGTCCCATGAGACCTTCACATGATCAACATGTCGTTATTATATAGTTTTACATCTTCCATCACATAGGATGTGTTATCAAGTTACGCTTTACATGTTTATATACACAATTTATCTAACTTCATCAAGGTTTACCAATTCATTTAGTCCTAGTTAGTTAACATATAATCATAATCTGTTGTTGTTTTCTATATCATAGTTCATAAGAATACCTTGTCTCCCCTATCGCATTTCCTTAGGTTCAAGGTGAATTTTTATGACTAATTTATTGATTCTTAGCTTCATTGAATTTTTTCTAATAAACACCATTTACTTCCTCATTAATAATTTTAATGATATCCAAATTTCCACGGTATTTTAATGAATTACTATATAATAACTTAGTAGTGCTATATCTATCTTCCAAGTACACTTTATCAATTAACATTGGTGAAAGGACATCTCTTACATGTGAGTCTCACGTTATCCACAAAATACTTATGATTTCAATTTTAACGCATAGATCATTTCCAACCTTATAGTTTTAACTAATTTATCTAATAGTGTGATCAAATCATGAACATCATGAATCTCCACCTACATATATACATAGGTACATCATATAGCTATAGGTTATATGACAAGGCTTCCACATTATCAACGATACCTTAGTCTATTTTCACAATGTGAAGGGAGCTTCTTTACTTAATGCAATTGATTGGATATGTATACCCACCATGATGCATATGACTTATAAATGCTATACACACTCGTCCTACTTACTTATTCAATGTTTTGGGTAAAATACACATGTTCCCACATAACTAACCTCCTTATACCTTAACGTGGGAAAAATAAATTTTCTATCAAGCCCAAGGCATTGCTCGAATATGATCCCCATAGGAAGTTAATCTTCGTCTACTCGTAACTTGGTTAATGCAAGACATGTTCCCTTTATGATCCCCTCTCCTAATTTTGATTTCATTCGTGAGTCAACTATCCATGACCTTATCCCATTATTTCAAGTCTTATTAATTATAGTCAATTTATACTTTAATTTTAATTATCACTACATCTTGATTGGGGTTATATGTTCACCACCCATCAAGGGATTGGCATGCCACAATTTCCTTCAATTAGGAATATTTACTAAAATTTTATTAATTATTGTCTAAGAATATATATATGCTTATTGGTTTCACGGTCATTACTATTGACCTCGTTTACTTATTACTTGATATGATTAGATCCAAACATGGTCAATGTGAGATCTAGGGTCTTATTTGTCGTAGATAATGAAGAGAATGCCCCTTATCAACAAGAGTATTACACGACGCATAAATGTTCAAGAATCTATTTCTTATAGGGGTTCATTACTATGATCTATAAATCCCTAGTATAATTACTAAGCCATCCCAATTTTGCTTTACTATTTTATTATACTTTTCCAATGAGTATCATATTATTTGTTGTTTGACAATCATATCTTAATGGTACTATCTCTTTTGACTTTTTCCATGAATTCCTTTTTGGCTCTTCAAAATTTTCAATTGTATATATATTTTTTTCAATTTTAGAATCATTGACTTAATACTTACATTGTATTAATATATTTACCTTAGTCATTGACTAGAAATGGTTTAGTACAAATTTTCTTAATTTTGGAAACATTGTTATTTAATTATGAGTTGTAATTCAATTACACGAGCATATATCCATTCCTAAATGTAGATCTGTTAGGCCTACATGCATCCATCAAGGCTCTAAGATTACACTAATACCTTCTCACATAGATCTACAACAATGACCTCTTTACACTTCTACACTATGTAGATCAAAACTCTTAATTACAAGGAATGTTCAAATATTTAAACCTTGAGATTATAAATATTTGATTCCTAAGCCATTTTGTTTATTGGGGTAACCCAACATTTATGCTTAATATTGTTTTTACATAGCTACTATTTATAGGCAAAGGTTCATGGTTTGAATAGTTTACGACAAATTGAAAAAAAAAATCAAATATTTGTAATGCAATATGGATTTCTCTCGCCTATAACATCGTATTCTCCTACAACATTATGGTAGATCCCACACCTTTTATCTATTAGAGTATGTATAGACTTGTTCATTGAAGAAGCTAAAATGCACGATTCATGAAACTTCTTCAATATTCTCAAACACTATATTGTGTTTTAGGTTTTCAATACAGGGCTATCATTTATTGGTTGAACCAACGATCATTTATTAGTTGAGCCAACAATTTAACCCTTCCATACTACTAACCTAAAGACTAAAATATTATAATTGATACAATTATTATACCTTTATAAACGAGGGTCATGATTACTAATGTGTAGCTCTTCTTTCTTTTCTTTTTGCCCACTTTTTTTTTAATATTTATTTCTCAAAATGACATTTAAATGTCATCCTAATCTCATTGTCATAACATTTAAATATAATAAAATATATACTTGTATAACTAATTCAATAATCTATTAATAAATGTTATGGATTAAATATATAAATTTGTTAATAAATATTGTTGGAAAGTTCTTTTGGTGTTCAAAGGCTAAAAGACCAGATAAAAAGAATTTATTTTAGTAAAATGTAATTATGCAATTTTCTCTATATAAACAATATATATATATATATATATATATATATATATATATAATGTAATTCTATTTATCTAGATAATTGGTTGTTTTTTTTCATCTAATTAATTTATCTTCATATAAATGATTAGTTTTATCCTTTTTTTATATACTAATCCTCTTTACACACTCCATTTTTTTATTTTTATTTTTAATCTATAAAAAAAAATTTAATGATATATTTAACCCCTCTCTCTCTATATATATTCAACTACAAAATTTAAACATTGTCATATCTCAAAGTATTTTCAAATAATAACAATAACACATTCTTGAATTAAAGGTAACAAAATGATGAAGAACCTGTACATAGTTCAATGTTTTTGTATGTGGTAAAACATCTTTCAATCAAGACATCTTTCAATTTATTAATCATACCTCCTTCACAAATATTTCCAACCACATATGGCTCGTTTTATGACACTACTCCACATTATTTTCATTCTACAGTTGTGAGCTAATTTATGTATTAATTCGTGATTTTTTTTTTGTGCATGTTTATAATATTATGCAAAAGCTATACATTCAGGAAAAGATATAGTGGCTATGCCCCTTGACTTAAATGTAATTGTCACCCTACACTGAGGTATATCCTTCTTCCTCAAAATCCTAGGGTCCTATTAATATCATTACAAGTCTTTGGAGCAAGAATGAGTAATTAAGTACATTAGGATCCAAAGTACACAACTAAAAAAAATAATCATAATGTTATTATTTAAATCCTTTCTATCCTTTATATATATATATATAGTGTGCACCACCACATTAACATTATTGAACAATATGTGAACACAACACTATGGCAACGCTGCAAAATGAAATTCAATAAGCAATAAAATAAAGAGTTGCACTTAGATGGGTAAGGTCCTGTCTTTGACACACAACACCACATAGAGAAGAGCCCAGTTGTCTTAATATGATAGTTGTGTCACGTGTTTGGTTGTAATTGAATAACGCACTTCTAATTGCTTCTCAAAATCAAAGATCAAATAATAAATGTTGAGACACGCTCTTCCATTGAGAAAACCACCGACTAGTCAGGCTCTTGTCCCTAGAAACTAATAACTCATTCCAGCTACCGTAAGAGATCACTGACTTGACGTGAGAGATATATATGTTCTATGTACGAGATATGGATATGGACTGTGTCAAGGATATCACCATAATCGTAGAGAATTTAATACAACATTTAAAATTTGAAATTTGGCATGCGCAATCAACACCAGCTTGGGATGATAAGTATTATATATACATGTTAATTTTTTTGTATTTTGAATAATTTTGGGAGCATAATTTATATCTTTTGTAAAAATTTGATAATTTTTGTTTATCACACGACATATTATCATATTTTGCATGATGGGATACCAAATATTGTACGAAGTATATTTTATAAAGGTAGTCAGCACTAATATGATGGATTTCTCATTAAATAATATTAAGTGTTTCTTATTAACTAATATGATGGATTTCTCATTAAATAATATGAAGTGTTTCTTATTAACTAATATGATGGATTTCTCATTAAATAATATGAAGTGTTTCTTATTAACTAATATGATGGATTTCTTATTATATTACTCCATAAATGATGGGTTTAATGATATAGAGTATTAGCTATTCACCATGCCTCAATATCATGAAAATGGTGAAGTTGACGTTAACGAAGGACATCATCTGGTTGAAGATGGATGGCCAGAAGCAAGTTGACGTGTAGCCTTGGAAAACACAATTGAATGTCAACATAATGGAGTGGCTCGATGACCCACGCCAAAATAACTTTTATGTGCAGGAAATTGCAGCAGCATGAGGAGGGTCAAGTGGGGCACCTGTGATTGATATTCATGGACAAGCAATTGGATTGCATGTTGTTGGCCTATTTCTCTCAAAACTTCTCCTACCGGACCTCGGAAAAGCACATGCCCCGTGGTTTTCATTTATGATGCTGGTATCTATATTGATGTTGACAGGATGAAAAGCAAGAATCCTGAGGATTTAATAATAAGTTTCTGTAGCATGAGTGGGATACACTCCAAAATATCCCATCAATACACGTATCAACTCATCAATCCAATAGATACTATTTAATAAGCAAACTTAGGTCTAAAGAAACTAGCTACGAGTTCCCCTATCGCACTAAATCATTCCCCCAGGTAAAGCTTCAGGGTAAACAAGGACACATAGCCATGGTTATATCTATCACGAGATTTTGTTAGTATTGTTCATAAGTGCTGCGTCGGTCTTATCTCTTCCAATTGTGCCCTGGTTCAAGGGCAACTACTTTCTCTGCATTTTAGCGCGTTTTTTTAATATCGATCAATCGCACGAGATGAGCATAACCCACACCTAATCCAAATAATAATAAAAACTAAATCCACTTACACTGTTGAGTTTTCTGGTTTTCCATTCCATTTAAACCATCATGTGCAGCGTGCTTATACTGTAGCTGTTGTATTTATGGTAAGAAGATTTTTTTTGCTTCTTGCCGGTATAGAAACCTCTGAAGATGCAGGTCCAGGCTGAGCGGCCCATAAATATTTGACTTTATTTCATTGAGTTATTGGACTTGGTGAATGCAATTTAAACGCATTTGTCAAACGTGTTCATCCTAGCATTTATATGATTTGATGGAAACATCAATTGTTGCATTGCAGCTACAGCATCTCACCTTAATGCTTCTATTTCTTTTACAGTTGGTTTCATTTTGGATAGTCGGTTTCATTCTGGATAATCATTACTGGTGCATAATTCATTTGTGCACATAACCCAAATCGTTAATGACCACTCAAGCTCGTGAATTCCCTGCGGTCAATTGAACTCGTTCCACTTGATGTGGCAATCTCATAACTCACCTCCCATATCTCCAGGAACAACCATCTAAGAATTGGGTTGAATATCTAAGTGAAACCGTTAAAAAGCTATAACTTGGCGGTGTTGAAGGCCCTGAGGTCAAAGGAGCAAAGGAAGTTAAAAGTGATATCTTGTGCGTTGGGAGTATCTACCCACAAAATTTGAAGTCTGACTAGATATGATATTAACAATCAACTGCTCTAGGGTGATCTTCTCTGCAAAGGTGACCAACAATCCTCGAAGCAGACAGAGTGCCCAGTCCTCATTCTTACAAGAAAGCCAAGAACAGGAAGTACTGGAAGAAGGTAGACACGACATTGATTCCAACCACTCACCCGCCCAAATGTCATGTGTTGCTCCATGACATCTTGCAAAGATGTTTCCAATAAATCGACTAGTCCAGACTTTTGAACATTATATATATAAAAAAAAAGCTTCACCCCTATTCGTATTTTCCCAACTTGGTCAAGAAGATTGATCCTACTGCACAGGAACAACATTACAGTGCTTAAAAATGGAAGTAGGCAAGCCAGGCACATCACCTTGTATATATAGTGAACATGGCTCGATATTGCTAAAACTAGAAGAACCTTCCCACCTCATCCATGGGAAAATCCTCAATCCAATCCTCAACACTACTTTGAGCTTTGTACTTCCTCAACTGTTATTTGTTATCAACTGTTGAGACTGAATATGGTCCCCAGTGATTCCATTGTGCTGAGGGATTAATTTCTGGAGTGAGCGGTACTGAAGGCGAACACTCTCACCAGTATCAAGTACTCGAAGTACGTACCATCCATTCAGGCAATGAGACGTTACATATGCCTACCTGCCAACAAATTTTTCAAGTGTACGCTTGTTCCCCTTAATCATAACTTTCTCATTAACAACAGATGGATACTGAACTCCCTTTGATTGCCGAGAAACATCCCTGTCCATGAAGAACCCCACATGATCTCCTTAACTTTCTCCTTAACTTTTTCATTCTATCTCCATGATCTCCTGCTTCCTTCCTATGTTTTTGCATCGTTGCATTATGTAATTGAAGGATTTAAAGTGTCCAAAATGTGATATTTATGCCAGGAAGGAATGGCGTCTAAGCATATTTCCTGAGGATAATTTGCTCTACAACTTCCTCAATCTCCTAGGAGGTGATAACGATATGCCATTGTTATAATGATAACACTGCTACTATGCCGCCAAGTTGGTTAAGGTCACCATAGGGGGAAAGTTATCCGCATACAAAATCACAGGTAAGATAAAAAAATGACTGTTTTATTTATGATACAACTCATGGCTTATTTATAATTTGCTTCTTTTAGAACCAAATTCCATTCAAGCGGCTTCATATTCTATTTAAGCATTCTGGGATTCCCATTCGGGGCTCCTGTTACCTTCTAGAGTTCACTTCATTCCACGTTCGAAACTTCGGCAGGTTAACTCTGGTTCTACAAACAACTACAAGTTCTGGTTCTACAAACAACCTCAAGTTCGACTCCATGTAGGTATTTCGAATGTGTAATGTGTATTTTGTTTCATCTATGATCGAGTTTCAATATTATCCGTAGATGAGTTAGGAACCATGGAAATTATTTATATCTATGGAACCAAATTATGGCTTTAGATTTTCAACAAGGGAGCCGCAACAACTGCACAAAATTTTCTTCTTGTCAAATTAATTTGCACAAGCCCTATTTTTATTGCGAAACTCCACGAGTCTCATTTTTGAGTCCCATCAGGGGAAGCGAAACTCTAAAATAATGCATCGCGAGAACTCATCTTCATTCTACTCCGTGAGTATGTCTCTTGGTGGTAGTATACCGGATACATCTGCTGCATTCTAAGAACATTTTGTTAAAAGATTTCATTTTTCTATTTCAATTAGGTGTTTCATGTCGTAAATATGATTTGATAGATCTCATTTCATATCATTTTTGAAGGTTATCAAGTTTACTATATGCCACAAAACTTTGGGGTGTAAATTTTAAGTTTCATATATGGGAGTCTAACTTTTCCTCATTACATGCCTCTTACCGTCATTTGGTTTTACAATGTCGTTATGCTTTTGCTTTGCGTCCTCTTGAGAGATAGCTCTAGTGTTTACTTTACTTTCCAAGTATAGTCATGATTTTTGTTTGTTCTTTTATATTGAACTTTATTGACTATAAAATTTGACAGGCCAAAGGGGCGCAACCCTGGCTATGAATGTATATTATTATTATTTTTTTGTTCAAATAAATTCCAGTTTTGTTTTCTGCTAAATTCAAATAAATTTCAGTTATGTTTTTTGCTCAATTTTGTTCAAACTAACCTATGTTTTATATCTTATACATTTTCTTCACTAATTTCCAGTAGACCCATAAGGCTCTAGTATTCGAACTTCGCTCTGATACCATGTGGAATGCCTCCATTGGCATTATAAATTTTAATCTAACTAAACATAGATTGTGTGTCTAAGCAGCATATAATCAACGTGTAATCATAACAACATATAAAGGACATATGAGCATTTTTCAATAGCATCAAATAACTTTAGAATTTTTAAAACTTCATTGGTGATTCACACAACATAAATTAACATCATAAATCATGTAGCAATAACATCATATGATAATTTTACAACAACATATAACAATTTAAAATCACAAGAAAAATACCTCGTTATAAGAATGGTGACGGAGTCCAAACTAAGCAAGCTTCCTTTTTCATCTCGAGTTGCTTCTATCTTCATTTCCCAAAGTGGGACCACGGTTTTACCTCCCAGCCAACTAGGGGCCTATCCGGCTCCCTAGCCCCAGGAAACCATTGAACAGTCCCATCCAAATGGCCTCCTGGCCCTCCGTGCCCGAGACCCCCAAAGAACAGAACAGTGATGCACCAGTAGGCTATGTATCAGATCTTCCAAGAGTTCTCAAACTCTTTCAACTCTTCAAGACTTCTCATACCCCAAAATACCCAAAATTCTCCATCCTAGAATGCTCTCACCAAAATAATCTTCAAGAGAAAAAGAACCTCCCTCCTTCCACTCTCAAGTCTCATATTTATATCCAAAAATCCTCATCCTTCAATAAATTCCCATAAATAATAGTCATCAATCAATAAATTCATTTTCTCCAAATAAATAGAAATTTGATTTAAATAATTAAAATATTAATAAACATGGATGCAAAGTCTCACTTGTCATGCTTCCATATTAATGCAAATATGACAACCAATTTCTAAAACTTTGTGCAAATCCTATGTATCCATTTATTTATATTATCCTTTCATTCATAAGTCAAATAAGATATTTTCATATACTATATTATATTATGACATATTTTATGTTATATGTATATAACTATATATGTTATTTAATAATCCAATCAATTTATATAAATCTAAATCATTTTAAACAAGTCAACAAACTCATACTCTCAACACACAAGTAATGCTTTCATTAATTCGTCAACCAAGTTACTAATAGATAATATAATCATATTAATTTACTCATCGATCGACCAATCATAGTAATGTAATCACGAATTGACGTATGCATGGCCAGTGCACACGTCTTAAGCGTGTGTACTAATAATCACATTTAATGCTCCTAATAAATCATTATTACATCCTCACAAACAACATATAGAAGAACAATTAAACAATGCATCATTAATCATTCATAATCATTCATACAGAAACAATAAGACAAAATTAGATAAACATAATGGTGAAATCAAACATATAATCATGATGGTTAATAACAATCAAGAACACCATCCAATCCGTCATTGGTACCATCCATCACATCAGTAATCCAACCCCTAAATCACCACTACTTCCATCTCCTGACCTCACCATCTCGTCCTCTGCTGCAATATACTGTGGCGTCGACTGCACGACCTAACCACATATAGAACCCGTAAGCGGAAGTGTCGATTGACCACATCGACCAAGCTTCCCCAGTAGGAATCCGCTAGTCGTCATCACACGTCTAGGGGAGTACGCTACACAAACCTCCCACGACTCCAGGTTTCGGGGGATAAATGGTGGGAAATTCCTCCACCCCCCCTAATAGTACTAGGGTCAACACCCTACATCAACCATACTGTGCCATCACTGTTCTAAGGGGTCCCGTCATTGAAAAACCACTTTGGGAAAGTCACAATTCCTGTCAAAACTCACACTCACCCACAAGTCATAGAAATATTGGAATTCACAATTAAATAGCATGAAATTGGATATAACATCATTATACTCATGATGTTCAATACATCTTGTGGCCCTTGGTAATATAGGAATCCGCCTATCTTATAGCCAATTAACATGTGGAATAGTTCATCATTAACATGAAACATATATTAATCCATACCCAACTCTTTCAAGTGTTAATCCTTTTCACTAATACAACATTTACAAATAATCATGTAAGTACTTTTGCAAACAACTAAATCAGCCTTCCTCATATGGATATTCTATATTCAATTTTGAATGTTCAATTGAAATAACATATTTATTGTCATTAATAAATTAAAACATTATATTCCATTTACTGTCCACACATAGGGAGTCCTTCGATTCACATAACAATAGTCTTACTCAACTTAGATGAGTCTAACATATAATAAAACAAATGAAAATGTTAAGCTAATTCACATTAGAGTTTTAATTACTAAGTGCGCAAATATGGGGCATTACATGGGTAGCGAAGGATTTCTGAAGAGAGAAGGCATAATCTGACCAGAGGGTGGCTAATCCTCTTGAAGCTCCTCGGGCACTAACCGCTATTCCTCTATTTCTATTCCAATTCTTTTTATCCAAGGAGAGTAAGGAGGGTTCATCGAGTTTGGTCTCTTGGAGTAAGAGGATATCCATGGCTTGCAATTTTATTAGATCTTTGACAGCTAAAAAAACCTTATTGGGATTTCCTAGACATAAGATATTACCATCCCCAAAATGTATTGTAAATAATAAATTGATTAAAAATTAATTAAAAGTTAATTAACACCACTAATCAAGTATTTAGTCAAACCCCTATTTCCTTTGAATTTTTTTTCGGTTGCATAAGAAACAATGTGGAGTTTGGCACACGTTACGATGTGGGGTTAATTCAAAATTTTTGAAATTGGGTATCAATGGAAAAATCCCTCCAATTTCATATTTTTCGAGTTTCCCCAAAATATCCGGTTTAATTAGACCCCAAATATGTTCTGAAACCTAATATGCATTTATATTGAATCTACCCTGCTTGAACAAAATCCATGTGCTTGTCAGCACACTCGGTCTATGATCAAGCCAAACCGGATTGTGTTGAAACCATATGAAGACAAGTTATGCTATCGTGATTGATTGGTAAGAGTATGTTTTTTCCATTTTTTTGTGCCCTAGGTTGTATATTTTCGAAGATGTTTTTTTTTTCCAGAGCCTGTCGTAAGTAAAGAGAAACATTCTATTGCTTACATAATATGCATTGCAGAGGAACCCTCTATTTCTTACACAAATTACTTATTTTTTTTTATATCTTACCCTGATCAAAATATTCGAACTCGTGCCTTTTTTTAGATCTAACCTTGCTCGAACCATTAACGCACCAGCTCTCTGATCAAACCAAATCGTATCGCGTTGATATCCTTTGAGAAAAATCGATTGTGTGGTGATACGACTGGTAAGTATTTTTGTTTTTCAGTTTTTTTGTGCTTAAATTTTTTTACATTCTTACCCTGCTTGAAAAAAATATACGAACCCATCAACAGGTTTGCAATCAAACCAAAATTGATTGCATTGAAATCTGATGAAAAAATTGATGGTTTAGTGACCGACTGACAATATTTTTTTTTACCTTTTCTGTTGATCGATTGGTGTAGTGATGGAGTTCTTATCGTCCAATTGATTAAACCCATCAACTATCTAATCAAACCAAATTGGACCGCGTTGAAATACTCTGAGCAAAATCGATAGTGTAGTGATACGATTGGTAAGAATATTTTTTTCAATTTATTGTGCTTAAAATAATTTACATTGTCCCTACAATTTTTGTATTTAAGCAGTCTCTAAAATGATTTATCAGATAATGTATATGAAGAGTAATTAAATTCACCCTTTATTATTTGATGCAGATATCAGTTTGGACCATCTGGATGTGAATCTAAAATCATGGTTGGAAGGGGAAAAGAAATCGAAGGTTTTTACCAAAGGTTAGAATTTATGTAGTATTAAGATTATGCCTTTATAAATACTCTGTTTTTTCACTCTTGTTTTCCAATTAAGAGATCACATGTAACCTGTGTAGGCCATTTTGGCTCCCTGTCGTGATTCCAGAATTTTACTCTTATAAATTTGATCATGTTCAATACAGACCCTTATCCATTTCCACATAAAGAACAAAATTCATTGCCTCCAAAGGTTGTGGAAGAATCTTTTCGAATACTTGTTGAAGAGGACGCTGAACAAGAAAAAAGACAAAAAAATGAAGCAACAATTGTCTATACAACGACAAAAGTCACGGAAATTATATAGACTTGCAAAAACTAATTGTTGGAGTGACGATGATGTATCCAATAGCAATGATGTTAAGGACCAACCTAATGATAGGGATATACCTTATCAACTCCGATGCCATTCAAATCAGCAGTATGTTAAGGGAAAGGTTCCAAAATTTGATACAGTTTTTGTTCTTAAAGGAGAAAATGGTTTAGAAGAAATCGTTATCTGCAAAGTTATAGATGAGCCACATACAAGAAATGTAGTGTTGACAATGTTGGATCCTTGTGGTGATGATCCAATTGTTTACACTGATAGTACCAATGACACATGGACACATGCCATGGATGATGTTCTGGCTGTTCAAATGGTGTATGCAGATGAAAGTGGCAAGCTTACGCTGCAACATCCTTTAATTTTTGAATTAAAATCACAATTATCTTCAAGTGGGCCAGATGAAAATCATAAAAAACATTCCACTGCAGTCATTAAGCAAGGGTTTTATATGGGATCTTGTTAAGATGTGACTCCCCTGTTGACTCAAAATGGTCATTTTGTGAAGATTGGTAGATGGAAATTCATTCAAATGGATGATGGGCTATTGGTGCACAAAAAAATCCATTTGATTTTAACATAAAGGCATGCATGCATGTGCATATTTATTATGAAAAATTGTCTGGTATGTCTGAACATTTTGTTGGGTAAGAATATTTGAAAATCATGTAGATTTTTTTGGTAGAGCCCACTATATTCTTGAAGGTGTGAATTTGCATCCACATGAGGTGTTTTACACAAAACAAGCTTTGTTGATACCAACTGAAATAATTGATGGTGAGTATACATGTGTATCTTTTAATATATATTCTTCAACTCATATATGAAAAATTTATTTATAGTATCTAATGTTATATTATGTTTTGTTGTAGGCATTGTTGATGTTTTCTTTACTGTGAGCTCTATTAAAAGGTGGGGCACTAGCAGTCGAAAAGGATAATATTTTTTTTGTTGGTTTATTGCTATGAGTGATGATAAGCACACCAATTTTCAACTTCTTGCAACAAAAGGTGACAATGAAGGTGTGACTGCTAGATTAGCTGCATCTACAGAATATGGAACATACAATGCATTGCCATCATATATCAGAGTATTGCATCCCAATCGAGTACATCGTCACAATATTCATCTTCTTTCCTACAAATTTTTCAATCACATAAGGTCTCGACACATTATACACAGTGAATCTTATGGGAAAATTCCTTGTTCAGATGAAAGTTTCATGGTTACTTTTGAACTAATGGCAATGCATTCTGTACCTCCCAGGATTGTAAAGAAGAATAATTCACTAGAGTTCAGCATAGAATGCTATGAGAATCTTAAGGAGGTGGTTTTATATACATGGCCAACCTTTCCTGATAGATATCAACCAACTTCAGGCTCAAGTAATCAGACTCAGCCTCTTGGTAAATGGAGAGTGGGACCAAAATTTAGATTTCACTATTTGTATAATAGCCTACAACCTTGTGTACAAGTACACTTTTCATGGGATTCACACCAATGTGACCCTGTCCATCAGTGTTATGGATTAGGGATGAGGACTGGTGTACCCCATTTGGATTTGTAAACATTTTTCCTTTCATTAATAAATTTTTATATTGTTTGGTGTAATATGTATGGTGAATTATATTATTTGGCATATATGAATTATTTATTTATTGCATTAAATCGTTTTATATGTACATGCACTCTGGTTCTATAGTAGCTAGTCCAGGATTAGATGTGTTGATCATTTTGGACTTCCAATCTGCTGAAGAAGCTTGGGGTATTTTGATATAACAATTTATAGATTGTTGAATAATGTACTATATTTCGGCTTGAAATATAATAGGCTTATTTCTGACGAAAAAATGAGTGATGTTTTACCTTTTTTTATCCAAGGACTAAATTCAGATTATTTAATCTAACATAGAAATAAAACATTCTTTATGTGCTAGTAAGAACGTTACATAGTCAAATTGAATGATACGAGTTGAACATGATGTTTATATATTATGCATCTTATTCTTCAATCGTTGCACCTCTTCGAAATGGGCTCATGTCTTTTCATACTCACGCCTCTTCAAAAAGATTAACTCTGTTTTTAATTAAATAAAAACCCTGGTTTTTAATTAAATAAAAACCCTGGTTTTTAATTAAATAAAAAACCATGGTTTTTAATTAAAGATCAACTATTTTTTTTTAATAAAATTTGCCTTATTATCTTTTATTAGTTTATTCCTATAGCTTATCATCATGCCTTTTCAGCATCACACACTTTCCATAATCGCGTCTTTCAATTTGGAAATTTCCTTTTTATCAAACACACCACTATTGGAGTATTAAAAAACCCACCTATACCATTTTAGACTTAGAATAAATTAATTAATCATTTATGATTAATTTCCTGAGTTTTGACTAGGTAAAATAGACCAGTTTTGTCTTTTAGTGGACCACTTGCCATCCTAATTCACTAGGGCGCACTTGAGGAAAATATGGATAAGATTTCAATGGATTCTATCTGATTTCTTTCCATTCATGGTTTAGAAGGTGCTTTCCTGATTTAGTTAGCTTTGTCTTGTTTTTTATGCTTTCTAGTGGAAAAGGTAAAGCTAGTTGACTTATAAACTTTTTCCACTTGAACAATTCAACCTCTACATCATATATTCTCTCCTAAATCCATCAATACATTCCATTTACCTCACTCATGAGTTTACATATCATACTTAGTCAATTCGTGAGCCTCTAGTATAGTTTTGGAAACTGCTTTTGACACCTAGGGTTTTTTTTCCTTATCTAAGCCTTTTCCTTTTCTCTCTTTCCAAATTTCCTCCACAGCATTTGATTTTCTCCATGGAATATGTATTATATATTGTTATCATATTTATGAATAAAATACAGAGTGATTTCCACAATTTATCTTCTCTATTCTTCTTCTCTCATTGTCTGAAATATTCTATGTGAAATTGTCTTATGAGTCTAGATCTTAGGAATTGAAAATATCACATGGTATCAGAGTTAGATTGATTCAAAGAAATTTCCAAGAGTGTTTTTTGCATGTATTTACATCACCAAGAGCACATCAATATGGATAAAAAACAAGCCAAAGTTGTGACTCTCACTCACTTCAATTTATTTGACTGGAAGGTGCATATGATCATCCAGCTTCGGAGCAAAGGATTGTATAGAGTCACTATGGGGCTTGAAACTGAGCCATGAAATGTTTCATTAAAATCCAAATGGTTCTATAGGATTGATGAAGCTTATGGGTTACTTTGTCTCTCTATATCTCTAGATATTCTATTCCATATTGATTCTCTATCCACTCCAAATCAAGTGTGGACAAAGCTAGAGTCTCTCTTTGGAAAATAGGACGAGCTCATAGGTCATTTATTGGAGATTGATCTAATCTCACTTAGTCCAAGTAATTTCGATTCAATGGAGGAGTTCATCTTAAAATTCAAGAACCTGGTGCTTCAACTCAAGCAACGTGGCATAGATAAGAAGGATGAGCATTTAATTCTCACCATTCCGTCAAAACTGAGCTCTGAATACTCAGTATTTGTGTCTACTTTTCATACCACAAGACTTGCAATTCCCAGTTGGAAGATGCCAAGATTGGATGCATTCATTGATTCGCTCACTAAGGAGAAGGACAAGATGGTCCAAATGAGGGATATAACACCCTCCAAGGACTTTTCACTTGTTTCTCATGGAGAAAAGAGTTTCAAGAATGACAAATCCAAACAAAAGATATTGTCAGATGAAGAGGATATTTCTGATGGAGATTCCAAATCCAAGAAGATGAAGAAGAAGAAACCCAAGTGTTCTTATTACTGTTAAGGCACTCATCCTGAGAAATATTGCTTCAAAAATAAATTGGACATCATGGACAAGATGCTTGAAGAGCATAAAATAGATGTTCCTGACTTTGCAAGAAAAGAACAAGGCAAGCTTGTTGTAGAACAAGAACACCGTTTCCAAGCCTCTCCCAAAGGTAATCATGATTATGCTTTGAGTACTAGAGTGAAAGATGATTCTTATGTCTCTAATTTTGATTCACATTCTGATATATCAGAATCATAAACCTCCACTTATTCCTTGGTACAGTCTTCAGTCAATTCATCCAAGTCTACTCTCAAAACTAGTCATTTTTTACTAGCTTCTAACTTGTCTTCTGAAAGGTCTTTCCACCTCCATTAAAACTTCTTAGATTCTGGTTTTGAATATTATATACAGTCTGATATGCAGGTCATGACACCTCCCACACAATTTTCCCAACCATTGGATGCACAAAAGACCCTACAACCCCCAATTTATCCACTTAAGAAACTACACAATTCTATGTTTTCCTACACTGTGTCACTTGCCCCTGTTGCTCTTTTTCTTTAATATATTTCATTGGTTGGAAATCCATGTTTTTTTCCATATTTGGACTGATATTTCACACATATGGACTTGAAATCATCACTCATGATTCAAAATTCAAGTCCTCACACTCTCCAGGTTCGCTCAGCTGTCAGGGTGACCTAGTTTCTCACACTTTTTCTACTGAAACTTTGTTTGATCATGGAGACTCCACATATTTACTGGTTGCTGATCCATATGACTCACATTTTGATATTTCAGAGCTGCATGATCTCATTTTAAATATAAAAAAGGTTCTACATCATTTTGAGAAGAAGGTACAAGAACTAGTGCACCACATTGTAGATATAAAAGAAATTGATCTTGTTGAGTTCTTTGTTTCTCCTTGGGAAGGAGTATGCATAGATCTTCTTTCCATCAATGATTATGTTTTCAGAACTGATTATGAATTTTACAACAGCAAGAAAAATTCATATGATTCTCTTCCATCATCAGAATATGAGCTTCATGGATCCTCTACACATGGTTCTTTCCTACACCACATTGATGCATTGATGCATGATCATGACATCCACAATATATTCATCAAGTCTGTTACTCAGAATCAGCCCATTCCGATGATTCAGCTCATTTATCTCCTCCAAATGAGAAACAAGACAGTATGAAGACATCAAGCATGTCCATTCTTGAGGGAGGGTTTTGTTCCCATGAGGTTTTCCCTCTTTCCTCGGTTTACATGGACTAGTTATTTTTGTATTGGGGTGACCATAAGCCTTGTTGTTTGGGCCCTATATTTCTGATATTTTTCTGATTCCCATCACATAAATTCAGGTTTAAGGGGGGGTGTTGAAGTATTAAAAAATCCACTTATACCATTTTATACTTAAGATAAATTAATTAATAATTTATGATTAATTTCCTGAGTTTTGACTAGGTAAAATAGGCGAGTTTTGTCTTTTAGTGGACCACTTGCCATCCTAAGTCACTAGGGTGCACTTGAGGAAAATATGGATAAAATTTCATTGGATTCTGTCTGATTTCTTTCCATTTCTGGTTTAGAAGGTGCTTTCCTGATTTAGTTAGCTTTGTCCTGTTTTTTCTGCTTTCTAGTGGAAAAAGGTAAATATAGTTGACTTAGAAACTTTTTCCACTTGACCAATTAGAGCTCCACATCATATATTCTATCTTAAAGCCATCAATGATTCGATAAGATACTTATCCAATTTGTGAGCCTCTAGTGCAATTTTGGAAGCTGCTTTTGACACCTAGGGTTTTTTTTGCCTTATCTAATCCTTTTCCTTTTTGCTCTTTCCAAATTTCCTCAAAGGCATTCGATTTTCTCCATGGAATATGTATTATATATTGTTATCATATTGATGAATAAAATACAGAGCGATTTCAAAAATTTATCTTCTCTATTCTTCTTCTCTCATTGTCTGAAATATTCCATGTGAAATTGCCTTATGAATCTAGATCTTAGCTATTGAAAATCTCACAACCACTTCATAAAAAATACTTGTTGGTTTAATTAATTTAATTTCATAAATGGCTGGAAGTTAATTTCCTCTATTTCATAACATCTTAATTATTCCTTATTAAATTTAATTAGCTGGGAAATTTAAACAAAAACTTGTTAACATATATTATCAGACTTATTGCTGGCATATTCACATACTGTGTAAGAATATTTTTTCCTCAACTTGGAAAATCAATTTTTTCACACGTGTGACTACCAAAGAAGAGATTGACATCATGGTTAGATGTCTAGTTCATCAAAGAACAATCCCATGCCAACTGATGAATTTATCACCACAAGGACAGTTTCTGGAGGGCATTTCCAAATAGCCCCTTAACCTTGTGATTTTAACACTTAGCCAAATTTCATTTGTTCTCAATATGCAAAAGAAGATTTTTCTCACTTTGGCAGGTTAATTTCTTGCACATGTGACCATCACAAGGAAAATTGAAAACATGACTGGATAACCACTTCAACAAGGAACATATCCATGTCACCTTTTGAATTTGTTGATACACACACATCATCTGGTGGGCATTTGAAACTAGTTTTTTAAACTACCAATTCAAAACTTACACAAAATTGTCAAACCCTAGGTCAACATGAGGAGATTTTTATTTTCATAAACTTGGAAGTATGAGACACCCAATGGATAGAGGTCAACAGGGTGATTCCATCTAGACCAATTTCATCCTTTGAGACCTCTTTCTCTCTCCTTAGCGGGCATTTTTCTAGAGCAGTGCAAATCAAGCTACGAGGCACTTTTGGCAGATCAATATCTTCACCTACAAAGACTTTTTGGACAAACCAATGATATGGTTGGATGCACCAATCAACATTCTAGAGACCCATTTCCTCAAAATACTTTAAGACATCAACCATAGGAAAGGAAAGGCATTTTATTGAGGTCACTTAGGCATTTTTACCAGTATTTTTATACTTAGACAATTTGTGCATTTTACTGGACTGGAGCAACCTACCTGAAACATTGTTTTGGAAGACCCATAAATTCCTCCTCAGACACTCTCAAGATAAGATGAGACCATGTTCAGATAGAAAGATCAACAAGCTCCAGCCTGAAAATATGGGGTAGGCATTTACCTTGACCTATGAGGTACGACATACATTTTGTTAAGGCCACTTTGACCAATTTTCCAACACTTAGTTAATTTCCAGAATTTCTCCAAACTGACATATCTCTATATAATTAGGTCAAATTGTAAAAATGACATCATGAAGGTACTAGAACATCATCAGGTGGATTTTCATGTTCATCACCCATGCCACATCATTATATCATCATATATTCACTTCCTTTGTTATTCCTCTGTCTTTCACTAAGTTTGCTCTGTCATCATGTCCTTCATTATTCCTTTGTCATTAATGAACTCCTTTGACATCAATGACAACCACATTCAATAATAAGCTTTCAGGTGGAGGATTTATACACTTGATCATTGACTCATTCACAATAAAAGGTCTATGGCCAAGAAGATAATGTCCTTCCAAAATAGCCAATCAACATTTTTTGCACCCTCCCATATTATGCCCCCCTTTGGCAAAAATGGCTAAGTATTGAAAATATGGCTCAAGTGGTTTTGGGAAAATGACCGCCATTTCCTCTGAGAGAGAGAGATAACTATTTGGAGGGAACCATCCTGTAGGTGGATTACTAATGCACCTGAATATAGTCCCAGTCTTGGAAAAAAGTGTCTTTTAAAGAATATATTGGCCTACCAAAACAACCACTCAGCCTTTTTTGCACTTAAAACTCGCCTAAATGGCCTTGGGAAAATTCTCACCAGTTCTCACCAGTGAGGGATTAAATTTATCTAACAACATAAGCTTTAAGGTGGAGGATTTACACACTTGACCATTTACTCCTTCTCGATAAAAGGTCTATGTCTAAGAACATAATGGCCTGCCAAAACATCCAATCAACATTTTTTGCACCATCCCATATTATGCCCCCCCTTTGCCAAAAATGGTTAAGTACTGAAAATATGGCTCAAGTGGCTTTGGGAAAATGACCGCCATTTCCTCACAAAGAGAGATAAAACTATTTGGAGGGCACCATACTGTAGGTGGATGACTAATGCACCTGAATATAGTCTTAGTCTTGGAAAAAGGTGTCCGATGAAGAAAATACTGGCCTGCCAAAACAACCACTCAGCCGTTTTTGCACTTAAACCTGGCCTAAATGGCCTTAGGAAAATGCCAGCTAGTTCCCACCAGTGAGGGATTAAATTTATCTGACAACATAAGCTTTCAGGTGGAGGATTTACACACTTGACTATTTACTCCTTCTCGATAAAAGGTCTATGGCCAAGAAGATAATGGTCTGCCAAAACTTCCAATCAAGATCTTTTGCACCATTCCAAAAAATGCTCACCATGGGAAAAAATGTCTAAGTACTGAAAATATGGCTCAAGAGATTTGGGAAAATGCCCACAATTTCCTCACACAGAGAGAGAGAAAACTATTTGGAGGGCACCATCCTATAGGTGGATGACTCATTCACCTAAATATAGTCTCAGTCTTGGAAAAAAGTGTCTGGTGAAGAAAATATTGGCCTGCCAAAACAAACACTCAGCCTTTTTTGCACTTAAACCTGGCCTAAATGGCCTTAGGAAAATGCTCGCCAGTTCCCACTAGTGAGGGATTAAATTTATCTGACAACATAAGCTTTCAGGTGGAGGATTTACACACTTGACCATTTACTCCTTCTCGATAAAAGGTCGATGTCCAAGAATATAATGGCCTTCCAAAAAATCCAATCAATATTTTTTGCACCCTCCCATATTATGCCCCCCCTTTGCCAAAAATGTCTAAGTACTGAAAATATGGCTCAAGTGGATTTGGGTAAATGACTGCCATCTCCTCACAGAGAGAGAAAACTATTTGGAGGGCACCATCCTGTAGGTGGATGACCAATGCACCTGAATATAGTCTCATTCTTGGAAAACAGGCTCTGGTAAATAATATATTGGCCTGCTATGATGATTTATGCACTTGACCATCGACTCATTCGTGATAAAAATTCATTGTCCAAGAAGATAATGGCCTTCCAAAAAAACCAATCAACCTAATTTGCACCATGCTAGAAAATGCTCCCCTTTGGAAAAAATGGCCAAGTACTAAAAAGTGATAGCTTATGTTTATGCGCTTTTTTATGTCAAAGTACAACTAGTTTATAATATTCCAAAGTACAACCCATTTATAAAAAATGAAAGCTTATGTTTGTGCACTTTTTTCTGTCAAAGTACAACCAATTTATAAAATTCCCTTCGGTGACAAGGCTTGATGTCAGCTGTAATGCCCGCCTCAGCACTTATGTTTGATTTTGGCTATTTTGGGCTTATGATTGATTAGATCAATTGAGACCTACAACTGATTGACTATTTGAGGGCACTGGTTTGAAGTGATCCAGAATTATAAAACTTGGACCATGAATGATTGCTTTAAACTTTATATGTGAAATGAAGATAGTTAGAAAAATGATGATTTGTTCATACTTGACTGACTGAGAAAATGAAAACTATGTATGTTGAAATGTTTATTAGTGCATCACTACTAATATGCGTTTGAGTATGTGTATAGTGGCAGGTAAAACGAATTACCGACTGACCCACAAAGGAAATATCGGGGTCACAAGAACGGAAAGAACACTTAGGGGTACGACGATTGACTGTCGACCCTAAACAAGCAATTCACGCACGGGTGAAGTCGTTTCAGCTCACCCAGGGAAGTGTATGCCGTACGGGCAGGACCATAATGATTTTGGTCACGTACGATGAATTGAGGGGCGTGCAATAAGGAGAGCCTTATCCCTCAACATCCATTAGTATCCAAGGAGCGTAGTTGAGAGATCGCGGTAACGACTCCCGATCGCTACACAGTACTCCCCATAAGAAGAAAGAAAGATACTGTCGGAAGGGCCCACCGAAGAGGTACCTATATGAAAGAAGAATGGAAAAAGAAAACTACTCATACATACATAATTATTTCTGTTTGTTTATCGGAATCTTTGCTTGCCGTAAAAGTTGTGTCGGTTCAGGTCCCCATATGTCGCTGACCACTAAGGGACGAGATAACAATCACGACAGTCCTCGTGATTGCCCTGAACCTATGCTTTTGACCAACGTTTGCCGGTCCTTCCTGCTTTTATGGTTGTGAAAGGAATTTGAAACTTAGAAAAGATAATGATCCTTTTCTTTATAATTGATGAAAATAAATATTAATTCTTCAAAAAGATTTTTTTTTTTTTAAAATAGAATAAAGAATTATTTTCAAATAATTCCTTTTTATTATAAAAGAAAAAGAAGGAATTTGTAGATAGAATAAATAATCTTTTTCTCTTTATAAATATTTAATTTTATAAAAAGAAAAATATTTGAAGTTATTAAAGAAATATTTTGAATAAAATATTTACTTTTATAAAAATAAAAATATTTGAAGTTATCAAAGAAATATTTTAAATAAAATATTTACTTTTATAAAAAAAAAAGATTTAAATTTATTAAGGAAATATTTTAAATAAAGTATTTACTTTTATAAAACAGAAAAAGAAAAGAAAAATAATAGAATAAACCTAAATCTTCTACAACAACTAGATTTGAGAAGACAATCACAACTGAAACTCTCTTAAAGACAACTACACCTACTTTGCACTGATTTAGGGAGTTAGGTGTACACTTTGAGTGAAAAACAGACACTTGTATTTGAGAATAAAGGTAATTAAAATATTAAATTAATCTAAATAATGTGCATGGACCAACACATGGCACAAGAGATTTTCCTATATAAAGAGGGAGGAGAAAAGAGAGAGGGGCTCTTGCTCCCTAATGTTGGATGAACATCGTAATCCCGGATTACGTTCTTGATCCTTGGAGTTGGGATTAGCCGGAATGAGGATTGGGAGATCCTTTCGGGAGGCTATTCGTGTGTGTTCTTACGACCCCATGAGCTCAGCATAGGGAAAAGTGCATACCCAAGTCATGAATTATGACCTGGAAAGACATTCAAGCAAATCATTTTGTTGCTGAAATAATATTTGTGGGCATAATTTGTGAGCCTGAAATACAGTCTGCGTGCATCACCTCACCTCCGCTTCGAACCTAGATAACCATGGCCGAACTTGAAACAAGGGTGTCCTCTACCACGAGCGCAGTTGAAACGCAGGAATCCTCCTCTGCAACCCTAGTTGAAACACAGGCGTCCACATATGATAGGATAACAGTAAAAAAATTTCAGGAGTATTCTGATGCATGGAGAGATGCAAATATATGGAGACCAGGTATGGAAACTATCCTGAGGAATGCAGAAGTTTTCGACTTTTATTTTGGAATGTTCAATTATGTTGATGAGGAGATAGATGAGGCAATTTAGAAATATGATGCTGGGAATACAAAACTCATTATTTTTGGGAAGCGGTTAAACCTCGACCCTGATTTGATTTCTCGAGCTACAAATATTCCACGCAGAGGGGGAGCAATTTTAAGCTCTTGGAAAACCCCTAGATAGGAGAATAACCAAATGGCCAATAAAATTTGTGGGTGAGAAGTACATGTCTCGAGGAATGGTTTAAGAATTCAATATGTCCCTCTAGGAATATACAAAACATTGATTGAGATTGTCCTTAGGACAATTCTGAATCATCACAAGCATGACATTACGGTTGAATGTATGTGGGTAGTGTTACATTGGGTGGAAGACATACTTGTAGATATTCCTTCTCTATTGGCTAAGAAAATCCACTCTACCCTGCAAGAGAGCCAATTAAGGAAGGTTAAATTTAGTTTCCCGAGCACACTTCAAAATATTATTGATTTATGTCGACCCCATGCTACTAAAACAAAGATTGGTGATATCAACCAACATGAAAATATATCTTTGCCAAAACCACCTGTTCATAAAACATACATTAGGAAATGTAATAGCAGGGAACATAATGAGGAATTTTTGGTACAATATCCTCAGCAGAATGAGGAATTAGTGCAATATCCTGAGCACCATGGGGAATTACCATTATAGCCTCCTGAACAGAACGAGGAATCGCCAGTACAAAGTCCTTAGCACCATGAAAAATTACGAGTACAGTCTCCTGATTTTGTCACAATTGATGTAGTTCGTGCTTCCACAACTTTGAAAGAGTTACATGGACATGTATATAGAGTTCATTGGGAGGAGGTGAAATGCAACGAAATGGAACAAACTACTGCTCACATTTCCATTCCTCAATATTTTCTTGATAGAATTCCTCCTAAATAGTTGGAAATTGAGTATGATTGTTCTTCCAAATCTAAATCAAGGGATTTCGCTATGCATTTATACAATCCATCATATAAGTTTGATAGTAGATACATGTTCATCCTATATGATAAAATGGAGCATTTCAAGGAACAAGCTTCCTATATATGCAATTGTGTGGAAGAGGGCTTGAGAAAAGATAATAAAATTTTAGAATGCCTCAAATAGATAACAGTGTTGCAAAAGACAGTTGTGGATAATCAATTCAAAGCAAACAAAATTATAATAGGGAAAGAAGAAATGGTTGAATTATTATCCAAAGAAGTAGACAAATCACTAATGATCCTGAAAATGAAATTGAGTCAGTGAGGGTTCTGTATAAAGAGACTTTGGAAAAAGCTAATGCTGAAGTGAGTGAACTCAAAGAAGAGTTGAAAAAAAGACCACCTATCCTCAATGTACCACCAATAAGGACATAAATGGGTCCTTTACAGGTATTGGAGAAGAAAATTAAAGAAAATGAACAGGAAATAAAAGAATATCAATTGAAGATGAAAGAGTGGGAGGGAAGCCATGGAAAAAAAGTTGGAGAATTAGAATCATTAATTTTTGGTTTGAGAAAAACCATTTCTAAGCAAGCTGATAAGCTGAGAGGCAAAAGGTTAGAAAGGATCTCTGAATATTTGGAACTTAAAAACCAAAGTAGAGGAAAACAAATTTCCAGTCAAGAAGGTGGTGAGGGTGAAGGTAAGGGTACCAAAGGAGACTAGGGTAAGGGTAGAAGGAAAAAAAACCTATAGATACAATGTCCTTAGTAAAGAGAGAGAAGTCCTTATCAAATTGAGAGAATATGCTACAAGAATGCTTCTTAACGAGCATTGCACTAGGTGATTTGCTTGGCTCATCACCATTATATAAAGAAATGAAAGAGAAGATGGCTGGGAAAGATGCAAAAATAAGAGAGATGGAATCAAAACTCTTCGACGGCCGAAAAGTTCAGCATTTGAGATGTGATATGGAAATTCAAAAACTTAAATCCACAATTGATGATTTGGAGGAGGAATTACAAGGTCCAGTTGCTACGATGATGGCAATTCCTGTCATTCCCAACGAGACAGAGTTGAGGGAAAAAGAGCACGAGAAAGAAATACAGAATCTGAAATGTGAATTGACTGAAGTTAAAGATCAGTTGAAAAATACTAGACAACAATTGGAGGTCAAGGAAAAACAAGAATCAACGAAGTATAAGAAAAATGTGGAAATGTTGAACAAGCTGATGGAGTAAAATTTTTTTTTCTTGGAAATTTAAAAAAAGTTACACAGAGTGTTAAAGAGCTTGAAAAAAAATTGAAAAAAGTGCCTTGTACAACTCTAGAACAATTACAGTCTTCTACGAAAGGCAAGAGAGACCATTTAGCTTTGTCTTTTGCTCAAGAGGAGGGATTTCAGCCATCTCAGAAACATGCTAGACATGTATCAATCAATGTATATATGTATTTATTGACTAGTTAATGAAAAATGAATTTTTGTATGATGGAGTATTGTATTTATCGGCATCTAATGAAAAATTCTTTTTAGTTGTCTTACTTTTTATGTCCAGGAGTTAGTGGTTCTACATTCAATGCTTATGAAGTATGGTATTCATGTTTATTCAATCCTCATTCGTATGGTATTCATGTTTATGAAGTCCTCATTTTTTTATTGAGATCTTCTTTATGTCCAGGAGTTAGTGGTTCTACAGTCAATGCTTTGGTTTATACTTTGTTGTGATGTGAGGCATGATTCTCAACAATTTCATAGTGACATTTTTGCACCTATGACCACTTTTTTTCGTGGAGCTAAGTGTTTCCTCACCTTCATTGATGGAGTTTATATGCATAGGTCCATAGAATTTGTCCCACTATTTTCCGTAGATGAATCTACAGATGATTCCCAACATATTTCAGTGGATTCCCAACATGATTCCCACTATGATTGTTGATTTAAGGGAATAAAAGGGACAACAAACAACATTTTCTCAAATCTGGGCACATTCTGGGTTTTAAAATAAATTTTCAGACTTGTTCCTAACCTCCTAATAACATTGAGAGGAATTTCTGGGTTAATTTTGGGCAATCTGTGCACAATTCAGACCTCAAAGAAGCAGTAAACCTCAACGTTTTTAAATCCGAGTTAATTCTGGGCAATCTGTGCATGATTCTGGAATTTTCTCTTTGATTTTGGATTCTAAAAGCACCCAACAGTCATGGCAGCCCCAATATCCTCCAACCTATGCATGTTTTAGCCTTCTAACAACCTAATAATAAAATGAATTCATAACTATATCCAACAATAATAGGTCTCTAAATACATTAAGACCATATGAATGCCATTTCATTATGAATGTTATGTTCTTCACCATTTTGCATACAATACTTCTTTATGATCATTTTGGACTTTTCAACAAAACAAGTCTCTTAAGACATTAAGGCCATAAATGTCACCAAAATATCAAAGAAATAGGTCTCTTAATATATTAAGACCATATGAATGCCATTTCATTAAGAATGTTACGTTCTTCACCACTTTGCATACAATGTTGCTTTATGGTCATTTTGAACCTTTCAACAAAGCAAGTCTCTTAATACATTAAGGTCATAAATATCACCAAAATATCAACAAAATAGGTCTCTTAATATATTAAGACCATATGAATATAAATGGTGAAGATGCTTCTGGAAGGAGGGGGCCGGGGATGAAGCTCTGCAACCTAGGGTTTTGAGCCGATCCGAGTTGATCTCGGCGGCCAGGGCTCTATCCCTGGTCACTAGACTCCTTCTGAGCTCACAGTTTTGGTCGATGGCGAGGGAAGCATTCCAGTGGTGGCGGAAGAAGGTGCAGAGGGGCGACGCATTCTTGGCATTGTGGTGAGGCGGTTCAGCTGTGAGGAGCAGCTTCCAACAGGCTTCCAACGGTGGCTCTCCACAACGGCTTCCAAAGGCGGCACTCCTGACGGAGAGGTTTCGACGGCTTGCAACAATCGGCAGATATCCTGACAGAGCGGTCGGCTCTGCTCTGTTCCGGTGGCTCCCTCCTTCGAAGGTCGTCGGGACCTCATCTGCTTCTGCGGAGCCGTTCTGTTGAGGCTTTTGTTTTCTTGGAGGCCGGTGGGTGACAAAAGAGACGAGCTTTGTGTCTGGAGCATCAAAGTTCCGTCATCGACCCAGCTCATAGATTAACAGTGCAGGTCGATATCCACCATGAGTTGGTCATAAATCCACTGACGGCGGGCACTTTTGTGGTGGCGACGGCTGATACCAGGTCGAGGTGCTTTCTTTTCTTGGCTATCAAGGATTTGAGCGATCTTGGCGGCCATGGATTCTTCCATGGAAGTCTCTTCTTCCTGCTTACTTCGGTTCCCTCACACAGGCTTCGACCTGCAGAATCGGATCCTTCAAAGGCGAAGAGGTTCATGCTCCTTTCAAGAGCCTTCTTCCAATGGCGGAGCCTAATGACATCGTTTTTGGCGGATGGGACATAAACAACATGAATTTGGCGAATGCCATGGCCCGAGCCAAGGTTCTTGATATTGACCTCCAGAAGCAGCTACGGCCCTACATGCAAGGCATGTTTCCTCTTCCCGGTATCTATGACCCGAATTTCATAGCGGCAAACCAAGGTGAGAGGGAAAATAATGTTCTCGAGGGTTCCATGGAATGCTACAGAGCATTACAGCGACGTTATTGTGGGTTTGAACGATACAAAGGAAACCCTGCTTGCTTCTCTGGAAAGAAATGAGTGATCTCGCCATCTCTCTATGGCTGGGCCTGCGTGGTTTTGCTTTCAGGCATTGATGGAGCGTGATGGATTTTTCTGAATATGGAGAGAGGGCGGCGCCTTTGCGCGGCGACCCATTGGGTCTGAGCACGATCCAATGGCGGCGGCGGCGGTTTCAGGGACCAGACCTGAAACCGGTGGCCCCAATTTCACCACTGTTCATGATATATCTGTTCTACTTCTTGTGGCAACATTCTCTGGGTTTCTCTTTTTTTTTTGGTTCAGCTCATTATAAGCTGTTGTTTCTGCTTATATGGGACAGAAATATGTGAAAATGTAGGGATCCTTGTTGATCTTACTACATCTGCAGCATGTAATTTTAATAATCTTTTTGAAATAAAATTACGGACTTTTTCCAAGGAAAAAAAAATGGTGAAGATGCTTAAAAGTCATGCTACAAAGTGAAAGGAAACAAACACATCTTTCCTCGAACCATCAAATATTTAAAGAGAACAATAATTATTATAAAAAAAAATGAATGCTATAAAGGGATACAAAAAGATCAAATAACAATCAAGTATCAAGGGAATACAAAAATTTAAGCAAAATAAATGCAAACTTCCAAACTTGAACAAATGTTCCAAATGCAAGAAACAAACAAAGCATTTATGAAACCAATCAAGCTAGTACAAAGGGCTCAAAGCAAAATCAAGTATCAAGGGAATAAGATAATATTTAACCAAGATAAATACTAACTTTAAAAATTGAAAAAATACTTCAAATGCAAGAAAAAAAAACATTAATATTTGCTAAGATATCAAAGCTAGAAATACAAGCAATTTCATGTACTCGAGTTTTAACTTTTGAACGAGCCCATTCTTGCTAAGAGGAAGTATTGTTAAATTAATTATTTAAGCTTTAGTACTAGGACACTATCTATGAATAGATAGGTCCCAAATTCATTTTCTTTTCACAGATAAGAAAAAAAGCAATGTGTTAGTTAACTATCAAAACATCAAACTTAAAATAGCTTGCATCAAGGAAATGTAGCTCCAGTATTACTATATTTAACAAAAAGTATAGACTATAGAACCTATTTTGACTTGAAATGCAACTTCAAATTTATATATGGTTATCTTTCTCCCATCAAGAATTTCCCTTTTCCAACCTAATCCAAAAATAGAGGAACATCAAAGTCAAACAACTAACAAGAATAACATGATCTATTAAATTCCACTAATTTTTTATACACTAGCAATGTATATTATTTTAGATAATATCTTATGGCATATCAAACTCCAAATTCTCATGTTGACCCTCATTTTCTACATTTTGAACATGACCTTCTGTAGATGCAATACCATTATGAGCCTCCAAAACATTATGTTTCATATCAAGTTCATTAGAGACATTTGTTATATTGTATTATTCCCTTTTGTCACAATTTAATCACCAACGTGCTAGTTCTCTATTGAATGGAAAATTGATAATATCATACCTTGTTACATATAATATTAAACACGTATCCATATTATTATCAAGCTTGTTCTTCAACTTTGACTTCAAGAATGATATTGCACTAAACATTCTCCCATCCTCCACTGATCCCAAAATCATGGTTTGACATAAATCAACTAATTTGAAATAATCTGACATGATTTCTTGCATGATTAACTTTCACCTAAAATAGTCCATATTTTGGTTACTGCACCATATTTTATAGGTTTCACCAAAACACGATATTGATCTAATGTTGTTTGAGCAAAGCAAGAGGCCTGTTGATATAATTTTGAAGAATCTAATACACCTCCAATCTCTTCTCCTTATACCTTGACCTTCCTACCAAAGTGGTGAACTAAAATATTCAATTTTGATAAAATTTCACCTTTTAAAGTGTGTATTTCTTTTTCAGTGTTTCAATATTGAGGGTATACCATAGACATGGCCTCCAACAATTCATCTCGAGGAAATCATTCTCTTATCCCAGATGATAGTGATTGTGCAATTTGAATAAAGTTCCATCTCACTGAAATCACAATGTCATTGAATTGGTACCTTGACACATGGTACTCTTTGGTGGTTTGTCTCATATTAATAACATAATGAAAGGGAACCATATTCCCATGCACTTCCATACATAGTCTCCCCTTTTCATCAAAATTCAAATAATTTTCAATCTTTTCTATATCAATGATAGTAGACCAACCGTTAAATGTTGGACCCATAAAATACTTTGGCATCGTATACAAATTATCCAATGCAAGGAATGTAATTTTTCTTGCATTTGTGTACTCTCCATTATACATCATGTGACTCTGAGCCATTTTCACAAGGACATTCATTTCATGAAGCAAAGGAAGAATTCCAGCCAACGTGAATAATGTCTCTGTAACAATTAGTTGAAAGAGAAGATCTTGATATTTGTCTACACTGAAGCGATGTTCATACATCACCCCTACCAATGATTGGTACTCATTAAATAGCCTTTGAGTTGATGCATACAATAAGATCCATCTTGTATCAACATCTTTCAATAGATTTTTTCCATTCGTAACACCGCCAACAAATTGTTAAAACTCTGTAAATCACTTGGGAATATAGAAAAGCTATGCATGAGTCTCACGTACAAGTTATTCAACTTTTGAAACCAATGAAAGATTGCTTACTATTTTAAATGCAATATTCATCCTATGAGCTATACAATGAATGCTAATCATAAAAGATGAAGCTAATAGTTGTAGTTTGACACAAAGTCCATTCCTTTGTCCTTGCATGATTGATGCTCCACTAATCTGACACATACCAACCTTTTTGCGATCATTAAATCATCCATACCACAATTTCCTCCAAAGTCTTAATAACAACTTCATAAATATTTCTAGTTGTAGAAATCTTCTTCATTTTATGAATCCCAAGTAGATATGAATGCTTACTATGATCAGTAACCATATAAATACTCATACAGATCCAAGAAGTATTATCAACAACTGTAACTTCATCCAAAGATAGTGAGAAAAAACTAGCATTTGCAATCTTCTATTTCAAATCATCCTTTTCTACTTGAGATAGATATATTTCCCATTCCCAACCACTCATTACAGGCTAGTGAGAAGATCGAAAATTTGATACTTCAAGAAAATAAATATAATTCTTGTAATCTAGATAATTTGTCATAGGATGACCTTTAGATAAGATGTGAAATACAATGCTTAATTACATCGCATTGGATAACAAATTTCTCTCCATTGTCTTTCCAAATAGAGATGTGATGGTCTCTCCACTTGCCTAGAGTTTACTCTTACTTATTAAGTATTTATTATATTTGACATGTCGACATTCCTCAGAATATTTCCATTTGATAATAGATTTCTCCTCATCATTTGCAATTTTTTTAGCATGCAATTTTTATAGCATACACCTTTTTAGCATGCTTCTCTATTGCATCTAACTTAATTCATTTGAAAGATCTGAAAAATATAGATCCATAACCCATTTATTGTATTGATTTGGCATAACGTTATTTTGTTATAATTCTGAAAATGTATTTCTGTTTGGATTTTATTCAGTTGAAAGATCTGAAAACTATGGATCCATAATCCATTTACTGTATCGATTTAGCACAAATGTTATTTTGTTATAAATCTGAAAATGTATTTCCGTTTGGTTTTTATTCATGTGAAATATATGCAATCTATTTTGTTCACGATGATATACGACCAGATAGTGGATCCATAATCCATCTACTGTATCGATTGGCATGAAAGTTTATTCTGTTTGTAATTTTGAAAACTTATTTTTGTATGGGTTATATTCATTAGAAAGATCGGAAAATCACTTGTTCTCCATCACGTCATCGTGTAACATAAAGTTATGTCTATTTAAGAAGATAAAAAAACTTACTATGTTATGATAACAAATACTGACACTTATGTTATGTTAAGGTTGTAATTAAAAATGACTGATAATATACGATCGAAGAATGTGTTGTGCACATTGACAAGTAGGATATGGCACGCATGGTTGTGCATCTTGTACATATCTAAGAGGCTTAAGTCCAAAACATACTTATAGTCTGTATATAACTAACGATGAAATATTGGGCTCGTAATTATATCAATAAGATGTATGTTATTTACAACAGTGAGATTAAATATATCTACATCTGAAAATTTATAATCCTATTATATAGAATAGTGATATGAATTATAAATCAGAAATTATAATTGTATTATAGGAAAGAGATAAATGGAAAAAGGAATTTTAATCTTATTATATAGAATAGAGATATGAATTATAAATTATAAATTTATAATCGTATTGTAGAAAAGATATAATGGAAAAAGGAATTTTAATCTTGTTATATAGAATAGATATATGAATTATAAATTATAAAATATAATTGTATTGTAGAAAGGAGATAAATGGAAAAAGGAATTTTAATCTTATTATGTAGAATAAAGATTTGAATTAGAAATTAGAAATTTATAATTGTATCGTAGAAAAGAGATAAATGGAAAACGGAATTTTAATCTTATTATATAGATTAGAGATTTGAATTATAAATTAATAATTAATAATTAATAATTTTATTGTGGAAAATAGATAAATGGAAAAATGAATTTTAATCTTATTATATAGAATAGAGATATGAATTATAAATTATAATTGTATGGTAGAAAGGAGATAAATGGCAAAAGGAATTTTAATGATCATATTATGTTCATATATATATATATATACTATGGATGATTGTAAATTATCAATAATTTATATATGTATGTGTGTTTTCCTTTGTATTATTGGTATTATTATTTCATATAAATAAAGAGTTATATTGTGAAGGATAGGATTTCAACTTATCTATAAACATGTATATTGTATAAGACCACGAGTCTTGGAATCTTGTAGTATCGTTGAGAAATTAATTAGCTTGATAAAATTTTAGGTATTATTTTTTCCATGGTGGAATAGCTATATGATGTATAATACAAATGATGTGGTATTTAGTCTTATCATGTTTAGTTAAAAATTATTTGATGAGAATGCAATAAATAAATTGTGATAAAGGTAAATGTGAGGCCACATATATATTGGAAAGTTATAATTAATTTGTGATGAGTCATCCAATTAATTATTTGAACTTGGATTGGTATAGGGATAAGAATTCAAGGCTACATAGAATCAAGATAGTGAGATAATCATTAGGATAGGAAGTGTCTCGTAATTATGACTTGTAAAAAAATAAAAAAATGACCTTCACCTGTCTAGGATTAAGAGACGTTACATAAAGGCAGTATCCCTCCAATACTGATGTCCACCACAAACCTCTCCATGTAAATATGCTACAATAACATCTTCTTCTTCTTCTTCTTCTTCATTCACACATATAAGAAGTATACCTGTTGTATATTTCCAAAATAAAGTCTACCGAAAAATACAATAATTCATCGCTTTCAACTTTAAAGATCTGTATTTCCTTTTATCTAAATTTGATGGACATTGTAAAAATAAAAGAAGTACACTATATCATTGTACCAAGAAGATTTAACATGTTTCTGATAAATCTGATCTCTTTCTTGTTCATGTTGCATTTTTTCCTGAGATGATTGATTTAACATGCAGTTCGGTCCCAATGCTCCATAATTTGAATCTGCAAGGATTCTAGCTAGACCTTGTCCTTTGACCAGTTTGGTAGGTCTGATTTCAACATCATATTCCATGATTTTTTCTATCCAACGCCCTCTTTTTCCTTCACTATCAGGCTGTGTTAGAATTTCCTTAACTGCTATGTTAGGAACATATGCTATAATCTTTGAATGTAATAAATAAATTCTGAAAAATTTAAGGGCTTTAACAAGAGCGTATGCTTGTTTTTCTAATATGTTGTACTTGAGTTCAAAGTCTCTTAGAGTTTTACTGAAGAAAGAAAAAGGTTGTTCAAGACCTTGTTAATTTTTTTTTGTAAAAGTACTATTGTTATGGTGTCTTCAGAAGCAAAGAAAAAGGTCAACAATTCTTTTGTAAAATTTGGACTTACTAGCACTAGGGCTTCAGTGAGAGCCTATTTAATTTTTTCAAATGATAATCTTGCTTTTGCTTTCAATTTTAATTCTTGATTTTTTCTCAACATCGCAGTTATATGCTTGATGTTTTCTGCAAAATTGGGATTAAACCATCTCATAAAATTAATCTTCCTTTTTTTTTTAACAGTAACAGAGAAAAGATTATATTTATAAAGCTGTGCACAGCTATTCATTACAGACTTGCAAACAGAGTTTTTAACAGTGCTGAGGTGTCAGGACCAACTAACACTACCATAACTATCTGCATTAAATTATAATCTCTGAGTTTGGTCTTCCTGAAATTGTCCAGCATAGAGCTGGCATAAACTTTTACAAACTGACTACAGAGGAGTTTACAAAAATACATTAACCAAAACAAAAATTTTGAAACCTGGGCTGGGCTAGCCTTTCTTCCTAAGCTTGACGGACGAAGCGTCCACCATCACTTGGTTTATTTCCTGATTCACCGTTGGATTTTCGTGTACCCAGCTTCCCTGCGTCGCTCTGAAGAAATCGGCCATATCTTCCTGCATTCTGTCAATTTTTCCCATTAATTCTATAATATTTCGTTCCAGATCATCAATTCTGGAATCCTGGCAGGATAACTGAGTGCAAACGTGTGTTATGACCGATGCCATTTCAGCATTCTGGTTCACGCTGGAACAGACCGCTTCATAAGTTCTCCTGGCTGCAAACTTGATGTCAATCAAGGTTCTGTTTAAAGCAGCAATGGCTGCCCTGATTGACGGCATTGTTTCCCAATTATCCGCCTGCGAGAGACGAGGAGCAGAAGAAACGAGCTCCCCGAGGGATAGACGACTCAGAGTTTCGGGGAGATGGGGAGGGAGAGCCATCGCGAAGGGAGGAATAAGGAGGGCGGATGGGGGAGTTAAGGAAGCCCCGTGGGAGATGACACCGGGGGAAAGAACGAGGAGATAGGTGGAGGGTCGGACGGGGAGGCAGATGGAGGAGCGTGTGGGAGGGTACGCGAAGGGTGATTTCATGCATAAGAATAAAAAGAGGGGGAGGCCAAAGTTTAGAGGGAGTGGATGTTCCCTCAAGGCCAAGACCCTAACCAACATCCACGTTAAAAAATCAAAGGGCCTAGACATTGTTAAATTAAGGGATAAAATGAAATCCCAAGACTCCTTTGTGATCCTTAGTTTGCCCGACTGCGAGCATAACTCCTTGATTTGCCGCTTGATCCGCCACCCTGTTGTTCTCTCGGAGGATATGAAAGAAGGAGGCCTTTGAAAATAATGTATTGGTTTTAATTCTTTGCATGTATCTATCTGCTTTTGAGCCTGGCGAGGCATATCCTCTTCGCATGATTTGGATGACGTGCCTGGAGTCTCCATAAATTTTGAGATTGGCTATGCTGTAGTTGGAGGCCATTTCTAATGAGAGGATGAGAGCTAACCATTCTGCCTCATTATTAGTTTTCCTGCCTAATCCCCAAGCAAATTCTGCGATTTTTTTTCCGCCGGGATCGAAAAGAATCCCACCCGCACCTGCCACCCCGGGGTTCCCTTTGGAAGCCCCATCAAAGAATATGCTATGACTTTCTTGCTCCTTCCACCACCTGGCAAATGTATCAGGGTCTTTTCTGATTTCCCAAACATAGTTGGAGCGTTCTTTTTTGGACTGAAGGAAGCTGCCCTTCACAAACATGCTACACCATTGAAATTCCGATAGAGTTAGGGGCTCTTGAGCAGGGAGAGAGACCTTTTTAGTGGAGAGTGAGTCTTCGATCATTGCAATAGCTTTTATGGCTGCTCTGTTACTGTCCACTTTCTTGTCCTCAAAAATACTTTTGTTTCGACTTAACCAAATCTGCCAACATATATTCATTGGAATTAGATTCCAGATTCTCCACATAGTCTTTTTAGATTTTCCTGGAAAAGTGCGTCCCCAATGATCGAAAAGGTCAATGAGGGAAGTGGGGAGAGTGGCTGGTCTCCATTGACTACCCAGGACCTGGGCCCAAACTTTTCCTGCAAAGGGACACTCCAGAAAAATATGATGGGAGCTTTCTTTTGCGTTTTTACACAGAGTGCATCTAGAAGGACCAGTGATTCCCCTTACTCTAAGATTTTCAGCAGTTAGCAACTTACCATGAGTTAAAAGCCAGAAGAAGGTAGTGACTTTGGGGATGCCGTCAGAGTTCCAAATTTTCTTCGATTTTCTGTGGATCGGGAGATTGGGAGGAGCAAGTTTCTCATACCCTTCTTTCACCGAGTACGAGCTAGGTTTCCCCCATCCCCTGTAGTCTTGTTCGTTTAGATTGATCGGGGCTTTCCCATGCAGATGAAAAAGGAGTAGATCGAATTCCCCTTTTAGGGTGGCCGGAGGATCCAATCTCTTCCATCTTTTCCAATCTCCATTGTCTTTCCAGATCACCAAATCCTTTAACTTTTTGATGTCCATATTTTTCATCCAATCTCTGATGGCCTCTATCCCCTGAACTTTGCCAAGCGGTATGTCACCATTTATACTGTCCATCCAGAGGTTTATTCTTTTCCCATTTCCAGGTATCCAGTAAAGATGTTCAGAGATTAGGGCCGCTGAGGAGTTGATGAGTCCCCATATTGCTGTTCCCTTTTTGGTGATAGGCTTGTCCAGACATCTTTGCCTGGAACTTCTGGTATATTTCTTTCTTATAACCTCCTTCCACCATTCCTTTTTCCCAGCTACAATCCTCTAGGCTAGTTTGGCCCCCAGCGCTTTACTTACTAAGGCAGGCTCCCGAATTCCAAGCCCTCCTCGCTCCTTCTTTTCTTTAACAGTCTTCCAATTCACCAAATGGAATTTTTTATTTTGAGTTTTTCCACCTTGCCACAAGAAATTTCTAATCTCCATGCTGAAAGCTTTTTGGATTGTGGCCGGGGCGAGCATTATGGCAGAGGTAAAGACAGGGAGGGAGGACAGAACAGACTTTATCAAAGTAACTTTCCCAGCCAGGTTCAGCGATCGAGAGCCCCAAGAGTTTAATCTTGCTTTGAATTTGTCAAGGATAGGGGTCCAGACAGAGGAAGGGGGGTACTTGAGAGAGATAGGAGTGCCTAGATATTTGAAAGACGTCCAATTCATGCAAGGCTTGAAGGCTAGAATGGCTGCAATAAGTCTGATGGTGGCTGGGCGGCAGTTCCAAGTATAAAAATTGCACTTTTGGTCATTTGTTTTTCCCCCAGAAGTCCTGAGAAAGAGATCAAGAGTAGTTTTAAATCTTGCAGCAATCTGAGGTGAGGCACTACCTAGGAGAATAGTGTCGTCGGCAAACTGGGCATGATTGATTGCTTGAACATTGCGGGTGAAAGAGATGCCAGGCAGAGAATCTGAGGCTAAGAGAGAGTTGAGCTTTCTGCTTAGAGAATCCGCCATTATTACGAAGAGAAAGGGTGAGAGGGGGCACCCTTGTCTCAGTCCGCGTGAAAGTCGAAAGAAGGAGGTTGGCCTTCCATTTATGAGGGGAGCAAGCCAAGGGGCTCCAATGCAGGCTTTAATCCAACTGATAAATTTTTCATCAAAACCGAACTTTCTCAAGACAGTATAAATAAAAACATGCCTCACTCTATCAAAAGCATTGGCCATGTCTAGTTTTATAGCCATACCTGCGTCTTTGTTTCGCCTGCTTGAATGAATGGCCTCTTGCACTAGAAGGATGTTATCATAAATTTGTCTGCCTGGAACAAAGCCGCCTTGATTTGGGGAGATAATTTTAGGAAGAAGCTTCTTGACTCTGTTTGCTAAGACCTTGGTGAGGATTTTATAAGAAGAATTGCATAGCAAGATAGGCCTGTACCTCCCTATAGTGTTAGCTTTTTTCTCTTTCGGAATAATAGCTATGAAAGAGGAATTGGTTCCCCCTCCAATTTTCTCCCGGTTTCTGGTCCAGTTAATCATTCTGAGGAGGTCGGCTTTCAGTAAATACCAACACTTTCTATAGAAGTGAATGGAGAATCCGTCAGGTCCCGGGGATTTTTCCGGATGAAGAGACCACACCGCTTTCCTGACTTCCTCCTCAGTAACCTTCTCCATGAGCATTTTATTTTCTTCAGCAGTGACAAGGCTGGGAATTTCTCGGCACATTCCTTCCAAATCTGCAGTAGGCAGATCCTCATCCTTCTTATAGAGAGACTCAAAATGATTTCTGACTTCAGTCTTTATCTCAGTAGGGTCGTCTATCTTGGTTCCATTTTCTTTGGTTAAACTGAGAATATTGTTTTTTCTGTACCTTTCTTTGCACTGAGCATGGAAGAACTTGGTATTCCGATCCCCAGCTTTGAGCCAGAGGCATCTTGACCGAAGTCTCCATTCCTCCTCTTCTTTCCTATTCACTTGTTGAATTTTAGCTTCTAGCATTTTCTCCTGCATTAACATAGCTTTAGTTATCTGTTCCTTTTCAATTTACTCTTGCAAGGATTTCAGTTCCTCTTGCAAGGTGTTAATTTCATCCCCTGATCCCCTCGAACTTTGCTTTGCCCATCTTTTTAGCAAAGTTTTGGTATTTTTGATTTTGGTTTCCCAAATATACCCCGGAGAGCGTGGGATAAATTGCTTCCAAATGCCTTTGACTTCCTCATAGCAGGCGTCATTTTCCAGCCACTCGGGGTTATATCTGAAGGGGAGAAGCCCAAGATTGCCAGGGACAGAAAAGAAGAGGGCAATAGGTCGGTGATCTGAAACAGCAGAGGCCAAGATTTTTGAGTCAGGCAGAAGGGGCTTGTTAAGAAGGGAAGAGCTGAGTAAAAATCTGTCGAGCCTAGCTGCTATGTGCCCAGGCCCGATTCTCTTATTGTTTCAGGTGAATTTTCCTTGCAGAGGCTTAATATCCACCAGATTCCATGAGGCCTGCAGGTCTTCCAACCTTTCTCCAAACTGGTCCCAGACCTTCGAACCCCCTCTTCTTTCATCAGCACTTATGGTGACATTAAAGTCACCGGCAATTATGCAGGGGGAGGAGTTTCTTCCTAAATGAAGATCTATTAGTTTGTCCCAAAAAATTTCTTTATGGCCATGGAGCGTAGGCCCATATACATTTCCAATCCAATATTTTTCATTATTTGTCAAATCTTCGAGTTCTACAAATAGCCAGTTTCTGCTACTTAAGATGGAGTTGCATTTGTACATACCTTTTTCCCACCAGGTGATGAGCCCTCCCGAGGCTCCTACCGAACTAACTGACTTTCCTTCTCCTTTGGGCCAAATTTGAGATAGGGTTTTGAGACAGTCCGTCTCCTGCATTTTAGTCTCCTGGAGCATGATTATTGAGGGGTTTTCCAGCTTTTTTATTCTTCTGATTGCTTCCGTCTTTTGCTTGCCTCCTAATCCTCTGCAATTCCAGGAGACTATCTTCATTATTTTTTGGAGAGGTTAGATCCTATTCTTTCCTTCTTTTCCTCCATTGTTCCCTGAGGTTGCTTGGTGCTGGGAAGTATTCTTACATGCGAGTCAAGGCTGGTTTGCTTACCCGCCGCTTTGTCTCTGGCAGCCTCTTGTTCTCTTACAACCTTGTTCAGCTTCCTGCCTTTTTTTGTTTGAGGCTCTACTTCTTCTTCCTTGCTTTCTGAGGTTTCTTCATGAAACAGTTTGGCTTTTGCTCTAGTGACCGAGCCCATCAATATTTTGGGGGCCTCATCTTCTGGGTCCTCCTGACGTGCTGGAGACGCTATACATATTTCTTCTTCTTCGTGTTGCTGGCAGGCTTTCTCCTTTCTTTCTCCCTCTCGGGCATTTCCTATCATTTCCTCTTGGACCTGGTGAACTTGGTCTGATGAAAGGGTCTGCTCTTCCCCCCCCATGTCCGTTGCTAAAAGCTGAAACTTATTTGCTTCCCTATTCGTGTTCTGCTGCTTATTTGCCGCTTCCTTTCTTTTAGGAGAAGTTTGAGAGGGATGGGAGTTTGAGGACTTCCCGCCCTTCCTTCTTATCTCGTTCCATTCTCCATCTTGATTTTCTTCTACTTCCTGCATCTTCTTTTTGGGACATAGCCTTGCGAAATGGCCATATTCGTGGCAAACTTTGCATTTGAAAGGGATTTGTTCGTAATCCACCGTTTGGAGATGATTCCATCCATCCATCGACAGACTTATTGCTTCAGGTAGCCCCTTATCAAGATCCACTTCCACACAAATCCGGGCATAGGAGAACATTGGGGGTTTTGGCTTAGATTTATCAATGTATTTCCCCAATGAGTTGCCAATGGCCTTTAGATCTTCATCATTCCAACAATGTAGCGGGAGGTGGGGCAACTTCACCCAAACAGGGACAGCTGAAGGAATGTCCTTTTCGGGGTCAAAGGAGAGGTCCCATTTGTTGATATACATTCCCCTAGGTCCCATGAAGTAAGGTCCATTCCTGAATATTAAATCTCTGTCTTCCTTCTTTTCAAAGTAGAAAACAAAGAAGCCCCTCCCACAGAAGATTTGCTGAACTTCTCCCTGAATAAGAGGGCGCCAGTTTTTGCTGAGCCAGATTTCTATTGACCTCGGAGTTGGCCAAAGCCCAGTAAAGTGGCCAACCAAGCCTTTTTCTGAAAGGGCAAGCGCTTTGCATTTTGACGCAGTAGAGCCGAGTTTTACTTCTGGAATGGCCGATTTTTTGACAAACTTGGAGTCCCCCGGACCCGTGGTCTTAGAGGACGAGGGCTGGGACGCTACCAGAAGGCGAAATAGTTCATCCAGAGGCGCACGACCCGGGTCAGGCGGCGGATCCATCAACACAAACCCTAGTCTCGCGCAGTTTCAGTCTTGTTTCTTGAGAGTTTTATTTCATGATTCCTTTTCAGCATCACACCCTTTCCATAATCGCCTATGTGCATTCTGGAGCCTCCTCACTGCTGAATCATGACTGCTTTCGTAAAATTAATCTTCCTTACAAAAGGATGAATATCTTTTTTATTAGTTGGAATATTGATCTTCAAAATAGCCTTAACACGCACATGGTCTATCTCAATTCCATTAGCTGATACAATATGACCTAGAAGTTTTCCTTCTTGCATGGAAAAATGAGACCTTTTCGAATTCAATGATAACCCAAACTTCTTGCATTTCAAATGTTTTTGCTTAAGTTGTTTAAGATGACTTTCATCTGAATCTGAAACACTATTATATAATCCAAATAAATCACCACAAATTTCTCCCTTTCACCAACAAATTCTATGTCCATTTCCCTTTGAAAGGTTGCACCTACATTCATAAGGCCAAATGGCATTTTGACATACATGAACGTCCCCCAAGGAGTAGTAAAAGTTGTTTTTTGCCTATCTTATGGATGCACGCAAATATGATTGTAACTTGAAAGCCCATCTATCATTGATATCCTTTGGGCGCCAACTACCTTTTATAAAATCTGATCTATTTTAAACAAAGGGTAGTTATCCTTTAAAGAAGATCTATTCAGATTACAAAAGTCTACACAAATCCTTATTTCACCATTCTTCTTACGTACAAGTACTAAATTTTCAACCCAAGTTTAATATCTAAGAGGTATAATAATTTTTGCATCTAATAACTTCTTAACCTCTTTTTCAATGACTAGTAATAATGCTGGATTAATACTTATGAGTTTTTGTTTGAAAGGCTTAGTATTGGGATTCAATGGAATCTTGTGCTGAACTATACTGGTATCATATGTTTTTAAATATTCATAAGACCATTTAAAAATATCTACAAATTCCCTTAAAATATTGATATATTTTTTCTTCTCTTTATCTGAATTTTTTATAGAAATCTTGATCATCTTAGGCTCATTCTTAGTACCAATATTACAGCTGCTTATATTCTCTTAAGAAGGTTGCATAGTGGGTTTTGATAAAGTATCATCTTTTGAAAATAATCTTTCCAAAGAGACCAAACCCTTTGGAATGAAATTCCTTTTTAATTCAATTATATTATGATTTGCAATTGAATTTTCTAAAAAATAATGAACTTCTTCCATATCAACATCCAGATCTTCATCAATCAAAGAAGTGGAAAACTCATCTGTTAACTCTAGAAAATTCTTAATTTTGTGATCATCGTGAAACACCCTCCAATGTTTTATGTTATCAAGTATTGAACATATGTACATAACTTCAATTGGATATCTAAGCTGAGTTTGCTGTGGAATTTTAAAATATGTTGCTGCTAAAGCCAAAGAATCAGTTGTTTGATTTTGATCTCTAGGGATGAAAGAAATATTGAATGTTGAAAAACAATTATCCACAAGATCCCATACTCCATTCCTATAAAATTTTAACAACTGTTGTTTTACCTGATAAACATTTCTGACATGTTGAACCACTAACTCAGATTCTCCAAAAACAACCAATTGTTGAATGTTTAAATATTTAGCAACCCTCAAACCAAGCATCAAAGCCTCATACGCAACAATATTATTTGTCATTTTAAATTCAATCTTATACATCAAGGATATAATATCACCTCCTAAAGATATGAGGACAATGCCTTCTCCTGATCCCTCTTTCGAAGATGACCCATCAAAATACATTTTCCACAAACTGTTTTGTTCTTCACATTTTGAATAAGTTGAAACTTCCTTTTCTACTTGCTGAGTAACTATAATTTCATCACTCAAATGAAATATGAAGGATCCAATATCTTCTTGAACTGCATAGACATGATGATTAGTTGGATTCTCATGATCACTAACCAAATAAGCAAGTTGAACTTCTCTATATAATATTCTTTGTTCATCGCCAAAAATCAAAACTGTCGCATAAGAAAGATCCATTTGCAATGTGCCACCCAATGTTTTTCGTCCAAGATATTGACAAAAGCATTCCATATCTAGGAGGAATATCATCCACCACAATATCCATTAAAATACTCTTCATGGGAAGTTGTGTTAGACTGACTACAAGGTCCTTAATGACTCCAAGACATTTAACATCTCTTGAATCAAAAGAGTAAATACCATGATATGGTTTGTGATATTCAATCCTAAGGCTTCCATAACTACTTTCAACATTAAATTATGTGAAGAACCATAAGCTAGAAGGAAAGTATGGATCATTTTCTCATGAACAGTGAGTGAAATGAAGAAAGGGGGAGGAAAATATGGTTTTCCCTCTATCTTAGGGCTGAATACAATGGTAGGATTCTCATCTTGCAAATTTACGATATCTAAAGATGAAGGATTATTCTATGAACTGAAGAGTTTAAGGGAAGGTTCCCTATAAGATGGATTATTTATAAGTTTAGTCAATGGAATAGGTATTTTGATTTTATTGATTCATTCTCAATATTGAATTCGACTAAGTTTATACTTACTTCTTCAGGCTCTTGCTGCTTATCTTTATTTGGAAAGTGCACTAATATTTTTTTTGGAACTGCTTTTTGTACTTGTTTGGTAGAATCAATATCTTTTTTTTGCTGACTTCGAGGGACCTGTCTTATTCCTAACCTTAAGCCACAGTTTCATTGAGGAGAAGTATGAAAAATTTCTACAGAATCTGAATAGTTTGGGACAATCCAGTCTTCTTCTTCCTGAGAAATACCCATGCAATACTGATAATCAGACTTGGTGAGAAAACCTGAAGAGGACTCTTCTTCAAGATTATTCATTTCTTGTTCTTGATCCCCCATTTCAACCTCATCTACTTATTCAGGTTCATTTACCATATTGTTTTGAAAAGGAGGCCGAATCCTTTGATCATCATTGTTTCTCCTTCTCTAGGTATGAATCTTGGGTTAAAAGGCCTTCTAAACTGATTCTAAGCTCAATTATCTTTTTCCTGAGTGGCTCTATTATGGGGTTTATTATCAACTTCTAATTTATCCATCTTGGAAGATATATTATTAATCAACTTACTCATTTCATCAATTTTATTCTCAGCTGATCTCAGGCTTGAGGTAGAAGGATCAACTTCTTTCATTTTCTTCTTCTCACTTTCATGATACTATGTTTTCTCCCTGAGTTTGTCAGCTACCATCAAATTAGAATCTACTTCCAGGGACGCCTCTTGCATATTTTCAAGAGTGACTGATCTTCATTCTTTTAAGAGTAAAGAGAAATCAACATCAAATGCAAATTGGCATAAGTGATCTTTGTTGATGTTTGAGTAGGTTTTATCTTTGTAGGAATTTTTCCATACATGTTGTTGAAAGGTTTTGAAAAATCATTAACTCATTCATCATATTTTCTCTTTAATGCTCCAAACTTTGTTATATAGTAAAGGTAATCCTTTGTATCCCCCCATTCTTTCATGAAATCTTCTTCGAGAGCTTCAATCCCATCTATGGAATCGAGTGGTAATTCTCTAAACCATTTCCTAAACTCTCCATCAAGATTCTGAAAAAAAAACCGCATCCACACATCTTCATGTTTTAAATTTTGATTATCAACATAATTGAAGTATGCATTCCAATGTTCTTCTGTTGTGATCTCTCCTTGCCCATTAAATCTTGGGAGGTACTTTTAATAGTCACCTCCAGGAAGTGCATTAAGGGGTTGAGGAAGAACTAATGGTGCATGTATGGAAGCCACTATGGTATCCATCCTATTGGGAAGTTGACCAACCATGTGAGGATTGGTCTGAGGGCTTAAAGGGGGCGAAGTCTTAGCTATTAACTGACTTATAAGAACCCTACTAGTAAGAGGCGTATAGGATGTTGTTTGATATTTCAATTTGTTTTTTGAATTTATAATTTCTTGTTTCACTTTCTTTGATGATAATTGATTGGCATATACCTCAAAGTTATTGAACTGAGAGGAAGGATATGAAATATGAAACTAAGGAATAGAAATAGAAAGTATTTTCTATTTTTCTTCCTTTTCAAAATCTAACAAATCTGAAAAAGGATTGTCTCAATCTAAATCACTTGGAATTTATGAAGATGTAGAGGAATGAAACCTTCCCGGTGATGTAGAAGCCAACCTCTGTCTGGATTCCCTTAATATTTTCTTTGGATCTGGAACACTTGTACGCAATGGAGAGAAGCATTCGCTGTGGCTCCTATCTGCTTAGGAGCAACAATTGATTTCAGTGAAAGAATGTAGTCTACAAATATTTCCTGATTCTGTTCACCATCAAAATTAGGTCCAAAAATATCATACCCAGGGAAATGTATTCAATTTCGTTCTCCGACAATGTCGCCAAAAGATGTTAGTCTTAAAGTTTGCAACTAGACTACAGGGTGGCAGAGTTTAGGCACCTCAAGTTTTATGGGTCGTTTTCTTGTTCATGGCTTGATGGCTATGAGAGATTAAAAAGAAATATATTTCAAAAAATAACGGACTAATGGAAAATCTGAAAACATCAGTTTCCTGGTAAATAAGGATATGAACAATGAATTAACAATCTAAAAAGAAATGACTGATATAAAAGAGGAATTTAGGCTTTAATACCATAAATGATACAAGAAAAAAAAGATTTTATAATATTTGCATCATGGTAATTCTGGTGTTTAAAAACACTTTTCAAAATCTCTACATAAATATCCATTTGCATGTATAGGAATCCACATAGAAAACATCGATATAGATAAAAAGTAGATGCTAAAGTTCAAACAGAACCACAAAATATCTAAGAACATGAAGGTTAAAACTTAACTCCCAAATTTAAACAACAATCAATTCCATCATCAAATGTGTCCTTATATTAGCAAAATATACATAAGTCTGCCCAAAAAGCTTCAAACATACTCTTGACCCTCATCCATTCCTGCTAGCTTCTGATTATCTTTTACAACTTATAGGAAAAAGTTTCCAAGTATACTGTTCAGGATCCACTATTCTAGGATCGAATCATACTAAAGATAGTAAATACCCATATATAATCAAAACTAAATAACATATGTTAACTTTGACCAAACTTATCCTGCCATGTTTAACTCAAATAGAGCTGCTAAATCATATATGCCTAGTTTCCTCAGCCAACACAACAAGACCATCTAATACATGAGATTTTTTCTGGAGTCGATTGCATTCCTTTTGAGTTTGATTCAACCTCTTTTCAATCTCTTATTTCTCTTTATCAAGCTCAGTATTCTGCTACTGCACCAGATTTGTTCTCTTAACAGCTTCTTCTGCAACTTGTACCAATTCTGTATAGTTTCTATTTACTTCTTGGAGATCATGTTTCAACATTCTGTTTTCCTGTAACAAACCATCATTAATTTGAGTCACATGCTCATTCTGAAGCCTTAACGGATGTATTTATTTATTTCGTTTTTCTATTTCAAATTCTCTTATTCAAAGGTTCGAGTCCTCATTAATTTTATTTGAAGGACTATCTTCAATCGAATTCACTTCATTCCTCGAGGATTCTTCCAATTCAGGCTCCATAATGGATTTTTCTTTGATATCACAAGACTCTGGTGTTGTTCCTTCTTTTGGGTCTTTATTTTTAAAACTAAATAGATGATCATCTTCAATAAGGTCAGGAAATTTATTTAAAATTTGGTCAATATTGTTTAATACTTCATTCAGCGTGGATTCTAGCACTTTTTCCTTTCGATCCTCCTCATCTGATGAGTCCTGAACATTGACAGTTTCATTTTTCTTAATTTTAGGGTCTAGAATAGCCCTCATATTTAATATTAGCCTATTTGCGTGTCGGGTCTTGGGTCTTTGATAAACTATAAATGGTTTTGATGAACCCTTTGTAAGAATCTGATATTTTTCATGAAAGGGATCTATATCATCCTTTTTCTTTGTCTCAATCTCATTGGATTCTACATGTGCATCATTGTTCTGAAAACCAGAACCTTGTATCGACCATTCATATTTAACTCTTTCTCCATCGAATTTAGAGGGAGTTTGGACAATGATTTCTTCTTCAATAAATTTAAATTCATACTGAATTTGTGTTCCCTCTTCAGAATGAAATTCTGGTGTATTATTTTCCTTTTCATTAAGACAGGAAGAAGTTTTTGGGGTTTTCTTCATAACACAGGCTCGTTTCTTTTCATCTTCTTTAAAGTCTTTGTGTTCAGTTTTGAAACCCTACCAAAAAAAGAAGTGGGGCCAAGACCTTTTATATTTTTTCAATTCTTCTGTCACCAAGATTTTAACCATTCCATGATGAAATATGTTATGACTTGAAGACTCAGGATGATTCTGTAACCTAGTCGCCATTTTACTCAAACTATTCAGAAAATAATAAGGAAGGTTCAATTTCTTAGTACCTTCTATATGAAGTAGAAATCACATATGGTACAAGAAAATGGTGGCAAACCTCCCCTCACAAGTGACATATCTTTCTACAATTTCCAAGACATTGCTCCACTCCTCCAGTAAAAATTTCCTTTGAATTCCTTTACCACAATAAGGGTTTCTACACTTGGTTTAGCTAGGGTGTTAACCCTAGCTTGTGCAAATCATGAGCACCTGCTAAGGATTATGGAATCCTTGGCAGCAGTTCATAAAACAATAAAAAACTTGAAATAATTGATAGGAATATTAAATCTAAAACCTAAGCATGTGCATAATGGAAATAAAAAATCTAAACTAAAACAATAAACAATAAAACCATATATTAGAACACAGTAAAAAGATGGGTTTACGGTTCTTTTTCATTAAACAGTAAATAAGGGAGTTACATGGTTTTTTACCTCAATGGTGAGATTAGTGGAGTCCTTGTATCTGTATTAGGGAGGTGCACCAGTACTCCAATGTCCTTCTCTTCTCCAAAATGCTCCAAGGTTGGGCCAAAGGATTCACGAAAATGGCAAACACAAGCACAAATGGTGGGCTAGGGTTCTGACTAAAATTCGGCAGCATAAGGATAGGATGAATAGTGGATGTGAAATGGGGGGCCTCCATCACCTTCTTATAGATTTTTGGGTGGTGGAGCAAACAACCATGGTTTTGGGTGAAAAATGGTTCAGGGTTTAGCCCTCTTTTTCTCTCCTTTTTTCCTTTTTTGAAATTATTTTGCACTATTTCCCTTCTTATTTTGATTTTTGGGAAATTTGGACCCCTTTTGAGGGTTTTTTGATGTTTTTGGAGGAAATTTATCTATTTGAGGAGGAAAGGTGGGTTTTTAACCTTTTGGATGACCATTTGAGGGTTTTTTTAAAGTTTTGGAGGCCAGAGTGATAGGAAAAATGGTCAACAGAGTTATGTGATTAGGGAGATGAGCTAGTGGACAGATTTTGGATGTTAACACCTGGGTAAAAGAAACTGATTATAATCTTCATCAATTGCATGCCTCTTAAACCATCTTCCCCCCTCGAGAACAACATTGATTGCTAAATCATTGTATTCCTCTGTCACCTAAAATTCAAATTCAATAAATTTCACGACTGACACTTTAATGTTTAAAGAGAAATGCCTTGTCACTTCTGCATTATGACCTTGAATTCTCTCACACGGAGAAAACCAACCCGCTTCATTTAGTTTAACAAAATAACATGGAAATTTGTTGGTCCAATCCTTATTCTGTGGCTCGATTCGAAGCAATTTCCCACTGGGGCCACTAGGCCGCTTCTTCCTTTCAGAAGTCATCTTTGAATCTGAATATTGAGAAAGAAAATATATAGAGAGAGATCTTATACATGTTTAATCACCTTGGAACCATCGAACCCTTTGAAACCAAAATGACCGATTTTGGATCCAATCGAAGGAGTACAAGAATTAAATATGAAAGATTTGAAAATATGGGGCATTAACCTTTTCTTACATATGTAATCAATAATCATGGCCAAATGTCAGCTGAAATAATTGAAACAAGTCTCGAAGCTGCAATGTGCAATAATTAGATCGTATGCCTTTAAATCTGCAGAAATCATAATTTGACAATCTGGTAGCACGCATATGTATAAAAATGATGTGGCGCGCTGCCAGAATGTATTAAAGCATAAAATATCTAATCAAGCTTAAAAAATTAATCCATAATTTATTTTGAACATAAGGAACACTTAAAATCTTAAAAATTGGGAGCTAAGCTAACACTTCCATGACTTAAAATGTAGAAATGAAATTCAAACAATCGAAAAATAGAGTAAAATAAAATGAAGTAAAGGGAAGTAAGGTAGTTATAATTAGGTATAAGAGAAAGGAATTTGACATATCTACGACTAACATTATGGTTTTCAAAGCTGCAAAATCCATCAAAGGATGGGATTAAGGAAAATCGTTGAAAGGAGAGAAACCTCAGTTTTTCATCATCACCAATTAGTATTACTTCTTGTCTTTAGATATGAGAAATGGTGGAGGTTTGCATAGACATATTTTATGTGGAAGGGCGCCATTGTAGAGGTTGATATCCCAAGCAAAATGGAGGCACATTTGTGGATAAAGAGTCACCAAGAGGAGGAAACATTGGTTGTATTTGGAATCTCATTTGAAAGGGCGCAACAATAGTTCAATTGGTCACGAAGGGAAGTTGTATCACTAGGAGCATTTTCCCATCCATCTCATCTCAAGTATGCAAGTGGGAACACCATTGGAGACTATTCTCACTACTTGATTATGTGATGGGTACAGTTGGTTCTCCCTACATTATATACTCCATATGCATTAGCTACCACGACAGAGAAATCATGATCCTTTAAGGGTGTTTAATTTTGGTCCAAAGCTCAGTCAAATTTGTAGATATTAATGTTATTGTTTTGCTTGTCAATAATGAGTATGAATTCTCTATGTCGCTAAGTGTGATATGGTGAGTGCAATCCAACGCAACTAGACTATAAATTCACCATTTCTAATCTATGTGATTGTTGGAAGTGACAAGGAAATATAGAAGACAAATCTGTCTACAAAAGCTCCTACAAGAGTTACTAGAAGACTACACCAATTGCATAAGATGCTATAGGAGTTAGTGGATATATTTACAATTGTTATCTACACCATATTTAATATCCCAGTGTTCAAATCCTCCAACATTTTCTACAATACCCAAGGGATTCATTATGTGGATAAAGTACTTCTCATAGCCTTCTCATTTGGCTTATTTAAGGTATGTGAAACAATCCATTAAAATATATATCAGATCTGTTTACTAATCTTATTGATACTCTGTTAATGTTTTGCATGATATTTCTTGTTTCCATTTATTACAAAATAAGTGAAGAAGAGAATGTCCTATGTGTTATGAACAATTTAATGTTATACATAAACCCATGAGCTCAACATAAATCAATGGTTAGGATGTAACAAGCATTGATGCAAGAAATTGAAACCACACTTCATCAACAATGGGCAAAAAAAATTAACTCCACTCATCCCCTTGACCAACAATAAAATTAAAGACAGTCACTTTCATATCAATCATTTTGACGATTAAATAAAAGGGGTTGAAGAAGCTTAAGTCAAATTACCACATTATTAAACAAAAAAAAATAGTTCCTTGGGTTTGGGTCTTTACAGAAACTGATTAATTTTACGTTCTAAACTTGTTAAATAGTGTATCAATGCATGAAATCAAGTTGCTTCTTATAACCTCATGCAAACCCACCTAGAGCTTGTTGAACCTACCCGTTTACCAAGGATGATGAATGATGACTTATTATAGAGGAGTTGAGGAAGAGCACTTGAGATGAAGTGCTCCACTTCAATATTAGCGGGGAGGTATATTTTTAGAGTACTTGACATACATCTAGGTGGATATGGGTTTTCTTCATGAAGTACATTATTATCATTGGTGACATTTGTAGACAGTTAGTTCCAATTTGTTCTTAGTCCTTTGTAGGGATATTTTGTTTCTACATTTGTAAGTTGTAGGGACTTACTATGCTGGAAACGGTGAATGATATCTCAAGATGGATTATTTTGTGGATTTTCACAGAAGTTGTTGTCTTCTAGCAATGAAATAAGTTGAGGCTAAGTTATGTTCAAGTAGATAGAGCAATGCTTGTATTATCTGACCATTTTTCCTAGTTCTAAATTTCTTGGAGGTGGTTAGGGTTCCTGTGATGATTAGTTTCTACTGGCATAGCTTCCAGTTCATAGAACCCCATCCATTGATGCACGCATGTGAATTTTCAGGCTCATGTATGGGTTGATGTGAAGTTCTTTCTCCACCTCTTTGTTTCCTAAGAAATATTATGATTATTTAAATGTAATGCTAAGCTAGTTTTTCCAGGACAAGGTTCTCATTTTAGAGGATAGTTTTGATTTACAAAAGCTTAACAAATTTACTTAAGAGAGAAAGTTCAAAGAATTAATGCAATCCTATAATCATGATTCTGTGGAGTGGTGGGTTTGGCTAATGGGTCTATCCACCTTAGTAATATCAATATGTCATTGTGTGATTCATGCTAGCCATGCTGATGTCTATTTTTGGATTTTAGTAAATAACTCATAGCAAGGTGCCCTCTGGAACATAAATATAACAGTTAAAAATGTATTATCTAGTGGAATATATCAACCAACCTAAAAAGAAATCATAGTAAAATGGGAATTCTAAAATGTTCATGATGACATAAAAACTCTAATAGACATGACAATACTCCAATACACATCCACAAATGTTTCCATGTTTCAGACAAGCAATTTCTGAAGTTAATAAATATATGTGTGTGTGTGTATAATTTTTTTTTTGAATAGGTTTCCTAAATTGTCTTGGCTATGGTATGCTATACAAGTGACACTTACTACAAGCTTTATTTATAAATATTACAAATACTTGTTAGGGCCATTTGATGCAATCAAATCAATTAAGATTGCTTGGGAATGGGTTCTCACCATTTCAAACAGAAGTCCATAAAGCAATTCTGTTAAGAATAAATGTCTATTGATTTTGACTAACTTCTGTGAAATTGATGTGCTTTTAAAGCATCTCTTGGCCTACATTAAAACTATGTTACCAAAAATGAGAAAAAATCCACTGGTTTTTGGTGTAGTGGTTGAGACAGGGTGTCCCCATGCTAAAGAACTAGGCTCAAACCTTGGGGGAAATAAAGTCTTGGAAAATCAAATATTCACCAAATTAGATGGCATTTCGTATACAACATTCTTCTCGGAAAAATGACCAAAATGAAACAAAATGGAAAATGACAATGGAAAGAGGAATGGGGTCCAAAGGATTTTGGGATAAGAAACAATCACCGCTACATTATATGTATTTATCCATATAAGAAATAATTTACTGTTCGTCAAAACCCTTAAAGGCCTGAAAGTAATCCAATATGCAATGTATCAATGCTATAAATCAAATTAAATTCACTTAATAACGTTTAGGTTTTCTTATGGTTGTTTCAAATGAGGCTATGATCAAAGAAATGCCAAAGAAAGGTCATTTGCATGAATGATACCCCTCCCTACGATGTCTAGTAACTTAGATTTAATACTTTATTTGTAAACTATGAGCTATATTGCTAAAAATAACTTCTTTTATTCTATTCAAATTTTCAAGCATATCAACCAACACAAAATTCTCCTTGGGCCAAAGCCTACATACATGATGAACATAATATCTTGTTCTATATAAAGGGTGAACACTACATAAAATAGAATCTAATAGTGGGTTTCAATTTTTCACCTACCCAACGTAAGATATGGGAGCTGAAGAGTTCAACTCATGTAGCTGACATGAATAGTGAAGTTGCAAGCAGTATGGATGTGATTATAGAATGATGCATGACTCTTAGTTTATTTATGCTTTTGGTGTAATTAGTTTGCTAAACAAACCATGAACGGAACAAGGAGGTCATAAGCAAGAGCTTAGTAAGAGTACATCAAAGCATGAGAAAATTATTGAATAAAATTTGGGCAATTTGAAACTAGACCTTTGAAGGCCGCAAATTAAATCATCTGACCCATTGAATAATTAAAAACCTACTCTCCCTTTTTCCTCTAGAGAGACATTGTTTCCAGAGTCACTTCTACGATATCACATCCAAGATGCACCTCTTGGACATGATCATCAGAAGACACACAATCCTGTATGGATCTAAGGTTTGGGAACCTATCTTGATTTTTGATAACTAGGATTGAATAGAGAAATTATATACCCTTTACTGCAATGCAACAATCAGGATTCAGTGCAAGCAGAAAACCCCTTAGTCCATCATCTAGGTAGAGTTTGAAGCACATCCTATGTGTCTAGAGGTCATCTTTGGACTTGTCTCTTTCCTTCATAAATTATTGACTTTTAGTCACTACTTCGAGGTGGGATTGGTACCTCTATCTCTATACTCCTATAATATAATTTCCTCTACACGCCCCTCTAGTCATGTTTGATGTTGGATTTTTTAGGCCTCCAAGTTTCTTTATTCTATAACCATCTCTCTTGTCCGCCTCCCTCTTTTAGGTATTGTCACCTCACCCCTTTCAGGTACTCTCTAGATGCACCAAGATACTTCCCATTATATAAATAAATGTTAAGATTCAATATGCTAAGACATAAAATATCAGCATTGCATTTCCTTTCACAATAATAGCATATACAGGATCACTGAAGAAACAACAAGCACAACATAAACACAAGAGACACAGATTTATCCTGGGAAACCCTCATGGGGTAGAAAACCCAACAAATCTTCCTTAATATAGATTATAAGCAAATAAAAAGATGTAAACCAAATACATGAGCTCCTCCTCCTCCATAGAAGACCTCTCTCACACAAGTGCGCCACTCACAAGTGAATGAATGAGTGAGATAAGTGAGGAACATCCTCCTCTACTTATACTAGTTTCCCGACTGACTTTCACACAAGCTAGGTCGGACCCAACTTAATTAATCCCATCACAACTCACTGGGCCGACCCCTCTATGGTGGTCTAATAACCCTTTGACCCACATAACACATACAGGTCCGATCCCCACTAGGGAAGTCTAATAACCCAATTTACCACATTCCGACGGAGGAATAAACATCTCTGGATATACAATAAGATCTTCACGGAGGAATGAAACATCTCCGGAATAATAAAGTACAAATATAATATTATTAGAAGTTACAATATTCAACACTCCCCCTTAATGAGAAGGATATTATAACAACATCTGCAGGAGAAAGGAGTCATCGACTACATCATACATGATACATCTATAAATCATTGGAAGCTTTCTCAACATCATCACTAACTCAAGCAGTTACTGGAACATCTTCAATACTGGAACATCAACATCTTCAGTACTGATTCTTTATCTTCTGCAGCACTCGAACAACTATAGAAACATCAACATATGGAACCTCACGATCATCAGCATCGTCATCACACAATCATCAGCAGTGTCATCACACAATCATCAGCATCGTCATCTAGACCATCACGATCAACATCATCGTCATCTAGATCATCACCATCAGCAACATCGTCATCTAGATCAACATGATCAACAACATCGTCATCTAGATCATCATGATCAACAACATCATCATCTAGATCAACACGATCAACAACATCGTCATCTAGATCATCACGATAAGCAGCATCGTATTCTAGATCAACACGATCAACAACATTGTCATCTAGATCATCAGTATTAGCAGCATCGTCATCTAGATCAACACGATTAGCAACATCATCATCTAGATCATCATGATCAACAACATCGTCATCTAGATCAACACGATCAGCAGCATCGTCATCTAGATCATCACGATTAGCAGCATCGTCATCTAGATCAACACGATCATCAACATCGTCATCTAGATCATCAGTATTAGTATCCACACCAATACAAGTATACACATCATCAATACAAGTATCCTCATCAATACAAGTATACATATCACCAATACAAGTATCCTCATCAATAGAAGTATCAATAAATCAATACAAGTATCCTCATCAATACATATCATCAATACAAGTATCAATACATCAATACAAGTATCCTCATCAATACAAGTATCCACAATAGCAACATACCCTGCAGCACACATGATCTATTTAAGACACCTCATCATGTCTAGGGACGATGCAGTCCACTCGTCAACTTAGACAAAGTCTAAGGACCACTTCTTGGAGACATACATCTACGGATCATTTAAGACACCTCATCATGCCTAGGGATGATGCAATCCTCTCGTCAACTTAGACAAAGTCTAAGGACCACTTCTCGGAGACATACGTCTATGGATCATTTAAGACACCTCATCATGCCTAGGGATGATGCAATCCTCTTGTCAACTTAGACAAAGTCTAAGGACCACTTCTCGGAGACATACGTCTATGGATCATTTAAGACACCTCATCATGCCTAGGGATGATGCAATCCTCTAGTCAACTTAGAAAAAGTCCAAGGACCACTTCTCGAAGACATACGTCTATGGATCATTTAAGACACCTCATCATGCCTAGGGATGATGCAATCCTCTCGTGAACTTAGAAAAAGTCTAAGGACCACTTCTCGGAGACATACGTCTACAGATCATTTAAGACACCTCATCATGCCTAGGGATGATGCAATCCTCTCGTCAACTTAGACAAAGTCTAAGGACCACTTCTTGGAGACATACGTCTACGGATCATTTAAGACACCTCATCATGCCTGGGGATGATGCAATCCTCTCGTCAACTTAGACAAAGTCTAAGGACCACTTCTCGGAGACATACGTCTACGGAGCAATTCAAGGGATCGATGTCCGGGGACAATACAATCCCCACCTGTCCACTAAAGACTTCATTCTCAAATACATAGGTCTACGGATCAATTCAAGGGATCGAAGTCCGGGGATGATACAATCCCCACCTGTCCACCAAGGAATTCATTCTCGGAGACATATATCTATGGATCAATTCAAGAGACCGAAGTCCGGGGACGATACAATCCCCACCTGTCCGCCAAGGACTTCATTCTCGAAGACATCTGTCTACGTATCTTTTTAGAACATGTGTTCAAGGATGATGCAATCCTCTTGTCAACTTAGACCTTGTCTAAGGACCATCCACCAACCTCTCTATTGGCATTACCAATATATGTATCCACATCATCGACCTCACTGTCGATGCAGGAAGTCTCATCATAAGTGACCACATCACTCCCCCTTTCGAGGAGGGTCCTACCAAGCTTGTCTCGGAAATACTCAAAATTTACTTGAGGTAGAGGTTTGGTTAGTACATTGGTAACTTGTTCATCAGTGCCTACAAATTCGATCTTTATAGTTCTTTTCTGTACCATATCTTGTATATAGAAATGTCAGATCTCTATGTGCTTGGACTTATCATGGAACACTGGATTCTATGCCATCTTGCTACAACTTTGTTTGTCACATAGGATCACAGTTGGGTCTATCTCTAAGTCAAACAATCCTAAAGCCATACCGCTTCACAATTAGCAGAGCAAGCAGCCATATATTCCATTTGTGCTGAGAGCCACACTAGACTGCTTCCTTCTAAACCACGAGAGAAAGGTTGATCCTAGACAATAACATCCTCTCGATGTGCTCTTCCTGTCTAATACACTTTCTTCCCAATCAACATCTGTGTAGCCATCTAAAGTCATGATCTCCAAGATAACATAGATCAAAGTCTATCATACCCTTTAGGTACCTCATCACATGCTTTGCAATTATCAGGTGAACACATCTAGTTTCCACTAGATACTGACTCAAGGTGTTCACAGCAAGGCATATATCTGGCTTGGTATTCGTTAGATACATCAACGACCCAATAATATGTCTGTACATAGTCACATCAACTAACACCGAGGAGTTATCAGCTAACAACTTCAAGTCGGAACCCATGAGAGTGGCCATGGCTTCACATTCCAACATATCAATTCTTCTCAATATTTGCACAACATAATTTCCCGAGATGAGAAAGATTCCTTATAAGCCTTTCCATACTAGGAAGTAATGCATCAATCTGAGATCTTTCATTTTCATTTTTGCAGCCTTCTTCTTCTTTCTTTTCATGATCTGTCTGTAAAAATAGATCATCCACATACAGTAATAGTATGATAGGTTCATCATTCGTAACGGATCATTTTTACTTTTGATAAAGGCCAAGCTTATCAAGAAACTATCAATTCTCCCTTTGTGACTGAACATCATTCACACTCTGCATTTGAGTGATCTTCTGCATATCTATTTGTGCCATCTCTCGTCAGATGGGTCTACTGATATGAGCCTTAGTATCATTCAAACTCTGTGGTGAGTTCTTTCTTGCATCCATGTCATCTATGTATAGAAACCATATTCAACCTTGTAGCAAAGGTTGAGATCCACATCACCCATGGTGATCATTAAGCTCATCAATTGACTATCGATCCTGGGTACCCAAACAGAGCTTTCTTCAATTGAATCCTTGATTCGCACTTCTTCTTCAATTACATCATTAAGATAATGGTCTTATCTAGCCACTTGGAGCAAACATCTCATCATGATTCTCTTCCTCTTTCTAAGAGAATCTTCTAGCCACGAGCCTTCTATATTATGTTTGATTTGTAAATCTTTTGTTGAACATCCATTACTTGTTCGGTGTTCCGTTCTTCATGATCTTTCCTACAAATCAAGATTAAGTACATGATTAGTAATACTTCATAATCATCAAATCATGTTGACATGTTAACCTATTATGCATACAGATATGATTTACATAGTTATGCTACTATATTGACCAATACTTTGGCACAACACTTTTCCATATCCTGTATGCATACAGTGGCTATCTAGATGCCTTCCATCTCTACCAAAACATACTATCGAGAGTGTGCACATCTCTCAACATGTCAGCAAAGAGATTTCATTCTAGACAAGCAACAATGGAATGTTTGTCCAACTTACCAATCATATGCATATTAGTAGTATACTGTTCAATGCTATATGAATGTTTACACTCAACATGATATATTATAGGAATACAAATATGCATACAACTATTACAAGCAATATCATTTACTATTTCAGAGATTCAAATAACAACTCAAATACTTATCTTTTATGTTTGTGTGGTTGCCTCCCGCTTGATCTTCTATATGTCTTTTGAACTTCTATTCATTCTCGTAAGTAGAACTTCTATGTGATCAGAGATTATGGATGAGTCTTTGTCTTCATGTTGTCATGGTCATGGAACTTGATTTGTCTTTCGTGATGTACCTGTATCTTGTTAGTAGACAACATCAACGTCATACAACACCACAGTGCATTAGTACAATCATATATCCCTAATCAATGAATGTATTCTATCATATACATACTTTTTCTAGGGTGATAAGACAATGCTAACATTAATTAAGATTGTACTAATAAGACACACATATTATGAACTTAATCAAGAATCAGATTTCAAGACATACCTATATCTCCTTAAGTCATACCTGTCGAGACTTCTTGTAGTCTTCTTATGTAAGGCCTTAGCCTCATCTCCCCCTGATCTGGAGCTCGATTAGGATTTGTCAGAGAAATCCTAAAAATTCAAACTTTGACTTTCACACTTCTGAATGTATGGAAGGATGTGTCTTGCTAAGCTGATCAAACTAGCATACTTCAATTTTGAAATCTCCAAAATTTGAGCCCTCAAAATTGCCTTCGAAATTTCTGGATCTTCTGGACAGGATCCTGAACTAGGGTTTGATGAAGCCCACCCTTCTGCATAATCAAAAGGTTCAATCCAAGACTCTGAACTCTTATTTTTATGGGGAGCTTCCAGCCGTGGTCACAGACTTAAAAAATTCTAACTTTTGCTGAAGCCCTAATTTTCCATCTTTCCGATCAAAATCCCGAACTGGGGTTTGATCAAGCCCGGTCTTCTACCCAACCAAAAAATTTGATCTTGGTCTCTAAATTTTGATTTTCCTGAGTAGCATTCAGCCGTGGACTCCGATTCCAAAAATTCCAACTTTCTCCAAAACCCTAAATTCTAGAAGCCATGAATGAAGGTGCTCAAAAATAATTCTGTTTTGACAGAAATATGTACATGATTGTTTCTGCTATAAATCTGAAATTTTCGATCCACAGAGTCTGAAAACTTTTTAGTGGTATCCTGACCTGTCATCTTTCCATCCCGACAAGTCTGACCTCAATTGGATTCTCTAAGAGAGAGTTATGCCAAGTGTCGCAACGTGACCTATTTATGGGATAAAACAGAAGAGCGAAATTGTACGGAGTGCCACGTGTCACTGGTTCAACTTCGGCCTCTAAAAAAGTTTCCCGAGATAGTAAAGTCTGTGAAATACCTGTCAATTTTTATGAAATTTCATTTGGAGCTTCCTAGCCCAATTTATGACCTTTTTTCCTAGGTCACCTGATTATGACTGAGATTTGAAAGAGGCAGAAACCCTAACTTGTACTGATCATAACTCACAAAGTACAACGAATATGAGGGTGTCCTTTGGACACAAGGTACCTGGGGATGTTATCTACTACCTATAAACGTTTCAGATCCTGAAACTTCTCCAAAATGGATTTATAGCGAAAGTTCCACGATGACTAGTTTTTTTCTATATAAAACCCTAACCTTCAAATTGTCACAAGTGAAGCAAGTGTCGTAAGTGCCATACATTGCCTTCCTTTAGGTTATCTCTGATACCATGTTAAGATTGAATATGCTAAGACAGAAAATATCAGCATTTCATTTCATTTCACAACAATAGCATATACAGGATCACTGAAGAAACAACAAGCACAACATACACACAAGAGACACAGACTTATCCTGGGAAACCCTCATGGGGTAGAAAACCCAGCAAAGCTTTCTCAATATAGATGATCAACAAATAAAAAGATGTAAACCAAATACATGAGCTCCTCCTTCTCCATAGCAAACCTCTCTCACACAAGTGCGCCACTCACAAGTGAATGAATGAGTGAGATAAGTGAGGAACATCCTCCTCTACTTATACTAGTTTCCCGACTGACTTTTACACAAGCTAGGTCGGCCCCAACTTAATTACTGGGTTAAACACCCCATTACAACTAACTGGGCCGACCCCTCTAGGGTGGTCTAATAACCCTTTGACCCACATAACACATACAGGGCCGACCCCTACTAGGGAAGTCTAATAACCCAAGTTACCACATTCCGACGGAGGAATAAACATCTCTGGATATACAATAAGATCTTCACGGAGGAATGAAACATCTCCGGAATAATAAAGTACAAATATAATATTCTTAGAAGTTACAATATTCAACAATAAAACATGAACAACATAATTAGTGAGGACATCTATAGAAAGTATATCCAAGTCACTTGTGTTGCACCTCCTGAGGGTGTTGGCCATAATATAGCTTTCTATTTGGAGAACTTTCTTCAACTAAGTGGTGACCTGATTGTCTAGCTTGCATATACATGAAAACATTGGATGCAGTGATGATGCACACCCTCATGTTTCCCTTTGGTTAGTTGTGTGTGGGATCTCATCAGCTTTAGGCCAAGACCAATCACCACCTTCCTCACCCAAATAGGATCTATCAACTTGACCACTTATAGGAGACTAAATCGGAGGATAAAATTAACTTCAGATGTCCCATTTACTACAAGACCAAGGCAAATATGTAACATCCCCATTTTGACCCTTAGGGTTTATTGTATTCAATGTAAATATTGTATACATGCAATGTGTGTTTTCCCTGGTGTGGATCTCAAGGCCAAGGCCCCACTAGAGGATGCTCAGGTTTTATTTAAAAGGAAAGTATTTGACATCCTGATTATCCATGTGCTATTAAGCCATGAGATATTGTAAATGATGTAAATATTAAATATTGCAATAAAATACCAAGAAAAATGATTATGGAGGAAACCAATAAGAGAGGGCCATGTGTGTCCACTAGGCAGAAGTTAGGGGGTTTGAGAATTTGACCGTAGACTGCCAAATGTCACCCTTAGAACCCATTTGACCTTCCTTGCTGACATTTATTTCTACTGCAGAAGTTGGTTGAAGAAACTATTCCTTGAGGTCGACGAAGTGTGAGAAAACCCTGAAATTCAGGATGGCAAGGTATGGGGGCTCTGTTTTCCTTGACCCACACACCAATCTACCCTGGGAATTCGTATTCCTTGATCCCCATTCCATTAGGAAGAAGAAACCGGGAGTTGAACATAGAGAATAGGGAGTCGAATAGGGATAAATAAGAAAATCGTGATTTCAGAGAAACCCCGATTGGTGAGTGCCTAACTTGCCCATGTGAAATACCCAAACACAAAAAAAAAATTCTTTTACAACATCATTACATACCTTTCTTAAATTACTTAATGTATAAGTATGATAAAGGAGGTTTCTAATGAGAGGGCACTTCAAGGGTTCTTTCTCCAGCAAGGATTTTCTCATTAGTTTGGTTATTATTTACTTAGCTCTCGCTAACACACTTATTCGCTTGTTATGACAGGGGCGACTTAAGGAGAATATGACCGAAGTCATTGTACAGGTGAAAGTTTCTAGCGTTACATACATGAGGTTCTTTCCTTTTGTAAAAGTTATATCATAGCAAAATACCAAAGTTTATGGTTCTTTGATGCAGGTGCAACTCTCCTTATAGTATGGTGTCCTATGTTACATTATAATCAAACCCCCTTTCGAAGTTCATTCAACTTACCAAAACAAGGATCTATCTGATCATTCGTTGTCTTGGTCCATTATATTGATAAATTGTTGTTTTAAACTAAGTATTGGTATGAGATATACCTTAGCATACAAAATAAGCGTGGCTTACACTATTACATTGTTATTTGCAATATGTACCCCTCCCAATTACGCATGGAGATAGGAGGATGAGTCACTAGCCTATTACTAGGCTTTCATGATAGCCCCGTCGACTTATTGTACTGTAAAAGACCCTTGGTTCTGCAAAGGGGTTTTCTTTTTCTGTTCTTGTCAGATTAATAAATATTCTCATATCTGAGTGATGGTACTCTTTCGAGCTTAGCACTCTGGCAGAGAGTTGAGGGTTTGAATTGGCTACCAAAATTCCTTTCAACACTATGAGTTTTTGGTTAGAGGTGTAAGCTATTTCTGAAGTAGACGATGGTTAAAAACGTTCTTAAAAACTAAAGGTCCATGAAGAGAGAGGTGCAAGTTTGAAATACTATACTCAGATTAATTTCATTACGAACGACACAATCTTCAAACTGCCGAAAACTGTGGCCTCCACCTTCCACCTGGTAAGTTTTTCTCTTCTTGGTTATCTATACATCTTTACGAAATTTAAGTTATTTATCTCTGTTTTATCTCCTCATGGCCTAACCCAAGCTCCTCTGTAATGATAGGTTTCTCTTGAGATATTTAACAATGCGTGCAACAAGCTCCTCTCCTTGGTAAGCAATATACCAACTAATCTATTCTATTTGTTGGTTAGAAGGGAATCATAAGTGGAAAGACCTTCAATGAGGTCTGCAAGAGAAGCCATGACTTCTCTAGATTTTGGGTGAGGATAAAACTTGAATTTAACATGTCTTGGGTTTAGCCTGACATTATGTTCCATGGGGAAAAAGTTTTCTTTTTAAACATAGGGTATTGAAGCGTAGAGTATATATTTTAATTTTGGACAAGCTTGAGTTTTGGCGAGGGATGCCTCGTCGATTTACTGTAGGTTACGATAATGTTTAAACTGGGGCTGACCCAACTTTGTAACCGATTAAGAGTCCTTCAATAGTTTACAAGTATAGTAATTTCCGAATGATACATCCATATATGTTTCTTTCACTATATGACCACTATTTGGACATTCGGGTTACGACTCTCCATGATTTTTGATACCTCTGTATCTTTTATTTAGCTTAGAAAGGTAAACGAAGGAAAATGGGTATCCTTTTTTCTAGGTTTTAACCAAATGCCATATGAAGTTCCGCGGGTGTTTATTCTTACAGATAGCTCCATTTTAGAATTAAAAAAATGTTGAGGAAACTACTCGTGGTATTATACTAGTTTTTCCATTTATTTCTTAATGTATGGTGCTCAATAATCACGCCAATAATCCTGTAGCTGTAGATTTTGGATCCATCTAACTTCTTGAAAGTAAATCAATAGTTCTTGTTTTCTTTGCTTACAGTGTGAATAAACAACTTCACAAATCAATCGAGAATGTCTCATAGTTCATACTATGTCTTTTTACTTGTAAATGGATATTATGTTCATCTTGTATTCCTCCTGATGTGGATTGTAGTTTATTTCTTTACTGTATTTACTTAAATGTGAATATCCCAATTTTGGGGCATCTACGAGGCCATACCCAGATATTCTTGTAGTCTCTTTCGTAATTGTTTCTAGGTTAAATATACATAAATGGTTTTGTTTCATAGATCCAGACATAAGGATAGAACAACATGAGTATGTCTATATAAATATATAATTTCAAATAAATAACCTAGGATCCAACCTCGATCCACGGGTTCAATTTTTTTAGGTTAAAATTTATAGGTTTTAATCACTATAGCTCTGTTTATATAATTTCTCGAAATAAATTAACCCAAGATCCAGCTTGATCCCCATGTTCGATTCTTATATTAACATTTACAAGTTTTAACCAATATAGAACATAATAACTCTGTCTATATAAATATATAACTTCTAAAATGAATAAATAACCCAGGATACAACCTTGATCCATGTGTTCGATTTTTAATACAGTTTTTCCATATAATGATTAGCATTTTACAATAATAGGAACAACAAGAAATGATATAGATCCTCCCTTCTCAGAATAACACAAATATACTAGGGTTAGCTATTGCTGTAAACACAAGGAAGTCAAATACTAAACTCATCATATGTTCTGTCGATAAATTGTATCATATTAAAATCAAAGACCATTATGCTATGTTTTTCCTTCGACAATACTCTATAAAATATGATCTGCGTTTGGCTACTCAAGCTATGATTTACTAATGTGCATAGCATAACATGAATTATCTTCATCTATCTTTGTAGTTCAGAATATAAATATATTAAATCCATGGTATCAGTTGAAATTAACATTCAAAAATCCATCTAATAATTTAATAAATAAAACATAAAAACACCTTTGAATGTAGAAGCTTTTAGAAACTATAATAATCAACACTACAGAAAAACCTGGAATATATGATACGAATGTAGTAGGAACAACCACGTTCCACCCAACCGTAGATTAGGAATAGTTGTAATGTCTGCTCTTAATCACCCTCGAGCTAGATTCATGCATGCAAAAAGTAAGGACTGTCATCCTCAGTTCCATATCTTTGTTACTCTTCTAGAAATTTCTTTCTTAACACAGAGTGCTCACACAACAAAAATTCCTTTCTAGCATACTAAGCAGCATCCTGCTTCCCACATATGATTCCTTCTTATGCTTTATTTTTTCCTAGGTCTTTCCACTAGCAGCCAATTCCTCATGGAATTTTCGCAGCTAACAAAATCCTTGATTTTCAGGGTGTGTCTAGTGCCACAATTGCACTTCTGACACTTGTTTCGACTTCCTTGAGGTTAAATATTACTTGTCCCTTACTCTTTCATGCATGATCTCCTCATTTAACATGGTTGTTCCCCTTCATTTTTTTTATTAAACTTCCACCATAATGTTTTATTACATTATTCCTTCTAGGACTTTGGCAGATTTGTTAAGATCCTAATGGACGACCTTCACTAACACCTCGAGGTTTTGGTGTAATGGTTCATATCATCTGGTATCAGAGCACTTTTTTGGGCTCGTTGGGTGAAATTTATGCCAATTTTTTTTTTTCACATCTGTTGCAAGTTCAGATTTGGGAATAATCCCTATCTGTTTAACTGTGGGAAGTACTTGGGCATAAGCCCTAAAACTCATTGTGAGGAGTACCACAGGAACCCCGAAGTAGCTGGCCCATTGAGAGTACTTTCCAGCGAAAAGGGCAACGACCCCTACCTGATTGACTAGTTCCCACCCGTGAGGTAAACCAAGAGCTGTCGTTTGTGGCAAAGCGGTTATCAGTTTTAGCTGAGCCGTGGAGTGAGGGGTACTGCCCCAATATGCAAGCCATCAGACAGCATTGGTGGCCGAGTGAAACCCTTGAATTGTTAGAAAGCCGCACATACTTGGGGTCCATATCTATTTTCAGCTGAACTGTTGTTGATCGTTGCTGCACCGTTTTAGATCCAGTCATTCAGATCCATTTTGCAAGCTGTTCTAGATCCAGCCATTTTCAATCCATTTGGTGCCGTTTCAGATCCCTTCTGAGCTGTATAAAAAAAAATCGAGTATAAGATTCAGTTTTTTCTCCATATCTCCCTTGTTTTCACTCTGTTTCCCTTGAAATTTTTGGGGAACCCCTGTCATCCCATTCTGCATATTTCTTCCTCAGATTTCACCCAATCACCTTCAAATTTTACCACAGAGTTCCTTTCTGAATTCTGCTTCTTTGTTCCCCTCTACCAAATTTTTCCATTCTTTCACCCTGCTTCTGAAATCCTCATTTTTGCTTCCCTGTCTATTCGACAGTGTCCAAAACTTAGTCAAACCCCAATTACTCTTCAGATTTTTTCCCAAGTCCATATTTTCCTTTACTGAAGTAGTTTCTGTTTTTGTTTTCCTACCTAGTCAACCGAAAAAAAAATAAAAAATAAAAAAATAAAAAATAAAAAATAAAAAATAAAAAATAAAAAAAAAAAAATAAATAAAAAAATCCTGGTTATGGTTGTCACCCGTGCAGGAGCAAAAACCATGGAGGACGCACTTGCAGCCATCCAAGCCAAACTCCAGGATCTGGATGAAATTTTTTTCAGCCTCCATATTGAACATTCAGCTATGAACAACAAACGACAGTCCGAGTCTTCATCAGACAATGGGTTCTCTTCTTCCAGCAATTTCCATGGTCCGAAGTTTGATTTTCCTCACTTCAATGGTACCGATCCAACTGGATGGATTTATCATGCAGAACAATATTTCAGTCTACATAATACTTTTGATGTCAACAAAGTTCCACTGACATCCTTTTGTTTGGAACAGGAAGCTCTTTAATGGTACCGTTGGTACATCAAGGCTCATCCAGAGCCCAAATGGCCAGACTTTTGCCAGCTCCTTTTGCAATGATTTGGTCCTAGTGCTTTTGTTGACTTCACAGGAGCCCTCACTAAAATTTTCCATCTTGGCACTGTGAGAGAGTATCAAACCGAATTTGAGAATCTAGCCAACCACACTTAAGGATTTTCTGATTACTTTTACCTGAGTTGTTTTATCAGTGGTCTAAAGGATGCCATCCGCTCTGAGGTCAAAATGTTCTGTCCCAACACAATGATGGAAGCCCTAGGGTTGGCTAAGTTGGCAGAAGACAAGATTGCAGCCCAACAATGCTCCAAGCCCACTTTTGTTCCCTTCCGAAATATGAGTTCTCAACGACCACCTCTACCGCAGGCTCCTCGACCAACTCCTATCAAGCATTTGTCTGAAACAGAGATGCAAGCATGCAGAGAAAAGGGGCTTTGCTATACTTGTGATGAGAAATTCACTCGGGGACATAGATGTGTTCAGCAAAAGCTCTATCTCTTGGATGTGGATTCTCCGCCTACCTTTGAAATTGGTGACGAAGATCCAGAAACACTTGATGCTCCGGTCGACATTCAAGAACTGCCTATTGACCCTCCATCTCAAGATGACCAGCCAAAGATATCTCTCCATGCTTTAGCTGGAATCACCACCCCCCCAAACAATGCGGGTCAGGGGTTACTTCAAGAAGCTTCCTCTTACAATACTCATTGATTCTGGTAGCACTCATAATTTCATTGACCCTCAGATCACCAAACAAGCTGATTGTTTTATCCATCCTTGCTCCAACTTTGAAGTCATGGTTGCCAATGGGGGCACCTTACCTTGCAAAGGGAAGTGTCGAAATGTGCGTATCTCTATGGGATATTATACCTTGCGCTCTGACATGTTTGCCTTGACCTTAGGTGGATGTGATGTGGTTTTGGGCGCTCAATGGCTACGCACACTTGGCCCTATCTTATGGGATTTTGCTGAACTTTGGATGCAGTTTTCCCTCCATGGCCAAAAACACACCTTGACAAGATTACAACCAGGTTCTCTCAGCATCATCAGCTCACATCGCATGGAAACACTCCTCAAGAAGAATTCACATGGTCTCATCGCTCAGCTCCATTCCATTCAGATGCAACCTTCAGCGGTCTCCACTACTCCTTTGGATCTACAACAAATTCTGGATCGATATATAGGTGTTTTTGCTGAACCAGTGGGATTGCCACCTTCCAGGCCAGAAGACCATCGTATTCAGCTCCTTCCTAGCAGCGTTCCTCCCAACATCAGGCCCTATCGCTACCCATTTCACCAAAAAACGGAGATTGAAATGCTCGTTCGGGACTTATTAAAGCAAGGTATTATTCGCCCAAGCACTAGTTCATTTTCTTCTCCAGTTATTCTTGTCCGCAAAAAAGATGGGTCATGGCGCCTCTGCATTAACTTCCGAGCACTTAATCACCTCACCATCAAGGATAAGTTTCCAATTCCTGTTGTTGATGAGCTTCATGGGGCTCACTTTTTCTCCAAGTTGGATCTTCGTTCTGGGTATCATCAAATTCGGGTTCATGAGGATGATATCCCTAAAACAGCTTTCCGCAAACATGATTACCATTATGAGTTTTTGGTCATGCTCTTTGGCCTCACTAATGCTCCTTCCAAATTCTAGGCATTAATGAATAAAATATTTCGACACTACTTGTGGAGATTCATTTTGGTATTCTTTGATGATATCCTCATCTACAGTAAAACATGGGATGAACATCTCCAACATCTGGATCTTGTCATGCAACTTTTCTCTGACCATCATCTCCATGCCAAGCAGTCTAAATGTGTTTTTGGACAGAAGGAAATTGAGTATATCAGGAACATTATCTCATCACAAGGGGTTCGCATGGATCCTGCCAAAATCGATGCCATGAACAATTGGCCGCATCCTCAGACACTCAAGAGCCTTCGTGGTTTTTTGGGGTTGATTGGCTACTACCGCAAGTTTGTCAAGGATTATGGGAAGATTGCAGCTCCATTAACTGCTCTATTGAAAAAGGATGCTTTTACATGGACACATGCTGCTTAGTGTGCATTTGACAAACTAAAACAAGCTATGTGTACTACACCTGTTCTAGCTATGCCCGATTTTTCCAAGCCCTTCACTATTGAGAGTGATGCTTGCGGCAATGGACTTGGTGTTGTTCTCCTTCAAGATGAACACCCCATTTCATTCACCAGCAAAGCCCTTTCAGGTAAGAATTTAGCTACCTCTACCTATGAGAAGGAAATCATGGCTATTTTGCATGCAGTACAGAAGTGGCGCCCATACCTATTAGGGAATCATTTCTGCATCAAGACTGATCACCAGAGTCTGAAATATTTCTTGGAACAGCGTGTCTCCTCCCCGGCACAATAGAAATGGGTTAGCAAACTCATGGGTTATGACTATGAGATCACTTACAAGAAGGGTAAAGACAATATTGTGGCAGCTGCTCTTTCTCACACATTTGATGCCCAAGGTTCTCTTTCAGCGATTTCTATGCCTGTTCCAAATTGGTTGCAATCTGTTCAACAGGGTTATGTCAATGACTCTTCCTTATCTCAAATCATCCAATGCTTGACCAACAACCCTTTTGTTGTACCACATTACTCTTGGGATGGTGCTTCTCTGAGATACAAGGGTCGTCTGGTGCTTCCCCATAACACAGATCTTCAACAGGTTGTCTTCTATGAACTCCATGCTTTTCCATCGGCAGGGCACTCTGGGTTCCTCAAAATGTATGAACGGGCATGGTGTAACTTCTTTTGGCAGGGCATGAAAATAACAATTCAACAGATGGTGGCCGAATGTGATACTTTCCAGCGCAATAAGGGTGAAACAACACTCCTTCCAGGATTGCTCGAACCCTTGCCCATACCTACACATATTTGGACAGATATTTCTATGGATTTCATTGAAGGGCTCCCTAAATTTGGCGGGAAGACAGTGATTCTCATTTTGGTTGATCGCCTCTCCAAATATAGTCATTTTTGTGCTCTCAGCCATCCCTATACAGCCTCTTCAATCGCTCAAATTTTCCTGGACCAGATCTTTCGTCTTCATGGCATCCCTTCTTCCATTGTCTCGGATCGTGATGCGACTTTCACCAGTCATTTTTGGACTGAACTATTTCGCCACACTGGCACCAAACTGAAGATGAGTTCAGGGTATCACCCACAAATAGATGGTCAGACTGAAATTATCAATAAATGCTTGGAAACTTATCTTTGTTGCTTCACCTCTGAACAACAACATTAGTGGGCAAAGTGGCTCCCTCTCGCTGAATGGTGGTACAATACCTCTTACCACACTGCCTCTAAAATGACCCCATATGAAGCAGTCTATGGTCAGGCACCTCCAGTTCTTCTTCCATACACCCCCACCAGTTCACCAGTTCAGGAAATTGACACGGTCCTTTGAAACCGTGATCAGATTCTTCACATTTTGCGGGACAATATTCACATGGCAAGAAATCACATGAAGCAACAAGCTCATCAGCACCGTTCTGAGTGCACTTTTCAAGTTGGCGATATGGTTTTTATTCACCTCCAGCCGTACAAGCAGTCCTCCCTGAAACTCAAAGGGCGTCATAAGCTTGCTCCAAAGTTCTATGGGCCATATCGGATTCTTCAGAAGATTGGGTCCGTTGCTTATAAATTGGAACTTCCTCCTTCTTCCCGCATTTATCCAGTCTTTCATGTCTCTTGTCTAAAGAAAGTTCTTGGTACCAACATCAGTGGACAAACGATTTTACTCAAACTGGATAATGAAGGATCCATCCTTTTGGAGCCGGAGGCCATCCTCAATCGGTGCACTCGTCAGCTTCACTCTCGCTTTATCACAGAGGTCTTAATTCAGTGGCACAACATGCAACCAGAGGATGCTACATGGGAACCACTCCTTCAAATTCAACTACAATTTCCACATCTAAAGCTTTGAGGACAAAGCTTTTTTTAAGGGGGAGGGCATGTTAGGAACCCATGTCTTTACTTTGTTAGTATATTGTTGTTGGACGCATATGCTTTGTAAGTCGTCCTGTAGTATTTGTTGATCAATAGTTTATGTTATTGTTGTTGGCGCATATGCTTTGTAAGTCGCCCGTAGTATTGTTGATCCATAGTTTGTAGTGGCCCATGGTTTTGACTCATAGTATTGGCGCCTAGACTTAGTATATAAGTGTGTGTTGAGGCCTATGAAGGAACTGTGAAGTTATTTGTATTGAGCTTGCTCATAGGAGGTTGCCCCCTCGAAGTGGCCTGCGATCAATATAAAAGTGATTCTGAGTTCTGTCATTTCTGCTATTTCGCATATTTTTATTAATTAATTGTTGCAGGCAAGATTTCATATACAGCCATTTTATCGAAAATCAACAGTTCAAAAAAATAATTAAAAATTATTAATAAAGTGTTTTATTCTTTGGGGATGTTAAATCCCATAAATTCGTGTGGGAATCTTAATCCAACACGGGGTCCGTTGATGTGAACCCTAGGGAAATTTACAGCGTTTGAAATGTTCAAAAACCAGGTAAGAGAACTCCGTGTTGATAGCCAAGAAACCAACTGCGGGATTGAGTTGTTTGGTCACAGAAGGGAAATAAGAACCTAAGTGGAAAGGACAAAGAAAAGATAGGGTAGAAGGTAGGTTTGCTTGATAATACCAATGAAGGATAGAGTCTCAAGGATGCATCATTTTGGACCTTTCTATGCCCACCTTGAAGAGCACTGAAAGGAAAGTTATGGCCTGAGGGATTGTATAGAAGTGAAGGCAATAATTTCTTGTGTTAGGTGTGGTAGGAATTGTAGGTGCTGAGACTGTTTGAGTGTGAATTGAAAGTCCTATAGCTCTTTGGTTGAACTCACTAGATTAACATCCTCCTCTACTACTCCTTGAATGCTTGATAAACCCAATTGTCAGTGTTATCTTAGCATGTATGTTTGTGAGAATCCATGGCTGTGAGTGAGCTTGTTTATCCCTCCTTAGTGGATACACAACCTATATTGAGGGTAGTCTCTCAGATGAAAGGGTAGAGGATGGACATAGACCTATGGTTGGATGGAACGTTTCTCTCACTTAGCCAGTTGCTTGGACAGTTCCATTTAAAGATAAGTGCTTTATGTGGTGTTAAATGATGCTAGTTTTCCTATGTTATGTATACATGTTATGTTCAAGTTATTTGAATGAATGATTGCATTAAATTGACCAGTATGAAGACCATGTATAGGTATGAGTATGAGGTTGAGTTCATGTTTGAACACTTCACCATTTTCTCGATCTTAATATGTTGCTAGCCTTGCAGGATTTAAATGCATTGATTATTTTTTAGTTTCATTATGGGTGTTTTGTTAGGCATTGCATACACGGTTAGATGGATTGCATGGCACCACCTAGACTTGGTAAATGAATCAGATAGCCCAGTTGTGTTTCTTGACCCCTATGTGGGTCGGTGAAAAGGGAAGTCATGGCATAAGGAAGGTAGAACTCCTTGTAGAAGGGTAAATAAGCCTTGAGGGATTTTATGGAAGACTTCAACTGGAAATATGGCCAAGTCAGAGTACTCAGATGTGGTAGGGCATCACACTAGTTTATATATCTCTCCAAGAGATTTCCAATGGTACCATAGTTTTCAAATTTGGTTTATGGATGAATAATTTATCATCCTGATAAGTTTGCAGGTTCAGGGGTATGTGTTCCCTACTTTCCGAATTCGCAATGCGAATTGCGGATTGCGGAGGTCAGGGACCGAACTTTGGAGTTGCATGGTTAGAATTCTAACTTTACGAATATGCAAATAGGATTTCACATTGCGGAAGTCGGAAGGGAGATTTCCATGGGGTTGGCGCATTGGATTTCTGACCTTCCACATTTGCAAAGTGGATTACGGATTGCGGAAGTCGGAAGGGCAATTTCCACAAGGTTAGCATGTTGCATTTCTGACTTTCCGCATCTGCAAAGCAGATTGTGGATTGCGGAAGTTGTAAGGTGGGTTTTTTCCCGAGTTACGAATTTAGGTTTCCGATTTCCGACTTCCGCAATGCGGGTTGCAGATTGCGAAATTCGAAGGAGTAAATTTTATGAGACGACGATTTAAGGTTCCGACTTCCAACTTCCGCATATGTATTGCGGATTGCGGAATTCAGATGAGTAAAGGCTGTGAAGTTGACTTTTGGTTTCTGACTTCGGCAACGCAGATTGCGGATTGTGGAAGTTGGGAGATCGAATTCTTTGGAAAGGTAAATTTGACAATCCAACTTTCGAGTTCCGCATGTAGATTGTGGATCGGAGGCCATTGCGGCTCTATATAAAACAAAGAAAATTGTTGAGAAAAAAAAATGTATCAGGTTGTATCCCATTGCCTTTGAAGGGAACCAAGGTGACCGAGGACGTGACAAAATGGTACCAGATCCCAAGTTACAACATTGGGGCTGCTTGGGCCGAAGCATGAGTGTGTTTACAGGAAGAAAAATTCTCATGGCGCAACATTGATAAACATTAATTAGTATTGTTGTTGTCTCAATAAGTAGTTTATAGATTTGTATGGATATTTTTTGTTGCATATGCATTCTTATGATGTCTAATAAATGTCTCTGTAATGCACAACGTTGGAAGTTGTTAATATTTGAATCGTACAACAGAGGAAACACACAAGGAAAACAAGGAAAATGTGACCATAAACGATTCCCATGATCCTTATGAGTAGGAGGAAGATGTTCTATGGGAGAATGTGCAAGAAGCACATACTGAAATAGAATCCAATGGGAGAAGGGAGCAAATAACCCCACTGAATTTGGTTGAAACCACGATCAGCTTCAATGAAAGGTTGATGAAGGCTCAGGAAGAACAAAATCAGCTTAATGCTTCTATTTTACAAAGTCTCACTGATATGCAGCAGAGGGAAAACCTTGGTTCCAACCCAAGCAACGTAGGCAGAGAAGAAAGGGGTGCAGAAAGTCGCTCTAGAGGTTGTTTTAGGAAGAGGAATCCAATCCCTAGAAGGAGTTATGTGATAAAAAGAACAAAACACCCTCTCCAAGATCCCTTTCCATTAGGTCATGCAACTCCAGAGACTCTCATAGAAATACGAGGCATACTTCCAGCGGGTTTGAAGGAAGAAAGAAATTTAGAGGGGACCCACAGGGAGAATTTAGGAAGGCAAGGCCTCACACATTTGATGGAGAAAGTGAGCATTAGGAAAATTTTGAGGTCTAAAATGGCTCTCCCAAGAGATATAATAAAATACTACAAGTTAGGCATTTTGTGGGGGAGGCATATTCACCACTCACATTTTACACTATATAGTAAAAGGTAATATGATAAATGTACTCATAAAGTAAAAAGTAAAAATATGATGATGAATGTACTCATAAAGTAAAAAGTAATGTATTCATAAAATGAAATAAAGAATATTATTTTGAATTTTGAAATATAAGTTATTCTATATTCAAAATATGAATGCAATAACATGTATAATTTTGAATTTTTGAATTTCAAACATAAATTAAATTTATATGAATAAATTGTTATTTCTTTTAAAATGTATATTAATTATATAAACTTAACTTATATTCATTAAAAATAAAAATTAGTCATATAGTCATATAAATCAAATTTATATTTCAATATTTATAAAATATGTTGACTAAGTATTATATAAATCTAATTTAAATTTATTAAAACTAAAACTTAATAATTTATTTATATAAATATTAACACTATTTAAATATTAATAATCTATTTACATAAATATCTACAGAATTTAAATATATTTTTATTTATAAAATACTTAACTAACTTATATATCTATATTGATATTACATATCTATAATTTAGATAACCAATTATTTATTTTATGTATTCATTTATTAATCAACACAATTATTTTTCATTTATTTTAATTTATATATTTTACAAGTTTTTATTTATTTATTTATTATATTACCTTGTACCTCATAAAGCTTATCGCATTTATATTAATACTCTTAAATTTAAATTATATATTATATAAATAGTAATTATTCCACATATATCACATATTCATGGATTTAAAATTATATATCATATACTAAAATAAAATAATATATTCATGGATTACGTCTTCATAAGAATCCTGTATCCATAACATAAGGCTTAAAAAGTTTAAATATTTTTATCAATTATGCCAAACATTAAGGTAGAATGGTACCTATTCAATAAGGTTTTTAAAGTTTAAAAGAATTTTTAAAGTTTAAAAGAATTTTAAAATTTTTAAAGAATTTTAAATTATATATTATATACATATTTTGAAATTAGTTGAATAATACGTATTTTTACATAAGGTTTTAAAACTTCATCAATATATTATAAATTATTATAAATTATAAATTATCATTATATTGTAAATTTATCTATATATTATAATTCATTTAAATAAAGTTTTAAAATTATATATTATATAATGTAAATTATTTATATGATTTTGAATAGAAATTTTAATTTTTTTAGTATTAATAATTTATTATTTAAAGATATATGTTATATATGGAAAAATAATTTTATAGTTTTGATTTTGAATAGAGCATTCACTTTTTTTGTATTTGCAATTTATTTATTTTATATTGAAACATAAAGAGTATCTTTTTTCTAAATATTTTAAGGTAGTTTAGTACATTTATATTATATTCAAAAGTAATCTAAGAGTCTTATTTTCATGATGAGTACTTTACTTATAACATTGATATGATTAAGTATGGGTTTCCATTCACTATTAAGAATTTGACAAATAAGCATCTTTAACTCAACCAATGCCACTTCAACTATTATAGATGATGTCATCCTCTAGAATGTGATTGGTTCATTAAAAATTGATTTTGTGATCCGGATTTTATGAGCAGAACGAAATGAATACAGATTATTATCAGATACTTAACACAAAATAACAGAGATACAGTAAAACTGGTTTTCTATTCAATAAGGAAATAAGCTAGAACTGTAAAATGCAGCGGAAAACAAGCTTGCTGGAATGGTGGCGGCTTATCTCTGAGAAGAGATGTGACGGCTACGCTCATTTCGCAAGAAGATGGTTATAATGAGGCTCTCAAGGCCTTTTACAATAAACAGGAATGTAAAAAACCCTAGACATCCAAAAACCTAACCCTAGGAGATGAAGCGCCAAAAGTCATGTGGGCCCCGTTTGGGTAAGTTAGTACATCAACTTCCCGGGGTCGTAACTTTTGCATACGATCTCCGTTTGGGGCGCTCGATAGCCCGTTGGAAAGGTCTATCCGAGATTTACAACTTTCGACTAGGAAAGCATCCTATTGGCCCCCCAAATTGGCAAAAAGGTCGTTTAGGACCTCAAAATGGCCCCGGAAGTTCAGGACCCGAAAAACTGCTAAAAATAGTACAATACCAAAATTGCCATAAAACTGTTTTGAGCCAGTTGGAAAGGTGGGTGGCCACCAATATCCACCTGGATCAATCCTCCCTCCTTAGGAAGCAATGGTCTCCATTGCGTTGAGTTCCCCCATCAGATGAGGAAATTTCTGCTGAATTTGGCCTCGGGTGAGCCACTTGCCTTGGTGCAGGAGCTGCCCTGCTTTGACAACTCGATAAAGCTGGATCCTTTGATGTCGAGTGCCCTTGATCTGTGTGTCTGCAATATGATCATTGGAAGCTTGTTGTAGGCAGTCAGGGTTGAGCTCTGTTGGTGTCAACTTCTCTGCTATCTTTGAGGTGTCTAATAGTGGTGGGAAACATGGCCGAAGGAGAGCCACATTGAAGACTGGATGCAGACCCAGGAAGGGGGGGAATGTTGAGCTCAAAAGCATTGTCACCCACCGCCTTGGTGATGGTGTACGGCCCATAACGGAGTGGGCGAAGATTTCGATGGGGCCCTATAAGGCGTTCTTTCTGCAAATGCAACCAAACTTTGTCGCCCACCTGAAACTTATGTGGCACCCGATGTTGATCATGGCGCTGCTTGTACTTGGCATTAGACTTCTGTAGAATATCTTGAACCTGTTGGCAGATATGCTGGATCCGTTCAATGAACCAGGCGGCTTTGTCAGCTTCTGGGGACGAGTCGGCCGAGGTGGTCGCAAGGGGAAGTGCAACATCCATGGGGCCCAATGGTTGGAATCCCAACCCCACCTGAAAGGGGCTGTGGCCAGTCGAGCTATGCAGGGCTCGGTTGTAGCTATGCTGGACATAGGGGAGACTCTCATCCCATGTGCAGGGGTGTGTTGAATTGTACATGTGCAGGATATGTACGACCATCCGGTTGACGACCTCCGTTTGTCCATCGGTCTGGGGGTGGAAGGCAGTGGATTTGGCGAGCTTAGTATCCAGCAGTGACTAGAGGCTTGACCAGAATGAGTTGAGGAACCGACTGTCACGGTCTGAGATAATGGTCTGTGGGATCCCAAAATGTACCCATACTCATTCAAAGAAGAGCTTGGTAGTGGCTTCTGCTGTGATGTTCTTCTTGCAAGCAGCTAGAATCGCCATCTTGGAAAAGCGATCAACAACCACAAAAACACAGTCGTTTCCCCTCTTGGTGGACGGGAGGCCCGACATATAGTCCATTGAGATGGATTCCCATGGCCTGTCAGGAGTAGGAAGAGGGGTGTATAGGCCCTGTTTCTTAGTGGCCGGTTTGGAAATAGCGCAAGCGGTGCAGGACCTGATATACTTGCCGACATCCTGTCGAAGTTTCGACCAGTAGAAATGTTTCTGCAACACTGCCACTGTTTTTTCGATGCCAAAGTGTCCCGCCACCCGACTATAGTGAGCTTCCCAAATCAGCTTCGCATGCTCACTTGATGGAACGCAGAGATGGCCCAGATGACACAACAACACGTCCTGAAGATAGAAATTAGCAACCACTGAGTTGGTGCCCAACATTTGATAGGTGGCGGAGAAGTCCGGGTCTATCTCGTAGAGGTGGGGCCATCCGGAGGTGTCGTGGCCACAAGAGTCTAGCATCGTGGTAAGTGCCGCGACTGGAGGTCGACTGAGGCAGTCAGCAACTCGGTTGGTACTCCCTGTTTTATATTTGATGTTGAGGTGGAACTGCTGTAAATATGTTGACCACTTCTGATGGCAGTCATTCTGCAACTTTCCTTGGGTCTGCATGAACTGTAGTGGCTTGTGATCAATGTGGATGATTATCTCCTTCCCAATAATGTAATGTCTCCACTGGCGGCAGGCTTGTACAATGGAGTACATTTCTTTGTCATTGGTAGGGTACTTGCGGACAGCATCTGATAATGTCTCACTATGATATGCCACGGGGTGGCCGTGTTGAGTGAGAACGGCACCCACAGCATAATCTGAAGCATCTGTCTCGATCTCAAAGGGATGTTGCAGGTTCGGTAATGAGAGTACCGGCGATGAGCACAAACGCTTCTTCAAGTCATCGAAGGTTTGTTGTTGGGACAGGCCCCACACAAATTTTGCCCTACCACCACCCCTAGTCACTTGGCTGAGGGCCCATGCGATATGAGAGAATCCCAGCACGAACCGGCGATAGAAATTGGCGAGGCCCAAGAAGCTCCAAAGTTCAATGAGTGTGGTTGGGGATCGCCAGTCACGGATGACCTGGATCTTGGCTGGATCCACATGCACACCATGTCGATCAACGATGTAGCCTAAGTAACGGACCCTGTCCATGCCGAAGGAGCATTTTTCCAAGTTTGCATATAGTTTGTGCTTCCGCAGGGTGTGCAGAACCTGCTGAATATGCTGCAAGTGTTCCTCCCAAGTCTTGCTGTAGATGAGGATGTCATCCAGATACACCACCACAAAATTGTTGGTGAAAGGTCGTAGGATATCGTCCATCATCCTCATAAAAGTTGCTGGAGAATTTGTCAAACCAAAAGGCATGACCAGCCATTCAAAAAGACCTTCTTTTGACTTGAAGGCAGTCTTCCATACATCTGTCTGTTCTATTGGGACCTGGTGGTAGCCAGACTTCAGATCAATCTTACTGAATTATTTGGCCCCCGTGAGCTGATCAAGGAGGTCGTCGATTCGGGGAATTGGGTACCGGTTACGGACTGTGATTTTATTCAGGGCCCGGTAATCAATGCAGAGTCGCCAGGTCCCATCTTTCTTCTACACCAGCACAATTGGGCTCCCACAAGGTGATGAACTGGGACGGATGTGCCCCTTGTGGAGCAATTCTTGGATCTACCTCTTGATCTCCTCATTTTCCAACAGAGAGCGGCGATAGACTGGCCCATTGGGTAGCGGTGTGCCTGGGGTCAGATCGATGGGATGCTTGACCTGGAAGTGCAGAGGTACCCCGGTTGGAGAGGAGAAGATATCTGAGTATCCTTCCACCACCTTATCCACTTGCTTCTGTTGTGTGGATAGGTCGGTCGTGGAGGCGCGGGATGTGGCTGCGATCTTTCTTTCACTCTGAGAGCGAATCACAAAGAAGACAAATTTCCCGGTCTGAGAGATGACCTTCGTGCATTTCTTGGCAGAGATCAAGGAAATAGCACTAGGAGGGACTGCCTCGGGTATCCTGTACAATTTCCTGTTCAAAGAAATAATAACACTACGAGGCCTAGACTCATATACAATATGACGTTTCCATAAATAAGGTTGGCCCAAAAGAACATCTGAAACTTCGAGAGGAGCAACATCACTCAATAGCTCGTCCTTGAAGGGCTTGATGCCGTATGGAAATCGGCACTGTTGGCTGACGCGGAGATCGCTTCCTTTGCGGAGCCATCCAATGGTGTAGGGTTGTGGGTGCGGCGTTGTCGACAGGGCCAGGCGCTTGACGACCTCTTCTGAGATGAGATTCTTCTGGCTACCGCTATCAACGATGAAATGCAGCGGGGTGCCTTTTACCCACATCTGTGAATGGAAGAGGCGTTCTCCTTCTTCTGGCTCGTCTGGTTCATCAGGTTGGAGCTTGGTGGTAGCAATGGTGGTACTGGGTTCCGCGTCAATGATCCGTCTTCCCCTTTCTGGTTCGGACTCAGAGTCAGAACCCGCATTTGATTCAGATGCTTTCACTTCGGCCACCAGCGACTGCTTTGAGCGGCAATCAACAGTGTTATGCCAAGGGCTCTTATGGAAGTCGCACCACTTCCCGGTATCTTTCTTTGTTTTTCCGGTGTCCTTCTTTGCTTGCGGCTTGGACTGGTTGTCCTGATACTATCCATCTTTGCTCTGTCCTTTATTCTGTGGGTTGGGGCCGCCCTTTCCTGTCTTTTGCTGTGAAGGGTTCCCAGGCCCAAATTGCCGCGTCTTTTGTTTGAGCTTCTGCTTAATTTTGACAGCATATCGGTAGGACGCGCCCAAGGAAGAGATGTCCAGAAATTCCATTTCGGTCTGGATGTATCTATGCAAGCCACCGTGATACTTGAGCACCAGATGTCGCTCTGAATCTTTGATACCTAGCTTGGTGCGCAAGGTATGGAAGATATTTGTGAACTCTGGCACTGCTTGGTCTCTTTCTTGTCGCAGTGTGGTCCATTTGGTATACAAGTCGTCATAACTTCCAACAGGGTAGTATTGTTCCTTAATAGGATCCCTGAAGGATTCCCAAGTGGCCGTGACTGAAAATAATGAGGCTTCTTCTGTGTCCTTTTGCTCGCAGAATGTTTCCCACCAATCTTTGACATGGGGAACGGCTTTGAGGAGTGCAAAAGTAATATTTTCTTTATTCGAAAAGTTATGGACAGAAAAATACCCTTCTAGTAGATTCAACCACTTATCTACAGCATCTGCGTCTATCTGTCCTTCAAATATAGGGATATCGAAGTTGATTTGTACCTTGAAGGGGGCGGCGCCTCCGCTCGAGGAAGATGCGTCGCTTGTTGGTAGTCACCGAAGGATTTGCGCGAAATTATCCATCATCTCGTTCCTCTGCTGCGTGAGGGCTTCCTCAAGCAACATTTTGATAGGATCTCCTGTCCCGTCATCTTTCTTTTCCCCTGCCATGAGAGGTCGCTTGGGCGTGCGAGAGCTTTTGTCCTCAAGAGAAACAAGCTCGAGACCCAATTCTTTGTACCCTGACCTCATTGGGGACATGCATTAAGACGACAAGGAGCAGACCGCTATGATACCACTGATCCAGATTTTATGAGCAGAACGAAATGAATATAGATTATTATCAGATGCTTAACACAAAATAACAGAGATACAGTAAAACTGGTTTTCTATTCAATAAGGAAATAAGCTAGAACTGTAAAGTGCAGCGGAAAACAAGCTTGCTGGAATGGTGGCGGCTTATCTCTGAGAAGAGATGTGACGGCTGCGCTCATTTCGCAAGAAGATGGTTACAATGAGGCTCTCAAGGCCTTTTACAATAAACAGGAATGTAAAAAACCCTAGACATCCAAAAACCTAACCCTAGGAGATGAAGCGCCAAAAGTCATGTGGGCCCCGTTTGGGTAAGTTAGTACATCAACTTCCCGGGGTCGTAACTTTTGCATATGATCTCCGTTTGGGGCGCTCGGTAGCCCGTTGGAAAGGTCTATCCGAGATTTACAACTTTTGACTAAGGCCAAATGTATGCCAAATGCAATCATTTGGCCCCCCGAATTACCAAAAAAGGTCGTTTAGGGCCTCAAAATGGCCCCGGAAGTTCAGGACCCGAAAAACTGCTAAAAATAGTACAATACCAAAATTGCCATAAAACTGTTTTGAGCCAGTTGGAAAGGTGGGTGGCCACCAATATCCACCTGGATCATTTTGATAGTTCATTTTTTGTTTTGAGGCCCATTTTTCACCTCAAAATTCCCCTAATGACTGGCCAAGAGGCAGAGGCATGGCTTCTTGGAATGAAGAAGTATTCCAGAATGCATGATTATTTATAAAATGAAAAGGCCAGAGTTTCCATTTACAATCTAAATGGCAGAGTTTCAATTTGGTGGGAGCACCTCATACAAATGAAGAGAATCAGTGAAAAGAGGATCAGATGGGAGCGGTTTTAAATGTACTTCTAGAAGAAATACCTATCATATAGGTATTATGACAACAAGAGGAAAAAGTTCAATGAACTTAGGTTGGGATATAATTCCATGGAAGAACATGTCCATAATTTTTTGGAACTTTTAAGGTATGTGGATTACATCAGGGATGAAAGGGTAAAGATCCAATTTTTCCCTGGTAGTCTACCTCAAAATTTCAGAGATAGGATTGAGTTTGTTAATCCACCAAGTCTAGATGAAGCCATTAGGATGGAAATGCATTGCTATGAGCAGAGCAAAGGTAAGTCAAAGGTTCAACCATCATGGAAATGAAATCCCAATGGAAGGTTTGATCAAAGAAAAATTGGATTCAATCCACCATTCAAAAACCAACCAAGGAATTTTCCATCGGACCAACAAGCAAGAAGTGGAAACAAACCAGCAGTGGCAGCAGAAAGAGCACCAAAAGGGCCACTTCAATGTTGGGGATGTGGAGGAAACCATGTGCTTAGAGAATGTCCACATCAAAGGGAGAATCCTAGAAGTTTTCGCAACTTAGAAGGAGTAGATACAATGTAGGATATGGCAAGGGAAACGCCTCGAATCTATGCAACATTGGATGATCATCACGAAAACCATTAATCAATAGTGGTGGAAGTTGAAGGTAAGATTGCTAAGAAATCTATTTTTGTTTTGATTGGATCTCATAGTTATGTGTCTCCTAAGGTGGTTGAAGGTTTTTCTCTTAGCAAAGTGAAGCATAGTAATTATTGGCTAGTTCAATTACCCACACGTACCAAGAGAAAGGTGAGTGAAGTAGTGATGGACTGCCCCATAGAATTGAATGGAATCCTCACAAAGAAAAATTTGAATGTCCTACCATTAGGATATTATGATTCCCTAATGGGAATGGATTGGTTGGAAAGGAATAGAGACAAGATAGTTTGGTTGAAAAGGTGCTTGAATGCATTGATGAAGAGGGAAGACCCAAAATGGTAAAAGGAATTCCCAAGCAAGTTTCAGTAAGGCAGATTTCAACCCTGCAGTTGAAAACATTTTATAAGAAGGGTTTCCAATTATATGCAGTTCACATATCCGATTCATCAGAGGACAAGGGACCAAGGATAGAAGAATTTCAGCTGTTGCGGGAGTTCAAAGATGCGTTTCCAGATGAAGTGCCAGGACTGCCACCAAACAGAGATAATGATTTTTCCATCAAATCTTGTTCTAGGGGAAGCAACAATTTCCAAAGCTCCTTATAGAATGATCACACCAGATTTGGTAGAGCTGAACATGGAGCTGCAATAATTAATGGAAAAGGAGTATATCATATCGAGTGTATCTCCTTGGGGAGCACAGGTGTTATTTGTCAAGAAAAATGATGGGACTTTAAGGCTGTGTTGTAATGTCCCCATCTCTGGTAAAAGTTTTATTTACTCAATTTATGTCTAGATTACATGGCGACACTATATATAACCTAAACTAGTTCCCACAATGAAACCTGGTAATTTCCCTTTTTTGAAATTTACTAAAATGGTGAAATTTTCAACTTTTTTCACTAGTTCAACCTTTGACTAGTCTTGGGTTCTTGACCTCCAAATGGATCCAAATGATCCCAAATTGTCACAGAAGGTGTATGAATGGTTTTAGTACAAAAATATGAGGTTCAAGGATGCTTTATACTCTTCAATAGGTTTCTGCTACTCTCCTTTAAAATCTGGCCAAAGTAGAGATCTTGATTAGCAATTTGGGGTTCAAATCCCCCTAGGGTAAGTGCTGAAGATGGCTCTCAAAATGTTACTGAACCCTCTCAAAATTCTGGACAGGGGAAGGGAAAATAAAGGTAACATCAATAGGGTCTCATATACATATCCATTCAATTTATTAGGTCTTCTACAACACTCTCAAAATCAGAAGAAAAATACTAGTTTCAACCTTGGGGGAAATGATAGGCAATATTCTCCAAATGCTTTAAAAATGAACAATAAGACTCCCAAAGCTTATGCACTGAATATGAAACTTTTAGAAAAGATAAATAACAGTCCATACATCATTAATCCATCAATAGTTAACTGGTCCATTCGAATACATCAACACATTATTGGCATACATCAACATAGTGGGGAAATTGGCACTATTTTCTCATTAATAATCAGATTTACAAATTTTCACTTGGAATATCGACCTGAAGCTGTTATGACTATTAAGAACAGAGAATTTACATCATATTATAAAATAATGGGGCATTAGAAGCTCACCCAAAGAGAACAATAGCTCACCCAATGCGCCTCTCCTCAAGGATCATGAATATGCCAAGAAAACTGGAAATCGTTGGAGGAGTGAGCTGAAATAAGAGTGACCACGAGCTACCCTGTAGCTTACACCTGCACAAAAGGATTCCATTGAATCTCTCATGAAAGGTCTGAATGGCCTTTCCCACAACCAACTAGGATGGGAATCGTTCAACCTCAAAATTGGCTAAGGCAAGTAGAGAAGCACTCCACTAGCTCTCTTCACAAATGCAAATCTTGAAAATGATAAAAATACTCTTTCTTACTTCATCCCTATATTTTATAAACATCCTTAGTCTTCTAAGGTTACAATTCCATCCAATATTCCAAGCCAATTCGAATTAAGGAGTGATTAAAGTTTTGCCACATGTCTTCCACTTCCTAGCCTTCCACCTTCCACCAATTCGAGTAGGCATATCTTGGCATTCTCTAACTCCCTTGAGCACTCAATTAGATGTTATTTTTAGGTATGACATGTCATATTGTTTATATGTCATCTCCCAAGTCTACAATTTTTCATAGGTGTCATAGCATCTTCATCATTGTTGTTATAGATGTTAGGGAATCTAGCTCAAGTGTCCAAGAACCTCTCATTTGAGTCTTCCTCTTCCATGGGAGTTGCACTTCCATCCAAATTCGACCTATGATGCACATTTACAATTGTATGAGCCTTCCAACTCATCCCAAGAACATTATACTTCCCATGGATTTGAAATTGCAAGAGGAGGATGCCATGTGGCATAGAAATTCTAGCTTGTGTGGGTCCCACAACCTTCATGTCACTTCAGGATCAATTGCCATTTGATTTTCCCTTCTATTTATTTATTTATCTCCTTTATTAAATATTTATGCTATTTTAATGTCAAAACATCATTTATTAGCACCCTTATTCCAAATTGCAATGTCTCCATCCAACCTAGGGAACTAGTAGGATTGGTGGAATTTTCCTATCATGAATTTAATTGAATGGGGGCATTACAGTCCTCCCCACCCAAGAATGCTTGTCCTCAAGAAATTTTAGATTTGGATGATACAAAATTTGCTCCTCTTCCCATGTGGCATTTTCATTTGAAAGATCCTTCGATTGTACTAAGTACTCTTTGATAGTTCTGCTCCTTAATCTCCTTTCGCTTGTCTTCAAATTTTTTTATGGAACAAGTATGAGATGACCTTCATCATCCAAGGGAAGAAGTGTTTTTGAAATGACAATTTTCTGACCAATAGCCTTCTTAAGGCATGAAACATGGAATACATTGTGGATTTTACTTCCTTCTGGAAGTTCTAACTCATATGCTACTTCCCCAACCTTCCAAACTACCTTGTATGGGCCATATTATCTTGGTTTTAGCTTTTCTTCTCCCTTCTTTTTCAAGGATGTTTGTTATATGGCTGCAACCTCAATATACCAAATCATTTACTTAAAAGGTCCTTTCTACCCTATGTGTATATGCATAATGTTTTTGCTGATTTTGGGCAACCTGCAAGTTGTCTTTCAAAAGCTTTAAAATTTCTTGTCTCTCTTCCACCCAATCTTTAGCTTTTGGGGCTCTACTATCACTAGATATAATATCAACAAAAGTGAGTGCATCATAACCATATATTGCTTTGAAAGAATACATTCCTATTGACATATGAAAGGTGATGTTGTAGCAAAAATCACCCAAGTGTAGCCATTTTCTCCATGCTTTTTGCTACTCTCCCACATAGTTCCTTAGGTACCCTTCCAACCATTGGTTCACCCTCTCTGTTTGGCCATCAGTTTGTGGATGATAGATTATACTTGGAGTCAATTGAGTGCCCAACAATCTGAAAATTTATTGTCAAAAAGAACCCATGAATCTACTATCTCTATCACTTACAATGCTCTTGGGGATCCCATTTAATTTGAAGATCTCTTTAAACAAAATGTCAGCCACTTGTGCAACACTAAAAGATGATGTAACAACAAAGAAATGAGAAAATTTGGTCAACATATCTACTACCACATATATGCAATCATTTCCCAAATATTTGGGAAAACCTATGATGAAGTCCATTGAAATACTCTCTCATTTTTGTTCCAGAATGGGCAATGGTTGCAATAAACCAGCTGGGCATGTAAGTTCAGATTTGTTTTCCTGACATACCTTACATTCATTCACATATTTCAGAACATCTTCTTTCATCCCCTTCCAAAAAAAACCTTTTCCTTAATTGCCTATAAGTTTTGAAGATCCTTGGATGGCCAGCTAGTGGGGAATCAAGTGCTTCTTGCAAAATCTTGTACTTGAGTTTTGAATTTTGAACCAAATGAATTCTTCCCATATAATATATCAACCCATTCAAAATCTTGTAGTTATCATCCCCTTTGACCCCATCTAATACAACACAAGAAAAATTATCTTTGGCATACTCAACCATTAGCATCTTTTTCCAATCCTTTTCAATGTCCATGAGAGAAAAATAAGGCCTTCTAGAGAATGCATCTGCTACAATTTTATTATTCCCTTTCACATATTCAATATCAAAATCAAAATCTTGGATCTTGATTACCCACTTTTGTTGCCTTTCATTGAGATCATTTTGGGTGAGGAAGTGCCTTAGACTATTGTGATCAGTTTTCACCATAAACTTGTTTCTCACCAAGTATTGTCTAAACTTGGCCAATGCATTCATGATGGCCAACATTTCTTTGTCATAGATGGAGTAAAGTTTTTCATGTGGCTGCAACGTTCTTCTCTCAAAGGATATAGGGTGTTGGCCTTGCTTTAGGACAACCCCTATCCCTTCACCTGAAGCATCACATTCCAAAACAAAAGGTTTAGTAAAATCATGTAATGCAAGTATTCGACAGCTAATCATTACCTCTTTAATTTTTTGGAAGGCCTTTTCAGCCTCTTTATCCCACTTGAAAGCATATTTATTTGACAAATCAGTGAGTGGAGAAGTCAACTTGGAGAACCCTTTCACAAACTTCCTATAATAGGTGCATATTCCAATTAAGCCTCTTAATTCTGTGATGTTTTTTGGAGATGGCAATTCAAGGATAGCCCTTATATTTTACATGTGCACTTTCACTCCTTCTTGTCCAATAATGTACTCAAGATCCAAGAGTTTCTTCATCCCAAATTCACATTTAGACAACTTAGCAAATAAGGACTGTTCATGCAAAAATTTTAGCACAACCTCTAAATGATGCAAATGCTCTTCCCAAGTTTTGTTGTAAATGAGAATGTCATCAAAGAAAACCAAAACAAATTTTCTGAGCCGCTTGAAAAATATCCTATTCATGCATGCTTGGAATGTGGCTAGAGCATTAGTTAACCCAAAAGGCATAACAAGAAACTCAAAGTGGCCATAGTGGCATCTAAAAGCAGTCTTTTTCACATCTTCTTCCTTCATTCGAAATTGATGGTAACCTGATGTAAGATCAATTTTGGAGAAATATTTTGCCCCAAATCCATCATTCATGAGCTCATCAATTCTAGGGATATTATGCCTATTCTTGATAATCTTCTTGTTCAAATCTCTAAAGTCTATGCACATCCTCAAGGTTCCATCTTTTTTCTTCACCAACACAACTGAAGAAGCATAAGGGCTAGAGCTTGGTCTAATGAGTCCCAACCCTAGGAGTTCTTGGATGGCCTTTTCAATTTCATCTCTGAATTTTTTTGGATGTCTATAGGGTGGTATTTGGATGGATGAAGTACCCTCCTCCAAAACAATGTTGTGATCAACCCTCTATCAGGTTGTCTACCATGTGGAATATCTCCAAAGACATTTTAATATTTTGTAGGAGTTACTCTATCTCCTTTGGGTGTTCAACAACCTTTATGTTTGGCTTGGGAGAGGTGATGAAACATTCAGCATCCCATTCTATGTATCCATGCCTCAATATGGATCTCATACTATGGGAGGTCACTACTTGATTCAGATAGGTGTGTTGCCCTCTCACAACCCTTAGTATTCCTTTCGAATCTTGGAATTTCATTTTAGGAATTTGATAGTTCATTGTATGCTCCCCTAAAGAGTACAACCATTGCACTCCCAAAACTACATTACTATTAGCAACATCAACCACATCAAATCTATCAAAAAAGTATAGTTACCTATGGTGATTTGCAGCTTTGGAACCCATGTTTTTCACTCCATAGTGTTGTGACCTGGAATGAAAACTATGAAGCCATCGAATGGTTCAGTAGGTATCTTCCTTCTCTCCACCATGTATTCATAAATGAAGTTATGTGTGGCTCCTCCATATACCAAAACCGAGGCCCTTTGTCCTAGTACCACACCCTTGCATCGAATAGTGTGATAATGAGGCACTGCTGAAAGTACTGCCATTCTTACTTTGTCAGGTGAGGGATGATTTTCTTCTTGTTTCCCTTCTTCTGATGTATCATATCCCTCTTATTGATATGAAATATGTCCTCTTCCTCCATACCCCCTTCATACTCATCATTATCATAAAACACTTCAATGTATTGAGCTTTTCCCTTAGTACATTTATGCCCAGGTGCCCATGGTTGAAAGCATGTGTAGCACACTTTTTCTTCTTCTAAGTTATTCCCTATTTAGTCCCTCTTTCTTATTCTTTTCAAATGCATCCCTTTTCCAAAGATTCTTTTCAAATGAATCTCTTTGCCAAGGATTCTTTTCAAATCTGAAGTTAGGCTTGGGAGGGAACCTTGTTCTAGGAAGCACATCTTGGAGATCTCTAGTCAAGCTCATAGCATCCTTTAATGTAGTTGGTTTGTGGGATTTAACTAAACCTTTTAAGGGTTCAACCAAACCTTTAGTGAACATAAATACTAACCTTCCCATAGATAAATCATCCACCTTGACTGATAATTTTTGAAATTCCATGATATAATCAGTAGGAGTTCCCACTTGCTTCAATTGGGTAGTTATTTGAAATGTAATTATGGGTCCTTTTGCTCAAATATCTCTAATACCCTGTCAACAAATTCTCCATAGGTAGTAACCCGATCATGCCCCAAATTTTTCATACCATGGAACCACCATTCATTTGCATCTCCTTCTAGATGAAAAATAACCATTTTTAAGGCATCTTATTCCACCATAGGATTTAGCTGAAAATACACATCTAGTTTTTGCACCCAAGTGTTAGCAGAACTTTGAGAGGATATAGGGTCCTTCAAGTTTGAGCAAGATTTTTTTTTTCACTTCTATTTTTCTTCTTTTCTCTTAACAATAAAATAATGAATATTATTTTTTAGTATTTGTCTTTTAATTTAAAGTCACCTGAATTTATCTTTGATGAGTTTTCAATTTCTTTATTTAAATAACATTATCTTTTTCTTGTCCAGGTGTCTCTTCGGCAGGCCCTTTCGACAGTTTCATTTCTTCCTTCTTATGGGGAGTACTGCGTAGCGACCGGGAATTGTTACCACGATATCTCAACTACGCTTCTTGGAGACTAAGGGATGTTGAGGGATAAGGCTCTCCTTATTGCACACCCCTCAACTCATCGTATGCGACCAAATCATTATGGCCTTTCCCGTACGGCATACGCTTCCCCAGGTGAGCTGAAACGGCTTCAACCGTGCGTGGATTGTTAATTCAGGGTCGAAAGTTAGTCGTCGTACCCCTAAGTGTTATTTCCGTTCTTACGACCCCTATAATTCCATTGTGGGTCAGTTGGTAAATCGTTTTACCTGTCACTGCACACACTCAAGCGCACATTAGTAGCGCTGCACTATAAAACATTTTTATCATTCTTTTCAGTATCTCAGTCAGTCGAGACTACTAAACATTCATCATTTTAACATTATGCTTCAGTCATTCGATCATGTTCATCATTTGTTATCTTATCTCATTCAGTCGAGTATAAAACAAATCATCATTTTTATTTCAAGTAATTTTAACATTCAACATTATGTCTCTGTCAATCAAGCATAGATCATTTTCATTTCAAGTAATTTCAACTTTCATCATTTTCCATTCTAAAGCATTTTCACCATTTTTCATTTTCTCAGTCAGTCGAGTATATTCATCAATCATCATTTATCTAACCATTTTCATTTAACATATAAAATTTAAAGCAATCATTCATGGTCTAAGTTTTTATAAATACGGGTCACTTCAAACCAGTGCCCTCAATAGTCAAATCAGTCGTAGGTCTCAAAATAGTCCGATCAATCATAAGTCTAAAATAATCAAATTAATCATAAGTGCTGAGGCGGGCATTAAATACACCCCCTCTTATTAAAACTTCGTCCCGAAGTTCAAAACAAAAAAGGAAAGTCCTGACGCATCTCAGTTGCATCCTCCTAGGTCGCAGAACTGGGACTATAGCTGTCCCACTGAAGCTTGACCTGATCAATCACATGGTGCCTAAGTTGCCATGTTTGATGGTCCAATATGCATATCGGCTCTGCCGTCACAACCCCCTCATCTGTTATCTATAAGTTACTCATGTCAATGATATGTGTTGAATCAGAAATGTAATGTCTAAGTACTGATACGTGAAAAACATTATGCATTCTATGCAATGATGATGGTAGTGAAGGACGGTAGGCAATTGGTCCTATCCATTCTAATATCTCGAAGGGTCCCACGAACCTAGGAGATAGCTTTGTCCCTTTCCCAAACCTGATAGTACTCTTTTGTGGCGTCACTCGTAAAAATACTCTATCTCCAACCTGATATTCTCTATCGAGTCTATGCGCATCAACATGACTCTTCTGTCGATCCTGTGCTTCTTTCAGTCGAGCACGGATATCTGCCATCTATTCTTCCATCTCTTGAATCACCTCAGGTGCAAGTAGAGTCCTATCTTTAAGTGTGTACGAACTCAAGGGTGTTTGAAAAGGTCATCCATACAAAAAATCAAATGGCGCCATCTGTATCGAACTTTGGTAACTGTTGTTATATGCAAACTCTACTAGAGGTAGGAACTCCTCCCAACGGGTCTGCTAATCCATCACATACATTCTCAGCATGTCCTCTAGTATCTGGTTCACTCTTTCAGTTTTCCCATCAATCTCGGGATGGTATGCAGTGCTGAAGTTGAGTCGTGTCCCCATAGCTTCTTGGAAGCTCGTCCAAAACCTACCTGTGAATACTGATCCCCAATCAGATATTATCTTCCTCGGCACTCCGTGCAGTCGTACAATCTCATCAATGAATGCTCTAGCAATTTCAGGTGCCTGATAAGTATTCTTGATGGGTATGAAATGTGCACTCTTCGTGAGAGTGTCTACTACCACAAAGATGGTATCATGCCTCTTGTGGGTCAAAGGAAATCCCACAATAAAATCCATGGAGATGATCTCCCACTTTGAATCAGGAATGGCATCAGGATGAATTAGTCCGACAGGATGTCTATGTTCAGCTTTGACTAGCTGACACTCCATGCATCTAGCGACAAAGTTTACCACATCTCTCTTTATGCCATGCCAGAAGAATAGAGGGTAAAGATCTGCATACATCTTCTTCATGCCAAGATGTGCTCTATAAACAGCTTGGTGAGATTCTTCTAGGACTAGGTTCCTGAGTTCTTTGTTCTCCGGCACATAAATATGGTTGTTGTATCTCAACAACCTGTCATTCTCCAACGAATAACCCTTATACTTGGGTAATTCCATCTGTTCCTGTACTAGCTCGGCTTTTACCTCATTGTACCAGTTGTCTTCCTCTTGTAGCCCAAGCACCTTTTCTCTTAGGTTGGTTTGCATTGGAATCACCGAGAAGATGTGAGGTCTTTGACTAAGTGCATTTTCCACCTTGTTCAGGATCCCCTTCACATAGGTAATGTCGAAATCATACTCGCTCAGTTGTTCTGACCATCTTCTCTGTCTAGCATTTAGATCACTTTGAGTGAAAATATACTGTAGCCCATGGTGATCTGTATTAAGCTCAAACTTTCTTCCTACCAAATAATGTCGCCAAAGGCATAAGGCATGCATTACTGCAGTCAGTTCCATGTCATGTGTCGCATAGTTTTCCTCATGCGGTCTGAGTCTCCAAGAGGAGTAGGCAATCTCTCTACCTCCCTGCATTAGCACACATCGGACTCCATCCTTGGATGCATCAGTGCATACCAAGAAATCTTCCTCCATATTCGACACTTTTAGAATCGGTGTTGTTGTCAATAATTCCTTCAGTTTGGCAAATGCCTAGGCGCATTTATCCGTCCAAATAAACGGCCTATCCTTCTTATGTAACTCACTGATTGGTCCCGCAATCCTTGAGAACCCTTCCACAAATCTCCTATAATATCCCGCGAGTCCCATGAAGCTTCTCACTTCATGTACATTCATTGGCGCTGGCCATTCCCAAATGGCCTCAATCTCAGCGGGATCTACTGCTATACCGTCGATAGAAATAATGTGTCCCAAGTAGTGGATTTCCTTCTAAAAGAAGGAACGTTTCGACAACTTCCCATAAAGTTGGTTCTCTCTAAGACACTGTAAAACTAGCCTGATGTGATCTTCATGTTCCTCTGGTGTCCTGGAGTAAATGAGGATATCATCGAGGAATACCTGCACAAAATTGTCGAGATACTGGAGAAACACGCCATTCATCAAGTTCATGAAGACACTAGGTGCGTTGGTCAACCCAAAAGGTACCACTACGAACTCGTAGTGTCCAAACCGTGTCTTAAAAGCAGTCTTCGGAATATCAACTTCTGTGATTCTTAGCTGGTGGTAACCTGATCGTAAATCAATCTTTGAAAAGATTGTGGCGGCTTTCATTTGATCGAGCAAGTCGTTGATCCTAGGCAAAGGATATTGATTCCTCACAGTAGCCTTGTTCAACTGGCGGTAGTCAATGCAGAGTCGCCGCGACCCATCCTTCTTCTTAACAAAGAGAATTGGTGCTCCCCACGGGGAGACGCTTGGTCTAATCAACCTTAGATCCAAGAGCTCTTGTAACTGCATTTGCAGTTCTTTCAGTTCTGGCACAGACATTCTGTAAGGAGCTCTTGCGATCGGTTCCGTTTCCCAGCTTCAGTTCTATGGTAAAATCTAGTTCTCTCTGTGGCGGTAGTCCAGGTAAGGCTTCAAGAAATACATCCATGTATTCCGCAAATAAGGGATGGTTGGAGATGTCAGCTTTGTCCTTGTCTTTGTTCATTGCTATTACCGCATAGAGCTGACATCCCTTCCTCAGGATTCTCTTCAACTGTAAAACATAAATCATCCGCAATGATACCTTGTTCTTCATCCCTCTGAGGACCCTCTTATGACCTTCATCGTCATAAAAAGTCAGTTCCTTGCTACGACAGTATAGAATGGCGGCATGAGATTCCAACCAATCCATGCCTAGGATTAAGTCATAGGCTCTAAGGGTGGTTGCATAGAAGGAAGTTCTAGTGAGACATACTCCTATGTCCAACTCACAATCCTCTAGTTTGAGTCCCACACTGGGTATTCCCGGATGCCATTTCAACTAGGTCGAAATTGTCTTGTGCACATGCCATCATCCTGCTTCATTCTAATGTAGAATAAGGAATAAATATCTCAGTAGCACCAGGGTCAATGAGTAAAGAGAATTGCATATCGTTAAGTGTGCCAGTCGTTTCTAGTACAGTGGACCGATGTTCCGCTTGACAGTTGTTAACTGCCGCATGTATATGATGTGCTCGACCCAGATCTGTTGCAGTAGTCTGGGGAGGTCTCTGTCCCTATCTGGATGCCATCTGCTGCTGAGGACAGTCAATTTGAAAGTGCGGACCTCTGCAAACCCAACATCCTTCCTTTGGTCCTCTTCTTGATCTCCCAGTGGGTGCATTATTACCACGCAGTCCTGACTATGCTGGCTTCCCAAATGTCCTAGCGTTGTCTCTTCTGGGTGGTGGCTTGTACGACGTTCTGTTATTTCTAACTAGTTTTCCATGTATAGGTCCTTGGAAGTTATTTCGCTGACCGAAATTCACTCTCAGCGGGTCAGAAGGTGGTACTGCCTGAGTCCGAATGGTAAAGTTTTTCCTCGATGGACCTATCTTTACCAGTTCTTCTTCGGCTATCAAAGCCTTTTGTACTGTATCGTGCAATGTAGGCAGAGTAAGAATGCATACCTTGTCTCTAATGTTTCTGTTCAACCCATAAATATATTTATTCACCTTCAGCTTCTCTGTCGAGATGTGAGGCGCATACCTCAAAAGTTCCATGAACCTGATCTCATACTCCTACACTATTCTTCCTCCCTGTCGGAGGGCATTAAAATCATTGAGCTGCCTCTCAATGAACTCTTCAGGCATATAGTGTTTGCGAAACTGTTCTTCAAACAGTTCCCAAGACACTTGGTCTCGACCCCCAACTCTGGTTTCAATGTCTTCCACCAAAGTAGGGCTTCCCCTTTTAGCTGCAAAATGGCCATGTGTACCTTCAAGTTTGAGGTGTAGTCCCTCAAGGCGAAGCACATTGCCATGTTCTTTAACCAAGCTTCTGTCACGGCTCCTTCAGTGGAACCCCAAAATTCTGGAAATCTTACTTTTTCCAGTTCTCTATGTATGTTGGTAGGAGGTGGGTTTTGCGTTTTAGTCGCAGGTACTATGGGTCAGTCTTCGACGTGGTCAAGTCGAGTCAACAGTGCTTCTGACATTCTTTGGAAGTTCCTCATCATGTTCATGAATTCACCAGTGGGCAAGTTAATCGTCTCTTCGGCTCTGGGTGGAGTAGCTACTGGAGGGGTTGGTGGGCGTGCTGCCCATGCTCGTCCCCTCCTAGTCCTACCTCGGCGAGTCTGTCGGTCCATGGAAAAGTCTGTTTATCATGCAAAGTAAAAAGTTGTTATTCAAATAGTTTACCAGTGTTGCAGAAATGCTTCGGTCCGAATTAGGTTCGATCGTGCTCTGATACCAAATGTAGGGTCCTTCAAGTTTGACTAAGATTTTTTTTTTTTAAAGTCTACGCATCGCAAAAATATGTATATATATACTAACATGTCATCAAATCTTCAACTAACACTTAGTCATATAATAAATCATATTCACCTTTTAACTACACACTACATATATGAAATCATGTTCTCCTATATAATGCACATATGCAAACTATATTTACCCTTTTTAAATTACACAAATCAAATATGCAATTTATATTCACCATGCAACATATATGTAATCATATTCTTCTTTAACATATATAATGCTATACCATAATTCCCTCTTATGAGGACATAACTTCCATTCTCATAATATATATTTTAAAAATATAGAAAATGATATTTAATATTTCTTATAAAGTCATAACTCCATATTCCATTATTTAAATGAAATCATAATTCCCTCTCGTAAGAACATAACTTCCATTATGATAATATATATTTTAAAAATATAGAAAATGGTATTGAATATTTCTTATAAAGTCATAACTCCATATTCCATTATTTAACTGAAATCCTGACAAGTTCTTTCACATACAATTCTGAGACTACAATAATTCACGTTTTAGTTTAAAATGTGAAATGCGTATTAATTTCTCACTTTAAACATCTATTACATCCTTGAATACATAGTAGGGTTGCATAATGACTTCTCCACATTGCTTTTCTTATTATAAAAATGATTATAGTGAACATATTTATTCATCTCACCAAACATCCTTTAATAACACTTACAATTGATTAACTCACGCAAGCACATGTATCTGTTAACCCTTATGTTTAGATCTAAAAAAATATTGCCATCCAAATAACTGCATAATCTCTTTATTTTTCCCACGTTATATAAATGTATAAATGTCCTTCGTAATGACAAGAAAGAGAATGAAAGTAGAGTTCGGTTGTACCTATGAGTTAAGAAGTTTACCCCATAATGTATTTAGGCAGAATTCTAAATCAGCCCTAAGCTATACTTGGTGGAATGGCTTATGGTTAGATAAATTATGTCATACAGAGGTATGGTTATAAGCTGGAAACTTAGAGTGGCGAGTCATAATCAATTACATGCTGGAGTTGTCGTTCTAAGTCAAAAGGGACACATGGAGAGTTTAGAAGATCACAGTAAAATGGATTCACTTCAATTCTCGAAGGAAAAGCACAACCGTTTTCGAAATAGGTCCACACAAGTTCTGATGGGTATTGTACAGTTGTTCAAGGTCTTGGAAGACGTCAATAAACTTAGAATTGAATACATAGAAATTTAAATATTAATAATACAAAATTACATTCAGAAATCTGGAAAAACTTAATCATTCTAATTCTCAAGTAAATACTCGGAAATTGTATAAGCTAAACTTCATAATTCACGGTTCAAGCCAGAAATTGTCATTCTAATCTTTGAGATACAAATATATGGAGAGTAAGTCAACTAGAAGGTTTTATACAAACTGAAAATTTTTAAAAGATTAAATTGCCAACAACTGAAATTTTTCAAAAGATTAAATTGCCAACGCAATAGTTTGAAAGATGTGTAGGGAGATGAAAAACGATCTGAGAACTTTTTCCACAGGCTGAAATTTTTTAAATAAAGAAAACGAATTGTAATTCGACTAGAGGACCTGGAACACCATTAATTTTACAGCGGTCCAGATTTGTTACAAATCAGATTGAAGCTAGGCACAATGCCAGTAATATACAGAGAGTTTTACAAACAATCCAATACTAAGACTAAACAGAGACCGGTTACATGCTGGCGTAATCAAGACGATAACAGAGACAGAGTATCTCACATCGATCTTGGCAGAGGCGGTTCTGGGAATGCACAAGACTACTGCGGGTTATGAATTGACCAGTTAAGGAGAGTTAGGTTCGTTCCAAAGATCCGAAAGTTTTGGAGCATTCCAAGGAGATTTCAGTGGGTGGATAAGATCTGGAAATATCAAACTGAATTGTTAAGAATGGGGTCTGCAGAGAATAATAAAAACAAAGGTTTGAAGGAGCTTGTCAATACGATCTCTGGAGGGCGTTGTTCGTTTTCAATCGGAAGGATGGAGTTTTAAGAAATTCATAATCGTTCTGCGATTGGATCTTTATGTTTTCACAAGAAATCTACAGGAAATGCAAACGAAACAGAGTTTAATTTCTTGTAATTACGGTTTGAAATCTCTACACTACATATGTAATTTGAGAATATATAGATGCTGGGAACTGACTGTAAATATATGCGGAAGAATCCAAAATAAGTCTCGACATAAACAACAACAAATTTTTTTTCAGAAAAATGAACGGATTTGATTTAATATAATTGACCCCTGTCGAGATAACTATCCTTTAATCCGATCCAAAAATTCCAATATCGTAAATGGATCTAGCAAGTAGAAAAAACATTATATACTGGAAATAATACTAAATTGACATTGAACCTGTTTCGACGTTCGGGATGGAAATCTGATGTGGTCGCAGCAGCTGGTTGAATGTCCACATTGACGAAGATACCGACAACCCGTGGGTTGATCTCCTTACCGTATCGGGAGTAGTCTTCTTCCTCCCAAACCCCCGAGCAAGTGTGTCGTAAAAACACACTAGCGAGCTTCCCAAAAGGATCTCCTGATCCCCATTCTAGCTAATCCCAACTCTCAAGAATCATTAAATAATCCGAGATTATGATGTCCATCCAGCATTAGGGAGCAAGAGATGTCCTTCTCTCCTTCTCCTTCCTCATTATAGAGCAAAAGCTTGTGTGTCATGTGTCTGTCAATGCATATATTTAATTTAATTTAATATTTTAGTTTCAAATATTCTCAAATACATGTGTCTCAATGTCTTTAATGTGCACCTAATTCCCTAAATCAGTGGGAGTTAGGTGTACGAGAGTTTTACTCTTTTGTTTCTCAAATAGTTTACTAAAAGCCTTGTTAGTACAATTGTTTTTTTTAATTAATTTCTTTTGGATAATAAAATTTATAAAAGAAATTTGTTTCTTTTATTAAATAACATCTCATATTTAAAAGATTAATAATGATTTATATAAATATTCTCTTTTATTCTTTACTAGAATATTCTCATTTAAAGTTAACTCCTATTAGTGTTCAACTCTAAAAGAACTTTTGCAGGAACTTCTAGTTTAGTTTTTATTTTATTCTTTCAATAAAATAGATAAATAAAATAGTTTAGACTAAACTAATTGTATTGGTTTGTTTTGTTTTTCTTCTTTTCTCTTAACAATAAAATAATGAATATTATTTTTTTGTATTTGTCTTTTAATTTAAAGTCATCTGAATTTATCTTTGATGAGTTTTCAATTTCTTTATTTAAATAACATTATCTTTTTCTTGTCCAAGTGCCTCTTCGGCGGGCTCTTCCGACAGTTTTATTTCTTCCTTCTTATGGGGAGTGCTGCGTAGCGACCGAGAATCGTTACTTTGATCTCTCAACTACGCTTCTTGGAGACTAAGGGATTTTGAGGGATAAGACTCTCCTTATTGCGCACCCCTCAACTCATCGTACGCGACCAAATCATTATGGCCTTTCCCGTACAGCATGTGCTTCCCCGGGTGAGCTGAAACGGCTTCACCCGTGCGTGGATTGCTAATTCAGGGTCGACAATCAGTCGTTGTACCCCTAAGTGTTATTTCTGTTCTTACGACCCCTATAATTTCATTGTGGGTCAGTCGGTAAATCGTTTTACCTATCACTGCACACACTCAAGTGCACATTAGTAGCGCTGCACTATAAAACATTTTTATCTTTCTTTTTAGTATCTCAGTCAGTCAAGACTTCTAAACATTCATCATTTTAACATTATGCTTCGGTCAGTCGAGCATGTTCATCATTTGTTATCTTATCTCAGTCAGTTGAGTATAAAACAAATCATCATTTTCATTTCAAGTAATTTCAACATTCAACATTATGTCTCTATCAATCGAGCATACATCATTTTCATTTCAAGTAATTTCAACATTCAACATTATGACTCTGTCAATCGAGCATACATCATTTTCATTTCAAGTAATTTCAACTTTCATCATTTTCCATTCTAAAGCATTTTCATCATTTTTCATTTTCTCAGTCAATCCAGTATATTCATCAATCATCATTTATCTAACCATTTTCATTTCACATATAAAGTTTAAAGCAATCATTCATGGTCTAAGTTTTTATAAATCCGGGTCACTTCAAACTAGTGCCCTCAATAGTCAAATCAGTCGTAGGTCTCAAAATAGTCTGATCAATCATAAGTTTAAAATAATCAAATCAATCATAAGTGCTAAGGCGGGCATTACAAAGGAACCATCAAAAGTGGGAAGTGACATTTTAACAATAGCACAATTTAATTATTTGTTCTGGAATAGAGCCCTTCTATCTTCCTTCTTTTTGAGTTTGTTTGAAACAGTAAAGTATTGTTCAAATGGTAGAGTCCTTCTACAATCTTCACTCAATTTTTCCCATTCTGCCACCATTGCGTTAATATCAAATTGGGTGTTAGGTTCTTCTTTGGGCACAAAAAATTTAGGTGTAGTAGGCCTTGGTGTGCTCTGAAATTCATTAGGCCTATTATGGGGTCTTGTGCTTGAGAAAATATGCTCACCCATTGTTTTATTTTCTTTTGAATGTGAACAACTGCTGCCTCTTATTACTCCTTTGCTTCCAAGTTGGCTAGCCAACAATTCAAATCCTTTCAAAAGCTGCTTGGTCATGTCTTCAAAGAGGGGTCTTATAAATTTCCTATATTCCTCACCATCATCTGAAGTTCCCTTTTCATTCCTATTCATGGTTTCCTCAAAAAATTGCTCTTCTTCTCCTACTTTTTCCTCTTCAACAACAACACTTTCAATTCCAGGTTTTAAGGGTGGTGGCTTATTACTTTGACTCTTTGTATTCATGAATGGTTAAACACATTAGGTTCCAAGACCATGGTCTGATACCACTTGTAATTTCACTTTTTCGAAATTTATTAAAATGGTGAAATTTTCAACTTTTTTCACTAGTTCGACCTTTGACTAGTCTTGGGTTCTTGACCTCCAAATGGCTCCAAATGCTCCCAAATTGTCACAGAAGGTGTATGAATGGTTTTAGTACATAAATATGAGGTTCATGGATGCTTCAAACTCTTCAATAGGTTTCTTAAAATCTCCTTTAAGTTTTTTCCAAACTAGGGATCTTGACTAGCAATTTGGGGTTCAAATCCCCATAGGGTAAGTGCTGAAGATGGATCTCCAAATGTTACTGAACCCTCTCGAATTTTTGGACAATGGAAGGGGACATCAAAGGGAACTCAATATGGTATCATATACATATCCATTCAATTTATTAGTTCTTCTACAACACTCTCAAAATCAGAAGCAAAATACTAGTTTTGACCTTGGGGGAAATGATAGGCAATCTTCTCCAAATGCTTTAAAAATGAACAATATGACTACCAAAGATTATGCACTGAATATGAAACTTTTAGAACAGATAAATAAAAGTCCATACATCATTAATACATCAATAGTTCACTGTTCCATTCGAATACATCAACACATTATTGGCATACATCAACATAGTAGGGAAATTGGCACCATTTGCTCATTAATAATCAGATTTACAAATTTCCACTTGGAATATCAAACTGAAGCTATTATGACTATTAATATCAGATCATTTACATCAGATGATAAAATAATGGGGCATTATAATGTCCCCCAAAGAGAACACTAGCTCACCCAATGCGCCTCTCCTCAAGGATCATGAATATGCCAAGAAAACTGGAAATGGTTGGAGGAGTGAGCCGAACTAAGAGTGACCACGAGCTACCTTGTAGCTTACACCTGCAACAAAAGACTCCATTGAATCTCTCATGAAAGGTATGAATGGACTTTCCCACTACCAACTAGGATGGGAATCTTTCACCCTCGAAATTGGCTAAGGCAAGTAGAGAAGCACTCCACTAGCTCTCTTCACAAATGCAAATTCTGAAAATGATAAAAACCCTCTCTCTTAATTCATCCTTGTATTTTATAAACATACTTAGTATTCTAAGGTTCCAGTTTCATCCAATATTCCAAGCCAATTCGAATTAGGGAGTGATTTAAGTTTTGCCACATGTCTTCCACTTCCTAGCCTTCCAACTTCCACCAATTTGAGTCAGCATCTCTTGGCCTTCTCTAACTCCCTTGAGTGCTCAATTAGATGTTGTTTTTAGGTATGGCATGTAATATTGGTCATATGTCATCCCTCAGGTCTTCAATTTGTTATAGGTGTCATATCATTTTCATAATTGTTGTCATAGATGTTAGGGAATCTAGCCCAAGTGTCCAAGAACCTCTCATTTGACTCTTCCTATTCCATGGGAGTTACACTTCCATCCAAATTCGAACTATGATGCACATTTACAAGTGTATGAGCCTTCGAACTCATCCCAAGAACATTAGACTTCCCATGGATGTGAAATTGCAAGAGGAGGATGCCATGTGGCATAGAAATGCTAGCTTGTGTGGGTCCCACAACCTCCATGTGTCTTCATGATCAATTTCCACTTTGTTTTTCCCTTGTATTTATTTATTTATCTCCTTTATTAAATATTTATGCTATTCTAATGTCCAAACATAATTTATTATCCCCCTTATTCCAAATTCCAATGTCTCTATCCAACCTAGGGAACTAGTAGGATTGGTGGAATTTCCTTGTCACTAATTTAATTGAATGGGGGCATTACAAGCCTAGAGTGGAAAAAGGGCAATGTGATCCACAAGGGGGAGAGTTTTTAAGTTGTTTAAGGTGTGGCGTTCTTTGGCTTTGATTAGCCTTTGAGCGTGAGTTTAACCATGTTGTATTTTGGGTTTCTAGGTTAATTAATCTATCCTACCCTTTTAGTTGGCTTTTTAATTAAAGCTTCATAACTATTTCTATGTAAGTACATATATATATATGTATTTTCCTAATATATATATATATATATATATATATGAGAGACAATATAACTATATAAAGAAATGTGTATCCTTTATTGATATGTTTTATGCTTTTATATAAGAAACATATATTTATGTAGTTATGTTTTTTTTTATATACCTATGTAGAGATATATATTTTACATATGTTCATTTTTTTATTATAATTATTTAAAAATTCATATCTTTGTATTACTAATTTTAACCAAGTACATACCTTTTAGTTATATTTTATTATTATTCTAACCTAGGAGGGTGCCTTTCTATTTTACCCTCACATAGATGTTTGGGAAGTGATTTTGGTTCTTGAACTCTATCGTTGTGCTCTTACTTTTATGTGTTGGAATGCATCCTGAGCATGGAGTAGATGGTGTGGAAGCCATTTCTTAATCTATGTTTCATTTATTCCATAGGTGCTGGATTTTGTATACTGTTGCATTATGATTATCTTTGACAGGGTTTGCATTGATTGGTGAGTCGAGGCCCTGTATGGGAGCTTATTTTTTGTTCCCCTTGTCTTACATTCTGTGCATGGTAATGAAGAAAAAACGTTTTTGAAAGCCCTATATTCTTCGTTGAGTTTGAATCAAAGCATTTTTGGAATATCTATATTTCTTCTTTGAGTTTGATCAAAATGATTTGGGAGTCTCCTTGGTTTGCTGCATGTGGATGGGGGAAGACCTACTCTTTACATTTCCTGTACACACATTCTTGGGGTCTCTTTGCTTGCCGCATGTGGATGTGGGAAGACCCACTCTTTACATTTCTTGTACACGCATTCTTGGGGTCTCTTTACTTGTTGCGTGTGGATGGGGGAAGACCCACTCTTTACATTTCCTGTACATGTATTCTTGGGGTCTCTTTGGTTGCTGCGTGTGGATGGGTGAAGACCCACTCTTTAATTTTCCTATACACGCATTCTTGGGGTCTCTTTTCTTGCTTCATGTGGATGGGGGAATACCCACTCTTTGTTTTTCCTGTACATTTTATTTAGTGGAAGTCTCCTTATTTTGCTGCGTGTTTCCTGTACATTGCTTATGTGGGAGTCTCTTTGCTGGATACGTGAAGCTTTGGGGTAGGAAGAGGAAGCCAAACCCATTCTTGCTCACTGTATTGGGAAACCACATGTTCTGAATCTTTGTATGATGCATTGCATTGATAAAAAAACGATTTTAGAGCTCTGTAGGAGGCATGTTGTTGATAAAAATGTTTTCTGAAGCTCTATATTTATTCTTTGGATTGAAAAACGTTTTCTGAAGCTATGTATTTCTTCATTAAGAATGCTGCCATCGATTTGGATGGATCTTTGTCTTTAATTTCTGCTATCGATTTGGGGATATATTTGGATTTTGAATGCTTCCATCGTGGAACGTCTCTGTATGCTGCATCGAGTTAGATGAACCTATGTATTTTGTGAATGGTTATATATTCTTGTTTTGGTTTCCTATGTGGAGGTTGGAGAGAATTGAGGATTTGTAACAATTTATGTGGTTATATATTCTGGTTTTGGTTTCCTGCATGGAGGCTGGAGAGCGTTGAGGCTCTATAATATTCTATTTCATTGTATTTGTTTGTATTTTTATTGCTGAGAAAATGTGGATGCCGAAAGAGCGCAGCTGCTCTGCATCTTGTTCTGTTTATGTGTAATGTTTACATGGCAGGGTGTAATGTTTATGTTGCTTGTACAATGCTAGAGACAATGTGGACGTATGTTCTCTGAGCATTATATTATTCGACTGCTGCTAAAATGTTTGCAAAGATAAATGTTATTGTTGACTGGCTTCTTATTGGAAGAGTCACGCTTTATTTGATTGTTGGTTGGCTTCTCATTGGGAGAGCCATGGTATCATGTTATCATTTATATGTGTTTACATTGGTTAAAATATGTCTAAAAGTTGAAGGTTTAACCACCCAGTGTTAAGGCACAAACCTCATTTGGGAGTTGTTTAATTGCTTGTTTATATGCAGTTAGTAAATATGCAAATGTAAAAGGTGGGGTAAAGCATAGCCCTCAGCTCATTATTTAATTACAATTAAATACTTTTATAGGTATAGCGTAGTGGTAGGGCGTATCCCTCCCTACATTTTGTTTGTGCGCTAATTCGAATATGTATTTATGCACAAAAGGGACATAGTCCTCACCTAGTAAGTGAATCCATTTTTGGTATTAAAATACATTATAATAAGTTTGGGATGCATGTAAGAGCTGACATTAACACACCACCTTTGATTGGCTTATTTATCAATACTGGTATGTATGGTTGATTCTAAAGAAGCGAGATAATGCCTGCATCATTAAGGTCTAATGTGTATTATTTTATGAGAACATGATAGCTGTTATCAATGTGTATATATAGATTGTAAAAAAAGAGATATAAGTAAGAGATATCATGAGTATATGAATATATAAATATCATATGATATTGATATATATATATATATATATATATCATATGACACAAGATTCAAAACAACACCAGAGAACAACACCACAACTATGCAAGAGGTTAGAACATGAGAAGTGTCTAGGTAGGAGCACTACCTTTTGATTTGTAGGAGCATTGCAGTAACCTCTAGGGCTGTGTGTGGTTAGTTCTAGGGCGTTGAGACTCAAAAAATCCCTATCCTTTTTTTGGATCACCATGCCCAGCTCGGGGGTGGCCTTCATACGGACTGAGTAGAAGCCGTTGAAGAGCCTACGGTTGGGTGGAGCATTGAATTTCCCAAACTAGTTTCCCCTAAATAAATATTTATAAATGTAATCAGTTAAATATATCGTAGGTATAATGGAAAGACATCTAGAGTTTTTAGAGTATATTTTATAGTACTAATAAATGTTGTAAGTATGATGAATACAGGAAAAAGAAGACGGGAAGAACAACCCTTTTTCATTTCTACCGAATTGGTAAGAAAAGTATGCTTGTAAAGTCATCATACTCGTTGATATATATATTGACTCAATTAATTGTATCTTTAATGATATTCTATTTATGTAAGTGAAAAGTATAATATATTATGTTTACTTCTCCATGTATTTATGTAAAGTTGATTGGTAGATGGCCAAAGGAAAGAGACTACAATTAGTTGAAAAAGAGATGTCCATATGATACTAACCCTATGAAAGAATAGTATCGAACATATGCTTAAGGTTTCACCATTTTCATGTCTTTGATGTTGAGAACATGTATTAGGAATTATGTTTAAATGTGTGAGCATATGATTGTGGATGCAATAGAAGAATGGATAAGCTTATTGTGCACTTGAATAAATGTGTAAAATCTTATGGGGACAAAGAATAAGACATTATATTAGATAAGTTTACATCAATAGTGATCTATGTAAGAGTATGTGTGAAAAAGAATATGCTTGTATACATTTTATGAATGATGTAAAGGAGAACAGTCAACATAGCCTAGCCAAATCTTCTTAAAGTTATGATTACACCTTTCGACATAATCTATGGGTGACATAGTATTTAATGGGTGCAAGAGAAAAACTTTGACATGTCCTCATATTGATATATAGGTGTGTATATTTGTCTTCACTAACTTATGGTGATATTAGTAGTACACTTACATCTAATGGTTAGTTGATTTCTTGTTAAGAAAAACCATGACACCATGATGTTGAGTATATTTTGGGTTGCATGCTTTTGTGTTTGAAAAGGCTTTCCATTTCTACAGTAAAGATGTGTTGACAAGTTTTCTAGAGGTTGAATAAGTATATAACTTATTGAATAAGGACCTTTGCATAAAATGGAATATAGTACATGAATGTATGTTCTTATATCGATGCACTTAATATTATAATTACCAAGTATGATTGAGTATCGAACTGATTTATTACTCTACAAGTATTTACACCATTTGATATCATTGTTGTTGATATAATGTTTGAATAGGTGTAAGAGAAAAAGAAAAGTATTACATATCATTGTATGGAAATATAAGAGTATGTCTTTTTCTACATCGAGGGTGAGATTAATGGTACATGTTCATGTTTCTGATGTTTAGATGACTCTTGTTAAGAGAACACTGTTAAAGATAACGTCAAAGTGAAGGAATTAACTTATTGTGTAGAAGGCATGTTCTTCTATGTTTTATCAAGTTCGAATCTTGGTGTGGTGTTTCTTACCCAAGTTTGTACCAGAAGTTGAAAGTGATTTTCTACTTAAAACCTACTTTATAATATTATAAAGAGAAATTTGGTATTGCATGCCTCTATGCTTGGAAGGTATTTTTAATATTGCAGTAAATATATGTACCTAATTGTCTATATGTTATTCACTTGTGTTAGGTGAATAAAGGATTGTACAAATGTCGAAGTATGTTAAATAAAAACAAAAATTTCACCCCATTTCCTCTTGAACGTGACAAGGATTTTGGGTTGTTACATGTGTATTGATTACAGGAAGCTAAATAAAGTGACAGTCAAGGATAAGTACCCATTGCCAAGAATTGATGACTTGTTTGATCAAATGAAGGAAGCTAAAGTGTTTTCAAAGATTGAACTGAGGTTTGGATACCATCAAGTGAGGATTAAGGAAGAATATATTGACAGGACATATTTCAGGACAAGATATGGCCATTAGGAATTCACAGTGGTTCCATTTGGTCTTACCAATGCAGCTGCTACATTCATGTGTCTCATGAATAATGTCTTCAACAGGTATTTGGAGAAGTTTGTGATTGTGTTCTTGGATTACATTCTTGTTTACTCAAAGAATGAAGAAGAGAATAATGAACATCTAAGAATGGTGTTGCAAGTCCTTAGAGAACACCAATTACATGCAAAGCTGTGCAAGTGTGATTTCTATTAGCAGAAGGTATAGTATTTGGGTCATGTCATCTCAAAAGAAGGAATTGCAGTGGATCCAGAAAAGATTGAAGCCATAATGGATTGGACTACTCCAAAGAATGTTGCTGATGTTAGATCTTTTATGGGTATTGCAGGATATTAAAGAAGGTTCATTGAAGGGTTCTTGAAAATAGCTCATCTAATTACATCATTGTAGAGGAAGAATATCAAGTTTGTATGGTATGAAAAACGTGAGAAAATATTTCAACAGCTAAAGCAATTTCTTACCAGCTCTCATGTTTTGAATATTGTAGATGCAAAGAAATATTTTGTAGTGTGAACAGATGCTTGCATTGAAGGGCTCGGTGGAGTGCTCATGCAAGAAGGATTTATAATTTGCTATGAGTCAACGAAGTTAAAGGAACATGAGAATAAATATGCCACACATGATTTACAACTAGCATGCATAGTTCATGCTCTCAAGAGATGGAGACATTATCTGTTGGGGAGAAGATTTGAGCTCGGGACAGACCACGTGAGCTTGAAATATTTGTTTGACCTAGAAAAACTAGATGGATGGAATTTCTCTGTGAATTTGATTTTGAAATTAAGCATGTGAAAGGAAAAGAGAATAAGTTTTCAGATGCTCTCAGCAGAAAATTTCATGTTGCAGCAGTGAGCATGTGTGTAGGACCCCTCCTTTAGGGTCCCCTTGAACTGAACCTGAAACTTTAACAACTTAACCTGTCAACCCGATCCGGCTGGTCCATTGTCGCCTTCGTCTTCCGTAGGATCCATCCAGCAAAGCTCGTTTAACCATTGGCGAAGCAACCGTTAGATTCGCCACCCAACCATAGGCTCATGCTTTCAGTCGCATGGCCTCCCCCGAGCTTTGGGTCGTAGAGCTCACACACACAAAAAAATCAAGAAACCCAGTTTGGGATTCCCCCCCACCAAGATTTCCAGCCAAACCCTTAATAGCAGCAAGTCATGAGGTAACTCAATATTACGATACTCATCCAGGGTCTGGGTCCTTTACCCATCCCCAAAGTCTCCCTTTTAAAGGAAAATCCCCTGCGACACATGTCGCTTCATGCATAAATAATTATTTAATTAATTCTTTAATGAAAAACAACTCACCCATCTAAGTGTCAGTTTCTCTAGGAGATGCACCAACATCCCTAAGTTTGCTCATGTTTGTCCCCTACATATTTCACTTAACTCCTAGATTTGTGGTGTAGGTGGAGTTGACTAGGTGTCCATGCCTAGGATTCCATTTTGCTCCTAAATAAATAATTATAATATTTTTAAGTAATCAGGAATATCCTTTCATGTGTAATGCCTAAATAACACTTCATATTATTTAAATGCCAAAGTAATAATTTATGTGCAAATGCCTAAAGTACTCAAATGCATTTCTAAGTAAAGTTCTAGGTGCAAAATTATACATTTCAACGCAGTTAAGTTTAGCAATCAACTTTTACTAGGGACCCGGTGTTGCGCCGTTGGGCCTCCTTGTTCCTTAATTTAATTTCTCTGACATGGCACCACTCCGTCGAGTCCAGTCATCCATAGTTTCCATTCCTCGGCAAGGCACCACATCGTTGGGTCCTTGCATTCACTCTTTCCGTTCTCGGCAGAGTACTGCACCGTCGGGCCCTTCTACCGTCACCCTTCCGTTTTGACTTGCGGGAACTTCATGTAGGGATTTCAGGAGCCGTTACCTTCCATCCTCCGTCTACACGCTATTAGGGACTAATGGCGTTGAGGAGTGAGTCCATTCTCACTGCGCGCCCCCAACTCGTACGTGACCAGCTCCGTCGTGGCCCACCTCGTACGCCCTCATGCTTTTCTCTTGAGCAAGCGGATCAGTGCTTATCTGCTCAAGCGTGGTATTCCGTCGGAAGTCGACATCGTCGTCGCTCTCCCTGTGTGTGATTTACTCGTACTCTACGACCCTTCATATTCCTTTATGTGTCCATTGGTGAACCGTTTCACCTGTTGCTACACACATTTCTCACAAACGTAAATTAGTAGCACTGTCCTCAATAATCACAATTTGGTTTATAAATTTGTTGCTTCATTAAGCATCTATAATTTACTTAATCATTACTCTTTCATCTAATCACATAATCAATTGCACAGCTAGTCGTTAAGCATCATTCATATGTACAGTTTTCATATCAAAGTTAATCGTTAAACAACATGAAATTGTCCATTCACAATAACTACCCAAATGCACATATATCAATCAATCGTAATCATAAATATACTCAAAATAAAATCAAAGGATTATTATATTAATGTTTCAATGTAGTGCCCCTAGACTACTATAGACATTGAGGGCACCTGCTGAGTCACCTGACTGTTTGAAACATTAATAAAATAACCCTATGATTTTATTTTGAGTATATTTATGATTACGATTGATTGATATATGTGCATTTGGGTAGTTATTGTGAATGGACAATTTCATGTTGTTTAACGATTAACTTTGATATGAAAACTGTACATATGAATGATGCTTAACGACTAGCTGTGTAATTGATTATGTGATCAGACGAAAGAGTAATGATTAAGTAAATTATAGATGCTTAATGAAGCAACAGATTTATAAACCAAATTGTGATTATTGAGGACAGTGCTACTAATTTACGTTTGTGAGAAATGTGTGTAGCGACAGGTGAAACGGTTCACCAACGGACACACAAAGGAATATGAAGGGTCGTAGAGTACGAGTAAATCACACACAGGGAGAGCGACGACGATGTCGACTTCCGACGGAATACCACGCTTGAGCAGATAAGCACTGATCCGCTTGCTCAAGAGGAAAGCGTGAGGGCGTACGAGGTGGGCCACGACGGAGCTGGTCACGTACGAGTTGGGGGGCGCGCAGTGAGAACGGACTCACTCCTCAACGCCATTAGTCCCTAATAGCGTGTAGACGGAGGATGGAAGGTAACGGCTCCTGAAATCCCTACATGAAGTTCCCGCAAGTCAAAACGGAAGGATGACGGCAGAAGGGCCCGACGGTGCGGTACCCTGCCAAGAACGGAAAGAGTGAATGCAAGGACCCAACGATGTGGTGCCTTGATGAGGAATGGAAACTATGGATGACTGGACTCGACGGAGTGGTGCCATGTCAGAGAAATTAAATTAAGGAACAAGGAGGCCCAACGGCGCGACACCGGGTCCCTAGTAAAAGTTGATTGCTAAACTTAACTGCATTGAAACGTATAATTTTGCACCTAGAACTTTACTTAGAAATGCATTTGAGTACTTTAGGCATTTGCACAAAAATTAATACTTTGGCATTTAAATAATATTAAGTGTTATTTAGGCATTGCACATGAAAGGATATTCTTGATTACTTAAAAATATTATAAATATTTATTTAGGAGCAAAATGGAATCCTAGGCATGGACACCTAGTCAACTCCACCTACACCACAAATCTAGGAGTTAAGTGAAATATCTAGGGGACAAACATGAGCAAACTTAGGGATGTTGGTGCATCTCCTAGAGAAACTGACACTTGGATGGGTGAGTTGTTTTTCATTAAAGAATTAATTAAATAATTATTTATGCATGAAGCGACATGTGTCGGAGGGGATTTTCCTTTAAAAGGGAGACCTTGGGGATGGGTAAAGGACCCAGACCCTGGATGACTATCGTAATATTGAGTTACCTCATGACTTGCTACTATTAAGGGTTTGGCTGGAAATCTTGGTGGGGGGGAATCCCAAACTGGGTTTCATGAATATTTTTTTTTGTGTGTGAGCTCTACGACCCAAAGCTCGGGGGAGGCCATGCGACTGAAAGCATGAGCCTATGGTTGGGTGGCAAAGCTAACGGTTGCTTCGCCAATGGTTAAACGAGCTTTGTTGGAGGGATCCTACAGAAGACGAAGGCGACAATGGACCAGTCGGATCGGGTTGACAGGTTAAAGTTTTGCTTATTTTTGTTAAGTTATTCACGCTTTTTATTTTATTTTTCCAATAACTGTGATGGCTAATTTGTTTGTATGAAGTGGTTGAGTTTCAGGTTAAGCATGAAGGCCCCTACAGGAGGGGCACTACATTTGGTATCAGAGCCGGTCGAGCCTTGAGGGCACCGGACTCATATTTTTATCAGGGGTCTTCGGTGAATTGTCAAGCAAGGAAATTTTCTGGATCGAACTGTACATCAACAGGCTCATCACCGTGCTGCTGATCGTCGAAATCAGGTTCAATCGTTTAGTCCATTTCTCATTGTTAAAAACTCTTGTGGCGGAATAAGTGAATTTGAGTACATAATTTTATTTACTGAATTTGTGTTGACCGGAATAGATAGACCCAGCGCTATTATTACCATATTTTCTGAAAGTTGGAGTTGAAAATTCTGAATTTACTTGGCTGAAATTTTAGATCTCCGCGTGATACATTTCCTGGCATTTATCCGTTAATATGAATTTGCTTGACTGAAATTTTAGATCTCTATGCTCTGTTATTGCTTAGACCATGGGCAAAACCGGATCCAGGGTAACACCGTTGATCCCTGTAGATATCATTTCTGTAAACTGATTTTGGATATCTCTAATTGATCTCTGTCTGATATAGTTTATAATGTGTGTAAACCAGATCTGAAGTAATCCTTTTTAAAAACTCCGTTGATATCTTATATACACCGGTGCAAGCTGAATCTGAGCTTTCTTTATTTCGATCTCGGTAGCTGTAATTGTATAGGTTTAATCAGAAGCGCTTTCATTTCATTTTATGTATATACTCCCTTCTGAGGGAAAAGGGTGCAGCTCTGGGAGAGCGCAGCCCTGCTAAAAGTTCAAGTATCGATCTCGTAATCGGGTTCCTCTTTTATTCCTGAGTAGAGGAGGGCACTCCTATGGGAGGTCGCAGCTCCCAATTTCCCATTTGTGTCATTTAAATTGTTTCTGTATGGAGTGGCGACGGGAGATATGTCATCGATCAGGTGGAGGATTGATCTTGGTAAGGAAGAACGTGAGAAAATAAGATCCGTGAGGAAGGAGATGAACACCGTCGCAGTCACTTGATAGAGATGCGATCCAGGGTAAGATCTATCCCTTTATTGCTATCGCTACTTCAATAGAGGTATTTCCAACTCCCCTGGCTTATTTAATTTCTGGAGAATACGTTTTACACACCGTAGGCTATCAGAGTTCATCTCTGTGTTTCTTTTTATAAATGCAATCCAGGAGTTCGATCTCCGCCATCGATCTATGCTTAGGTTTTTGACTTTGAGTATTACAACTACTCACACGTTCAGTACGGTTTCTGCAAAGACCTCTGTTTTTTTTTTGGTTGCCTGTTGATACCCGTCATCCCCGTTCCTTGTACCGCAAGAATATGGTTTTTCTGCCCTTTAAAGATAGAATCCACGCTCGTGGCTTGATAAGGGTATGATCGTTACCTTGCAGGAGTTGTATTTAAAATCTTCCCATCCCAGGATAGAATTATTTTCCTTTGCAGCTTTCTTAAACACTTTTTGCACTTGATTATTTTTAACAGCTAAGGTTTCCTGATCGCCGAATGTGTTCCCCTGCATTTTAGCATAAGTGTTGTCTGCACTAATTGTTGGTTAATGTAATTTAATTGTGAATTGGAACGACGGCTGCCATAACCTGTTACACTATGATAGTAAGGGGTATTTCTTTTATCTATAGCATTGCCATTATGATAAGTAAAATCAGTAGTTAGTGATCCCTGATTTTCCCCCCTGTTAGTTAGACTGCGTAAAGGATGACTTCCGTGAGAATGTCTAATCACTCATCACGGTTTGAACAAAGAAAATGGATGGTGCGCCTTCATCGGGGAAAGCGGTATTAATTTTTATTTAACCATGATCTCCTTCAACAAGAAATCTTAGCCAGGATCAGATTTTATATGCTTTTGGATCGGGCAATTTAGTTCTATCCCTTAGCGCATTATTCTTTATTCCGATATAGAATGGGCATTCTTCTTTGAATTCGATCCTAATGTTACTTATAAAAATCTGAATCTATTCGACCTCTGTACATTGTTATTTGGACTCTCTTCATCGTTGTATTCGACCTCTGCACATTGTTATTTGAACTCTATTCATCACTGTATACGACCTCTATTTTAATAATACTGTGCGTCTAACTTCATAAGTTAAATGTTGGTTAAACCATTCCTTTGCATCCCCTAATGTTTTGCGACCTTTGGTAAAGTGTAAAATATCAGTATTGATTGTTGTACACTCTGTTTTATCCTTATAATATCTTTGTAATATCTTTGCACTCACCCTACTGCTACCTCTTCACAGTTTGAACTCCCTACCTCCTACCTACTCTTTGGGCCCAGCACGCATCTACTTTATAAGATCATTATTTTACCTTCAACGTCTGGCCTCACTTCAATTGCCCTTATTGGGATCGATCCTGAATCATTCCATTAATATTCTTTTTAACATGTGGTCGAAGACTATTTCCCAGTCTTAATTTACTTACCCTCCACCCTCAAATTTGTTGAAATCAATCTATCGCTTGTTGAAATCAATCTATCGCTGGAAGAATGCGATATGTGTATCTTTCTTTTTCCTTTTTCAATTCCAAATTAAATTTGTTAGTTGTATTCCCTCTGAAATTTATTAATTAAATGTTGATCTGTAGATTGTGTGGTTGAATCCATAACATCCACCTTAGTTTTTGAAACAAGTCCTTCTTTCACGGCTTAAGCTACGCAGTCAGTTGTTCTTCCACTTGACTGCTACAGGAGTAGGACATTAACTACACCGTCAGTTTGACAGGCTTGATCAAGCCATTTACTGAAACCATATTCCCACTATTGAACACTCACGTTACTTGAGTCCATTTATTGTTTGAGAAGTCCCGTAAATTTGAGTAAGTTGTGAATGTTATTGGTGTTCTTATAATGGTTTCAGGATTAAAAAAAAAATAAAAAAAATAAAAAAAATAGATAACGACTGGGTTGATTCTCCAGAGGGAGATCACCCAACTTAACCCTGTCTTTACTGCTGTGGGTGCGCTGAAATGAACTCTTTGTTTCCCGGAATTATCTCATACATCTCGAATTGATTAACCTCCAGCGATGGCATTTGGAAAATCAACTGGAAATCTGGGCTCGGCGTTGGCACCTTTGGCTCGGGACACTTGGAGCTGTCGAGAAGAGTAACAGTAGTGTAATGGTGTAACGACTACAAGAAATCCCTATTAATGATACACTCTAACCTTTATATCTCCGAAAGGCTGTTAAACTGGCAGTATCGAAACTATCATACCCCTACGTGGCATCAATGACTGCATGTGATTAATAACTTGCCTGCTCGTAAAGTTTAGACTGCCTCTTCCTTTATTGAAATGACTCTTGTTTAATTATGTTCTTTTATTAAATGGTTTGGCTATTATAAAAGAAAAGAGAAAAAGAAAATTATTATTAATCGCAGATGCTATTATGAAGCAGGGCTCATGTTTGATTTGGAAAGAAAAGTACACTACCCTATTCCTTAAGCTCTACTTTAATTCCAATTAAAATTGTAATTTATTTTATCATCTCGTGAATGTTTTAGCATTTACTTTTAGAAAGAAAAGTTGTCCTAAAAGATGTTTTTGTAAGATGAATATTATCTTGTAAAGTGGGTTGACATGATCTCGAATTTGAATCTTTTAATTGGAAGAATATAAAGAGGTTGTGACTAGGTTAGTGAGCAGGAATAGTGGTAACATAGTGTAGATAATTGAGTTATTTCTTTGAATTAAATAATATTGACTATCTTCAAAAGGAAGACCGCATCATGAAATGAAAAGTTAAAATGTAGTCTAGGGTTGTGAACATCTTTACATTGACTACTACCTTTTAAAGCGTAAGATTACTTTAAAGAACACTTCACACCTTTTTAAGATTTGATTTGCCTAATTGAAGTTTTTACATTTAGAGGAAAGATCTATTTCTAGTATTATGGTTAACTTGTTTGGTTTAAAAAAAAAAAAAAAAAAAAAATTATGAACTGAGGAACCCTACATTTGGTGCTGAATAGACATCATAACGTTATATTTTTTTTCACAGAAAAATATAACTTACTATTAATATACGAAATAGTAAATAGCACCAGAAACGTTACTCATGTTGTATATCATAACGTTATATATATAGCTTTATACTCATGTTGTATAATATAATAATTTGGTTCACATAAAACAATAGATTTCTAGAAAAGGAGTTGTTTCATGCCATTTTGATATGTTATTAAGTTCATACACCAACTTACGTTGTTATAACAAATTGGTCAATATTATGTAACATGCCTTGATGATGGAGTGACAAGTAAATGATATGTTAGGAATTGATTTCCAATATTTTGAGTAAACTTAATCATAATTTTAGATATAGTTATATATATAAGACGATCAAGATTAAACTACACTTAGGATTCATAATCCATATACAAAGGAAGCATTGACCATTGTGCAAAAGTTCTAGAGGTTAACTAGACTAAAGGCTTATATTAATTACCTATGTCAAGATCTGCTTACGCATAACATTAAATTCATGAACTATATATATTTATTTATGTCGGGATCATCTTAAGCATATGCATTGATTATATGAATTTCATACATTACAAAAGCTTGCGTTCATTTGTGATTAAGAATAGAATTATCTCACTCATTTTGCACACTCCAGTCTAAATATATCTATGGATATCAAGTCATTTACTTATCTTTATAACTTTAGCATGAAAGATAAAGGTAAATTACTTATGAATATTAAAAGGAATTAGATATCATATTTATAGTTGTACATATTGGAACATATATTGATATGAAAATGAATTCAAGGCAGAGATGGACAATTGAAGTAAGTGATGCATAAAATGACATGGTAATGACAAATTATAACTTGGAAGACCTACTGAGGGAGGGAAACAAGCGTAAGCGACTAGGAAGAAAGCATAGTGATTCTCATACTATAAATTAAATAGTGATGATTAGAACTAAATGGAGATCTATTAGAGACATTGCAAGCAACCTTTTTGTGTATGTTTCTTTGAAATTGGAGGACCTTGTGAAAAGTAAAGGAAAACATAAATATGGCTTAGGATATTTTTAAACATTTCCTATATAACCATGAGGGGAAGACAAGTGGACAGATATATTTAGTAAATTTACTAAACAACAGAAAATTGATAAATTTTAATCGACAAAACACCGAGATGCTCTCATTTGACGGAACATTGACAAATTGTCGAGGGGGTAAAACGAACTTAGAAATTGGAAACCAAGATATCAATGTTACTAACATGAGGAGCGGAGTCCAACGAAACTAATTTTTTTTCTAGTATGAAAATGTTGTTAAGAATAATGAAAACATACAACTTAACGTGACCATGACATGGTAAATGGAACATTCTTAATTGGGAATGTCTGCCGAAAAGACCAAATGAAGACGATTTTAGTAAAGCGAAGTATGAAGATGATTAAAACAATGAACTGAACGTAATAAGATTAACCTTAGATATGTAGAAACATATAAGAAAGGACGAATATACCTTAATACTCAATGAGACTACATCGACACATAAGATGAGACTTGGAAAGTCTGTCGAAGAAGTCATAGGACAACAAGAATGATGGAATGAGCTAGGAACAATGTGATAAGCTCATTACTTGGACATGATGTTACCAATGAAAGGACTAAGAGATAAACTTTAATACTTTCGACTAAGTCACTAAATTTTGACCACTCAAATCCTATCTTATTGAGAACCAACATTACCAAACCAATTTAGAGGTGTTTGGATGCAGTCTTTTGGGAATTGGCTTTTGGAATATTTGGTAATCGCTCTTGATTTGTTAACCTAAGATTGTAACTTACCATCAGTATTTTACTAAATATGGTATGACGTTACCTTCTCATCTTGAAGGAAGGTATGACCAATGGATTTGGATTTGTATTCATATTTGTTATGCAAAAGATAATTTGATAACTATTGGGTGGCTAATGATGCAATAGCTTGTAGCGAAATTGGATATCGTAGCTATTCACAGGACACTAAGAGGTATAGGAAATCTAAGTTAGTACTGACAATTATTGAATGTATTATCGGATTTGCATTACGCAAAATTATGATTGAGTTCCTGGGGATCTATTGGAAGCATGTTGGATGAAAAAGAAAACTAATGATTAAAATCACTAGTGATTATGGCCTCGATTGTTTGAGAAAAATAGAAGGGAATGGAAAGAAGATGATAATAGGAAATTAAGATAAAGCCTAGCGTCGAAAGTGCAATAACAAAAATTAACTTCGGGACGAAGTTCTAAATAAGTAGGGGTGTATGTAGTGCCCCTAGACTACTATAGACATTAAGGGCACCTGCTGAGTCACCTGACTGTTTGAAACATTAATAAAATAACCCTATGATTTTATTTTGAGTATATTTATGATTACGATTGATTGATATATGTGCATTTGGGTAGTTATTGTGAATGGACAATTTCATGTTGTTTAACGATTAACTTTGATATGAAAACTGTACATATGAATGATGCTTAACGACTAGCTGTGTAATTGATTATGTGATTAGACGAAAGAGTAATGATTAAGTAAATTATAGATGCTTAATGAAGCAACAGATTTATAAACCAAATTGTGATTATTGAGGACAGTGCTACTAATTTACGTTTGTGAGAAATGTGTGTAGCGACAGGTGAAACGGTTCACCAACGGACACACAAAGGAATATGAAGGGTCGTAGAGTACGAGTAAATCACACACAGGGAGAGCGACGACGATGTCGACTTCCGACGGAATACCACGCTTGAGAAGATAAGCACTGATCCGCTTGCTCAAGAGGAAAGCGTGAGGGCGTACGAGGTGGGCCACGACGGAGCTGGTCACGTACGAGTTGGGGGGCGCGCAGTGAGAACGGACTCACTCCTCAACGCCATTAGTCCCTAATAGCGTGTAGACGGAGGATGGAAGGTAACGGCTCCTGAAATCCCTACATGAAGTTCCCGCAAGTCAAAACGGAAGGATGACGGCAGAAGGGCCCGACGGTGCGGTACCCTGCCAAGAACGGAAAGAGTGAATGCAAGGACCCAACGATGTGGTGCCTTGATGAGGAATGGAAACTATGGATGACTGGACTCGATGGAGTGGTGCCATGTCAGAGAAATTAAATTAAGGAACAAGGAGGCCCAACGGCGCGACACCGGGTCCCTAGTAAAAGTTGATTGCTAAACTTAACTGCATTGAAACGTATAATTTTGCACCTAGAACTTTACTTAGAAATGCATTTGAGTACTTTAGGCATTTGCACAAAAATTAATACTTTGGCATTTAAATAATATTAAGTGTTATTTAGGCATTGCACATGAAAGGATATTCTTGATTACTTAAAAATATTATAAATATTTATTTAGGAGCAAAATGGAATCCTAGGCATGGACACCTAGTCAACTCCACCTACACCACAAATCTAGGAGTTAAGTGAAATATCTAGGGGACAAACATGAGCAAACTTAGGGATGTTGGTGCATCTCCTAGAGAAACTGACACTTGGATGGGTGAGTTGTTTTTCATTAAAGAATTAATTAAATAATTATTTATGCATGAAGCGACATGTGTCGCAGGGGATTTTCCTTTAAAAGGGAGACCTTGGGGATGGGTAAAGGACCCAGACCCTGGATGACTATCGTAATATTGAGTTACCTCATGACTTGCTGCTATTAAGGGTTTGGCTGGAAATCTTGGTGGGGGGGAATCCCAAACTGGGTTTCATGAATATTTTTTTTTGTGTGTGAGCTCTACGACCCAAAGCTCGGGGGAGGCCATGCGACTGAAAGCATGAGCCTATGGTTGGGTGGCAAAGCTAACGGTTGCTTCGCCAATGGTTAAACGAGCTTTGTTGGAGGGATCCTACGGAAGACGAAGGCGACAATGGACCAGTCGGATCGGGTTGACAGGTTAAAGTTTTGCTTATTTTTGTTAAGTTATTCACGCTTTTTATTTTATTTTTCCAATAACTGTGATGGCTAATTTGTTTGTATGAAGTGGTTGAGTTTCAGGTTAAGCATGAAGGCCCCTACAGGAGGGGCACTACATTCAAATAGTTGGGTCACTTAGCAGGTGCCCTCAATGTCTACAGTAGTTTAGGGGCACTACATACATCCCTACTTATTTAGAACTTCGTCCCGAAGTTCAGAATAAATGTGGACAGTTATGATGCATCTCAATTGCGTCCTCCCCAGTGATAGAGCTAGGATTGTAACTGTCCTGCTGTACTTTGACTTGACCAATCAAGGATAAGCATTTAAGCAAGAACTAATCAATCAATTATCCCACTCCACACATATAATTTAATTCATTAATTCATTTATAAACTATAGTCATGCACATCATCAGGTGATTCTCCCTTATTAAGACACATCCTAACTCGAAGGGCCACTTTATTGAAGTCTGTTCCGCCGGGTCACTCGACAGGTGCCCTTAAAGTCCACAATCATTTTAGGGGCATTACAATGTGTAAATTAGATTTGAAGGCAAGAGTTCTCGAAGCTCAAACCAGTGATGAAGTTTACCTTTAAGTGAAATAAATATTGCAGTAGAGAAATGTAGATGAAAGGTGTGCAAGATTACATATTAGTGAAGATGATGTTCTCTTTTATCAAGGTACTAGACTGTACATTCCATATTGTGCAGATTTGAAGAGGCTAGTGATGGACGAGATACATCAAATGCCATACTCTGGACATCCAGGATATCAGAAGAATATAATAGTAGCAAGAAATAAATACTTTTGGCATGGGATGAAGAAGGACATAGCAATATACATTGTTAGGTGTCAAAAGTGCCAACAAGTCAAGGAAGAACGTCAACATCCAACATGATTGTTGCATCCTTTTCCCATTCCAGAATGGAAGTGGGAAGTAATTTCTATGGATTTTATAACAGGTTTTTCAATGACAGTGAGGAATCATGATTCAATCATGGTAGTGGTGGACAAGCTATCAAAGGTAGATATATTCATTCTATTTAAGTCCAATCATAATACCAATGACAAGAAAATATATTCGTGAAGGAGATATTCAGATTGCATGGAATTCCCAAGGAAATAATTTCAGATCGTGATACAAAGTTCACATCCAATTTTTGGAAGGGATTATTCCAGGAATTGGGCACTCAATTGAAGTTTGGTATAGCATATAATCCTCAAAGAGATGGTTAGAATGAGAGGGTGAATCAGATTCTTGAAGACATGTTGAGGATGTATGTGATGGATAAACCATAAGAGTGGGAAGACTACCCACACTTTGTATAATTTTCATACAACAATGGATATCAAGAACCTTTGGGAATGAGTCCTTTTGAGGTATTGTATGGAAAAGGATGCAATACTCCAGTGAATTGGGATAATCCAAGGAATAGGGTAGTGCTTGCACCAGAGATGATAAGGGAAATAGATTAAGATATTGTTAAAATCAGGAAAAATTTAAAGGCATCTCAAGATAGGCAGAAGATTTATGCAGATCTGAAAAGTGTGGATAAGGTGTTTCAGATTGGAGGCCATTTTTACTTAAGAGTGAAGGCAAGGAAAATTTCCCTGAAGTTGGGGTTGTGCCAAGTTGGAACCAAGATATTGTGGGTCATTTGAAGTCCTTGATAGGATAGGTCCAGCTACATATAGGATTGCATTTCTTGCTAACATGAGAGCTCATAATGTTTTCCATGTCTCTTTGATTAAGAAATATGTACATGATCCTATTCACATAATTGATTAGCATCTGATACAGGTCGAAACTGAGGGAGAGTTCCAAGTGGATCCTATGCGCATCCTTGACAAGAGGGTCACTTTGCTCTGGAAAAAATCCATCAGACAGGTGAAGGTGCACTGGAAGCACCTTAGTCCCGAAGAGGCCACATGGGAGCTAGAGGATGCCATGAGAGAGGCATTCCCATTTTTGTTCAGTTTTAAGAACTCCGAGGACGATGTTATTCTAAGGGGTAGGGAATTGTAACATCCACATTTTGACCCTTAGGGATTATTGGCTTCAATGTAAATATTATATACATGCAATGTGTGTTTTCTCTAGTGTGGAGCTCAAGGCCAAGGCCCCACTAGAGGATGCTCAGGTTTTATTTAAAAGGAAATTATTTGACATTCTGATTATCCATGTGCTATTAAGCCACGAGGTATTGTAAATGATGTAAATATTAAATATTACAATAAAATACCAAGAAAACTAGCTATGGAGGAAACCAATAAGAGAGGACCATGTCTATCCACTAGGGAGAGGTGAGGGGGTTATGGGATTGGACCATAGACTTCAAAATTTAACCCTTAGAACCCATTTGACCTTCACTAATGACATTTATTTTTGCTGCGGAAGGTGGTTGAATAAATTGTTCCTTGAGGTCGATGGAGTGTGGGAAAACCTCGAAATTCAAGATGGAAGGGTATGGGAGATTTTTTTTCCTTGACCCTCACACCCTTCTACCCTGGGAATTCATATTCCTTGATCCCCATTCCATTAGGAAGAATAATCTGGGAATTCAACGCAGAGAACAAGGATCCAAACAGGGAGAAAGAAGAAAATTGCAATTTCAAAGAAACCTTGATTGGTGAGTGCCAAAATTGCCTAGAAATTTGTGTGGGAAGCTTAATCCAGCAGGGGGTCCATTGATCTGAACCCTAGGGCGATTTGCAGCATGTGAAATGATCAAGAAGTGGTGAAGAGAACCCTGTGTTGATAGCCGACAAACCATCTGGGAGATTGATTTGTTTGCTCACAGAAGGGGAAAAAAGACCAAAGTGGAAAGGAGAGAGAAAGGATAGGGTAGAAGGTAGGGTTGCTTGATAAATCGAGTGAAGTCTAGAGTCTCAAGGATCCAACATTTTGGACCTTTCTATTCCCACCGTGAAGACCACTGGAGGGAAGGTATGGCTTGAGGGACTGTATAGCAGTGAAAGGAATACTTCCTTGTGTTGGGTGTGGTAGGTATTATGGGTGCTAAGACTATTTGAGTGTGAATTGAGAGGCCTGTATATCTATGGTTGATCTCACTCGATTAACATCCTCCTCTACTACTCCTTGAATGCTTGATAAAGCCAACTGTGAGTGTTGGATTAACATGTGTGTTTGTGAGAAGACATGATTGTGAGTGAGCCTATTTAGCCCTACTTAGTGGATACATAGCCCAGCTAGGGGGTGGTCTCTTAGCTGAAAGAGTATAGGATGGACAAAGACCTATGGTTGGGTGGAATGTTTCTCTCACTTAGCTAGTTGCTTGGGCATTTCCATTTAAAGATAAGTGCTTTCTGTGGTGTTAAATGATTCCAGTTTTCATATGTTATGTCTACTTTTTATGTTCAAGTTATTTGAATGAATGATTGCATGAAATTGACCAATATGAATACCATGTATAGGTCTAAGTATGAGGATGAGTTCATGTTTGAACACTCACCATTTTCTTGAGCTTAATATGTTGCTAACCTTGCAGGTTGTAGATTTAGTTTTTGGTTTCATTATGGGTTTTTTTTAGGCATTGCATACACTGTTTGATGGAATGCATGGAATCACCTGGGCTTGGGGAAGGAATCAAATATCCCTGTTGTGTTTCATGCCCCTATGTGGGTCAGGTGAAAAGGGAAGTCATGGCCTAAGGTAGGTAGAACTCCTTCCAGAAGGGTAAAGGGGCATTGAGGGATTTTAGGAAAGAATTCAGTTGGAAATATGGCCAAGTCAGAGTACTTAGATGTGGTAGGGGATCCCACCAGTTTATAGATCTCTCCAATATATTTCCAATGGTACTGGACTTGTCCAATTTGGTCTACGGATGAAGAAGTTATCAACCTGAGAATTTTGTAGGTGCAGGGGTATGTGGTCCCGAATTTCCGAATCAGCAATGCGAATTGCGGATTGCGGAGGTTGGGGACCGAACTTTGGATTTCCATGGTTAGACATATGAATTTCTGAATCCGAAAAGTGGATTGCGCATTTCGGAAGTCGTAAGTGCGATTTCCACGGGGTTGGCACGTTGAATTTCTAACCTTCCACATCTGCAAAGAGGATTGCAGATTGCGGAATTCATAAGGGAAATTTCCACGAGGTTGGCGCATTGGATTTCCAACTTTCCGTATCTACAAAGAGGATTGCAGATTGCAGAAGTCAGAGCAGTAAATTTTTCGAGACAACGATTTGGGGTTACGACTTCCGATTTCCGCATGAGGATTGCGGATTGCGGAAGTTGGACGAGTAATTTTTGAGGCTGTGAAGTTGACTTCCGGATTCCGACTTTCGCAATGCGGATTGCGGATTGAGAAAGTTGGGAGCGCGAATTCTTCGAAAAGGTAACGTTGACAATATGAATTCCAAGTTCCGCATGTAGATTACGGCAAGGTAAATTGTGGATTGTGGATTAGAGGCCATTGCATTTATGTGTAAAATAGAGAGAATTGTTGAGAAAAATATTGTCTCCCATATCCTCTGAAGGGCACCAAGGCAACCGAGGACGTGACAAAATATTTAATGCCTTTATTGAGGTTTGGGTGGATCTCTCTCCACATTTTTTCATTTTCCAAATTAAATATGTTTAACTCTTTTTCTAAGGGAGTTTCTTATGTATAGATCATAATCCCTGGTGTTTCTCCCTATCAAAAACATTCTAGGAGTACCCCCTCTTTATTCCTTGAAGTTTGGACAACTAAGAGTAGAAAATGATACCCAAAGATCCAAATTTCTTTTGAAATTAGACCAATGATACCTTGTATCTCATCCAAATCCCCACCTAGTGGGTCGTCCTAATTTTTTTACACCTTCGAGGAGATCCCATCTCAAATATTGGGATAGAATTCATTGTATCGACAATTAAATCAATTCTACGAGAACTCAAATTCAAAATAATACTACCTCAACAAAGAGTACCACGCTCCATGATATGTTAAGCAACTAGTCATCTATTCATACTTTCTTCCTCCTCACCTTGAGTGTTAGGAATAATGGGTCTCCTCAATCTATGGATACCCCTAGGATCCCTTCTTAGATTACATATCCAACCCCCCTTATCCCCAAACACTCTCCTAATCATCTTCTCAGATAGCGCATCAGCCTCATCATAGTGATTGAGGACTCATATGAGTAAACTTGTCCTCTACTCTCTCTTCTAGCCCTAGCTTCTAGTTCCATAACCACGTAACATGTTCTTATGGAGATTTCACTTATGTAATCATTGTTTGTCTCTTCCATTTTATTTACTAGACTATCTTAGATTTCTCTAGTTTTATTCTTCGATATTTTCTCGTTGTTGTTAGTGTAGGTATAGGATCATCCTTTGCACTCCCACTATGTATTGCACTGGTTGTAATAAAAACTCTAAAAAAAATGAAGAAAAGTAAGAAAATTGAAAGTAAACTTGTTTTTGGGCATGTAGGATTACTTGAGACTAGGGATGCCCATGTGTCAAATGAACAAGTTTCATAAGAACCTCTTATGGGAGGATACACAACTTATTCTAGGTCCAGTACAAGAACTATGAACATGGTTAACTAGTTATTTCTCTACTTGGAAACATTCCAAAAATAAAATACACATGCATTGCTTAGATTATACTAAAGTATTTTAAAATTATTTACTCATGCCACCTAGATAAAATCCCATATTTGGTTCCCTTCCTCCCATAACATAGATGCTTGATGTTTGATTCATTCTCTACCAGAACCTCACCATATCAAGGGAGGAGGAAGATGAGGTGATTAACCATTGCACATGTTTGACCCCCATCCTCAGACTCGATTATTATTCCAAGATTTATCACCAAATTTCATTTAACTATAAGTATACTATTTGAATAACTTCCAATATAATAAACCAGGTTCTCCAAACATTTCCACTTTAATGATAGAGAATACATTTTACAGATAACAATCACAGGTGAGTGGGACCACAATGCATAACACCTACAATACCTATGATATTAATATTGAAGTGAGTGATTGTGCTATCACATCAATCTAGGGACGTACACTCCAAAGTCAACTTATGAATGGATAAAGCTTTTGTTGCACATAATGCCTCATAAAATCCATTTTTCTCACAATTTTTATACGGGTAAATCCATGAAGTTGGTTCACGATTTTTGGCAAGGGAAGTGCCAAATTTTTTTTTCCGCAAACCATCGATCGAGGTATTTTAAAGCCCTCGATCGAGGATTTTAAAATACCTTGATCGAGGGATTTAAAAGACCTCGATTGAGGGTTTTAATATACCTCGATCGAGGGCTAGGTTAAACTCTCAATCAATCAATTTTTTGATCGAGGGATTGGTTAAAATCTCGATCGAGCAATTGCTCGATCAATCTGTTGAAACAATAAAAAAGCAATAATAGGGTCGCGGTCGACTGACCCTGTTTGAACGAAAATGACAGTGCAAAGTTGCTCGACTAAGGGAGATAGCTCAACCGAGAAGTTGCTTCCATGCCACGCCATGCCACGCCACACCACACCACAGCACGCTACCACGCCGCCACGCCATGTAGGCCACGCCACCACACCATGTCGGCCATGCCACCAGGTAAGTTGACCCTAAACCCCTATTTATTTTTTAAATAAAATAAAAATTCTTATTTTTTTTATATAAATTTATATCAACCGGCAGCATTTATGCTGATGCTGCCGGTTTGATTTCTAAATGTGTATTGGCAAGCATAAATGTTTCCGAAATAGACATTTGGAAATAAAACCGTCAACATAAATGTTGCCGGTCTTTTTTTTTCAAAAGATTTAACAAAATTGTGTAAAAAAACCATTGAAAACTTAGTTTTTTAGACCTATGAACCTTGGAATTACCAAAACCATTTGAAAACTGATTGAAAACATGTTTTAAATTTACCATTTAAAACCATTTACATTATGTTAAACATGTTTTAAATATTAAATTTATGTTGTATTTATTAATTGAAGATATTAATACTTTTGTTTATATCAAACAGTAGCGTTTATGCTGTCGGTTTTATTTTAAAATGTGTTTGGCAAGCATAATTTCTGCCCATTTTTTTTCAATTCTTTGGGAATGCCAAAAGAATTGAAAAAAATATATATATATTTCAAAATAAAAGCGACAACATAAACATTGCCAGTATTTTTCCAATATAAGGTCATATAACCATGTAACAAATACCATTAACATTAAAAAAATAAAATTGAAAACCTTTGAAATTGAAATTGAAATTTTAAATTAAAATCGAAATTGAAATTTTAAACTAAAATTGAAATTGAAATTTTAATTACATATTTCAATTTGAATTGTAATTTGCAATTTCATTTTCAATTTGATGAAATTGCAAATTGCAATTGGATTTGCAATTGAAATTTGAAATTTAAATTTTATATTGAATTTGAAAATTGACATTTGAAATTGAAATTGGAAGTGGAAATTTAAAATTTGAAAATTGCAATTTGAAATTTGGCTTGTGACTTCGGTGTTCACCAATCACAATTGCAATTTGAAATTTCAAAATTGAAAATGAAAATGACAACCAAATTGAAATTGATATTGAAATTGAATTTGAAATTGAAATGTAAATGAAAATTACGAATTGGAAATGGAATTGGGATTGGAAATCGAAATTGAAATTGGAATTTGAAATTGAAATCCAAATTTGAAATATTGAACTTGAAATTAAAATTGATTTGAAATTTAAGATTGAAAACTGAAGTTGAAATTGAAATTTAAAATTGTAAATTGTAAATAAAAATGAAATTGGAATTGAAATTAGAAATTTAAATTGGAATTGGAATCAGAATTGAAATGTAAATTTGAAATTGAAAATTCAAATAAAAATGAAAATTGAAAAATTGAAATTGAATTGGAATTGGAATTGGAAATTGAATTCAATTTCAAATTGGAAATTGAATTCAATTTCAAATTGAAATTGAAATTTGAAATTGAAAACTGAAAATGAAATTGAAATTCGAAATTGAAAAATTGAATTCAAAATTAAAATTAAAATTAAATTGATATTTGTAATTGAAATTGAAATGCAATTTGAAATTTGAAATGAATTTGAACTTAAAAATTGAAATTGAATCGGAAATGAAAATTGAGAATTGAAAATGGAATTAGAATTGGAAAATGAAATTGAAATTGGAATTTGAAATTGAAAGCGAAATTTGAAATCAAAATTGACATTAAAATTGATTTGAAATTTGAGATTGAGAACTAAAGTTGAAAATTGAAATTGAAATGGAGTTTGAAATTGAAATTGAAATTAGAATTAGAATTGAACTTGAAATTTGTAATAGAAATTTGAAACTCGAAACTCGAAACTTGAAATTAGAAATTTAAACTTGAAATTACAAATTGAAACTTGAAATTTGAAACTTCAAATTGGAAATTGAAACTTGAAATTAGAAATTAAAACTTGAAATTTCAAATTGAAAACTAAAGATAAAATTGAAATTCGAAATTGAAAATGAAAATGATCTTGAAATGGAATTTGAAATTTGAAATTTGAAAAGAAATTGAGATTAAAAATTGAGAATTGGAAATGAAAATGGAATTAAAATTGGAAATCGAAATTGAAATTGGAATTTGAAATTGAAATCGAAATTTGAAATTGAAATTGACATTAAAATTGATTTGAAATTTGAGATTGAAAACTAAAGTTGAAAATTGAAAATTGAAAAATGGAATTGGAATTAGAATTAGAATTGGACTCGAAATCCGTAATAGAAATTTGAAACTTCAAACTTTAACTTAGAAATTTAAACTTTAAATTTGAAACTTGAAACTTGAAATTAGGATTTGAAACTAGAAATTTAAACTTGAAATTAGAATTTGAAACTAGAAATTGAAACTTGAAATTAGAATTTGAAACTAGAAATTGAAACTTGAAACTTCAAATTAGAAATTGAAACTTGAAATTTCAAATTGAAAACTGAAGATGAACTTGAAATTCAAAATTGAAAATTGAAAATGAAAATGAAAATGAAATTGATATTGAAATGGAATTTGAAATTTGAAATGAAATTGAAATTAAAAATTGAAAATTGGAAATGAAAATTGAGAATTGAAAATGGAATTAGAATTGGAAATCGAAATCGAAATTGGAATTTGAAATTGAAATCAAAATTTGGAAATTGACATTAAAATTCATTTGAAATTTGAGATTGAAAACTATAGTTGACAATTGAAAATTGAAATGGAAATGGAAATTGAAATGGAAATTGAAATTGGAATTGGAATTGGAATTAGAATTGAACTTGAAATCTGTAATAGAAATTTGAAACTTGAAATTAGAACTTGAAATCTGAAACTTGGAACTTGAAATTAGAAATTGGAACTTGAAACTTCAAATTAGAAATCGAAACTTGAAATTTCAAAATGAAAACTGAAGATCAAATTCAATTCAAATTAACATTGGAATTGGATGTGAAATTGAAATTTGAAATTAAATTGAAAATTGAAATTGAAATTTGAAAATTAAATTGAAGATGAAATTGAAAATTGAAATTTGAAATTGAAACATAAATTTGAAATTGAAATTGAAATTTGATTTTGGAATTTGGAATTTGAAATTGAAATTTGATTTTGGAATTTGGAATTGAATTTGAAATTGAAATTGAAATTTGAAATTTGAAATTTGAAATTTTAGATTGAAATGTGAAATTGAAATTGAATTTGAATTTGTATTGAATTTCAATTTGAAAAGTGAAATTTGAAATAGATTCAGAATTAGAAATTGAAATGTGATGCAGAGATTTCTCAAGAGATAAATTCATTGCTTTGTGCTCGACGAATCACGAGAGGATCTGACGTCGCCCAACAGGGTGGCCATCGTCAGCACTCTCGTTCACCGAGGAGCAAGGCCACACCGAGGTCAGCTACCGCTGGTGGCAGCAGTAGGATTTATAGTGCGTTAGTTCATCCCTACGATGTACAGATTGATCCCGACGAGGGGGATGTGCGCCAGGACATAGGTACATCAGGTGCATATTTTTTGTTAGATACACTTTCAATAAATTTTTAATATAGAATGCATTGAATTTCACTTGCAAGTTATAATATATATTTTCACTAAAATTTGTGTTTTGGTTTGGATCGTAGTTGCATCGTGTGGATCGTACGATGATGAGGTTGCACACATCACTCTTGCTTATATTACCACCCAACGAGAGTGGATGCATTCGTGCGTGTGCACACTCAAGGAGGATTATCCTACTAGACGCTCCTTATTCATGATGTTATTAGCAGTTGATGATATGTTGTCCCTCTACAAGAGAGTGGGACCTCTTAGTGACACATGGCGTTTTACATGCTAGAGGAGAATACATGATGTCATGGCCCCCCATAAATGGGAAGATGTCAAAGGTGCCACAAGAGGGCATGACGTAAAGGGTAACTTGTTCGACATCCCTCTTGACCTCCCTGTCGGTCAACCGCTTAGACTCAAGGAGTTTAATCTTGAGGTCGTTGCACCATATGTGTATGATAGATTCAATGGAGCGTGGGGCATGTTCCCCCACCATGACCAGGTCCCTTTGTACTATGAAGAACATATATATGTAGAGTTTATTCTATAAATGAACCTGGACTACACTAGCATGATATCTGATTTATTTAGTGTTGGTAGGGGACGTTCCTACCAACGTCCTGGGGATTGTAGAGACCCCGCTTGCGTTCCACCCACTCCGAGGTTTGTATGTATTCCAAATAGGATGGTCATCATGGAATATGACATGACACAGTCATCCCACCTTTCCTTAGAGGATAGGAAGGTGATTGCAGACTCGTTGTTCATTGCCATGGGTAGTGCTATTGTTGTTGTGTAGGGAGAGGCATCTAGATCACTCCTTGCACCTACAAAACCGAAGATAGAGTTGGTCGACAATCACCTACTCGATTTTTTGGATGATCAAGCCATACGGGGGTATGCTCGGTTAGCCCGAGATGCATACTTTTGCATGTATTATAGATATGACATTCCAGGATAGGTATATTTTTGTACAATTATGTTTATTTGCTTTCATATTACATCATATTATATGTTGTAAATTGAATGCTCAGTAATACTTAAGGGGTGTATTTGATTGCTCTATGCAGGGGATCACATACGTGGATGAGCTATTTCATAGTGAGCTGTCGATTGGTCTGAACTGGCCAGACACAGTAGTCGAGGTAAGTTATAATTTATGTTCCAAATTAATTTTTGTTTATTAATATCAGTTTAAATAATTTATGTCTTAATTCTTAATTCTTAATTCTTAATTTTATGTTTTAGATCCTAACTTTGAATTTCAAATTGTATAGGGCAAAGGAAAGGGTGTTGCATAAGATGATACACATGAGGACCGCAAAGGTCCTGACCAAGCATGCCTAGACACAAAGGTGAGTTTTAATTTATCTTCCAATTCATTTCAAATTTATTAATTTTATTTTATACTTTATGTTTTAATTCTTGAATTATAACTTTTATGTTTTAGTTAAATAATTTTTAATAAATCTAACTTATGACATGTAATGGCATCTTACACAGGCATCACTACAGGTGGCTTTCGATGCTACAATCACTTTCTCAAATGATTGGGATGCAGCTCGACCACGTGGTCCTGATGAGGGCACATCTACCCATATTCCAAACCAGATGTTGGATATCACCATTGACTCAATTAAGGTGATTTTCGGATCCATCCATTCAATTTTTTCACTTCTTGTTGAATATTATGCATTGGTCAAAATATAACTAACTTACAAAGTTCAAAATTTTAACTTTTACAATATGTTGAGATCGAGGCCTTGTTTCATAGTTTACCACCTCAAGGCCAACATGGATCTACTACAGGTGAAGGTAGTCATAGGGCCGATCAAGGGCCTCGTGGAGGTAGAATCCAATGAGTTGATGATGTATACATTTCCATGTTTTGGATGATCCATACATACATACGTTTTCATGGTTTGGATATGGACTTCTATCATATATATTGACTATTATCATATATGGACTTTGGATATGGACTTTTCAATATATTTTGTTATATATTTTACATATATTTCATCATATTGATATCTTCATGTGTATTTTGTATCTTGATTAAATGAAGTTAATCGTCTTTTATTTTACATATAGATATAGTTATTACATTTACATTTATGTTTTGTCGTTTCAATTGCAAATTTAATGTACAATGATTACAATATAAAAGTTCAATCTCAATTACATTACAATTGCAAATTCAAAATTTAAATTTAAATTGTACATTACAATTTAAACTTTAAATTACAAATTTACATTAATGTGTAATTTCAATTGAAAATTCGATGTGTAGTTACAATTTAAAAGTTCAATTTTGACTAAATTACAATTGCAAATTCAAAATTTAGAATTCAATTGTACATTACAATTTAAAATTGAAATTACATTTACATTATGTTGTCTACACATTACAATTCAATTACAATTTACACATTTCAATTCAATTACAATTTCAAATTTCAAATTTAATGTGTACTTTCAATTGAAAATTCAATGTGTAGTTACAATTTAGAAGTTCAATTTTGATTACATTATATTTGCAAATTCAAAATTTAGAATTCAATTGTACATTACAATTTAAAATTGAAATTACAATTACATTATGTTGTCTACGCATTACAATTCAATTACAATTTACAGATTCCAATTCAATTACAATTTAAAATTGAAATTTCAAATTTAATGTGTCATTTCAATTGAAAATTCGATGTGTAGTTACAATTTAAAAGTTCAATTTCGACTACAAATTACAATTCAAAATTCAAAATTTAGAATTCAATTGTACATTACAATTTAAAATTGAAATTACAATTACATTATGGTATCTATGCATTACAATTCAATTACATATTACACATTTCAATTCAATTACAATTTAAAATTTAAAATTTAAAATTTAAATTTAAAATTTAAAATTTAATGTGTAATTTCAATTGAAAATTCGATGTGTAGTTACAATTTAAAAGTTCAATTTCGACTACAAATTACAATTCAAAATTCAAATTTTAGAATTCAATTGTACATTACTATTTAAAATTGAAATTACAATTACATTATGGTGTCTACGCATTACAATTCAATTACAATTTACACATTCCAATTTAATTACAATTTACAATTTAAAATTTCATGTGTAATTTCAATGTATAGATGCATCTCCTTATTTCTATCAAATATAGAAGTTTGTGGCGTGTATGAAACATTCTATGAATGGATACATGCAACTTAGGGATCTTTCTTGGACGATTTAGTTTCTATCCATCCACATAAACTTTAAATAAAAAATTGTTTCCTAGAACTATAATCAAATAAAATTTACTCATTTTATAAGGTTAGGTGGAACTGTATTAAATAATAATTCTTGGTTTTTAGAGATTAGGACTATTTAGCACATGTTTATCCTAGATATTGAGGAATTTCATGGAGCCATGACCATACATTCAAGTGTATTCAAAGTATCATTGTGCTTGTCACATTGGAGCACCATGACCCAATTTAAAAAAAAACCTCCCATCTAGTATTTTTAATCTTGGCATTAAAGCATTTAAAAAAATACATTTATAAAACTATTGGTCACCTTGCAAAACAAACCCTATATAAACGAGGAAAAAAAAACCTCCACAAAAATCTCCAATAAAATCTTCAACAAGACAACATGACATATATGTCAATGATGCAAGTGGCATACATATAACTCATTCATCTGGCCAATGGGTTATAGGAATGCAAGTCTCCATAATACGATCATGGTCAGCTTCTATCATCTTCCATCTCTTTGGTTCACCTCTTTTCACCTTGTTTTCTCTTAGATGTATCCGAGCTGCCACCACCAAATGAATATATTGGCATGATATATATTCAGGAATAAAATATTTGTAAATAATATAAGCATGATGTTTTTTCACTCATTCAAAAAAGTGTCCCATTAGAACCAGGTCTCCAATTTGGTATGTGGACTCTCCATATTGATAGGGTCACACCAACCTGCTTTTAATTTGTGTGCACCACATCAAATAATATTCCATATTTTCTTGATTGTGGGGGGGGTGCAATGACAACGAATACATCACCTGCGAGATAAATTACAAATATTATTCAAATGTCCTACGTGCATTTCTACAAGATTTGTATATGTGTAATATATAGTGAACTAATTAACTTAATGAAGTCTTGTACCTTCCCTAACCACATCAGAAACTTAATAATGATCTAGTGAGAACATTGCCTCATCAGTGTGCATCTCTTGCCATGTCAGAATTGGATGTGGGCCCTTTGGATTAAGAGGGACATATTTCCATAGTTTCACAGATACAACATTTTCAAAGTGATGAAGCCTGCATCCATTTGTATCAATGCAAAAATCACAAAACCAAGCATACTTCCTCGTTCCAATGGAAAATATGTCACACATGTCTTTACTCCGAACAGAATGTGATTCTCTCGTACCAGGTATGGTCTCACAATACCACGGCATGGATCTATTCACATCACCAAGGGAAACATCCCAAAATAAACTGCATGGAATTCAATTTGTCATATATAAATTCCTTCTAAGTAGGTTTTCTTTTGGAAATGATGATATTGAATGTTATTATCTTATTAATTGAGTTTGGAGTTTATTACCAGCACATCGGCTGGTGTAGGGATCCTTAGAGACCTACCTTATTTTTAGAAATAACCTCTATTTCAGTCCATAGCTACTACCAAAATGCTACAGTGACTAAATGGCACTCATCTTCTTTCTTTAGAACTCGATTCCATTTCTCACTTGATCAACCCAAAACGTCATTCACACAATTCTGCAAAACGTAGTTCAGAGAACCTCACGAATCTCTTCAATCGTGGCCTTTTTTCGAAAATCCGCTCAGGAGTCATACAATAGACCCTACTCTGCACAAAACCCATGTAATGCCCCTAGAATGACTGTGGACCTTAAGGGAACCTGTCAAGGAACCCGACTGAACAACTTCGATATAGTGGTCTCTTGAGCCTTGTTTTATATGTGTGGAGTGGTATAATTGATTGATTACATCATGCTTAATGATTAGCCCTGATTAATCAAGTCAAAGTGCAGTAGGACAGTTACAGTCCTAGCTCTGCGACTTGGGAGGATGCAACTGAGATGTGTCGTAGTTTTCCATTTTTATTCTGAACTTCGGGACAAAGTTCTAAATAAGTAGGGGTGTATGTAGTGCCCCTAGACTTGTGTAGACATTGAGGGCACATGCTGAGTGACCCGGCTGATTGATACATTAATTAAATAACCTTTTGACCTTATTTTTTGAGTATGTGTATCTGAACTGTTGAGGTAAATGAATAATTGCATATGTTAAACGATTAGCTATGACTATGGAAAATTATGTTGATGGATAATGCTTAACGACTAGCTGTATGGTGATTATGTATTTGGCGACGAAATGTATATTTGATAAGATGAATGAGCAGTTTGAATAAATCATAAATGTTTAACAAATGCTAGAGTTAGAAACCAGATGATGATTGTTGAGAACAGTGCTACTAATAATTTGTTGTGAGAAGTGTGTGTAGAAACAAGTGAGACGGTTCACCAACAGACACACAAAGGAACATGGAGGGTCGTAGAGTACGGGTAAATCACACACAGGGGAAGCGACGACGATGTCGACTTCCGACAAGAATATCACGCATGAGCAGATAAGCATTGATCCGCTTTCTCAAGAGGAATGCATGAGGGCGTACGAGGTGGGCCACGACGGAGCTGGTCACGTACGAGTTGAGGGGCGTGCAGTGAGAACAGACTCACTCCTCAGCGCCATTAGTCCCTAGATAGCATGTAGACGGAGGATGGATGGTAACGATTCCTAAAATCCCTACAAGAGTTCCTGCAAGTCAAAACAAAAAGATGGTGGCAGAAGGGCCCAACGATGCGGTACCCTGTCGAGAACGAAAAGAATGGACGCAAGGACCCAACGAGGTGGTACCATGCCAAGGAATGGAAACCATGGATGATTGGACCCGACGGAGTGGTGCCATGTCAGGGGATTAAAAAATTAAGGAACCAGGAGCCCAACGACGCGGCACCGTGATCCTAGTGAGTTTGATTGTTAAATTAAACTGCATAAAAACTTAGGAGAATAACTCTAGATTATTACTTAGCAAATGCATAACAATAGCTTAGACATTTGCACATGAATAGTTATTTTGTTGAGCATTTAAAATAATAGAAATTATTATTTAGGAGCAAAATAGATTAGACACCTAGTCAGCTTAAAGCTAGGAGTTGATTAAAATATCTGGGGGACAAACTAGAGCAAACTTAGGGATGTAGGTGCACTTCCCAGAGAAACTGACACTTGGATGGGTGAGTGTTTTAATTAAATAAATAATTAAAAATATTTAATTATGCATGAAGCAACATGTGTCACAGGAGATTTCCCTTTATAAGGAAGGCTTAAGGAATGGGTATGGGGGGCCCATAATTTGGACGATTGTCGTAATTTTTGAATGCCTCAAAGAATTGCTGCTATCTAAGGGTTTGGCTTAGAAATCCTGGTGGGAAGGGAAGCCCAAGCTGAATTTCTGAAATACTTGTGTGAGCTCTACGACCCAAAGCTCGGGGGAGGCCATGCAACTGAAAGCATGAGCCTATGGTTGGGTGGCGAAGCTAACGGTTGCTTCGCCTATGGTTAAACGAGCTTTGCTAGAGGGATCCTACGGAAGACGCAGACAATAATGGACCAGCTGGATCGGGTTGACAGGTTAAGGTTTTGCTTATTTTTGTTAAGTTATTCACTCTTTTATTTTATTTTTCCAATAACTATAATGGCTAATTTGTTTGTATGAAGTTATTAAAGTTCCAGGTTCAGTTCAAGGGGACCCTAAAGGAGGGGTCTTACATTTGGTATCAGAGCTGGTCGAGCCTTGAGGGCACCGGACTCTCAACACGATAACCAAATCAGGTTCAAGGTTTCTTCAATATTCTTTTCAGTATTTGAGATTTAAACTTTTAAACCCTGTACTGCTGAAAGTCTAGTGAAATCACTGTGTGATTCATTGATTTAAATATTTCTGTGTATCTTGTATTTCGATAGTGAAATCGCTCTATAGTTTATCAATTTTATAACTCTGTGTAATCAAAATTCATTAGAAATAAAAGGCTCGAGATCTAAACTTTTGAACTCTGTATTGTTGAAAATATGTAGTGAAATTGCTGTGCGATTGTTTGATTTTAATATCTCTGTGTTGGCTAAAAATGCCCAGATCGGAACGCCCTTGCTCTGTTCTCATGATATTTGAACTATGCGTTGATAAAAATTCCCCAATTGTGGAAATTCCTTCCTCAACTCCATTGACCATCGAACTAATTCAAAAAAAAAGAAGAGAAAACGTTCAGACAGACATCCTTACTCTGTACTTCAGGTTTGAATGTCTGTTCATTGGATTTCAACCTTGTTTCAAACTCTCACATATATATAGATTCCTGTGCTTTTAAATATGAAAGATCTCTGTGGATGAGACCCATCCGATCTAGGTATTTCAAGAACCATGTGTTTCCTCCCATCCAGATTTGATATTCGCATTGCATCTCCAGTAATTAGAATAGTATTATGCTCTACTTCTCCATCAAACCGAAACGGATCCGCTTTTCCTTCACATTGCCGGGATAATTGGTATGTAATTTATGTCGCCATATATCCCCAGGTAGTTGAACAGAACCACTCAACTCGGGTTCACCGACGGTGGGCATATTACCCTCCTTGCAGCGTCGGTGTTGTCCTCCCAACAACCGTTTAACCCAGTGGTGCACTCTCACCCTGTACAATCGAACTCTACCTTGATTTGTCATTGATATGCTTGAGGTCAAATCCCGATTTGAAATCTGTTCTGGTTCTGAATGTTTAATTCATCTCTGCCTTTGAACATTGATTTAATACTCTGCCTTGAATGTTTTATTTATCTCTATATTGGATTCGTTGTGTGGTTGTTGATCTTCCTATTCCTGTGTAATCAAGTCAACGGAGGAATCGCTCTGTGAAGTATCCATCGTGAAATATCTGTGTATTCAAATCTCAATCGTGGAGTCATTGTGGGAGAGTCGATCTACCTTTCTGCATATTTACAACTCTGTCTAATCTCAGTTATAAATCTTAAATTAAACGAATGACTGACGGTGAGGGCGTCGATCCCTTGACTGTAAGATGTTTAAAATAGAACGCCTACATTTTCGATATCTGTGAAATTGAATGGATGGCTTATAAATTGATCTCTGTTGATTGAATGGAGCGCTATTCTTTTTATCTTTGTCAATTCAGATTATGTTTTGATCTCTGTAAAAATTAAAATGGATCACCCTAATTTCTTAGACCTCTGTCAATTAAGAACGAACTTGATTCAAGGCCTTGCCTATGGAGACCGAGATCTGAGCTAGCCTACCGCTTAGATCTGGTTCATTTAAAAGAAAAATTTCAGTCACGGTTAAAGGATTCTGAATTAGGCGTCCTCAAGGGAGTCAATTTTTCTGTTTCAATTTTTTTTTATAAAACCTCTGTCTGCTTTCCCTTAGATCGCACCAGCGTGTACATGATCTCTGTGAGATTATAGCATTGATTTTATTCATGTATTTGAACCCTGGTCTTATACTCTGTCGCTTTTATCTTTTGATATCTGTAACTTAATTTTTGGTCATGAACTCTGTCAATCTAATTAAACTTCGCTAGGGCAAGATTTCTAGATCCTAATATCTGCCCAAACTTCAGTGTTGATTTTATTTTATATTTATGGAATCAGAATTTCACTTTGCCTACATTTATCATTTTAATATCTATGTAATCGCTGTACGTTTTGGTTGGAAAACTCGATTTACTATCTGTTCAGAATTTTTGGTTTGAACAAATCATTCTATACTCCTTACGTTCTGAAGATAGATCTGTCGATTTCATACTACTGTTAAAAATCTTGTTTTGGGGATAGAGATATCACCTGTTGCGATGAGTATTGGGGAAAATAATGGATTGACAGAGCCTGATCCCATGACAGTATTTATAGCTGTGTTTTAGTCTTGTTTTATTGATAGATGTATCATGCTGCGTTTTGTCCTTTATTTAGGGATATATTTACCTATCATTTGTTGAGATGAATACTGGGGGAAGAGAAAACGAGATCTGGGTATTGTCCATACTCTGCTATAGGGTTTCCGATCCTTTGAAAATGGAATCACTTGCTCTGTTTATTCCGGGATGAAAACGATGGATCAGTATGTGCTGAAATGAAATCACAGTATGCTGAATAGATTACCATTGTAGGATTCCTTTTATAATCCGCCATCAATTTGGTGAAATCTCTGTAGGCTGAATGTCTTCCGCCATTGGGTATGTTTGAATGCTGGACTGACTTTGGATGAATGTCTGTATCATGAGAAGGTGTCATAGATCTGCTGCTTAAAGTTAAGATTCGTCCTGAAATTAGTTTCTTATATCTTTAACTAAGTGAGATACGGTCTTTACATGTCGAACGGCGTGAATGCATGATTGCTGCAACCGTATTTTATTTTGCTGCTGAGCTGTTTGGGTTGGGACATCCTTGGAATAGTAAGCATCTGACTTTGCTCTGTTTTTTTTATGATATAAATATACATGCTGCTTGGATGATGCAGAGATCGAGAATGCTAGCTCCCAGATGTGGCGAGATGTTCATATACATAAAATCAAATCGTAGATCTGAGGTGTCATAAGAAAAGTTGAATAAGTTCACCGTATATTTTTTTTAGATTATTATAAATACGTCTTATTTCCAAAAACGTTATAGATTAAAGAAAGTTGCAGATCTTAAAATACATGTGATGAACTGAATATGTTCGGCGTACATGGAAACTTCATAAGCATTTTCGTTATGGTGTTGTTCTATAGAGAAGTCGAATTTATAGGGGATATTAGATCTCTGCGTTATTATATGTTTATTATTTTGAAACTTAATTATTTACCTGTTGAAAAACGCAGTGTGTATTTATTAGGATCTTGTGATTCTGAAGCACAATACAAAATCACCTTCATGGATCCCTGTCTATTCTGAAACTGTAATTCATGTTTCTTACTGACCTCCGTTTGAGTTGGAAAGGATATTAAATTTCATTTTGATCTCTGAGTAGGCTGGAAAAACCGTTTACATTCCTTATAGTTCCTGATTGAAAAACGTAGTTTGTATTTTTTTTTTTTTTAGAATCCTCTTTCGAACTGAAAACGCATTACGAATCTCTCTCTTTTATGGATCTTTGTCTGTTTTAAATCTGCAATTTGTGCCTCTTATTGACCACAGTTTAATTTAGAAAAGATATTAAATTGTGTTTTGATCTCTGAGTAAGCTAGAGACGCCGTTTTACATCCCTTACAGTACAGGTTTTGGTTGAAAACGCAGTTTGTAATTATGGAATCTCCGCGAATCTGAAAATGTTGTAGTGATGTATATTTTCGGGTGAGTGATATGTCTATTGTTGCGCCCTCCATTGCAGACCCAATAGAACTTTATGCTGGAACTGTCCCTAGGGCTTGGTATTTTGGTTTACTGCAAACTCATGTCTAGTTGAAACCTGGATCTCTGTTTTACGCCTCCATTTATCCCTCTGACATGTGTCCCTTCTGTTGGAGATGACGTCATGAAGTTTGAGCCGAGCTATTGTTACATTTCACTCCTGTTGTTGTTCTGCCCTTTGATTAAGTGTACAACTTAAGTTTTGCTTTGGACGCACTCATAAAATTTACACAATCCCCTTGAATTCTACAAGAGTAGTGTTCCTTCACTGGCCACTTGGCGAACCAGCAACAGCTATTCCCTACTCGTTGCCTTTACTTTACTATGTTTACTTCACTAACTTATAGTAATTGTGTTCACTGCTGATGCGATTTTGTTAAATACATTTACAGTCATGGAGAGGCGGTGAGAAGAAGGGTAATAACTTAATTTATCAGTTGCTATGTTTGCTAGCTCGGCATTCGACCATTGAGTTGCCAATGCAATCAACGTATACTCCTTGCTGGGCGTTGAGTGATGGTGTAACCCCGTGCCTCTGTTGATCCTATGAAAACCTTTTACTTTAGTCTCGATTAACGTCACTGCTTTTATTCAGATTTTTAATGTATGAAGATGGTCTACCAAGTATAGTAGCTAATAACTTCGACCAAGTGTCCGATGATAATTTGGTTGTTTACATTTTTCACCTTTTGAAACGATCTTGTGCCATATTCATGGTATCATATAGTTTAGGCCCCTTGTGGATGGCTTATATCGTGAGCTTATTTCATAGAAGATTTATATATTTATTTTTTCTTGTGATTTATTATTTTTAAAAACGCTTGTGTCGGAACTTTTGCATCCTATTTCTATCCAAGTAAGACATAATAGGATCTAGTCCTTTTTGTTTATTAAAAGTGTTTAGAGGTCTTAGGAAGTATCATATGTAGATAGCTTTGTTAGCATAATGTGGGTTACATCTTATAAGAAAACTTAAAAAAAAAAGAAGAGATTATCCTATTGAAATGTATTGAAAAGTTGGTTTGACTTTTAGAAAAGAATTATATTTTGTGTATAACACTCCTTTTAACCCTCTATAGATTAAACAGATCGTATTGTGTTGAATGTGTTAGAACATATAACATTTATATATATTTCAGATTATATTTATAAGTTATGGCGATTAAGACAAAGTTATGGAAGTGAATAAATATTAAAGAATCATATGGAAAAGTTTCTAAAAAATGCATTTTGAGGATAAGCGCTAGATGTAAGACACTCGTGAAATTTACATGATTATATGATGTAATCTAAGTGTAGGAAAGATATTTATAAATGCACATTTTGAAACTAATGTTAGGATTTAAAATAGTTGGGAAATTTAAAGGATTATATGCTATTCATTATGATTGCAACATGTTCATAAGAATTTATAATATTGAAGTATTGTATATTTGTATTCTGCACATATCCATCTTCTGCAAGTAGAGTAAATGTTCTAGAGTAAATTTCATAGTATTTTATATGTTTCTCTCAAGGAACGATGTAAAGTAAAGTAAAAGGAATTATATATTTATGATGTTTAAATTACATAATATTAGTGTTTTATATGTTCTTCGGGAAAGAATGATGTGAATTAGAAGCTAAAGATATATAGATATAAATCACATTTAATTTATTATGTAAAGTGTTAATTATGTCCTCAAGCCAAATTGTAAGGATTTTATGGTATGACTATATGTGCTTCATTTTGTTAGAAAAGAGAGGTACAATAAATCTAACAAATTATATACTTATGTGACACTTCAATAATGTCAATTATGGAGGGATAGTATGTGTCTAGTATGTTGGAATTTTAGGACATATGTATATTCAAGAGTAAGTGGTATTTAATATTATAGAAGTGGGTAATATATTTAGTCAGTCTTATCGTAGTTATACGAAGTATAGTGGAATAGAAGGATGTTTTCATATAACTATTCCTACAGATTAGGCAGGAGATTGAAATGAACACCTAGGTAATTTAAGTACTAGAAAGACCCTCTTATACATGCATTCGAGTTATGAATTTCCTAGATCATACTTAGAAAAAGGGTTTAAAGCCTCAATGAATGTGTAGGAATGTTGGATTATTTAAATTGGTACATAGTTAGAAGCTTAAGTCTCAGATTTTATAAACTGTGATGATGCAAAATATTGGGTCACATGTTTATTAAATTAATAGTGGTTGATTTTAGGATTTATAATAAATTATAGTGATTATGTTTTGTAGCAAATTATATGATGATGAAATCATGTTAGAAGTAGTCAACGTTTGAATTGTATGCATCTATATAGACACGATTATAGTCACAACTATAAGGGACTATGTGATAGTGCAACCCACTAGGAACTTTCGATCATTGAAGTTAGTATACACAACGGAATCAATAACATCTTGGGTTCCTATTGATGAAATGAGGTAAGGATGTGATAATCTCGTTAACCTCGAGTAATGATACTAATGATTAGAACCACGAGTTCTATGGCCATGACTGTTGGAGAAAAATAGAATAGAATGACCTCAAGATGAGAATAGAAATTAAGTAAAGCCTAGCATCGGAAGCACGAGAACAAAAATTAACTTCGGGACGAAGTTCTATTTAAGGGGGGGTGTATGTAATGCCCCTAGAATGACTGTGGACCTTAAGGGAACCTGTCAAGGAACCCGACTGAACAACTTCGATATAGTGGTCTCTTGAGCCTTGTTTTATATGTGTGGAGTGGTATAATTGATTGATTACATCATGCTTAATGATTAGCCCTGATTAATCAAGTCAAAGTGCAGTAGGATAGTTACAGTCCTAGATCTGCGACTTGGGAGGACGCAACTGAGATACGTCGTAGTTTTCCATTTTTATTCTGAACTTCGGGACGAAGTTCTAAATAAGTAGGGGTGTATGTAGTGCCCCTAGACTTGTGTAGACATTGAGGGCACCTGCTGAGTGACCCGGCTGATTGAAACATTAATTAAATAACCTTTTGACCTTATTTTTTGAGTATGTGTATCTGAACTGTTGAGGTAAATGAATAATTGCATATGTTAAACGATTAGCTATGACTATGGAAAATTATGTTGATGGATAATGCTTAACGACTAGCTGTATGGTGATTATGTATTTGGCGACGAAATGTATATTTGATAAGATGAATGAGCAGTTTGAATAAATCATAAATGTTTAACAAATGCTAGAGTTAGAAACCAGATGATGATTGTTGAGAACAATGCTACTAATAATTTGTTGTGAGAAGTGTGTGTAGAAACAAGTGAGACGGTTCACCAACGGACACACAAAGGAACATGGAGGGTCGTAGAGTATGGGTAAATCACACACAGGGGAAGCGACGACGATGTCGACTTCCGACAAGAATACCACGCATGAGCAGATAAGCATTGATCCACTTGCTCAAGAGGAATGCGTGAGGGCGTATGAGGTGGGCCACGACGGAGCTGGTCACGTACGAGTTGAGGGGCGTGTAGTGAGAACGGACTCACTCCTCAGCGCCATTAGTCCCTAGATAGCATGTAGATGGAGGATGGATGGTAACGATTCCTAAATCCCTACAAGAGTTCCCGCAAGTCAAAACGAAAAGATGGTGGCAGAAGGGCCCAACGATGCGGTACCCTGTCGAGAACGGAAAGAATGGACGCAAGGACCCAACGAGGTGGTACCATGCCAAGGAATGGAAACCATGGATGATTGGACCCGCCGGAGTGGTGCCATGTCAGGGGATTAAAAAATTAAGGAACCAGGAGCCCAACGACGCGGCACTGTGATCCTAGTGAGTTTGATTGTTAAATTAAACTGCATAAAAACTTAGGAGAATAACTATAGATTATTACTTAGCAAATGCATAACAATAGCTTAGACATTTGCACATGAATAGTTATTTTGTTGAGAATTTAAAATAATAGAAATTATTATTTAGGAGCAAAATAGATTAGACACCTAGTCAACTAAAAGCTAGGAGTTGATTAAAATATCTGGGGGACAAACTAGAGAAAACTTAGGGATGTAGGTGCACTTCCTAGAGAAACTGACACTTGGATGGGTGAGTGTTTTAATTAAATAAATAATTAAAAATATTTAATTATGCATGAAGCGACATGTGTCGCAGGAGATTTCCCTTTATAAGGAAGGCTTAAGGAATGGGTATGGGGGGCCCATAATTTGGACGATTGTTGTAATTTTTGAATGCCTCAAAGACTTGCTGCTATCTAAGGGTTTGGCTTAGAAATCCTGGTGGGAAGGGAAGCCCAAGCTGAATTTATGAAATACTTGTGTGAGCTCTACGACCCAAAGCTCGGGGGAGGCCATGCGACTGAAAGCATGAGCCTATGGTTGGGTGGCGAAGCTAACGGTTGCTTCGCCTATGGTTAAACGAGCTTTGCTGGAGGGATCCTACGGAAGACGCAGACAACAATGGACCAGCTGGATCGGGTTGACAGGTTAAGGTTTTGCTTATTTTTGTTAAGTTATTCACTCTTTTATTTTATTTTTCCAATAACTATAATGGATAATTTGTTTTTATGAAGTTATTAAAGTTTCAGGTTTAGTTCAAGGGGACCCTAAAGGAGGGGTCTTACAACCCAGATCGTGGAATCTATGAATTCGTCTTCGTTTGTCAAGAAACTGGGATGCAAGTTCAGTGACGGTTTTACTCCATGCAATCTTCCATAGCTTCTAAATCCATTCCACCATCAATTCTCCTCAAGAGTTTCTGCCCAAATCTCCACCTTTGGGCATCTTCCTTCTAATATTTCTCTATCCCGTTCTACAGGGTTATTCACAAAAAACCCTAATTCATATATAATGAATTCTATAGTATGCATAGATTCATAGATGCTAAAATTCTACAGATTTCACACACAGATGCTAGAATTCACAGTATGTATATTATTGACACATAGAAATCAAGAATCTCTCTACACAGCCAACACATAGTGATTTCAATATAAATATCTATTGCAGGTTAAAATCATCAATTCCATGCATTCAAATACAAAGAGTAACACACAGGTTAAACATAAAAGTCTGTTTCTTTTTTATTGATTCAAAAGTTTGTAAAATGCATCAGATCTTGCTACTCTACTACTGTACATGGTCCATCCCCTAGCTCTTCTCCTCCATCGATCTCTTGAACCCTAAACTCCCTTTCTATGGCTTGGCTCTTCCTCTCCCTGACCCTCTCTCTCTCGAGAGTTACAAAATTTTATCTTTTTTTCCTTTTTCTCGATATGCCATTACCCAAATTCTCTCTAACAGACACTTGCCCAAATTTAAGAATTTCTTTCTAAGTTTAGCCAACTAACTCCTAAAATTTGTAACAAATTAACTAGATGGCTTAGTCTCCTCTTAAAGAGCTATAATTAGCGATTTATTTCCTATTTAAACTCTATAACTACGACACATCATTATTTACATAATTAATCATTCAACAAAATATTCAAATAAGTTTTTCCTTGGTTTTCAGGTTTCCTTAGTTCAACTTCGAACCACAACATGTGACAAAATGATCACATTGTTGGCTTTTCCCTTGATGCTCCTACATCAAACTCCCAAGGTAAGAAAATTATGACCTCCAGGTCATATGCATCCAATTCCCAATAACCTGGTTTCCAAACCTTGTACTGCAATTCTCCACTGCCTTCACTTTCATCACAATTTAGTTTTACTCTCAACTTGCCATGTTTCCACACATTATATTGCAATCTGCTATTGCATTCACCCAACACTTCTTCTTCACCTAATAAATTGAAATAATTCTTATATTTCTTCTTTATATTGCACATCCTTTTGGAATGTCTCTGCATAACTCTCCACAACTCATCAAGTTCTCCATCCAACTTCACACTTTCACTTTTAATTTGTTGATTGCTTACCTCTACCATTCTTTCATCCTTAATGTCCTTGAGAACATTGTCATCTGCAAAAATTACTTGTTGTCCCTGAACTTCAAATTCACTCCCATACTTAAATTCCTTCAGCAAATATTTCAGCAACTTAGCTCTCTTGTGATGTCTTCCACATTCTTCACCATAATGCCAATCATAGCATTATGCTTCCATTATACTTTCACTTTCTATCTCAGCAATACTATATTGCTTGAGATCAAACACCTTCTCTGCTTCACTTACTAATTCAAGTATAAAAGGATACTTTATAGCTCCATCTTCTTCATTGTTTCTCAAGATAGTTTTCTGTTCATTTTCACCATACTGCAGCACCATAACTTCATCATCATTGTGAGACTTTAAAGCTTCACTTCTCTCCATTCCAACTTGATCTTCAAAACCAATTTCCTATCTTGAATTTACTTCAGATTTCCACGTTTCCACACACATATTCTTATCATATTTACACAAATCCTTAGACACAAAGTCTTCACTGTATTTACTCAAGAATTTAGATTTCTTGACTGCTTCTTTTTCAGATTTGTCATTGGTGACAATCTCCTCCTTTCTAGTCAATTCCAATTTTACAATTTGAATGTTCATTTTCTATTTTGCTAGTCTATTCTCCAAGAGAATTAGCTCATGCCACAAATATGTCATCTCATTTGGAACTTCTTCCAAAAGATCTACACTTTCTTTATCATTCTCTTCCTATGTATTTATTGTCAACCAACCTTCTTTATCTTGATTGTCTTCAAGGTTAACATCCTTTAGAAATTTATGATCACCCACAAAGTCTTCAGTAGCAACATTCAGTAGTTGCTCTTCTTTTACTTCAGCCTTCAATGACTGTCCTATATTTACAAAGTCTTCCACAATAGTATTAAGTAACTATTCCTTTTCCTTTCTCACAAGATTATAAAGATCTTCTTCATGATCTTGAAAATCCCGAGCTTTGCTTTTCTCATCTCCTATGACAACATGCGATAGTTGTCCTGCTTCAGTATTCCCCGCATTCACACACAAAACATCAGTTTTAAAATCATGTGATTCTAAGATCTCCCTAGATGGTCTCATCATCAATTCTTTCAGTTGACTTCCATTATCAAAACACATCATCAAGTTCTTATTGAATTGTATATCCACTTCATTAGTTTTCCAAGGGAAAATTACTGATTCATGTTCACATGAATAGTCTTCTTTCTGCATTATCTTTCCTTGCTTCAGCTCATCCTTCTTGAGCTCTCTATCCTTCCTCAAGACTAATGACTGTAGTCTTTGCCTCTGCTGTAATGTAAGCCACTGCACTCTCTTTCTCTTCATCACCCATCCATAATGTTCATCTCCATTGCTTTCCTGAATCAATATTTCTAGTTTACTGAGTCTTTCTCTGATATCAACAAGCTCTTTGTCATTTCCCTTCTGACTTGTAATCTGCATGTCCTTCAACTGAACATTCTTCTTCACATGAATGTAATCTTTCTCTACAGTCCTCGTATGAACATGAGGAGTCATCTGTCTTCCTATTGTTGATGTATATGTAACTTCGGAATGTATTTCACATATATGTATATTGTATTCCTATAGAGATGGTATTATTCCTCTATAAGGAAGTGTCGTCATTTATATTGTAAGTGTCGTAACTTATACTTGATGGGTTATTAGACCACCTTGTTTGGGGTCGGCCCTATATAAGTCATGTGGGTCAAAGGGTTATTAGACCACCCTATTTGGGGTCGGCCATGTGGGTCAAAGGGTTATTAGACCACCCTATTGGGGGTCGGCCCACTCAGCATTATGTTATGTGGTTAAGTTCGAGCCTACATGAGTTAGGTAAAAAGGCAAGTCAAGTCAAGTATAAATAGAGTGCGGGAGGCACTCTATTTACTCACTCACTTCTCACACATGCAATCAAGGAGCATTGGCGCACTTATGGAGGAGGAGGATCTGCTGCTAGGTTGTGTCTATCTCTTATGGTTGGTTGTATCATTTCTCTATCTATCTCTGAGGAAGTTATTAAGGTTTTTCACCTTTATGGTTTTCCCCAAGTAAATCTTTGTGTCTCTTGTGTGCTTGCATTATTGTCTCTATGATTGATATGCTGTAGATATGCTGTACATGTTGTTCTCTCAGTTAAGATCCTAGATCATATTGAATTAAATTTTGAAAATTTAACATGGAGTCAGAGCTAGCCTGAAAGAAGGCATGATATGGCATGTATGACACTTGTTGCACTTACGATGCTAGGGCTTGATATAGCAAAAACCAGTCATCGTAGCACTTTCGCTATAAATCCATTTTGGCAAAGTTTTTTGGATCTTAAATTGTTACAGGACGAAGATTAAATCTCCAGGTACCTTGTGTCCAAAGGACAACCTCTAATTCATTGTACTTTGTGATTTATGATCTGTACAATATAGGGTTTCTGCCTCTTCCAGATCTGAGTCAAAATCAGGTGACCTTGGGAAAAAGGTCATAACTTGGGCTAGGAAGCTCCAAATGAAATTTAGTGAAAAGTGACAGGTAGTACACAGACTTTACTATCTCAGAAAACGTTTTCAAAGGCCAAAGGTGAACCTGTGACACGTGGCATGCCGTACAAGTTCACTCTCCTGTATTATCCCATAAACAGGTCACGTTGCGACACTTGGCATAAATATCTCTCAGAGAATCCAATTGAGGTCAAACCTATTAGGATGGAAATATAACAGGCCGAGATATCGCAGGAAAGAGTTTCAGAGGCCGAAGTTGAAACAGTGACACGTGGCACACCGTACAAGTTCTCTCTCCTGTATTATCCCAAAACAGGTCACGTTGCGACATTTGGAATAACTCTCTCTCAGAAAATCCAATTGAGGTCAGACCTGTTAGGATGGAAAGATAACAGGTCAGGCTATCTCAAGAAACTTTTTCATACCCTGTGGATCAAAAATTTAGGAGTTACACCAGAAACAATCAGGTACATATTTCTGTCAAAACAGAATTATTTTTTGGTACCTTCATTCATGGCTTTCGGAATTTAGGGCTTTGGAGAAAGTTGGAATTTTTGTAATCGGAGACCACGGCTGAATGATACTCATCAAAATAAAAATTTAGAGACCAAGATCAGAATTTTTGGTTGGGAAGAAGGTCGGGCTTGATCAAACCCTAGTTCGGGACCTTGATCAGAAAAGTGGAAAATTAGGGCTTCTGTAAAAATGAGAATTTTTGAAATCTGTGACCACGGCTGGAAGCTCCTCAGAAAAATAGAAGCTTAGAGCTTTGGATCAAACCTTTTGATGGGGCAAAAGAGTGGGCTTCATCAAACCCCAGTTCAGGGTCACGTCCAGTGAATCCGGAAGTTTCAAAGGCAAAATTGAGGAGTGAAACTTTGCAGTTTTCAAATTCTGAATATACCAGTTTGATCAGCTCATCAAGGCACATATTTCTATCCTTTCGGAAGTTTGAAATTCAAAGTTTGAATTTTTGGGGTTTCTCTGACAAACCCATATCCAGCTCCAGGTCCAGTTCTTGCAAATCAAGTGGATTGGGTTAATCCTAGAAGAAGATGGATTGATCATCTACATGAGTGAAGAAGTTTTTGTTTCAGAGGGAGATGAGGCTAAGGTCTTACATAAGAAGATTACAAGCGATCTCGACAGGTATGACTCATCGAGGTATGTTTCGATATTTGTCCATGATTAAGTTTATGGTATGTTTGTCTTCATGTTATTACGGTTAGTACAATTTTGATTTTAGATTTGTCGTATCACCTTAACAAAATTATGAATGCATGATAGAAGATATTCATTGGTTAGGGTGTTGACACTTATGATTGTACTAATGCATTATGGTGTTGTATGAGGTTTATGTTGTCTACTAACATGAAAGGTACACCAAGAAAGACAAATCATGTTCTGGTCCAAGAACATATGATCATGATAACATGAGGAGAAAGATTCATCCATTGTCATGGATCTCATAGAAGATCCATTTACGAGGTATGTATAACTTGGTTTTGTAATAGTTAACCTATGAGATATACAGGTTACTAGCACAAGTCATTGAAAGAAGAACAAGAAGACATCATGTGAGTATGTTAGACATAAATAGCTAGCATGCGAATCGAGGTATGTTTTTCCTATATCAAGCTAGAATCCTACCTTGTGTTAGGATCTTATACTAATGTGTTGTTGATAATGGTTATTCACGAAGAGTCATAGGTTTGAATAATCATGGTTGTATGCATATTATGTTTCTTACCATAATTGATGATATGACTAACCAGAAGAATCATGAAGGTATAACTTTGAATAATCACAAGTTTTATGCATATTATATCTCTTATCTTGATTGATGATTCAACTAACCCGAAGAGTCATAGGTTTGAGTAATTACAGGTTTAGACATGTTATGTTTCTTATGATTTGACTAACCATAAGAATCCTACATAAACCTTGAATGCTAATGCTTATTATTTTATGTTTGAAATGATCATGACTATACATGCTTGAGATTATTGTGTTTTAATAATATACTAAAGAATGTATGATTTTATATGAAATCACAAGGATAACACAATCATGATACTAATAAGCATGCATAGGGACCAAGGATGAATATGAGTTCAAGAACAGGTAATCTAGAAAGCAAAGATCAAGAGGGAGTACACTCCAGTTGTTCCTGCAAGAAATCAAAGGAACACACTTCAGTAGTTTCTGCAAGGATGCAGATATTCAGAGGGAGTTGACCATCTTTCCACAATAGAAAGGTGTAGAAGAAGCTACTTCAGATTAGGACTCCAGCAGCTCCTGCAAGGAAGCGAAGAATCAGAGGGAGTCCACCCAACAAACAAAGATAAGTATTTTAATTATCATTTCTTGCATATGTGTTTGTTTAAATAAAATTGTTCAATGATGTATATGCTCATGTTCCTAGACTTAGGATATGTATTGTGCATATTAGAATAGTTGCATTGATGAACAGTATACTACCAATATACATGGGTAAGTGGCCTATGGCACTGTACAACATTCCATTGCTACTTATCTAGAATGAAACCTCTTTGCTGACATGTTGGGAGTTGTGCACACTCTTAACAATGTTTTGGTAGAGATTGGAAGGAATATAGAAAGTTACGGGATATGGATAAATGTTGTATTGAAGCATTGGCTAAGACAATTGCATGACTGTATGACATATTTCTTTATGTGTAAGAATTTGTTCTGAAAACTATGAGATGTTTTCTAATCATGCAATTTAACTTGTTGTGTAGGAAAGATCGTATGCCATCTCCTACAAAAGAAGAACTACAACATTTGTTCAGCAACAAAATTATCTATTGAAGATATTGAAGTTCCCAGGATCTGGGATGAAGAAATGGAATGCCATGATCTATTGATCATGAAGAGTGATGTTTGGGATGCGGTCCCAAGAGCTGAAAGGAAGTCTGTTGTGACTTCCAAATGGAACTATCAGATCAAGCATGCTGCAGATGACAGCATAGAGAAATATAAAAGTGATGAAATAGAAGATACACCAGATGGATTTCAAGATAGCATGGTGTAGTCATATATGTGTGTGCAGAATTTGGTATGGTAGGATAGATAGCTTCTATCCAGTTTGGTCTTTACCAAGAGTAAAGCGGGTTCCAACCTTTTTCTACAAGGTTGAGGAAGGCAATCCAGTGATACTACTTTTGTATGCGGATAACCTGTTTGTTACAGGTGAAGATAGATTGATTGCCGACACGTAGCGAAAGCTTACTACCGAGTTCGAGATGAAGAACTTGGGGATGATGCACTATTTGTTTTTGGCATGGAGGTGTGGCAAAGTGTAGATGGAATCTTCCTTGGTCAAGGGAAGTACACAGTTGATATCCTGAAGAGATTTGGGATGATGGATTGCAAGGCCATGGCCACACCTATGGCATCGAATCTGAAGCTTCTATGTGATGCTTCATCTGAACCAGTTGATGTCTCTATGTATCGTCAGATGATTGGGTCCTTGATGTACCTGACAAACACAAGACCAGATATTTGCTTTGCTGTGAACACATTGAGCCAGTTCCTGACGGATCCGAGGAGTGTTCACCTGGTTACTGTAAAGCATGTTCTGAGGTACCTGAAGGGTACAGTGGATTATGGGCTCAAGTATGAAGCGAATCAAAAGTTTAACCTGCAGGGTTATGTTGATTCAGATTGGGCTGGCAGTGCTGCATACAGGAAGACCACATCTGGGTGTTGCTTCAGTATGGGATCAGGTGTGATCTCATGGTTTAGCAGGAAGCAGTCCTACGTGGCACTGAGTACAGCTGAGGCAGAGTATGTTGCAGCTTGTTCAGCTAGTTGTGAGTCAGTATGGATATGGAAGCTACTATCTGAGTTATTTGATCTCCCGTTGGAGGCTACTGGTATCTTCTGTGATAACCAGAGTTGTGTGAAGCTGTCCGAGAACCCAGTGTTTCATGACAGGTCGAAACACATAGAGATCAAATATCACTATATCAGGGATATGGTGCAGAGAGGAGCTATGAAGCTCCTGTATGTTGCGACAGACGAGCAGATTGCAGATGTGCTGACGAAGCCACTAGCCAGGGTGAAGTTCGAGTACTTCAGAGAGAGGCTTGGCGTTCTTTAGATCAAGGACACTTCGAGGAAGAAGTGATGGACACATTTGCTGAATCCATTCCAAGCATGTTGGAAGGAGGATCCTTCACATGGCTAAGGATGTAAGCACTGGATGATGAGCATCAGAGTGATGTTCTGGTTTCTGCTGGATATGATCAGTTGGATCATTTGTATGTACGCATCATGTTGGATGCTGGATATGATCAGTTGGATCATTTGTATGTACGCATCATGTTGGATGCTGGATATGATCAGTTGGATCATTTGTATGTACGCATCATGTTGGATGCTGGATATGATTAGTTGGATCATTTGTATGTATGCATCATGTTGATGCTGGATATGATCAGTTGGATCACTTATATGTACGCATCATGTTGGATGCTGGATATGATCAATTGGATCATGTGTATGTATTTTGTATATGCATCATGTTGGATGCTTGGACCATGTATTTGTATATGTATCAGGTGGATACATTGTATGATCAGGTGGATCATGTATGGTGATATGTATCATGTATTTGTATTTGTATCAGGTGGATACATTGTATGATCAGGAGGATCATGTATGATGATATGTATCAGATAGATACTTGGTATGCATCAGGTAGATGCATTGATGATCAGGTGGATCATGTAGCAGGATGTTGCAGTGATGATCAGGATGATCATGGATGACGAGCTTCAGGATGTTGCTCCAGATGACATGCAGCAGGATGTTGCATTGATGATCAGGATGATCATGGATTATGAGCTTCAGGATGTTTCTCTAGATGACATGCAGCAGGACGTTGCAGTGATGATGATCAGGATGATCATGTGTACATCAGGTTGATGTATGGTGAGTATCAGGATGATACTTTGTGGCCGTGGATCAGGTTGTGCAGAGGATCATGTCTGGGAGATCCTATAGGTCGGAGTTGTGTACCCGTAACATCCTGGGATGCTCTTTCAAGACATTGCTCTGGGAGGACATGTAATTTGTGCCCTGGGAGATCTTTCAGGTCAAAGTTGTGTACCCGTAACATCTGGGATGCTCTTGCGAGGTTTTTTCCTATGGCATGTAATTTGGGCCCTGGGAGATTTCAGGTTGGAGTTGTGTACCCGTAACATCCTGAGATGCTCTTTCGAGGTTTTGCCATGACCACATGTAATTTGTGCCCTGGGAGATTTCAGGTCGAAGTTGTGTACCCGTAACATCCTGAGATGCTCTTGCTAGGTTTTGTGGTGACCACATGTAATTTGTGCCCTGGGAGATCCTTCAGGTTGGAGTTGTGTATCCGTAACATCCTGCGATGATCTTTCGAGGTTTTGTGGTGGGGTCACATGTAATAGCGCCCTGGGAGATCCTACAGGTCAGATTTGTGTACCCGTAACATCCTGGGATGCTCTTTCGAGGTTTTGTGACACACGTAATAAGTCCTGAGGATTCCACAGTATGGCAAGTGATGATGAAGACCTGCAGGTGGTGGGCATACATCCAGTATGAAAAAGGACTGGCTCTGTAGAACTTCCTATGACGAGTAGATTCAGAGATTGATTGAGATAGCAGCAGCAGTGACGATGATGATGACTCGATGACGATTATCCAGTGACGATGATCCAGAGAAGATGACTTGTGCTAGAAGAACTGTGCTGAGAAATACTTTCCCAGTTAAGAGGGAGTGTTGATGTATATGTAACTTCGGAATGTATTTCACATATATGTATATTGTATTCCTATAGAGATGGTATTATTCCTCTATAAGGAAGTGTCGTCATTTATATTGTAAGTGTCGTAACTTATACTTGATGGGTTATTAGACCACCTTGTTTGGGGTTGGACCTATATAAGTCATGTGGGTCAAAGGGTTATTAGACCACCCTATTGGGGGTCGGCCATGTGGTTCAAAGGGTTATTAGACCACCCTATTGGGGTTCGGCCCACTCAACATTATGTTATGTGGTAAAGTTCGAGCCTACATGAGTTAGGTAAAAAGGCAAGTCAAGTCAAGTATAAATAGAGTGCGGGAGGAACTCTATTTACTCACTCACTTCTCACACATGCACTCAAGGAGGAGTGGCGCACTTATGGAGGAGGAGGATCTGCTGCTAGGTTGTGTCTATCTCTTATGGTTGGTTGTATCATTGCTCTATCTATCTCTGAGGAAGTTATTGGGGTTTTTCACCTTTATGGTTTTCCCCAAGTAAATCTTTGTGTCTCTTGTGTGCTTGCATGATTGTCTCTATGATTGATATGCTGTAGATATGCTGTACATGTTGTTCTCTCAGTTAATATCCTAGATCAGATTGAAGTAAATTCTAAAAATTTAACACCTATCTTCATGACAACATCAAGAAACTGTCTTTTATTACCCACCCTTGAGAAATCTTCGTGGCCACAACCAACCATCTTCTTCTTTACTTGTGTGACAGTTCCAAGTGACTGTTCAACATATTTTGAATTTGTAAAACCTGCATACATACACCAATTATTAGTTTCAAAATGATAAGGCTTCAAGGCCTATTTTGTGGTCTCATACATTAATTCTTCTAACTGGTTTTCATCCTTCCAAGGATCCATGAAACCATCATCTAAACTCGTGCCTTCATCTTCATCACTACTCTCATCAAGAGCAGATCCTTGTTTAGGTTCACATAGATAAACCTCTTCCTCATCACACATTCTTTGCAGCAACTCAGCCTCTGAGTTCTTCTTCCAACTGAACTCTTGTATCATACTTAAGTCTCCTTTGTAACTAAATCCACTTGATTCTTTTCCTCTGAAGAACCCAACCATACCTTTGGTCCTCCATATTCCTCTGTACAAACTCTTCCATTACTTCTAGCTGCACTTTTATTTCAACCAAATCCCTATCAAGATTTTCCTGACTTGATCTTCTATGGCCCTTCTCTGAACATTCACTATGATTATAAGCAACCACAGTCTTCTTTCCCTCATGAAATCCCCTTTGTTCATCATGGACTACAACCAATCCATCACTACAAGCTCACTCCATCAACTTGTCTGTAGCTACCACACCAAGTCTTCCCATGCTTGGCCTTCTATTGGCATCTCCGTTGGTTTCTCTTTTCTGATTGTGACTCCTCCTTGAGCCTCTAAGATAACCATCAATGGTCATCTCTTCTTTCCTCCGTGGACTCATCCCGTTCCACCTTGTGGGATGCAAACAACCTCTTCTACTTTTGAAACAAGTACAACACTTGTTCCCAGTCCCAAGTCATCTTTTGGTGACTCTGCTTCTTCTTGTCTCTTCACACAGAACCTTCCCTTGAGCACTCCTGCTCTTCAACTTTCAAAGCTGATAGGTTGTTTCTTTACACCTAATCACCTTCCTTAGAGAACTACAGTTAGTCTCCCTTCTCCAGCAATACACTTTGCTACCTTATTTCATTCACAATATTCTTTTTCTTTCACCTGCAAGCAAGTTATCTCTTCATATGAAAGCCAATGAATATTGAAATCCTTGACTCTTATTTCTTACCAATATCTGCTTCAGCCAAAACACTGCTGCAACTTCACCAATCCTGCTAGCTGAAATTCCTGAATCTTTTCCCCTTCTTTAAGAGCTTTGCTTGCTCTTCTCCTTCACATCCTCCAAGCTATGATTCACTATCACACTTTTCCCTTCAGCTATTTCCTACCAAGAACACATGCATATCATCTTATACAATCAAATGACAAGACATAATCACTTACCAAACTTCCTCAACCTTTCCTGGTTGAAACCCTTATTGTTGTTTGCAATTTCTTCTCTCACAAGCCACTGTCCACAAATATCTCTTGTAGAGTCCTCTGTTCTTCCCAAAGAACCTTTTCTTGCTCTGATACCAAAATTGGTGTAGGGACCCTCAAAGACCTACCTTATTTTTGAGAAATAACCTCTATTTCAGTCCATGGCTACTACGAAAATGCTACAGTGACTAAATGGAACTCATCTTCTTTCTTTAGAACTCGATTCCCTTTCTCACTTGATCAACCCAAAACGTCATTCACACACTTCTGCAAAATGCAGTCCAGATAACCTCACGAATCTCTTCAACTGTGGATTTTCTTGAAAATTCACTTGAGAGACATACAATAGACCCCACTCTGCACAAAACCCAAATCGCGGAATCTCTGAATTTGTCTTCGCTTGTCTAGAAACTGGGCTGCAAGTTCAGTAATTATTTTACTCCATGCAATCTTTCATAGCTTCTAAATCCATTCCACCATCAATTCTCCTCAAGAGTTTCTACCCAAATATTTACCTTTGGGCATCTTCCTTCTACATGTTCTCTCTCCTGTTCCATAGGGTTATTCACACAAAACCCCAATTCATATATAATGAATTCTATAGTATGTACATATTCATAGATGCTGAAACTCTACAGATTTCACACACATATGCTAGAATTCACAGTATGTATATTATTGACACACAAAAATTAAGAATCTCTCTACACAGCCAACACACAACAATTTCAATATAAAGATCTATTATAGGTTAAAATCATCAATTCCATACATTCAAATACAAAGAGTAACACACAGGTTAAACATAAAACTCTGTTTCTTTTTCATTGATTCAAAAGTTTGTGAAATGCATCAGATCTTTCTACTCTACTACTGTACATGTTCCACCCCCCAGTTCTTCTCCTCCATCGATCTCTTGAACCCGAACCTCCCCTTCTATGGCTCGGCTCTTCCTCTCCCTAACCCTCTCTCTCCCGAGAGTTACAAAATTTTGTCCTTTTTTCCTTTTTCTCAATATGCCATTAGCCAGATTCTCTCTAATAGACACTTGCCCAAATTTAAGAATTTCTTTCTAAGTTTAGCCAACTAACTCCTAAAATTTGTAATAGCTTAACTAGATGGCTTGGTCTCCTCGCAGGGAGCTATAATTAGCCATTTATTTCCTATTTAAACTCTATAACTGGCAACACATCATTATCTACATAATTAATCATTCAACAAAATATTCAAATAAGTTTTTCCTTGGTTTTCAAGTTTCCTTAGTTCAACTTTGAACCACAACATGTGACAAAATGATCACATTGTTGGCTTTGCACTTGATGCTCCTGCCTCACCGGCCTTACTTGTTTGCACCTTGTTCGCGACCTTGATGTCCCAAATGACGTGTGCACCAATCAACTACTTCCGCAAAGAATTTGAGTTGGGTTGCACCATGAATCATCTAGTACCTCCAAAGTGCTCATTTCACACATGCACCCACGCCATCATGTTCACCCTTTCCATGCTCTGTTTCAAAAAATCTCCAGGTGTGTCGGACTCCTATCTTTTTATGAAGGCTACTCAACCACTAAAAAGAGCATGCCGATTTGAATTGCTCTGCACACCCATTTAAAAAAATCCAGTGTTCAGTAAATGATACACCGCTCTGCCTGAATGAATCATAAATCAACCCAAAGCAGTGTTGAATGAACAATGTGTCATGCTCACGATCATCAAAGGCATAAAAATGGTACTCCTTGATCACTTCACGTGACTGAGGAGCGCTATCCCTACCATCAATTCTTTCTTGAGCATGTCTGTCCAATACATGTAAGAAGATAGACACCTGGTCGGAATGATAGTAATCACTCTGTATCTCTCTCTGAGGAGCAAATGTGTAGTTCTCAACAAAGTCTACCACTCATAAGATTGTGCCCGACTCAAATACCTCACGAGAATGTTTGAATTCTGAAGCTTTCCACCTGGACCTATGGGAGTGCTTTATGTATTTATAAATTTGACTTTGAAACTTCTCCATGAAATCTGAAACATGAATCTCATCCTCGAGCAAGACAATCCTCTTATATGGCACAAATGAAGACGATGATGGATTCATGGAGATATACTCGTACCTCTTCCACATGACTGTGATATCTCACAATCCAGGGTGTGTTGGATCGATAATAAATTTCCTATGGAACAATGCCAAATCGTTGCATTCATAGAATATTCTCCCACCTACACACCTCTTATTGAAAAACACTTGTTCAGGATTCCTGTTGCATAGTATCATACAAATAAAATATCGCACTATGTTAGGATCTAGTTCACCGTTCTAGTGCCTTTTGCAAAAATCCAGAAATGTGTTATAATATAGTTGAAATTCAACGTGGTATCAGCAAAACAAGTGTTGCGAATCGTATTCAACCTAATATACCATGGTTTCAATTTGTTGAACATGTTAAATGATATTTGAACACTAGGATTGATTTCTTGGAATTCCTCGTAAAGTGCAACTCCCGTCATCTCCATCACATGCTTACAGTGCTCCTAATAAATGCATTTGGATAAACGTTGACGTAGGACATGCTTTCAATCTGGAATAGAAAGAGAATGGCTATCCCAAAAATCTATCACCTTCTCTCTAATGCTCGCTGCCATCCTGCCTCGATAGGGTTCCCTACAAATAAGATCCCAACAAGTAGATTCATCATTTTCATCTATCCAGACCCTGAATTTAGTATATTTGAACAATGTTCTTTTTGAAACTTTGAGAAATGATGCCATTGTTGATACCATTTGATTTATTGAGGTGCTTTGTGCCACAACAACTGTTGTAATTTCCCTACGAGCAGCTCGGATATCATTATTTCTTGATTTTCCAAATGAAGATAATGTAGTTCTTACATTTTCTATTGCATTCTTGCATGTCTTCTTTGTTTTAGCATCTTGAAAGCCCAAAAACTTTGTGGCATGTTTCATTTTTTTTGTTTTTTATCAACGCATGTAGGATTTGAGCTTGTGACATCATTGAATGTTGTTCAAAATCTGACTTAATTATGTTACTGACATGCTCTCTAACTGTCCGACTAGGTATCGGGTTCCCATTCTCTTCTCGTGCAGAAACAACTGCACAATCCTCTAGACAATTTTCACCCCTTCCAACCCCACTGCAACTCCCAATTATACTTGAAATGTGAGAGGGAAAGGTGTCATGTGATGGTTGAACAAGATCATGAGGGGGCACAGGGTCATGTGATTCTTGATCACCATGATGTGATGGCTGACCATAATCTATCCTTACATAATCAAAATTCATGTGAAATTAACAAATTGAAAATTGCTAATTTTTTACATGGAAATTAACAAATTGAAAATTGCTAATGACTTGATACTTCTCACATGAGGCTATGCAAATAATTTTTTGTAATTTTTTATTATGGTAAGTTATAAGGAAAAAAATATAACTTATCCATACATTCATGCATATAAAAAGTTGGTACAAGAATTGATAATACTTTTAAAACAAGAAAATTGTTTGTAACTTGAATTCAAAATAACTAAATATGTACATTTAACTTGAAGTTGTACATTTATCTTGATAATTGTTCTAATTAAAGTTTGAAATTGCTAGTAACTTGAAATTTGCAATTGCTAGTAAAGTTTGAAATTACCTGTAACTTGAACTTGCTAGTAATTACTTGAGAATTGTTCTAAGTAAAGTTTGAAATTGCTGGTAACTTGTACATTTAACTTTAAAATTGCTAGAAACTTGAAATTTGTTACATGTAAATTAACAAATTGCAAATTGCTAGTGACTTGAGAAATTTTTTGTACAAGTATTGAAAATACATTTAAAACAATAAAATTGTTTGTAACTTAATATCAAAATAACTAAATATGTATGTAACTTGAAATTGTACATTTAGCTTGAGAATTGTTAGTAAAGTTTGAAAAACAAGTATATGTTTAACTTGATAATTATTAATAACTTGATAGTTGTGCATTGAACTTTAAAATCGCTAGTAACTTGAAATTTGATGTGGAAATTAACAAATTGAAAATTGTTAGTAACTTGAAATTTGAAATTGCTAGTAAAGTTTGAAATTGCTTGTAACTTGAAATTGCTATTAACTTGTACATTTAATTTTAAAATTTCTAGTAACTTGAAATTTGTTACATGCAAATTAGCAAATTGAAAATTGATAGTGACTTGAGAAAAAATTGGTACAAGTATTGAAAATACATTAAAAACAAGAAAATTGTTTGTAACTTAATTTCAAAATAACTAAATATGTATGTAACTTGAAATTGTACATTTAGCTTTAAATTGCTAGTAAAGTTTGAAAATCAAGTATATATTTAGCTTGATAATTATTAATAACTTGATAGTTGTACATTGAACTTTAAAATTGCTAGTAACTTGAAATTTGATGTGAAAATTTACAAATTGAAAATTGCCGTGTGAATTGAATTTTCCAACTAATACATAACTATCAATTTAACTTGAAAATTATCCATTTAACTTGAAAATTGCTACAAATTTTGAAATATAAATAATATATATACTTACTATATGAATTTTTTTTTAACTTATCCCTACATTCATGCATAGAAAAAATCTGTACATAAATTGAAAATACTTTAAAAATAACATAATTGAATTTTTCAACTACTACATAATTATCACAATGTTCATTTTATTTGTTGTCATTGAATTTTACATATATTACATAACTATCAAAATATTCATTTCATTTGTTTTCAAATTGAATTTTCTAACTAATACATAACTATCATAATGTTCATTTCAAATAAAATGAAGGTAAGCTAAAATTAGACATTAATAGTTATTTCAATCAACAAATGTTGAGACTTGGAGCTCACATGAGGCTATCCAAATATTTTTTTAACAAATAACAAAAAAAGAATGCGAATTACATTTAACTTGAAATTGTTAGTAACTTATAAAATTGAAGATAGTTAAATATGTAAATTTTAACTTGAAAATAGGGTCAAAGTGTACATTTAATTTGAAAATTGTTCCAATAACATTGAAAATTGTTAGTCACTTGAAAATTATTCATTTAACATGAAAATTGTTACAAATTTTAAAATACAAATAAGGAAGTTATGAAATAAATAAGAATCTCATTACAAACAGATATTAAATAAATTAGATTGTGAAATAGTTAATTTTCTTTTTGTAGATTGTTACTAATTTTCTAGTCTAAATAACAAATTGTTAAAAATATTATTACAAACAACATATAGTAAGGATAAAATGAAAAAGATAGTTAATATATATAAAAAATTATTAGAGAAAGATAAAATATGAAATTTAAATTAGGTAACAAGTAATTCAAAAATTTACTCTGGTTGTCCTCCATTGGAATTTGTTGCACCAATGGTCTATCTTCTTCTTCTATCAATTTTTCTCATGCTCTTCATGCTCATTTTGTTAATGAGCATGCTTCCTTTGTCGTTTTCTTTTGCTCCCCATCAAACTACAATGAAAGCAAACAAATAATCATTCAAATTGTTATAACAAACAACAATATGAAATATGAAATTGAAGAACAATAATACTTCTTACATGTCTAATGAACTCTAATTGAAATTAACTTAACAATTAATTAAATAAGTGTTGTTTGGCAATTGTTTAGTGATTATAGGGAGGTTTCTTGTCGTTTTTGCATGGGAATGGTGGTTGAAAACATTAATTGTCCAACTCCTTTCCCGGGTTCCTTTTTATGTTTTTTTTACATAGACAAATCATCGATCGAGGGTATTTTTTCAAAACCTCAATCAATAAAAAAAACCTCGACCGAGGGCTTGACAAGACCCCAATCGAGGTCTATGTAAAACCCTCAATCAAGGTTTAATTTATCCCTCGATCGAGCAAATACCTCAATCGAGGACCTAAAAAAAAGGTTGAGAGACCTTTTCACTGCAGAAAATAATTTTTTTTTGCCTCTCATAGGCTTAAAATATGTCATTAAATGCACATTAATGGGTGGAATTGATACCATTAGATTCATCAATGAATCCTCTATCCATATACATATAATTTATGAATTTTTATCTTCATAAGTCATTTGTTTTTTAATTTATGCTAAAGCTTACCCTAAAAAATCATGTTGACAACTTCGACTGAGCTCAAAGATAAATCAACAACATTCAAAATACACATTGAAAAAATAGACAAGCACTACATTAGTGCGTCCTCTTCAAAATTATATTTTTATTTTTGCAAATTACGTAAACAATCAAAAGATTTGGTGCACAAACACACATGTGCAAAATGTGACTGAAATATTCACTAGTCAGTTTCGAGAAATAATAATAAATATAATTTTTTGAGGAAAATTAAAAGAAAAATATGTACACACTAGTGCATTCTGTCTAGATCATGTTCACATATTTTATTTTTTTTAATTTTTACTTTAACATTAAGTTATTTTGCACAGACGCAATCCACTTGTTAATTGTTCTTCAATTTTTTAAGGAAACACATTTCATTAAATGAAAATTTGACATGATAAATGACATTGGTATATTTTTTAAAAAATATCGTTGGAAAGCCAACATAATTCTATACATTTCATTTTTTAACCACATGTCGAAATTCATATGGAAAATATGAGTTTTGAGGGATTCAATTTAATATATGGGTGAAATTTCCATTTTTCATCATCATATTTGGCCAAAAAGGGTTACCCATCTTCATGTGAGATTATTCACAATACACACATTGTAAATAGTGCTGCTAAACACATGAATACGACTCTTCTAGAGAGAGCAAGGTGTATGCTCAGTAATGGCAAGTTGCAGCAGGAATTATAGGGAGAAGCAGTTCTTACAGCCTGCTATTTGGTAAATAGATCACCATTAGCTGCAATAAGCTATAAGATTCCAGAAGAGGTATGGATTATACACCCCTGTGATTATTCAAATCTTAATATTTTTGGTTGTGATGCTTATGCTTCAATTCCAAAGAATCAACTTTCTAAATTAGATCCAAAATAAAATAGGTACACATTTGTTGAATATGGTGATGAAATTAAGGGATATAGATTGTGGGATCCTACTGCCGACAAGATCATCATTAATATAGATGTTGTGTTTGATGAATTGTCACTCATGATATCATATGTGGTAGATGGTTAAGTGAAACACGTAGAATTACCATAGATTCAACAATTTCAGTTGGAGACTCAACCATCTACAAGAAAGGAGGATCATGAAGACGTTCATGAAGAAGCTCCTATAGATGAAGATAATGTCACATAAAATCTTCAGAAAACTAAAAAATTGCCACAACAAACTTTACGAAGGTCACATGGGTCATAAATTTTCCCAAGAGGTGTGAAGATTATGCTTCACGTGTTTCTTTGATTTCTAACGATGTAGAACCTAGTTGTTATTAGGAAGCATTGGAGGTATCAAAAAGTGCTAAATTGAAAGAAGCAATGAAAGAAGAAATGGATGCCTTGGAAAAGAATAAAACATGGGATAGGGTGGAACTTCCAAATGACAGGAAAATTGTTGGCTGCGAGTGGGTCTACAAGCTGAAGAAAGGTGTCGATGATAAGGTTGATAAATACAAAACAATACTAGTGCCAAAAGGGTATTCTCAAAAGGAAGGCATTGATTTCCATGAAATATTTTCACTAGTCATTAAGTTTGTTTCTATTCAATTAGTGTTAGCACTAGTTTCTTTACTAGATCTATAGTTAGAACAACTAGACATTAACACTGCATTTATACATGGAGATTTAAATGAGGACAATTACATGGAAGGACTAGAAGTGTTTGTTTGGAATAAAAAAGGAAGGTTTGTTTGCAAGATCGGGAAGTCATTGTATGGCCTGAAGCATTCTCACAGGAAATGGTACAAGATATTCAATTCCTTCATGGTGAGCCAAAATTGATCATTGTGTTTACTTTAAAAAGTTGGAAAATGGCATATTCAATATTTTGGTGTTATATGTTGACGATATGCTTCTAACAAGAAAGAACATGGTTGAATTCAACAAGTTGAAGGCTAAGTTAGCTAGGACATTTGATTTGAAGGATATAGGAGCAAAAAAACAGATCTTGGGCATGAAAATACAAAGAGATAGGAAAAATGGTAAGTTATGGTTATCACAAGTTAAGTACGTGGAGAAAATACTTCATAGATTCGGTAGGAATAATGTGGAACAAGTTAATATCCCTTTGTCTTCAAATTTTAAGCTTTGTTAAAGTTTGTGTCCTAGTAATGATGAATAAACTGAGTATATGTCTCGTGTACCTTATTCTAAGAAGTAAGAATTTTGATGTATTTGATGGTTTGTACTAGACCATATATTTCATATGCCATTGATGTTGTTAGTAGATTCATTGCAAATCCAAGTAAAGAGAATTAGATAGCAGTGAAATGGGAGCTTTAGTATCTTAGAGGCACAAGAAATTATTGTATCACCTTTGATGGTTGCACTGATAAGGTTTGCGGTTATGTTGATTCATACTTTGCAGGCGATTTGGCCAAGAGGAGATCCACTTCAAGTTATGTCTTTACTCTTGTAGGTGGTCCTATTAGTTGGATGTCAAAGCTTCAAAATATTGTTGTTTTATCCACTACAGAGGTAGAGTATATATCAGCTTCACATGCTTGCAAAGATGCAATATGGTTGAAAGGTTTGTTGGGTGAGTTTGAAAGGTTTTAAAATAATGTAAAAATATTTTGTGATAGTAAAAGTGCTATACATTTGGATAAAAATCCAACTTATCACAGTAAAACAAAGCATATTCCTCTAAAATACCATTTTGTAAGACGGGTAATTGATGAAGGTTGAGTGGTTCTTGAAACGAACCACACTCAAAATAATTGTGCAGACATGTTCACAGAACCAGTGAAGCTGTGGTGGTGCTTAGATTCTCTTGACTTGCAGGAAAGGTGATGAATAAAACAAGGGCAAGGTGGGAAAGGTATCAAATAAATTGTTGTAAAGGTGGAGATTGTTGGATAAAGTGATAACCAATTCCCATGGATTTTGTATTATGGCATATTCTAGATCCTATTTTTCTGCCTTCGGTTGATATAAGGAAACCCAAGTTAGAATGCATAATTAATTGGTCAGCTTTTCATAATTGTGTAAGAACTGTTATAAATCCATGTAAGCACATAGAGGAAAAAATCATCATTCTGTGAGTGAATGTGAGGAATGGTTGTAAGCCTAAAGGTTCTTGTAATCTCCACGTAGATGTTTCTCTTTCAAGGGTTTTACCACGTAAAATATCTGTGTACAATTGTGTGATTGCCACGTAATGTCCATTTTTTATTGGATGGTGACTATTTAAAAGGGAAATCCTTTTTTTCCCTAAATTTCCATTTTATGATGAGAATAAGTCTGTTATTAGTGCCCAAGAAACCTTGCTAAACCCGTTCTAGTCAACCATACCTCCCCCTGAGTTGCTGACTTCTGATGACCTTTAACCGTCTGGGTAAATCTATTAACCAATATGTCTGTTTAACCTTGTTTTTAGCTATTAAAATTTGTTTAAACTGATGTAATTTAATAAAATATCAACCTAGCAAAGCATAAATAAACCCTGCAATAAAACCTAAAATGGCATTTGCATCAAAACCTAAATATTAGAAAGTAACCCAAATTCGTTAGTGATGAGCACATCATTGACCATCACAATGAAATCTATGAGATTGTTATAATGGGAGAATACCTAATTACCACTCTTAGAGAATCCAAAGCCCAACCCATGACTAGTTGGGATCCCCATCACCTTTGGGAGACCAAGTTGTCCAAAGTTATATGGCACCCCATATAGTCTATTTTCCTGAATTCGTGACATGGTGCTCCATCAAATATTCACCTAGTAAAAAGGCCATAATAACTGTAGATTAATAAAAAATAATTTGCACTGTAAACACATAAACTATTTCTAATATGTTGTTTTTCCTAGAACACCAAATTATTCTACCGTTAAATGAAGAGAACCTATCTATAGCATATGTATCCCACAAGACCTTGGAAAGAATCCAATACCTATCTCACTATTTCGAGTAGGGGATTGCAACCAATCCTATATCTCATCCATATGAAAACATTGTCTTCCATGAGAATGCTAGAGAGAAGATTTCCCTAATTTGTACTTGGTTTGGTTATGAAAAGCATTATATGGTTGATGAGGCAATTCTAGGTTTGGTCAGTTGTTTGAACCCAACTCTTGCTGTCATGCCTCATAATTTTGACTTTTGTAAATACTTATTCCAGGCCATAAACACCTTATTGTCAGATATTATTGCTCTAGAAAGTTTCAGGTACCCTTCATATATTTTTATATGTTCCTGTACCAAAATTCATAGTTCTACAGTGAGCTAAATCTGCAAACTAAGGATGAAGCTGGAAACACCTTGCCTATATTTGAATGGAGCAATCTCATTCTCACAAATATAAGGAACCCAAATTATAAAGATTTTTCCAATAAGGTCATGTCAATCACTTATTATTTAATTCATGATGCTCCTCCTCCAAGGATGTTCCCAGAAAATAAGAAGCTTTTACAATTAATGCCAGATACAAGAGTAGGGGACTGGTTATTGTATGAATATTATATAGTTTTGAGGGTATATGGATTTGAGGGAAAACCTTATAAGCTACCTTCATTCCTTACTCCTAGATTATTTTCCATGGAATACACTAGAAATAGGTTCATGTATGACGACATGCATTGTCTTCATTTCAAACATTAAAGAGCATTCTTGTTTCCAAGTGACGTGGGGGCATTTTTAATAAAAGGATTAAATGCTCTACAATATATGTATGAATATCTAAATCAATTAAGCATATAGAAAGAAAAATCTAGATCATATGATCCTCACCAAATCATTTCAAATCTGAGGGTAGCCAACATAAATTTTTCATATACATATATTCCCAAACCTCATTAGGAAATGATTGCAAATAAAGAGAGCTTGAATGAATGCTCAGACATTTTGAAGAATTTGTAAGAGTAGGAAGACACAAATTTGTAGCAGGGCCAAAAAACAGGAGTTAAAGTGCTCCAAATAAACATGGATATTGATGGTGCTGATCAAGAGCCTCATAGCAAGAAGATAAGAACAAATCAAGTTGAAGGATCAGAGAAAGCATTGGTCGAAGCGGAAGAAGGAGATTGTATCCCGGGAGAGTTGATAGACTGAGGTGATGAAAAAAATATAGGTCATAAAATATTTATCGCCAGTCACATTCATACAATATCCCTTTGTAGAATTTCTAAGTCCGCAGATCTCATAGATATCATTACCTATAACAAGCCCAATTCCAACAAATTCAAATAGTCAAAATAAATATTTGGATATAAGAGATAAGGGTATGTGGTGAGAGATTTGAAGAAGAAAATAGATCCACCTGGTAAAAACATGTTTACTGTGCAATACCATACATAGGATAGTACCTTAAGTATGTCAGTAATGCACCTTTTAATTCCCATGCCTTCATCATTTAAAGACTGGAATGCCGATGAATATGAATTCCAATTTAAAATATGGGAAATTAGATAAGTTGGATTTGTATAGACAAACTAGTGACATGATCTGCAAGGAGGTGGTTCAATCTTTGGTCATAGATAAAAAGTTGGAAACAACATTGAATAGTTTTGAACAATTACTAAAGGAAAAAAGAATAGCAGTCAAGGCTAAATGGGTTTATATAAAAGAGCTTGAAATCAAAGTTGTGTCCTTGGGAGTAAATCCAACTGACACTTCCCAAGATCAGGATTTGTTGTAAAAAAAGGATAATGAGGTTTCCCATCTCAGGAAGCAGCTAAAGAAGCCTATAACTCAACTAGTGAAAAATACTGAGCTGACCAAAATGAAGGAAGGAAAGGGGCACATATATGAATGTATGCTAATATTTAAAAATATGACAGAAGAGAGGGAAAACTAGATAAAGGAGCTAATGTTCCAAATAGATTAGCTTGAGATACAAAGAACATCATTAGAAAACAAGCCAACTTCTCCAATTTCATCTCCAAGCTTACAAGAGATAGATCAACCTTCAAAGGGGGCAGAGTAGATTTCAAGAGATCTTGAGAAGCCAAAAAAACAAACAAAAGGATCACTTACAGATGCAATGAAAGAGCTTGACACACAGGATCAACAAGTAGATAACAAATATGATAAGATTAAAGAGATTGAAGAAGAGTTGATCCAAAGAGATAAAAAAATTGTTGAACTAGTAGATGAAGCAAATAAAAAAGATGATATAATTGATGATCAAGAGTCAGAGATAAATGAATTAACAAGTCAAATTACCAAGATGCAACTAGATATCCAGGGTGAAGAGTTGTTGAGAAGAACTATAAGGACCCTTTGGGACAAAATATCAGTTGGAATGATAGATAGATGGGATTATTTTTGTCTTATATAAGATAATTTAGATATGTATGAAACATGTCAAAATGAAGTCAAAGATGACATTGAAAATAAACTTGGAGAAATGACTGTAGGATGCTGAAATAATAAATTTCCTGAATATTAGTAGAACTAAGAAGCAATTGGAGGACTTGTAGGTTGAAAACATGACTCATCTGATAAAGATAGCCAACCAAATGATTACCAAGGAGGTCTTGATTTCCGGAACTCAAGACAAAGCTAAAGCATTGACTGAAGAGATTATTAGATTCAAATCCCTTTACAAAGAAAAGTCTTGCATTAGTCTTGGTTTACCTCATCCATGGGATGGGAATGGTGATATCTATAAGAACGATGAGTACAAATCCAATCTAATTCAAAAGAGAGATGATGTTGCATAGTTTTATTATTTAGAAAGAATCATAATTGGTGATGCAATGGTAGAAATGTTGAGAGCAGAGTTTGAAATATGAATAAATCTTAAAAGCACACTCAAAAGGTTAAATCCCATATATTATGAGAAGATTACTAATTTTGAAATAACATTAGAGTACTTAAGGGACCACCAATTCTCAATGGGTAAGTTGTGGCAGTCATTTTCCAAATACCTTTGCACTTTGTTGTCCACTTTCAATTTCACCCCTTGCTCAGGCTATTTCCACCATCATCGTCAACCTTGATCAATCTTCTTCCACCCTTTCTTGCCATGTTTATTATAGGGTATATAATACCCTCTCCAAACTCTAGGGGGGGCTCCTACTTAGCAAAGGAAGCACACATCCTCCCCAACAACACCCGTCCACTACCCACATGAATATGTGCACATCGTCACTACATATAGAATATGACACCTCCTATAATGATTATTTCCTCCAAGGGATAATGTCTCTCCTCTAGTTCACAGAGTTGAGTGGATAGAATCATACACAAAGGGCTTCAAAGGAGTGAAGTTTGTTATTGAATTGATTCAAGATAATAGTTTTTGTATTCATGAACATATTTTTTATATTCACTCCCTCTTTTGTATTTATCGATCTCTATATTCATTGGACATTGTATAGACTGTATTTCATTTTCATACAACCTTGATTTTTTTGTTAGAAGTTTGTTTACTTGTCAATTCAATATCCATGGTTATAAATATTTTTCAATTGATTTTTTTCATAGTGTCAAGTATTTTTTATGTTTCTAAAATTTCCTCTATATGGGTTCTTGGTTTATTTGGGTTACACATTTCTTATTAAAAGCTATAGAGCTGAACAATGCAAATTTTGTCGTTTTTTTGAGAAATTGGATTACAATGATTTTAATATACAATGAAGTTTTGATCTATTATTACATTTTCAAATGAAAGGAATGGTTTACTTTAACATGTTAGCATTGAAGGGTTCATTATATCCTAGCCCTTAAAAGTGAAATAGGACCAGGGATACCCTTTAAATTTGATCTCTGGCCCTAATACTGGACTATTGATTGCACCTCTCGACGCAATTAAACTTATATTATAACAAAAAATTTTAAAATTTAATATAATATAAAATTTTAATATAAAATTATTATAAAACAAATCAATGTAAACTATATAAACATAATTTATTATAAAATTATTATATGGATACCACGTGGCCATGGGACAACTATGATGTCATGTGACTAAGTTTTTTGAAATTTTGGTCAACGTATAGGAGTACTAATATAGCAATGTAATTCGTGCCCAATTGGTCGAGCCACTAACATGATGTTCCCTCATCTTTAGACCTTCCCTAATTCCTACGTGTCTTTCCTTTCCAGCCAAAGCTTCTTCAAGCAACAGTGAAGTTGCGTCCACCATCAAGGGTAGCCATGGCCTATGCCCCAACTGCGTAGGGGTGAAACCATCTACTCAATAAATGTTTGTATCCTACCTGTACTCAATGTCTCTATTGCTAGACAGGAGTGGTATTTTTTGAATTTCAATGGGGTTATTACCTCTTAGGAGAGATGAATAAATTCACTCTAAAATAAATTTCTATTCCGGATCTTCAGCAATGTTGGGGCATTTTTGAATACCTAGGGAGGAATTTGTGTTTAATAGAGTACGCTTGCTTGTGTATCTTATTAATTGATAAAGTCGATCTGGATTGCTTTATAATAATGAAACTAGGTACAATATCTCTGATTCATATTTGGAAATGAAGAAAGTGAAATTTATGATTTTCTTGAACATCACTTCCAGGTACTTCTCATGTCTCTCTCTAATTGAAGAAAGTGAAATTACAAGATGGAAATTTAAATTGTAATGCTATGGAATTCTAAAAACATGTAGTATGGGTAAAGAAAAACAATGTCTGCATTAAATTGGATATTGGTTGTTGCTTGATGTTAAGGCCAACCATTTACATATAGAAATGATAAATATCCAAATAATAATCTCAAGTTTCTTGAACTTGGTCTTATCAATCTTAGTAAATTGCAGTCATATCTCCTTAGAACCATAATTTTTCTGATATATGAATGTTTACCACTTAAATTATATAATTGTTTAAGTTTTTTAATTATTTAAGTTAATTCTTTAATTTTAAATTTTTAAGTTATACTTTATTTTGGTTATTCTATATTTATTATTACGAATGCTTGTATTCTAAAACAACAACGATTTGGCCTGAAAAATAAGTCTCTTTCTGACACGATTCCAGCTATGATTTCCATAAATCCAGCATATTAATGTAACAGTATAATTTGTGTAATTTAGATGCCATGATGAATGTTGTGTTTAAAAAAAATGGCATGCTATGAGCCTTCCAATAGCCCGCTCCCAAATTTGGAAGAAAGTAATAAATCGACATATAAGTATAGAAATAAATATTTTCTTCAAAAACATAAACCTGGAAGTACAAAAGTGGCCTGATTGGATTCATTGAAAGACTGGATTTTTTCTTTTTATAAGGTGATGGTGCATCCAATATTGATGTGCATTAAAACAGGCTTGATTGACTCCAAAATATAGCCATCACAGATTTCCTCATTTCCAGCCATTCTGCAGAATCCGTGGAACTAAAAATTAGTGAAATTGCATATTTTAGTTGATCAAATCATGATTTCATGCAGGTGGGTATCTTCATAGAACAATTTTTAATCTAGATTTGTGATCGTAGTTCACGATTACATTATGATTATATCGATGAACCCTAGCAGTGAATCTATCCCATCAATCCATTCAAAGTTCATTCAAGGTAAGGTCTCTCACTCGTAATATGATATACCCACTCTTTCAAGTACTTTCAAATTGATTTTCGGCAATGCTGGAAATTTCTTCATATTTGGGGGTTCATTTGTTTTGTTCATTTTTTGCTAGTGCTGGTCCTTTAAATCAGATATTCCCCTATTCCTTGGTGCTTGCCGAAAATGTTGTTTAACATAGCTCTATCTTTGAAGGTTTATCCCTCCACTGGCCCTCTTCCTCATTTGGGTAGTGAAGGTTCATACAAAGGCATGCAACAGATTCCGACCAGTGCTCTGCTCAGTTGAAAGCTCCTGTACATGAATCTTTGTTACTCAATTTATTCAGGCCTATCTCGTTATTATATAATGGAAGATGGTAGGAGTCATGGACCTGTTGGAAGGACTAGTGGCAGTGATGTGAATAGATTAAGAATGGAGCAAATGGAAAAGAAGATAGCATAACTTTGTCAGAAGCTCGAGGGAAAAATGCGACAAGCAGGACTTGGAATCCATGGAGAAGAGAATCAGGGGACAACATTGACCACACATTCACAAACAATAATGATGAACTGATTGAACGGATGTGAGCACTCCTCGTCGAACACGCCGCACCCAACCAAGCTCAACGTCATGCTAAGAGGATCCCAACGACTTTGGTAGGATCTGGATAGTCCCCTCCAACTGACACACCTCCCTTAGGGGGAAAATAAATGGAGATTTATTGAGGGAACCACGTGGCACACCCACTGGGATCTCTTCTTTATACTTTCAGTATCATTTTTAGTTTTTCGTTAGTTTTCCTTATCTATTTTCAGTCTTTTGTTTTCTATTAGTTTTCCTTGTTTAGTTTTCTACGGACAGTATAATAATAAAAGGGAAGGACTTTGTCCTATTTTTCAAAGGCACTTTTGCTCATTTTGTATAGGTAGGTATTTTGTAAGGGTTGTACTTTTAGAGGGACCATAGAAGAATGGAAGGAAGGATAATATCATATTGACCTATTTTGGAAAGGGTCTTCCATTCATTTTGTATAATTGGGATGAAAGACGGTTCAACTTATTTATCTAGTTGTCTGGTTCGGCTGACAACCCTTATGAAATTTATCGGATGAATATAATGTAACTATTACATGACCAGTTTGCACTATTTTTTTGTACGTATTCTTTTATGCCTATTTCTTTCTCCATACCAACATATCTATGCTTGTAAACTAGCTTACATTTTCTGGAACCTCTGTGTCATAAGAGGTTCACATGATTCCATGTTTTAATATAAATATTTTTGTTGATAGCTTCCATAAATAGTATGTTTTAACCCCTGAGATGTCTTGGGATATTATGTGATACATTTTGACTAAAAGGATGGTGGTGAATGGAAATGTGTATCAAGTGAAAATATCTTTTTCTATCTGAACTTGACTATGGATCGACATCGTTAACCCCCTGAGATGTATTATCAAGATCATTTTTTATTTTTTGTTTTCTATTAGTTTTCCTCGTTTGTTTTTAGTTTTTAGTTTTTAGTTTTATGTTAGTTTTCCTTGTCTAGTTTTCAATGGACAGTATAAGAATAGAAGGGGAGGACTTTGTCCTATTTTGCGAAGGTCCTTCTGCACATTTTGTATAAGAAGGCCTTTTCTAAGGGTTGTACTTTTAGAGGGACACTAGAAGAATGGAAGGAACGATAGTATCAGATTGACCTATTTTGCAAAGGGCCTTCCATTCATTTTGTATAATTGGGATGAAACATAGTTCAACTGATTTATCTTGCTGTCAGGTTTGGCTGACAGCCCTTATGAAATTTATCGAATGAATATAATGTAACTAGTACATGTTAAGTTTGTACTAATTTGACTAGCAAGATCACTGAAAGAAACACAATCAAAAGATAGACAGAGATTTTACCCTGGGAAACCCTCATGGGGTAGAAAACCTAGCAAAGCTTTCCTCAATAAGATGATCAACCAAATACAATATGTAGTCCAAGACTAGAGATCCTTCTCTACCTCCTATGCAGACCTCTCTCTCACTTGTGCGCTACTTTCCGAGTGATGGATGAGTGAGATAAGTGAGGAACATCTTCCTCTATTTATACTTGTTTCCCGACTGATGTTTTACCCTATGGGGCTGACTTCTCTTAAGAGAGTCTAATAACCCTTAATTAACTCAGGGCCGACCCCCACATGGTAGATCTAATAACCCTGGTTACCACAATCCATTGGAGGAATAAACATCTTCAGATACATAATAAAGTCCCATCGAAGGAATGAAACATCTCCGGAATAATACAAATATAATAATCTTAGAAGTTACAATATTTCAACACTCCCCCTTAACAAGAAGGATATTATAACAACATCTACAGGAGCAAGGAGTCATCGACTACATGATACATGATACATCTATAAATCATTGGAAGATTTCTCAACATCATCAGTAACTCAAGCAGTTACTGGAACATCTTCAATACTGGAATATCAACATCTTCAGTATTGAGTCTTCATCTTCTGCAACACTCGAATAGCTACAGCAACATCAACATCAGCATGATCATCAGCATCGTCATCACACGATCATCAACATCGTCATCACACGATCATCAGCATCGTCATCACACAATCATCAACATCATCATCACACAATCATCAACATCGTCATCACACGATCATTAGCATCTTCATCACACAATCATCATCATCATCGTCATTACATGATCATCAGCATTGTCATCACACGATCATCAGTATCATCATCAACTAGATCATCATCATCGATCAACAGTAGCATACCCTGCAACACACATGATCTATTTAAGACACCATATCATGTCTAGGGACGATGCAGTCCACTCGTCAACTTAGACAAAGTCTAAGGACCACTTATTGGAGACATATGTCTAGGGATCAATTCAGGGACTGAAGTTCGGGGATGATATAATCCCCTCACTCTCGGAGACATCTGTCTGCGGATCAGTTTAGGACTAAATTTCAAGGATGATACAATCCCCACTCTCGGTGACATCTGCTTGTGGCTCAGTTTAGGACTAAATTCCAAGGATGATACAATCCTCACTCTCGGTGACATCTGTCTGCGGCTCAGTTTAGGACTAAAGTCCAAGGATGATACAATCCTCACTCTCGGTGACATCTGTCTGTGGCTCAGTTTAGGACTAAAGTCCAAGGATGATACAATCCTCACCAATACAAGTATCCATACCAATACAAGTATACACATCATCAATACAAGTATCCTCATCAATACAAGTATACATATCATCAATACAAGTATCCTCATCACTACAAGTATACACATCATCAATACAAGTATCCTCATCAATACAAGTATACACATCATCAATACAATTATCCTCATCAATACAAGTATACATATAATCAATACAAGTATCCTCATCAATACAAGTATACATATCATCAATACAAGTATCCTCATCAATACAAGTATACACATCATTAATATAAGTATCCTCATCAATACAAGTATACACATCATCAATACAAGTATACTCATCAATACAAGTATACAAAGATATCTTTATCAACCATATCACTCCCCCTTTCAAGGAGGGTCCTTCTGAACTACACCAAGCTTGTCTCGGAAATACTCAAACTTTACTCGAGATAGAGGTTTGGTCCATACATCGGCAACTTGTTCATCAGTGCCTACATATTCAAGCTTTATAGCTCCTTTCTGCACCATATCTCGTATATAGAAATATCGGATCTCTATGTTCTTTGACTTATCATGGAACACTGGATTCTCTGTCATCTTGATACAACTATGGCTGTCACATAGAATCATAGTGGGGTCCATCTCTAAGTCAAACAATCCTGATAATAAATTTCGAAGCCATACTACTTCGCAACTAGCAGAGAAGGCAGCTATATATTCTGCTTCAGCTGTGCTAAGAGCCACACTTGACATCTTTCTTCTAAACCATGAGATCATGGCAGATCCCAGAAAATAACATCCACCTGATGTACTCTTCTTGTCTGATACACTTCCTGCCCAATCAACATCTGTGTAGCCATACAATCTGAAGTCATGATCTCCACGATAATAGAGACCAAAATATATCGTACCCTTTAGGTACCTCATCACATGCTTTGCAGCAATTAGGTGAACTCATCTAGGTTTTACTAAATACTGACTCAAAGTGTTCACCGCAAAGCATATGTATGGCATGGTATTTGTCAGATACATTAATGACCCAATAATCTATCTGTACAGAGTCACATCCACTAACTCTGAAGAGTCATCAACTAATAGCTTTAAGTTGGAATCCATGGGAGTGGCCATGGATTTGCATTCCAATATATCGAATCTTTTTAAGATTCCCACAACATACTTGCCTTGGTTGAGAAAGATTCCATCCGGTCCTTGCCATAATTCCAGACCTAGGAAGCAGTGCATCAATCCGAGATCTTTCATTTCAAAATCTAATGAGAGCTTCTTCTTGCACTCGATAATATGTTTCTCATTTCCAGTCAGAAATAGATCATCCACATATAGCAACAATATGACAGGTTCATCATTCATAACCTTGAGATAAAGATTAGGATCAGCTTTACTTTTGGTAAAGCCTAAGTTTGTCAATAAACTATCAATTCTTCCATACCAAGCTCTGGGAGCTTGCTTAAACCCATATAAGGTCTTCTTCAGTTTGCATACATGGGTTCTTCCATCTTCTACCTCAAATCCTTGTGGTTGTTCTATGTACACTTCTTCCTCAATCACACCATTCAGGAAGGCTGTCTTTACATCCATTTGGTGTAGATCCCATTTCATCATGGATGCAAGTGCCATGATAGTTCTAATGGAAGTGTACCTTGCAACTGGGGCAAATGTTTCTTCATAGTCAATTCCCTCTTTATGAGATAATCCTCTGGCCACAAATCTTGCTTTATATTTTTCAATGCTACCATCCGCAACATGCTTTATTTTGTATATCCATTTGGAGGATACCGCTAATTGGTATTTTGGCTTGGGAACTATATCCCAAACATCATTCTTCATTATTGACTGGTATTCTTCTGTCATTGCCTCTACCCATTCTTTCTTATGAACTGCCTCTTCATAACTAGTAGATTCTTGATCTACAAGATCACACATCAAAGCCATATAGTTGGACAATGGATTTGGTTTCTTGCTTAATCTAGTGGAGCCCTCAAGAGCTCCATACTTTTCTGCTCCTAGTATAATATCTCTTGCCCATGCTCACTTTATTTTCCTTGAAATGTTTGAAAGGGGGGGTTCTTGTGGTTCTATCATATCATGGTCTTTAGGTGTTACATCTTCACGGATGGGTACATCTTCTGTAGTTATGGGAGGTGCATCTTCTTCATATACTTCTTCATATTGGCACTTCCTAGATCTCTTGAGAGCTGCTTCTTCATCAAATGTCACATCCCTACTTATTTCCATATGATGAAAAACTGGGATGTAAATTCTGAATGCTTTGGATGCTTCACAATATCCAACAAACATTCCCTTCTTCCCAAAAGGATCTAACTTAGTCCTCTTTTCCTTTGGAATGTGAATGTATACTGGACATCCAAATATCTTGAGGTGACTTACCTCAGGATTCTTTCCTGTAAACACTTCTTCTGAAGTCTTGAAATCAAGAGCACTGTGGGATAGTCTATTTTGTACATAGACTGTTGTCCTAGATGCTTCAGCCCATAGATACATAGGTAGGTCTTGATCATGTATCATTGTCTTCACAGCTTCCATGATGGTTCTATTCTTTCTTTCCGCAACACCATTTTGTTGGGGATTGTAGGGAGTGGTTAGCTCCCTCTTGATTTCGGCTTCCTTATATAAATATTCAAAGTCCTTGGAAGTATATTCTCCACCATTATCTGTCCTGAGTATTTTGATTTTCTTTTCTGAAAGATTATCTATCAAGGCTTTGAACTCCTTGAAATTTCCAAAGACTTCATTCTTTCCCTTTAGAAAGCATATCCAAGTCTTCCTTGAATAGTCATCAATAAATGTGAGATAGTATTCATATCAACTCAGGGATATGGAGGGCATTGGTCCATATACATCATAGTGAATTAACTCCAAGGTACTCTTAGTCTTTGTTTCACTCTTTGGAAATGGGTTCTTGATATTCTTTCCTTTAGCACAACCTTTGCATGTGCCATCATGATCAATTTTTAAGTCTGGAAAACCTATAACTACCTTGCTTACATAGGATAGTGCCTTGTAATTAATATGAGCAAGCCTCCTATGCCATAGCTCATTTGGGCTAGTGGTTTCATGCACAAGGGCAGCTTCTGGATGGCCCTTGAGCTTATACATACCTCCTTCTTCTTCACCAATGACAATTGCATCCTTAATAGATTTACCTTTGGACCACATTAATACTTGTGCATCAATGAATGCAACCCTATAACCTTTCTTATCTAATTCTGAGATGGAAATCAAGTTCTTCTTCAATCCTGGTACATACAATACTTCCTTCATCTTCATGGGGGTTCCAGAATCAAGCTTGTAGTTTGCTTCACCAATTCCCTTGATGAGATATTGATAGTCATCTCCTAATGACACTTTCTTTGGGGAGGTCTTCTCTTCTAGTTTTGAAAGAGTTTTCTTTTGTCTGGTCATGTTCTTTGAAGCACCACTATCAATAAGCCATGTATCTTCTCCAGGTGTTATGGATCCAGAGAGTGCAGAGAACAGAACATACTCTTCTGCATCTTCTTCTTCATTTCTTCTAGATCTTCTCTTGAAGAGGGGCCTTTCTTCCTCTTCTTCTTCTCTTCTAGATCTTTTCTTGTGAGGCCTTTCTTCCTCCTCCTCTTCTTCTTCATCATCTTCTGCAAGATGTGCTTGATGTCTTTTATGGTGAATATTTTTCTTCTTCTTTGAGGGACAATCTCTAGCAATGTGTCCTTCTTTATGACAATTGAAACATTGGAAAGAAGAGTGTTTTCTTCTTCCTTTCTTCTGAAATCTTTGTGGAGATTGAGACTCCTTGTGACTATCCTTCTTGAAGTAAGATTGATTCCTTCTTCTCTTGGTGTGTGTAGCCAAGGCTTGTTCATCTTCTTTGAGCAGGGATTCTCTGTTAGAAACCCTAGCTTCTTCTTGGATGCAATCTTCCCATACCACATCAAATTTCATGCTTTCTTTTATGGCACACATGATTTAGATAAATGACTCCCTTGGTCTAGTGAGACCATTTAGAGTAGTCATGACTAGTTCATCTTCATCAAGGGTATCTCTAATAGAATCTAGTTGTTCTTTGAGTTGGGAGATCCTTGAGAAATAGCCTTGAACATATTCTCCTTTATTCATCTTTGTGCTCTTCAATTGAGCTCTCAGATTAATCTTCCTATCGATGTTCTTTCCCTCATACATTCTGGAAAGGGCATCATACATTTCCTTTGGAGTCTTCTTGGATGCCACTTGGTGAATCAAGTGGTCTTTAATAGAATCAACAATGATTCTCTTTGCCCTAATCAAATCCTTCCTATACTTCTCTTTGGCTTCATCTTCTCCAAGTTCTGCAATCTCATCCTTGATATACTGGGCAAGGTCATTCTCTTCAAGAATGAGGCCAATTCTGTATTTCCATGCCCGGAAATTTTCTATACCCTCTAGCTTGTCTTCAAGCTTAGTGCTTGGAGCCATCTTCTCCAGGGGTCAAAAGAGATTGAAGTTTCTTAAGAGATAGAATAACACTTACCAAGAGATGTGCTTGATTGAATTGGAAGATCTGGTGTGTTCTGCTTCTGGAAACTTCAACTTTTCACCTTCCGGATCTGCAACATAATTTATGGTTTTCTGGTCTTCTCTTTTCTGGTTTTCTGGTGCATAGGTTTGCAGTTTTTCTGGTTTACTGGTGCATAGGTGCGTAGCTTTTCTGGATCTCTGGTTTTCTTCACTTTTGGTCAAACTAGGGTTTGAATTTCCTGGAGTTCTACCCAACCAAAAACCTCGATCCAGGGCTCAAAACTTCGATTTTGAGGAGGGCTATCCAGCCTTGCAATTAGAATCCAAAAATACCAACTTTTGTAGAAACCCCTGGTTTTCATCGAAGGAAGAGAGAGAGAGATTTTTACCTTGTGAAAGATGTCCTATTCAGGCTAGCTCTGATACCATGTTAAGTTTATACTAATTTGACTAGCAATATCACTGAAAGAAACACAATCACAAGATAGACATAGATTTTACCCTAGGAAACCCTCATGGGGTAGAAAACCCAACAAAGCTTTCCTCAATAAGATGATCAACTAAATACAAGATGTAGTCCAAGACTAGAGCTCCTTCTCTACCTCCTATGCAGACCTCTCTCTCACTTGTGCACTACTTTCTGAGTGATGGATGAGTGAGATAAGTGAGGAACATCTTCCTCTATTTATACTTGTTTCCCAATTGAATTTTTACCCTATGGGGCCAACCTATCCTAAGAGAGTCTAATAACCCTTAATTAACTCAGGGCTGACCCCCACATGGTAGATCTAATAACCTTGGTTACCACAATCCCGGAGGAATAAACATCTCCGGATACATAATAAAGTCCCATCAGAGGAATGAAACATCTCCGGAATAATACAAATATAATATTCTTAGAAGTTACAATATTTCAACATTACATGATCAATTTGCACTATTAAATTTGTTGTATGTGTTCTTTTATGCCTGTTTCTTTCTCCATACCAACATGTCTATACTTGTAAACTAGATTACAATTTCTGGAAGCTCTATGTCATAAGAGGTTTACATGATTCCATGTTTTAATATAAATATTTTTGTTGATAGCTTCCATACATAATATGTTTTAATGCCTGAGATGTCTTAATCTATTATGTGATGCATTTTGACTAAAACGATTATGGTGAATGACAATGTGTATCAATTCCAAATCTCTTTGTTTATCTGAACTTGACTCTGGACTGGCATCATTACTCCTCATTTCCTACTTTTGTTGTGACACCATTAAGAATGGTGGTTTTATTTGAGAAAGCGTGTAAGAGCCCAACACTACTCTACCTAGAGCCCAACACTGCTCTACCTAGAGCCCAACATTGCTCTTATATCACAACGTAATGTACCCAGAGCACTACTTTTAATACCCCCAAAAACATTTTATTATTTCATTTTGAGTAAATGATTTAATTACTCACAAAAACAATTATTATTTTTGTAAAGATTTATTAAAACTCTATTTGTAACTCACACTTATGTGAGACAATATTTGGCACCATAAAATATAATTTTATTTTCAATAACAAGAGAAACACTTGGAACTACAAGTTATAAAGGGTACACTAGCAGAGACAATGGATAAGAGATAATAAATTGATCATATTAGGAAAATAGGCCATATTGATCAAGTTTTGAATCATGTCACCTCTTACCAAATTATTTGAGGTTCAATCTTCACTAAATATAATAACCCTGTAGATTATACCTTGACATTTGTAGTACTATATTAATAATATTTCAAATTATTACAATAGTGAATGAAATTATTTTTCCTTGGCATCCACCTTTGCGCCACACCTTACCTTATCCCACTGTGTATTTTTGGAAGATATTTTCTAACTAATTATCCTTGTTCAAGGTGGATGACAGACATTGACATGGTAACACACCTTCTACTATGACAAAGACGATTCAACTTCAACACCTACAACATCTCCAAATTCAACTTCCTTAAATTATGAAAAGTGATTTCGCTTCAATGGATTTGAACCTGCAATCAAACACTAGTACAAAATGAGAGATAAGCGACCACGAGACGAAAACATTTGGTCACCATGGTTTTTTCAAGGGATAAACGACCAAACTTGACCAATTTTAAGTGAGCCAACTAAAAACGACCAATTTGGTCATGGGATAAAATACACAACTAGATAACAAGTAACTAAATTAAAAATGACCACATAAAAATAACATTAAGAATATGAATTGGTCATTTATTTAGTCATTTTTAGTTGTGTCACTCTGATAATGTAAAATTACAATTTTGACAATGAATTTGTACAATTTCCTAAATTTTAACTTTGCAGATGTTAATGTGTCACAACTTGACAATGGAAAAATTCAATTTTGACTATAAATTGTTACAATTTACTAAAGTTTAACTCTGCAGATGGGTTTAGAGACTCCCTATAAAATTTACTATATTTACTATGAATTGTTACAATTTACTAAATTTTGACACTGCAGATTGGTTTTGAGACCCCTTTCTAGGAGGTCTTTGAACCCATATGCAGTGTTAAAATTTAGTAAATTGTAATAGTATATAATAAACAATGGTCCTGATCCAAGTCGTTGTGGCTATCGTCCCTTTGCAAATTAAATAATCCAAGCCTCTCAAACAATTTCCGTATTGAATTGATAATTTTACCACTGTAATTCCAAGTTCTTGATTGTGTATGTACCACTAGGACCTTTAAATAGAGAACCTAACAACAACAAATTTGAAACTCCTCGACCTCTAAATCCAACCTAAATGAATCCCGATGTGCCAAAAAAAATTCCATCCTTAATGCGAAAGAAAAAAAAGTTTATATATATATATAGATAGATAGATAGATAGATAGATATAATTATGGTTATATATATTAGTTATATATTATAATATAACTATATATTATTAGATATAAAATACATAACAAAAACATATTAAAAAAAAAAAAAACAAGACAAAGGTATTATTTTTGTTCTTGTTTTCCCCCTTTCCATTTGGGACTTACAGATAGAACCCTCATGTGTTGTAGGGGTGTAGAAGCTTCAAAATCCATCAAAGGATGGGATTCAGGCAGATTGTTTAAAGGAGAGAAACCTTAGTTTTTCATCGCCACCAATTAGTATTACTTCTTCTCATGAGATTTGAGCAATGGTGGAGGTTTGCATAGACATATTCTATGTGGAAGGGCGCCATTATATAGGTTGATATACAAAGAAAAAGGGAGGCACATTTGTGGAGAAAGAGTCACCAAGAGGAGGGCACATTGATTGTATTGGGAATCTCATTTGAAAGGGCGCAACAATAGTTCACTTGGTCACAAAGGGAAGTTGTATCATTGGGAGCATTTTCCCATCCATCTCATCTCAATTATGCAAGCAGGCGCACCATTGGATACTATTCTCACTGCTTGATTATATGATGGGTGATGTTGGTTATCCATGCATTATATACTCCATATGTATTAGCTACCATGATAGAAAAATCATGACCATTTAAGGATGTTTACTTTTGGTCCAAAGCTCAGTCAAATTTGTAGATATTAATGTTATTTGTTTTTCTCCTCAATACTGAGTATGAATTCTCTATGTTGCTAGGTGTGATATGGTGGGTGCAATCCAACATAACTAGACTATCAATTCACCATTCTTAATCTATGTGTTTGTTGGAAGGTGACAAGGAAATATAGAAGAAAAAATTGTCTGCACAAGCTCCTACAAGAGTTACTAGAAGACTAAGCCAATTCCATAAGATGCTATAGGAGTTAGTGGATATATTTACAATGGTTATGTACAACATATTTAATATCCCAGTATTCAAATACTCCAACATTTTTTACAATACCTAAGGGATTCACTATGTGGATAAAGTACTTCTCACAGTATTCTCATTTGGCTTATTTAAGGTATGCAAAACAATGCATTAAAATATATTTCAGATCTATTTACTAAGATTATTGATACTATGTTAATGTTGTGCATGCTATTTCTTGTTTCCATTTATTACACAAATAGTGAAGAAGAGAATTTCCTATGTGTTATGATCAATTTAATTTCATACATAAACCCATGAGTTCAACATAAATTGGTGGTTGGAATATAACAAGCATTGATGCAAGAACTTGCAACCACACTTCATCAATAGTGGGTAGAGATAGTTAACTCCACTCATCCCCTTGACCAACAATAAAAATTCTAGACAGTCACTTGCATATCAATCATTTTGACACTTAAATAAAAGGGGTTTAAGAAGATAAAGTCAAATTACCACATTATTAAAAAAAACAGTTCCTTGGCTTTGGGTCTTTACAGAAACTGATTAATTTTACATTCTAAACTTGTTAAATAGTGTATCAATCCATGGAATCAAGTTGCTTCTTATAACCTTATGCAAACCCACCTAGAGTTTGTTGAACCCACCAGTTTACCAAGGATGATGAATGGAGACTTATTAGAGAGGATTTGAGGAAGAGCACTTGAGATGAAGTGTTCCACTTCAATATTAGTGGGGAGGTATTTTGTTAGAGGAATTGACACACATCTAGTACGTTATTATCAATGGTGACATTTGTAGACAGCTAGATCCAATTTGTCCGTAGTCCTTTGTAGGGAGCTTCTATTTGTACATTTCTAAGTTGTAGGGACTTACTATGCTGGAAACAATGAATGATATCTCAGGATGGATTATTTTGTGGATTTTCACAGAAGTTGTTGTATTCTAGCAAAGCAATAAGTTGAGGCTAAGTTATGTTCAAGTAGATAGAGCAATGCTTGTATTATATGACCATTATTCCTAGTTCTAAATTTCTTGGAGGTGGTTAGGGTTCCTGTGATGATAAGATTCTACTGGCATAGATTCCAGTTCATAGAACCCCAGCCTCTGATGCATGCATGTGAATTTTTTGACCCATGTATGGGTTGATGTGAAGTTATTTCTCCACCTCTTTGTTTCCTAAGAAATCCGATGATTATTTACATGTAATGCTAACCTAGTTTTGTAAGGACAAGGTTCTCATTTTAGAGGATAGTTTTGATTTACAAAAGCTTAACAAATTCACTTAAGAGAGAAATTTCAAAGAATTAATGCAAGCCTATACTTAGGATTCTGTGGAGTGGTGGGTTTGGATAATGTGTCTATCCATGTTAGACATATCAATATTCCATAGTGTGCTTCATGCTATCCATGCCGATGTTTATTTTTGGATATTAGTAAATAACTCATAGCAAGGTGCCTTCTCTAGCACATAAATATAGTAGTTAAACATGTATCATCTAGTGGAATATATAAGCCAACCTAAAAAAACATCATAGTAAAATGGGAATTCTAAAAAGTTCATAATGACAAAAAAACTCTAATAGACATGACAATACTCCAATACACATCCACAAATGTTTCCATGTTTCAGGAAAGCAATTTATAAAGTTAATACATATATGTGTGTGTGTGTATAAAATTTATTTTTGACTAGGATTCCTAACTTGTCCTGGCTATGGTATGCTATACAAGTGGCACTTACTACAAGTTGTATGTATAAATATTACAAATACTTGTTAGGTCCATTTGATGCAAGCTATTCAATTAAGATTGCTTGGGAATGGGTTCTCACCATTTCACACAGAATTATGTTAAGCGATTATGTTAAGAATTAATGTCTACTGATTTTGACAAACTTCTGTTAAATTTATGTGCTTTTAAATAATCTCTTGGCCTACATTAAAAATATGTTACCAAATATGAGAAACAGTCCATTGGGTTTTGGTCTAGTGGTTGTGATCCACATGCAGTTGGCATTATTGTAGGATGCTAACTTTGACACATCTGCGACAAGTCATCGACGTCGACACAACTTCGACAAGTTACGACTTCGACATGGCTTCGAAAACTCCGTGGCTTCTACAAGTTCCGCGACCTCATAGTTTTGTACATTGAAATGTAGCATTGATCTGCGACTTGCTACTGTCGAACTTCTACAGACTGTCTCTCTGTCTTCCAGTCGGCTGTAACGGTTGAACTGCCAAACCATTCTAACTTATTTCATAATTGAACGTAACGGGAAGGCACCCAAGTGTCTCAGCACTATTTATATAAGCATGTAAACTATTGTAATATACACCTTATTAGTCTGGATCTTAACATCCAGGCATAGAGAATATCAGTTCGCATTCCTACATATTGTCTGTGTGTATTTGTGTTTATATGCGTAGTGTAATACTGCATGCTTATTCTATTTCTTATGCTTCTATCATAATAGAGCCGACTCATTCAGTCAAACTGTTTTCCCCCTTGTGCTTCCTAGCCCCGAGTGGATCATTGGTATCAGAGAAGATTCAGAGCTTATTCAAAGCTTTGTCAAAGCACATCAACTTTGTTCGTGCTTAAGTTTTGCATAGACACTTCCAGCGAAGTTACCTGAATTATGCCAGTTCAAACACGCTCGTAGAATCAACAATCCAAGCATACACTACCTCCAGATATGGAAGAATAAATAGGAGAACGACATGCAATCAACGAGACACAGCAACTCATAGAGCAAGCGGTGGCTTGACAATGAAATGAAATGTTCACTCAGTTCAACGAGATTCTCATGTGATTTTCTTTGACATTGGGAGCATTTTCGATGAGAACCAACTCCGACAAAATCAACCCCTTCAAAGTGATAATGAATTTGGACATACCGAATCTAGGAAGCAATATTGACACAAAATACAACGACAATTGGGTTCAACAATTGGAATCCTATTACTCTATGAATCAACTTTCAGAAGCCGACAAGATCACCATTGCATCCTTAAAGATGTCAACATCTGTGCACTGTTGGTGAGAGAATCTTTTGACAAATATGGTGAAAAGTAGAGACCCCATTGACACATGGGATAAATTCATCGAACACATTTGAAAGGAGTTTTACCCACCCAAGTACCTTGAGCAGTAGTATAAGAAGTGGAAGCAGCTAAGGCAATGGAAAGACCAGTCCGTGCAAAGCTATACCGACGAGTTCTATCTACTCATGGCTAGACTTGGCATTCAAGAAGAAGACAAATTTCTTGTTCTGAAGTACGTCAGCGGATTATCCCAATACATTCAGTAGGAGATGGAGTTTTTGATTGTCAGTACGCTTGCAGATGCATTCCATTATGCCAACAAAATTGAAACCGAGCAAAAAGGAAAAGCATGCTTCATGACAAAGCTGACATCAGGACGACCACTTGACAAGAAGACATCAGCAAAATTCAATAAGTCGAAATATTCCCAGACTCCGCCAAAGCCAAATCATGACAAAAATCCTTTTCACAAAAAGGAACGTAGCAAGCAACTGACTGGAAAATGGTGCGACTACCATCACTCATCTTGGCATGATACGTCTAAATGCAAAGCTCATAAGACCTTTTTGGAAAAAGTGTCGAAATTTGACGCGTTCGACAAGACTGTGGTAGAATCTAATCTAGAAGCAACGACTATTTTGACATCGACAACTCCAACAACCTCTACCATCATTGACAAGGAGGAACGAGAGCACATGTTCCATACACAGATATGGGTTCAAAACAATCCATTGCATCTAATTTTGGACAATGGGAGCCAAAATAATTTTGTTTCTGAAGAACTTGTAAAGAAACTAGGTCTTGTGACCACTTCGCATCCTCAGCCTTACAACATCAGTTGGATGAAGGATGAACAAGAGAAAAGGATCACCCGACAATGCAAGATCACATACTTCATAAAGCCTTTTGAAGATGAAGTACTCTGCGATGTGGCACCTCTCTCCGTAGCCAACGCCCTGTTTGGGAAACCTTACCTATGGGATCTCCACGTAAGTTACTAGTCACGAACGCAGAAGTTAATTGTCAAAATCCAGAATCAACGGTACAACATACTAGAACGACGACCTACACCAACGGTTGCAATGATATCTGCTAAACAGACAAAGAATATCATCAATCGTGCTCAGAAGTTTTCATTGATTATGATAAAGCCACAACAATCTAGGAAGACTACAACAACTAGTCGAGTCATCGACGAGTGTAGCTCCTGACAGAAGCAACAGATCGACAATATTCTTGATGATTACCAAAATCTATTCCAAGTTCCAGATGGAGTACCTATACATTACCAGGTAAAAAACTCTATTGAACTTGCTCTTGGTTCTTCTTTTCCTAACGCATCTGTCTACAGAATATCCATTCTCGAAAGTGAAGAGATTCATAGACAAATACAAAAATAGATCGACAAAGGCCATATCCGACCCAACTCCTCCCCTTGTGGAAGTCCAGTCATCCTCATTCCAAACAAAGATGGGACTTGGCGCATGTGCATCGACTATAAAGCACTCAACAAAATATCGGTGAAGAATCGGTACCCTCTGCCATGGATAGACGAACTCATTGACTATTTGAAAGGTGATAAGTTATTTACTAAGCTCGACCTCAAGTTGGGATAAAATCAGATTCCAATCGAGCCCTCAAATGTATGGAAAATTGCTTTCAATACCAAGGAAGGATCATTTGAATGGTTAGTCATGCCTTTCGGCTTAACCAATGCACCTGTGACCTTCATGCGATACATGGATAACATTTGTTGACCTTTCATCGGCAAAATGGGTCATCATCTACCTTGACGACATATTGATTTTCAGTCGATCATGGGAAGAACATGTTGGACAACTTCGACAAGTCCTCGACACTCTCCAACAACATTGCCTTTACTTGAACATGGACAAGTGTTCCTTTGCGATGAACAACATCAAATATTTGGGGTTTGTAATTGACTTTGCAGGAATTCATGTCGACCTAGAAAAAGTACAAATTCTCAAATATTTTCCCATTCCTCACAACATTCAAGAACTAAGAAGTTTTCTTGGTTTGGTGAATTTCTATCGACGATTCATACTTGGCTTCTCAGAAAAATGACCAAAATGAAACAAAATGAAAAATGACAATGGAAAGAGGAATGGGGTCCAAAGGATTTTTGGATAAGAAACAATCACCACTACATTATATGTATTTATCCATATAAGAAATAATTTACTGAATCAATTCCATTAAAGTCCTGAAAGTAATCCAATATGCAATGTATCAATGTTATAAATCAAATTAAATTCACTTAATAATGTTTATGTTTTCTTATGGCTATTTCAAATGAGGCTATGATCAAAGAAATGCCCAATAAAGGTCATTTGCATAAATGATACCCCGCCTTACCATGTATAGTAACTTAGATTTAATACTTTATTTGTAAATTATGAGCTATATTACTGAAACTAACTTCTTTTATTCTATTCAAATTTTCAAGCATATCAAGCAATGCAAAATTCTCCTTAGGCCAAAGCCTACATACATGATGAATATAATATCTTGTTCTATAAAAAGGGGTGAACACTACAAAAAAATCGAATCTAATAGTGGGTTTCAATTTTTCACCTACCAACTGTAAGATATGGGAGGTGAAGGTTCAACTCATATAGCTGACGTGAATAGTGAAGATGCAAGCAGTATGGATGTGATTATAGAATGATGCATTCCTATTGGGTTATTTCTACTTTTAGTGTAATTATTTTTCTAACCAAACCATCAACGGAATAGGGAGGTCACAAGCAAGAGCTTAGTAAGAGTACATCAAAGCATGAGAAAATTATTGAATAAAATGTGGGTCATTTGAAACTATACCTTTAAAGGCCACAAATTAACTTACGTGACCCATTGAATAATTAAAAACCTAGTCTCCCTTTTTACTCTAGAGAGACATTGTTTCCAGAGTCACTTCTAGGATATCACATACAAGATGCACCTCTTGGACATGATCATAAGAATATCCACAATCCTATGTGGATCTAAGGTTTGGGAACCTATCTTGCATTGAGATAACTAGGCTTGGATAGAGAAAGTATAGACCCTTTACTACAATGCAACATTCAGGATTCAGTGCAAGCAAAAAATCCCTTAGTCCATCATCCAGGTAGAGTTTGAAGCATATTCTATGTGCCCAGAGGTCATCTTTGGACTTGTCTCTTTCCTTCATAAAGTCTAGAAATTTAGTCACTACTTTGAGGTTGGATTGGTACCCCTATCTCTATACTCCTATAAGATCCTTTCCTCTAAAGGCCCCTCTAGGCATGTTTGATGTTGGATTTTTGAGGCCTCCAAGTTGCTTGAGTCTTTAACCATCTCTCTTGTTTGCCTCCCTCTTTTAGGTATTGTACTTCCCATTGTCTAAATAAAACCTGAACATCATAATTAGAGAGGACATCTATAGACAGTATATCCAAGTCACTTGGATTGCACCTCCTGAGGGTATTGGCGATAAGATGGATTTCTATTCGGAGAAATTTCTACAACTAAGTGGTGACCTTATTTTCTGACTTGCATATACATGCAAACATTGGATGCAGTGACAATGCATGCCCTCAAGTTTCCCTTTGGTTAGTTGTGTGTGAGATCTCATCATCTTTAGGCCAAAACCAATCACCACCTTCCTCACCTAAATAGGATCTATCAACTTCACCACTTATAGGAGACTAAATCGAAGGATAACATTAACTTCAGATGTCCCATTTACTACAAGACCAAGGCAAATATTTAATGCCTTTATTGAGGTTTGGTTGGCTCTCTCTCCACATTTTTTCATTATCCAAATTAAATATGTTTAACTCTTTTTCTTAGGGAGGTTCTTATGTATAGATCACAATACCTGTTGTTTCTCCCTATTAAAAACATTCAAGGACTACCCCCTCTTTATTCCTGAAGGTTTGTACAACTAAGGGTAGCAAATGATACCGAAAGATCCAAACTTCCTTGGATATCAGACCAATGAGACCTTAGATCTCATTACTCCTAACCATAAACAACTATAATGACATTTCAAATACTTTTGAGGAGCTCCCATCTAAAATCTCAAAATAAAATTCATTTTATCGACAATTAAATCAGTTCCAGAAGAACTCAAATCCAAAATCGTACTACCTCAACAGAGAGTACCACGCTCCATGCTTCATTAAGCAACTAGTCATCTATTCATATTTTCTTCCTCCTCACCTTGAGTGTTAGGAATAATGGGTGTCTTCAATCTATGGATCCCCCTAGGATCCCTTCCTAGATTACACAGTCAACCCCCCTTAGCCCCCAAAACTCTCCTAATGATATTCTCAGATAGCGCATCATCCTCATCATAGTGATTGAGGACTCACATGAGGAAAATTCTCCTCTACTCTTTCTTCTAGCCCCAACTTTTACTTCCATAACCATCTAACATGTTCTTATGGAGATTTCACTTATGTACTCATTGTTTGTCTTTGCCATTTTATTTACTGGACTATCTTAGCTTTCTCTAGTTATATTCTTAGATAGTTTCTAGCTGTTGTCAGTGTACGTAGAGGAGCTTCCTTTGCACTCCCACTATGTATTGCACTGGTTGTAATAAAAAATATAATAAAAAAATGGAGAAAAGTAAGAAAATTGAAAGAAAACTTGTTTTGGGGCATGTAGGATTACTTGAAACTAGGGATTCCCATGTGTCAAATGAACGGGTTTCATAAAAACCTCTTATGAGAGGACATAATTTATTATAGATCAAATACAAGAACTATGGACATGGTTGACTAGTTATTTCTCTACTTGGGAACATACCAAAAATAAAATACACATGCATTGCTTAGATTGTACTTAAGTCTTTTAAAAGTATTTACTCATGCCACCTAGACAAAATCCCATATTTGATTCCCTTCCTCACATACCATAGATGTTTGATGTTTGATTCATTCTCTACTGCAACCTCACCATATCAAGGGAGGAGGAAGATGAGGTGATTAGCCATTGCACATGTTTGACCCCCATCCTCATACTCGATTATTATTCCAATATTTATCACCACATTTCATTTGACCATAAGCATACGATTTTATTAACTTCCAATATAATAAACCAGGTTCTCTAGACATTTCAGGATGGAGAATACATTTTACAGATAACAATCATAGGTGAGAGGGACCACAATGCATAACACCTACAATAGATATGATATTAATATTGAAGTGAGCGATGGCGTTATCACATCAATCTAGGGATGTACACTCCAAAGCCAACTTATGAATGGGTAAAGCTTTTGTTGCAGATAATTCCTCATAAAATCCCTTTTTCTCACAATTTTCATACATGTGAGATTATTCCCAATACACACATGGTAAATGGTATTTCTAAACACATGAATACGACTCTTCTAGAGAGAGCAAGGTGCATGCTCGGTAATGGCAAGTTGCAATAGGAATTGTGGGGAGAAGCAGTTCTTACAGCCTGCTATCTGGTAAATCAATCACCATTAGCTGCAATAGATTGTAAGATTCGAGAAGAGGTATGGACTATACACCCTTGTGATTATTCGAATCTTAATATTTTTGGTTGTGATGCTTATGCTTCAATTCCAAAGAATCAACTTTCTAAGTTAGATCCAAAATAAAATAGGTACATATTTGTTGGATATGGTGATGAAATTAAGGGATATAGATTGTGGGATCCTACTGTTGACAAGATCATCATTAACAAAGATGTTGTGTTTGATGAATTGTCACTCATGAAATCAGATGTGGTAAATTGTGAAATGAAATAGGTAGAATTATCACACATTCAACAATTTTAGTTGGAGACTCAGCCATCTGCAAGAAAGGAGGATCATGAAGACGTTCATGAAAAAGCTCTTATAGAAGAAGATGAGGTCACATAAAATCTTTAGAAAACTAAAAAAAATGCAAGAAAAAACTTTACGAAGGTCTACAGAGGTCATAACTTTTCCCAAGAGGTGTGAATATTATGCTTCATCTATTGCTTTGATTTCTAACTATGTGGAACCTAGTTGTTATCTTGAAGCATTAGAGGTATCCAAAAGTGCTAAATGGAAAGCAACAATGAAAGAAGAAATGGATGCGAGGGTTTCTAAATAATTTTTTTTTCTGCTACGGGGCTTATGCCATAGCTCTATTCTTCGTTGAGAAACTTGTGTGATTGGGGTATTGATGCGCCTTTCCAAAAATGAGTCGCCGCTGAAAATGGTGCCAGTGCACTATGCGAGTACCAAGTTTTCATTTTTATTTGTATATAATTAAATTCATTCATTCATTTATTTTTATAAATGCTAAAATATGAAAAAGCATTTATATTTCAATTTTAATGTAATTATGAATCACTATTTATTATAGTTATATATACTTTATAGATTTTCTTTTGGGTGTTATAGGAGGATTTGAGGGTGCTAAATCTATTTATAAATTTAGAAAATTAATTTAAACACTTCCAAATTTGCATTTTACCTAAAAACAATTACAAGATTCCTACCAAAAACCATGATAAAGTGTAAAACATAGAATAAATAGACTATTCCTTTCTTTTAGCATTGAAATATATTTTGGAAAAAATAATAAGAAGAATTACAAGTTAGTGATATTCCTTTATGTAGATTTTCTTTTGTCCTTCCAATATATTTTAGAAAAATTAATAAAATTTACTTTCAAACCAGAGTTACACGGTAGTGATATTCCAACACTTCGATAAATTGCAATTTTGTAAATAGATATATTAATTGTTTTTAAAGGATTCAATTTAATAAAGAGGCACTACAATTTGAGTGCTAAATGCTTGCACTTTGAATGTGACATCTTGATAAATTTCTTCAAGATTTCACAAATGTATGTAATTATGTATGAATTTAAATAGAAAAGAATATACGTTGTGGAAAAATCCATAGAATTATTTGGATTTTGTAAGACATGTTATTGATGAAGGTGGAGTGATTTTTGAAAAGTCCCACACTTCAAAAAATTGTGTAGACATGTTCACAAAAACAATGACATTATAGAAGCTGTGGTGGTGATTCAGCTTTTCCCTGTCCTAGAAATCTCAGCTTCTCCCTGTCCTGCAGATTTTACAGCCTCCGGTGCACCATGTCAACAGCTGGTGGTTGTGATTTGTTCATATCCTATTAGGCTTTATCTGAGATCGGATTTCCTTATATGTCTCGTGGCGCCCTGTCAACAGCTGGTGTTGCCGTGGTAGCCTTCGCCTTTGTTTCCTTTTCGAGCAAGGGGGTCCAATCGAACTCATTATCATACTGAAAACCTTTACTAACAAACAAATCACGGAACAACCCCCTCAAATATGCATAATCTGGCGTGTCCTCAAAACCCAGAGACCGGCAATAATGAAAGTAGGATACAAACTCCTTAGGATGGGACTCGCATAGAGATTAGATAGAAGTAGCCGTTTTCATCTGACGCATTGTTTCATATTTTTGCCAAGGAAGGCTCCCCCTTAAGAAGCGCAGAAGAAGATACCCAAGGGACTCCATATCATCCCTTCGGCTTGGCTCAACGCCATTGTGATTATTGATACTCGCATAGCGCGCATTTCCAATTAAACCATTGGTTGCCTTCTGGGGAATATGAATCAAAGTTCTAGGGTTACGGAAACTCTTTCCAAGACCAAAATCAATCATGTGGACCACTCCCGATTTTTTATCCTTGCCCATAAGAAAATTATCAGGTTTCAAGTCTCTGTGCACAAATCCCCTTTCATGTAAATGTTGAATCCTCTCAATCATCTGATCAGCTAACATTAAGACAGTCTTGAGTGAGAATTTATACCCACAATCCTGAAATAACACTCCCAGGGGTGGACCTAGAAGATCCATAACTAGTATGTAATGGTCTCTTTCCATCCCACGCCATCTAACATTTGGAATACCAGTGCCACCAGAAATAGCTCTATAGACTGTATATTCATGATGCAACACTGGGTACCCTGCGTCGAGACTCTCCGTCTTAATAGCAACATGCTCATTTCTCTCTAAATCAGTTCCAACGTATACCTCGCCAAATGAACCTTTGCCGATCTTGCTTCCGCATTGGTATCTTCCGCCAATCACGCACTGCAACGCCATGCACACCAATCTCAAATCTCAAATATGATATGATTTTATTAATTCGATGTTGCACGCCATCTTTTTAATCTGTGCATTGAATTATTAACATCGCGAGTAGCGACGCTTCGATTAATTGTGATTGTCATGAAATCATGGACGGTTCAATGAAAGTTGTTATAGCAAATTTGGATTAATTTCGTCCAATCTTTTCACTGTCAATGGATTAATATCTATGCCTTCATAGCCTTAAATATTGACTTATAAGATTATGGGCGGGGTAATGACTTATATAGGATAATGGCTCCAATACCATCGATGCTATATTTTATCTTTCAGGAGGGAAAATGTTTATCTTTAGGACGAAAATGGCATCGTCAAAGACATGTCTCAAGTTTTCTGTTCGATCTGAATAAGTTTGAACGATTTTCTAGTTTATGGTAACATCGTAGTGTTTGAATTCGAAGCAGTTTTTAAGTTTGGGGATGTTAAAGCATTGTGCTTTAGGAGTATGCTCCTTTGCTGCTAGTTCTAGACAATTTAGATGCCCAAATTGTGATTGGTGGCTTCAACTTTGGAGAGATTGGAGGTTTCATCTCTAAGATTTTTTTGGGTAGATAGTTACCTTTTAACACTATATAGTGGATCCCAGCAATATGTAGACTTGCTATCTTTTTAGTGTTTGGTAATTTTACTTATTGAAGGAACTGGTCTTGTCTCCATTCAGTTTTTCAGTGTTCTTTTGTTAGGATGCATTTAGGTTGGATCAGAAAATTATCTGCTTCTTGGCTTCTTTTGGAAGATGCAGTATTTTGAAGAATGCAAATCTTTGTTTTCAATAAAGCTTTACTATTTTTTTTGTTGAAGAAAACATTAATACTATATTTTAATAGTTTGAGACTACACTTTAATAATTTTGTATATCACATGATTATTTATTTTCCATATTATATTTTTGAACTTTGTATTTTCTAACCTACAAATTATACTTTTGAAATGTTATATATTTGAAGTTTATTTTTGAACCTACAAATTATATTTTTGAAAATTAGTTGTTTTTGAAAAGTTAGTTGTGATTGATATATATTCATAGATATTAATATTATTAAAAATGTTTTTAATTTTATTATTGAAATTAGAAAAAAAATTAAAGATAATTTTTAAAAATTGGTAGAACAATTGGTAATAAGTAATTGAGATGAAAATTTGTAAATAAAAAGTCTCAAATTCAAATCACTATGATTGCTTACAAAAAAATTGGTGTACTAAAGTTTTACTTAAACAATTTATATCCAAATCAATATTTAAATCTTAAGATCAATAAAAATTAAAAAAAGTAATATCAATAATTTAAAATTTTCAATATTAAAATAAATGAAAGAGTTTCATTAAGGCCAGACTTCATGAAAAACTAGTAATTTGCTAGGCCAAATTAAATTCCATATTGGCGAGAATTATTAAAAACTGCAGCAAAATGTTCAGCCAATGTGATGGAAATAATAACTCAAAACCGCATGAGGCCTGGCAGATGACAAATTGAATTCTAACATCCTCTCTAGAGAATTTAAAACAAAGAAGTAAGTTTTTTTATCACTTTAATGTTATAGCCGGGAGTCTACTCCATTGATTTGAACATTCCACTCCTAATGATTTCGCATTCATGAAGGTTCTTGGTTGGTTTCAGTTGTTTTTTTTTTAAATTGGGTTTTAAATGTCATAGAAATACTTGGCATGCTTAAAAGTAGGGAGAATATGGTATATTTACATTAATAACAGTTAAGATATAGATTTAATTGTGAATTGGCATGTTCTGGAAACTATTTAATTTATCTAATTTGTGTAGTTTTATATATACATGTCTTTGTAAATGTTTTAAATCAATAGCAATCAAACATGATTTATAGAATACTCTGCTACCTCTCATGCTTGATTTATCAAAAAGTCATCGCCGTTGCAGTTGACATCCATGTCTATTTCCCATACTACATCTTCTATGAGTAATCCGATTCTATGAGTAATCCGATTGGCCAAATCAAACATTCAATCAGTAACTTCATTTCAATACTAACAACTAGAAACAATATTATTATAATAAAGAGAAACAAAACAAACTAAAATATTGAATTAATGGATGACAAAAAACAGATGAAGTAGGTTTGGAAGTAGTCCCATTTGCTATTCTAACTATTTATGAGAAGGTTTACCATACTCGATGCATAACCTTTGTTTTAACTTTTCAGAATAGGAAGCATTCGGGTTTTAGTAAAGCAGTACCAATCTTGGGCACATGATGTCGCTCTGTGCATTCTCACGTCGATGAGGGAGACTGAAAGGATGAAAATGGAAGCTAGATGATATCAGAGAAACTCTTTTCGGTCGATGATATGAGAGAAACTCTTGTGGGTCAATTACATTATATCTTAACATGTTAAAGACATTAATTATAATTAGTTAATTTAATTAACTGTTATTAAGTTATATGAAAATTATGGTATATTTGTATCATATATGTATTTTTGTAATATATATATGAGAATTTTTGAATTCAATAATTTTTTTTTAATAATTCTATTTTTTATAAAATTCAAATTTATAAGTGTTTAAATTATGTTTTTGAATTCATAAATAAATTTAATACACTAAACTCTCCATAACATTCACATCATACAATTTCCTTAGTAATATATATAATTTTATAACTTAAATTCCATAAAATTATACAAGTGCAACCTGAATTAACATGTATAACCATTGATGCAACACGCTACATTACCCACATCACTAAATGCATATCTAGTGGCACATTGATTAATAAATCATAATAATCTGGACGGAAACGATGTTTAATAAATTTACCCACCTGTTGACCACTAAACATTATACATAATCTGACAGAAACTTAGCTACTGACATGATGTTAATAGAGTTACCGACCTCGCGGCCACAAAACAACATATGAAATACCCGCCTGTTGGCCACGAAACATCATTAGGCAATTATCACATGTAAATTAAATATTTTTTATATATGTTTTTTTATAATTGTTTATTTAAAATTTCAAAAAAATTTATAAAATAATCCTTGAACCCTTCCACCATAAATTATAAAGTACATATTAATATAATTATTTTAATTAAATAAAATACAATAACGTAGGAGGCATATTCAACATCTTTTTATCTTCTCTCTTTCTACTTTTTTTTTCTCCCCATCTTTTCCATTTGGGAATTATTACCATTGTCCAGCTCCAAATATGTCTCTGGCATTTTTCTTTTCGTAACCTTGAGATCATAATACAAAAGATCAATTGTCCCAATTCGTACCAATTCAGTATCCTATATCTACTATAGGATATGTATGAATGAACATAGATGAGAGGAAATCTATGGTAGAAATCTCTTCATTATCCTATAAATTCCCATAATCATTGAGCAACTCATGAATAGCACCCACGAACCCCTTCACACATTGTCGAACGCAATCTTTCTTCTTACAAGGTGAATGAATTCTCAATCAGTACGATTGGATCACCTGGCATTATCTTCTTTACAAGTAGTTATTGTTCCAGAGAATGGACCGTAAGAAACCTCTTCTATATGCATAGTCAAAGTTTTGTGAATTTCACATTTAGGTGTAAGAATATGAAATCCAATTTGTACTTTCATTTCTAGATCTTATTTATCCAATCATTCGACCCTCTAGATGGATTCGATTTTTTCAATATTCATTCTTAGAGCTAGTAGATCCCGATATTACAAGAATTCCACGTGAGTAACTCGTAATTTCACATAAAATTGACTAAGTTAGATTGCACTATACAGTTGGTTTTACATAATAAGTAACACCTACTCGTTAATACAAGGTACTATATAATAAGTCAGTGGCATAACTCCACCTGCAACAGATACTCTATGAATATCGAAAGTCTAGAGAATTTACAAAGATCAATTATTGTCGCCCCAAGAGTGAATACGAGATTTTTCCTATTCCTGTGAAATCATTAGTTATGTTAATAAATATTAACGTACATCTAAATATAATATAATATTATGTATATCTAAATACTAGGAAACACATGTCCTAAAACCCTTTTGTGTCCCGTGTCATCGTGCCGGACACAACCACGATGCAAAACCATGTCAGAGCAAATCCAACAACTTAGGGGTAAAAAACCACTTCTCCCATACCACGTTTTGGCCTCCTAGAGATATTTTTGCACCCTCGTAGTGGTGCAAGGAGTGAAAATTACTGATTTTTGCGTTCTACATGCCTATGGGGGCACAAAAATTGCAACATTTTCGCACTTTGCTCAGTTATAGGGGCGTGAAAATCTATGAATAACCATTTTCCCTAACTTTTGGACTTTGGATCTCGAGGAGATTTTCATGGGATATCTTTGAATCCCATCTCACATTTAGTCCTTGGCATAGTTTAGATCCTTGATCCACATGTTCCTCACATAAATCCATAATATCCTCTTAGTGGTTGGCATCCCAAATCCTATTTAAAGAGAGCCATCAATGAGTTATGAGGGGGGGGGGTGATATTGGAAACACCAAACTTATGATCCTAAGAGTCTTGCAAGGGTGATGGAGGAGATCTTGGATAAATTATGATCGACCATGAGTCAGGTATAACACATGTTGTATGGCTTGTTTATGGATTTCTTTATATTAATATAACTTAGCCTATTCCTCCCATTTTCATGTCTTTAATGATGAATGCATGAAATTGTCTATGTTTTTATATTTATGTCTTTGTTTATACATATATTTATTTGGATAATGCGTTGTATTTATATTATGAACAAGATGTATTTATGTCTTTGTTTATACAAATAGACACATAAGTCCATGATCAAAGGATGGATTTGGAGCAGCTTAGGAGTAGCAAGGACAACCATCAAAGTGAGGTACATCATCTACTTGCTTTGTCTTTGCATAGCTTGTTAGTTTATGTATGGACTAAATCTAGGAGGAATTTAGTGTCTATTTGTTTACTTTTTGTCTTGGGTAGGAAATTAGGGACCTTTTCTAATCCCAATGGGATATCTACCTATCCGTAGGGAGATTTTCTTAGCACACTTTGAAAAATATTTTTTTAACTTCTTGTCCATCTCGTCCACTATTTTGGGAATTCTTTGTGGATTATTCATCACATTCAATGTCTTGATAAGATACTATAATTTTATTGGATAATATCTGAGTGTGCTCTTTATTTAAATCTGTAGTAGAATAGGAATTTGAAGAAGTTATTGAACATAACTGACCAAGAAAAGTAAAATACAATGAAATAAGACATCTAAAAATGTTAATACAAATACCTTGGTTTATATCAAATTCATGATAGAAATTGTTCATAAACAACTCTTGTTGTACTATCTCCACAATAGAAATAATTATTCTATCTAGATACCTAATCAACAAACAAGGAACTCTACCTCCTTCATACAATGAAAGAATTGTACCTAGAGAAGAGACCAGTCTAGAAACCATGTCATCCCAGATGTCATGTCCCATCCCATCATACCAGTGCGATGGAGAGGATAGTGATGCTAAAACCGGGCATCTAGCCCCATGAACTTTAAAATAAACATTCACATAATATAAAAAGACATATGGAATGTATAACTATAAGAAAAACACAGCGGAAATAATATCAATAAGACATCCATCATACATTCACGATATTCATCAAATAAATAAATGCAAAGTTAACACAAGAGAGTACTTATCTTATAACAAGTAGTCCCAAGCAACTGGCTATGCAACTGCAACGTTCCACCCAACCATAGGCCAGTTGTGATCATCAATATATCAAAACACTGCCACCCCTGAGCTGGGCATGATCTCTACAAGGAATTAGGGAACAATAGACTCACACATAGCCAAGCATACACCAAGATGAGCCAAGCCAATTTACAATTGGGTTTATTAGGCTGCTAGGAAATGGAAAGGAAGAGTGGCTAAGCTAGTGAGCTCAAGAACAGAGCCAGGGGTAACCTTACAAGATCTATCTAGCTTGGCACTCACAATACCTACACACCCAGCACAAGGAAGTATTCTTTTCACTGCTGTACAGTCCCTCAAGCCATACCTTCCCCATGTAGTGCTCTCAAGGTGTGCATAGAAGAGTAGCCAAATCCCTCTTGATCCTCTTGAGAGGTTATCTCCCCCACTAGGTTTATCAAGCCCTCCCTGTCCACTACCACTCCAATCTCTTGCTTACAGTCTCCAAATCAAACAGGGATGCAGATAATCAGCTAACTACCATGGCTGGACAGGAGAAAAATGTTTGTACAGTGATAAGCATGAAAATGATTCCCTGAGCTTCAGAAAAATGTGGGAAGGATAAAAATGAACAATGGAGGTTTGGGAAAACCCCCGGAAGCAAAAATCGTTTTTAGGAAAAATGCCCATGGCAATTCTGGGACAAAATGACCTCCATACAGTCCCAAATCGCAACCCCTTCTTCCCAGCTACTATCCAAAACTAAAAACGAGTTTCTGGGCAAGGAAAACCCTACGTTTTTTATGAAAAATGTGAATGTAACTTCCAGAAATCTCAATCTGCGTGAGAGAGGAAAAATAACTGTTCAGAATGGCCTTGGGCACCATTTCGTGGGTGTTTTCTTACCCAAGGAGACAAAATACGAATTCCCAGGTTGATGGCTTTCCCATGCACGAAATTGGCTACCATGCCTCTTCATTCCCAAGGCATTAACTACCTCAACCAATTTCTGGAAGAATTAAATGATTGGGTCCATAACCCAAAATGGGTAGTTGGTGGCTATAGGTTTTCTCATTGACACATGGATTAACACCATTGGCTCAAAGGTTTGAATAATTTCCCTCCCTATTCCTTGTAGAATCATGCCCCCATCTCTTTGTTGCATTGCATAGCCAGTTGTGTGTTTTTCATTAAAATTCGTATTTACATGATGTCTTAATTTACATTGTGCCTATCTAGCACAAGAACCATAGGCATCTATTTTTTTTTTAATTGCCGATACATAAAACACTAAATCAATGGTGGGGCCTTGGCCTTGAGCTCCTCACCATGATTAAACAACAATATTTACATCATTTATGATTTAATGCGAAGGGGTCAAAATGGGGATGTGACATTCCCCTCCCCTTACATCAACACTGTCCTCAGTGCTCATCAAAACTGAACAAAAATGGATATGCCACTCTCATGGCATCCTCCAACTCCCATGTAGCCTTATCGGGACCATAGTGCTTCCATTGCACCTTTACCTGTTCGATGGCTCGGTTCCGGAGCAATGTTACCTTCTTGTCTAGGATGCGCACTGGATTGGTTTGGAACTCTCCCTCGGGTTCCACCTGGATCACATCCCAATTAATCACATGGTTAGGATCATGTACATATTTCTTAAGCAAAGAGACATGAAAAACATTATGAGCTTTAGTGCTAGCAGGAAATGCAAGTCTATATGCAACTGGTTCTATTCTTTCAAGCACTTCAAATGGCCCACAATATCTAGGTGATAGCTTGGCACAACTCCCAAGCTTCAAGGAACCCTTCCTTGGCATCACTCTGAGATACACATGATCCCCAACACTGAATTCCCTATGCACTCTATGCTTATCTGCATAGCTTTTGTGTCTATCCTGGGATACTTTTAAATTTTGTCGGATCTTTGCAACCTCTTGTTCCATTTCCTTAAGCAATTCTGGCCCAAGTACAATTCTGTTCACTGGGTTGTCCCAAGTCACTGGTGTCCTACACCTTCTGCAGTACAAAGCCTCATATGGACTCATTCCCAATGATTCTTGCTGCCCATTATTATATCCAAACTCTACCAGGTGTAGATAATCCTCCCACTTGGATGGCTTGTCCATTACATACATGCGAAGCATGTCTTCAAGCACCTTATTTACTCTTTCTGTTTGCCCATCTATTTGAGGATGGAACGTGGTGCTAAAGTTCAACTGTGTACCCAAATCTGCAAAGAGACCTTTCCAAAAATTGGAAGTGAACTTGGTATCTCTGTCAGAAATGATTGCCTTAGGCAACCCATGTAATCTGAAAATTTCCTTCATGAAAATATTCGCAATGGCATCGGCTTTATGTGTGGACTTAACCGGTATGAAATGTGTTGCCTTTGTTAACTTGTCCACCACAACCATGATGGAATCATGTTGTCTCATAGTCATTGGCAATCCTGTAATAAAATCCATGGAAATTATTTCCCATTTCCATTCTGGAATTGGCAATGGGTGCAATAAACCTGCGGGGTGTTGGTGTTCAACCTTCACCTGCTGACATTTCATGCACTTAGAGATGTATTCAGCGACATCCTTCTTCATGCCTGGCCATAAATAATATTTTCTTGCTGTAGCAATTGTTTTCTGATATCCTGGGTGACCAGAGTATGGAGCTTTATGGATTTCATCCATAACGGTCGTCCTCAAATCTGCCACATTTGGAATATAGACTCTATTCTTATAAGTAAGAAGTCTATCTCCTTCCAAATGATAGCCTTCATATTTATTTTCAAGGTTTTGCTGCTGCAATTTGCCCTTTATCTGCTCATACACTTCATCCTCAACCATATGGTTAACAATCTGCTGCCTCAAATTTGGTTGGAAAGTAGTAAGTGCTGCCACATACATTTCATGTACCTTCCTGCTGAGTGCATCAACCACCTTGTTTTCTTTCCCTTTTATGTGTTTGATTTCAAAATCAAATTCACACAAAAATTCCAACCATCTAGCTTGCCTAGCATTTAACGTTGGCTGATCAAACAAGTATTTCAGACCACAATGGTCTATCCTTAACTCAAATTTCCTTCCCATTAAGTAATTCCTCCACATCTTTAAAGCATGTACTATGGCTGCAAGTTCTATATCATGAGTAGCATAGTTCTTCTCATGCTCTTTCAACTTTCTTGACTCATAGCATATCACATGGTTTTCTTGCATAAGAACTCCTCCAAGTCCTTGATTGCATGCATCAGTACACACCACAAAGTCTTTTTCTGGGTTTGCAATTTTCAAAATTGGTGCACTTGTAAGAAGATTCTTCAACCGTTGAAAACTTTCCTCACATCTTGGTGACCATTCAAACTTTATCCCCTTCTTTTGCAAAGAAGTGATCGGGTTTGCAACCTTGGAGAATCCTTCGATAAACCTCCTGTAGTAACCAGCATGGCCCATAAAAGATCTCACATCAGTCACATTCCTTGGGGTTGGCCAATTCATAATGGCTTCAATCTTCTCAGGGTCTACAGATATTCCTTCGTCGGAGATGATGTGACCCAAATAATGAATTCTATCTTTATAAAAGTCACATTTGCTTAACTTTGCGTACAGCTTATGCTCCCTTAGTAATTGCATTGTCATTCTCAAATGTTCTTCATGCTCTTCTTCATTCTTAGAATAGATGAGAATGTCGTCTAGGAATACAAGAACAAACTTGTCCAAATACTTGCTAAAAACATTATTCATGAGACACATGAATGTAGCTAGTGCATTTGTGAGACCGAATGGTACCACTACAAACTCATAGTGTCCATACCTTGTTCTAAAGGCTGTCTTATGAATATCTTCTTCTTTGATTCTTACCTGATGGTAACCAGACCTCAAGTCAATCTTTGAAAATACCTTTGCTCCTCTCATTTGGTCAAAAAGGTCATCAATTCAGGGCAGTGGGTATTTGTTCTTCACAGTGACTTTGTTCAACTGCCTGTAGTCAATACATAACCTGAGTGTTCCATCTTTCTTTTTCACAAATAGAACAGGTGCTCCCCACGGGGACACACTTGGCCTAATATATTTCTTTTCCAGCAACTCTTGTAATTTCATTTTCAATTCTAGCAATTCCGGTGTACTCATCCGATAGGGTGTCTTAAACACTGGTGCCGCTCCCGGCACAAGTTCAATTGTAAAGTCAATGTCTCTCTTTGGAGTGAGTCCTGGAATCTCATCAGGAAAAACATCCCTGAATTCTTGCAATACTTGATAGTCTTCCAATTTAAGAGTTTCATTCTCTTCTGCCTCTAAAATGTGGGCTGCATACAATTGAAATCCCTTCCTATAGAACTTCTTCAGCTGCATGGTTGAAACCTGTCTAACAGAAGTCACCTTTGGAATCCCTTTTACAACCCTTGGGTTTCCTTCTTCGTCCATGCATTCAAATGTCTTATTGTAGCAGTCAAGTTTAACCCTGTGTGCTTCTAACCAATCCATTCCAATGAGAATATCATAGGAACCTAGTGGTAAAATATTCAGATCTACATAAGTGAATAGCCTATCCATCTCTAATGGACATTTCTCTACTATTTCACTAACTTTTCTCTTGGTTCCAGTGGCTAATTGAACTAACCATGATTTACTATGCTTTAACTTCTTAAAAGCACAAATCTCAACAATTCTAGGAGTGACATAACTATGAGTAGATCCAGGGTCAATAAAAATAGAAACAGATTGCTTAGCAATCTTACCTTCAACTTCAACCACAATTGACTGATGATCTGCCTGGCGGTCGTCTAGAGCTGCATAGATTCTAGGGATTGTCCTTGCCACTTGACCCATAGTTTCAGCTCCTTGGATGTTGTGAACTTGATTTGGATTCCCATTCTGATGTGGACAGTTCCTAAGAATGTGGTCTCCTCCAAAACCCCAACATTTAAGTGGTTCTCTTGGCTCCTTTGGATCTCTTGGCTTGTCTCCCATCATCCTAGTTGGATTAGTCACAACCTGTGATGGTTGCCTTTGTTGATTCTGGAATTGAGGAGGCTTGAACCCCTTCTTCCTTTGATCAAAATTTTTGTTTTTCCTATCCTTCCATGCCTTATGGAATTCTAGTTTGCTTCTGTTTTGATCAAAGCAATACTTGGCCTTTATTATGGCCTCCTCTAGAGTTCGAGGTTCATCGAACTCAATTCTGTCTTTATATGACTGGGGCAGTCCACTTAGGAAACGCTGAATTTTCACCTTATCATCTCGAATGTACCTGACATATCTTAGCAGCTCCAAGAATTTGTTTGCATATTCTTCCATGATCAATTGTCCCAATCTCAGCTCATGGAATTCTTTGATCTTATCATCATAGTACCTATCAGAGAGGTATTTCTGCTTGAAGTATTTCTTGAACTGCTTCCACACAATCTTCCTTTCATTGATCTTCTTCACTTGCCTGATGTGTTACCACCATATAGATGCTCTTCCATTCAAGTTGAAGATGGCTACTCTTGCCTTCATATTTCCCGAGTAGTCTTGGACTTGGAAATACTTTCTCATCCCAAGAAGCCAAGCTTTAGCTTCTTGACCAGAATTTACCTCTCCATCAAATGTAGGAGGTTTCGCCTTCTTAAATTCCCCATGCGAATTGTTCTTGTAGTGCTTCTTCCTCTTACTCCTGTCAATGAAGAGATTGAACCCTCAATGGATTGTTCAGAGTCAGATGATTCATTAGAAGAGTTTTCTGGAGTATATGTTCTGTCTGTAGAAACTCTTCTTGGGCTACTGGCCCTCTTGTGGGAATTCCTCCTAGAACTACTCCCACCCCTTTCTAGATTTGATGTCTGATGCCCAGAGTTTATTTGCCTTTGGATGTCTATCAAACTCTATAGCATGGATGCATTCAACTGATTTTGTTCTTCCTGAGCTTTAATCATCCTTTCATTATCTTCCCTACAGCTTTGCAACTCCACCCTTAGGCTTCTCATGGTGGCTGCAATACCTGGAGGAGTCTCTTGATTTCTTCTCCCATTAGATTCTGTTTTAGCATTCTCAACATGTATGTTCTCTCCCATGGCATCTGTCTCAGGCTCATAGGGATCCTTTGCATCATCCATGATGTTGATTTTCTTGGCCCAACCAAGATCCAAAACTTTCCAACTATACTATCTAGAGTGCTGCCCTGATGTAACTGTGATTCTGCAAAATGTGTTCATCCACACAATTGTTAGCTGCATTATATTCTCCGAAATTCATAAATTACTTCATGCACGTGGGAAAATATTATATTGACAATTTGTCAAATCATAGAATTTTCTCACAATCAACGACATATGAGGGGGACGACGGGGGTCAAGGGGGCTTGCCCCACGCCACTACAGGGTAGGTCGAGGGCAGTGCCCTCATTTTTTTTTAAATTTTTTAAATTTTTATAAATCTTCCCATTTCGCGCAATTTGGCGCATAAGTTCCATGGTAACTTTTCCATTTTCGGCACTTGAAAATCTCCTCGAAAAAAAATGGCTGAAATTCCTTGTTTCGGAGCAACTCAGCGAGTTCTTCCGCAATTTCGGAAGAGAATTTGAAAATTCCTTCCGCAGTTTCGGAAGAGAATTTGGAAATTCCTTCCGCAGTTTCGGGGCGGTTTTCCAAATCCTTCCGCAATTGCGGGGTGATTTGCCGAGTCCTTCCGCAATTGCGGGACGATTTGCCGAGTCCTTCCGCAATTGAGGGACGATTTGCCGAGTCCTTCCGCAATTGCGGGACGATTTGCCGAACTCTTCCGCATTGTGGAACAATTCGCGAAATCCTTCCGTAGTTTCGGGCCAACTTGTCGAACTCTTTCGCGTTGCGGAACAATTCGCGGAATCCTTCTGCAGTTTTGGGCCAACTTGTCGAACTATTCCGCGTTATGGAACAATTCGCGGAATCCTTCCGCATTTTCGGGCCAACTTGCCGAACTCTTCCGCGTTGCGGAACAATTCGTGGAATCCTTTCGCAGTTTCTGGCCAACTTGTTGAACTCTTCCGCGTTGTAGAACAATTCACGGAATCCTTCCACAGTTTCCGGCCAACTTATCGAACTCTTCTGTGTTGCGGAACAATTCACGGAATCCTTCCACAGTTTCGGGCCAACTTGCCAAACTCTTCCACGTTACGGAACAATTCGTGGAATCCTTCCGCAGTTTCGGGCCAACTTGCCGAACTCTTCCGCGTTGCGGAACAATTCGCGGAATCCTTTCGCAGTTTCGGGCCAACTTGCCGAACTCTTCCGCGTTGTGGAACAATTCGCGGAATCCTTCCGCTGTTTCGGAGCAATTCGCCGAATACTTCCGCAGTTTCGAAGCAATTCGCCGAATGCTTCCGTAGTTTCAGAGCAATTCGCCGAATGCTTCTGCAATTTCGGAGCAATTCGCCAAATCCTTCTGAAAATTTTTCCGTTGTTTCGGGTCAACTTGGCGAGTTCTCCCGCCGTTGCAGTGAAGACTTCCAAGTTCTTCCCGAAACAGACTTAAACAAAAATTTTCAAAAACTCTTAGAAAAATTTGAAATCTTTCCTTCTTTCAGTGATGACTGTTGCTCAGCAGGAGGTGATCTTACCTCTGTAATTTTATCCAACTTAGCCAGTTTAGGCCCGATACTGAGACCTATGGTGATCAGGAAGGGACCTTCCCATGTGACTGTAATTGGATTTGGACCATAGAGGTCCAATGCTGCAACCAGCAGCTCTAATACCATTCTGTCACATCCCCTCCCATCATACCAGTGCGATGGAGAGGATCGTGATGCTAAACCGGGCATCTAGCCCCATGAACTTTACAATAAGCATTCACATAATATAAAAAGACATATGAAATGTATAACTATAAGAAAAACACAGTGGAAATAATATCAATAACAAATCCATCATACATTCACGATATTCATCAAATAAATAAATGCAAAGTTAGCACAAGAGAGTACGTATCTTATAACAAGTAGTCCCAAGCAACTGGCTATGCAACTGCAACGTTCCACCCAACCATAGGCCAGTTGTGATCATCAATATATCAACACACTGCCACCCTCAAGCTAGGCATGATCTCTACAAGGAATCAGGGAACAACAGACTCACACATAGCCAAGCATACACCAACATGAGCCAAGCCAATCTACAATTGGGTTTATCAGGCTACTACGAAATGGAATGGAAGAGTGGCTAAGCTAGTGAGCTCAAGCACAGAGCCAGGGGTAACGTTGCAAGATCTATCTAGCTTGGCACCCACAATACCTACACACCCAGCACAAGGAATTATTCTTTTCACTGCTATACAGTCCCTCAAGCCATACCTTCCCCATCTAGTGCTCTTAGGGTGTTCATAGAAGAGTAGCCAAAGCCCTCTTGATCCTCTTGAGAGGTTATCTCCCCCACTAGGTTTATCAAGTCCTCCCTGTCCACTACCACTCCAATATCTTGCTTACAGTCTCCAAATCAAACAGGGATGCTGATAATTAGCTAACTACCATGGCTGGATAGGAGAAAAACGTTTGTATAGTGATAAGCATAAAAATGATTCCCTGAGCTTCAGAAAAATGTGGGAAGGCTAAAAATGAACAATGGAGGTTTGGGAAAACCCCCGGAAGCAAAAATCGTTTTTAGGAAAAATGCCCATGGCAATTCAGGGAAAAAATGACCTCCATATGGTCCCAAATCGCAGCCCCTTCTTCCGAGCTACTATCCAAAACCAAAAACGCGTTTCTGGGCAAGGAAAACCCTGCGTTTTTTATGAAAAACGTGAATGTAACTTCCAGAAATCTCAATCTGCGTGATAGAGAAAAAACTAACTGTTCAGAATGGCCTTGGGAACCATTTCGTGGGTGTTTTCTTGCCCAAGGAGACAAAATACGAATTCCCAGGTTGATGGCTTGCCCATGCACGCAATTGGCTACCATACCTCTTCATTCCCAAGGCATTAACTACCTCAACCAATTTTTGGAAGAATGAAATGATTGGGTCCATAACCCAAAATGGGTAGTTGGTGGTTATGGGTTTTCTCATTAACACATGGATTAACACCATTGGCTCAAGGGTTTGATTAATTTCTCTCCCTATTCCTTGTAGAATCATGCCCCTATCTCTTTGTTGCATTGCATAGCTAGTTGTGGGTTTTTCATTAAAATTCGTATTTACATGATGTCTTAATTTACATTGTGCCTATCTAGCACAAGAACCATAGGCATCTATTTTTTTTTTTAATTGCCGATATATAAAACGCTAAATCAATGGTGGGGCCTTGGCCTTGAGCTCCTCACCATGATTAAAAAACAATATTTACATCATTTACAATTTAATGCGAAGGGGTCAAAATGGGGACGTGACACCATAATTCTTGTGTCCTTTCTTTTACAAAAACATGGCTTCTCGAGCTATCATTGGTAACCTTGGACAATGATAAATCAATCATTGGTAGGTTCTCATCCTTCCAATCCATATCCATTTGAAAAGTAGACAAATTATCCTAACCCATCCAATTCTCCAATACTGTATAATAGAGAATCCGATACATAATTCCTTTGATAAATCTCTATAAACTCCCTTGGTAGGATTGTGCGTTGCCCTTTTTTTATTTCTTGCTGAAATGTGTGAAAGATTTAGAAACCATATAGGATTTTTCCATGTCAACTAAACATATACAAGTACAAGCTGCTTCATTTTCTTCTAATAGTACAACAACGCAAGCATATATTCTTCTGTCTAGGTACTAGCAAAATTACACATATCAACAATAACAAGTTCATAGCTGATCGCCGCACCAAAAAATGCAATGGATCTTAGTTTGTTGACCAAAGATACATGATAACAAGATAAACAAGTAAATTGTGAACTATCTTTGATGGAGTCAATGGACATACCCATACCCTCTTTATTGATATATATGTTCAATATTTTCTCAGCATGATCCTTTGGTAATTTGGTACAAATATCCTCTTCAGATTCTTTCTTTTTCTTTTTTCCAGGAGATTTTGCTTGCTTATTGGAGCATAAAATACTACTTCCTGAGCATTAGTTTTGACATTCGCTGGCTTCCTGAACTTGTTCTGCAGATCAAACAACCTTAAATAGTCCTTACTCCTTTGGGTATGAAGTTTCCTTTAGTCGCATATTTGTTTTGTAAATCCAAATCATGCTTCTCTTCATCGATTATAGCTTCTTGGAAGGCATCTACATTTGTTAAGAAACTCATAATCTGCTCATCATCATCAAATACTCTAAAATTTGTAATGTTATCCAATACAGATGGCTTGAAAATCAATTCAATAGAGCATTTTTATTTGTAGGAACTAATATGGAAGAAGAAGTAGCTAACATTACAAAAATTACAACATTTTCACACTTTGCTCAGTTATAGGGGCGTGAAAATCCGTGAATAACCATTTTCCCTAACTTTCGGACTTTGTATCTCGAGGAGATTTTCATGGGATATCTTTGAATCCCATCTCACATTTAGTCCTTGGCATGGTTTAGATCCTTGATCCACATCTTCCTCACATAAATCCATAATCTCCTCTTAGTGGTTGGCATCCCAAATCCTATTTAAAGAGAGCCATCCATGAGTTATCAGGGGGGGTGATCTTGGAAACAACAAACTTATGATCCTAAGAGTCTTGCAAGGGTGATGGAGGAGATCTTGGATAAATTATGATCGACCATGAGTCAGGTATAACACATGTTGTATGGATTCTTTATGGATTTCTTTATATTAATATAACTTAGCCTATTCCTCCCATTTTCATGTCTTTAATGATGAATGCATGAAATTGTCTATCTTTTTATATTTATGTCTTTGTTTATACATATATTTATTTGGATAACGCGTTGTATTTATATTATGAACAAGATGTATTTATTTCTTTGTTGATACAAATAGACACATAAGCCCGTGATCAATGGATGGATTTGGAGCAACTTAGGAGCAGCGAGGACAACCATCAAAGTGAGGTACATCATCTACCTGCTTTGTCTTTCCATAGCTTGTTAGTTTATGTATGGACTAAATCTAGGAGTAATTTAGTGTCTATTTGTTTACTTTTTGTCTTGGGAAGGAAATTAGGGGCCTTTTCTAATCCCAATGGGATATCTACCTATCCGTAGGGAGATTTTTTTAGCACACTTTGAAAAATAATTTTTTACCTTCTTGTCCATCTCGTCCACTAGTTTGGGAATTCTTTGTGGATTCTTCATCACATTCAATGTCTTGATCAGATACTATAATTTTATTGGATAATATATGAGTGTGCTCTTTATTTAAATCTGTAGTAGAATAAGAATTTGAAGAAGTTATTGAACATAACTGACCGAGAAAAGTAAAATACAATGAAATAATACATCTCAAAATGTTAATACAAATACCTTGGTTTATATCAAATTCATGATAGAAATTGTTCATAAACAACTCTTGTTGTACTGTCTCCACAATAGAAATAATTATTCTATCTAGAGACCTGATCAACAAACGAGGAACTCTACCTCCTTCATATAATGAAAGAACTGTACCTAGAGAAGAGACCAGTCTGGAAACCATGTCATCCCAGAATTCTTTTGTCCTTTGTTTTGCAAAAACATGGCTTCTCGAGCTATCATTGGTAACCTTGGACAATGCTGGTAAATCAATCATTGGTAGGTTCTCATCCTTCCAATCCATATCCATTTGAAAAGTAGACAAATTATCCTAATCCCATCCAATTCTCCAATATTGTATAATAGAGAATCCGATAAATAAGTCCTTCAATAAATCTCTATAAACTCCCTTGGCAGGATTCCGTGTTGCCCTTTTTTTTATTTCTTGCTGAAATGTGTGAAAGATTTAGAAACCATATAGGATTTTTCCATGTCAGCTAAACATATACAAGTACAGGAAACTTCATTTTCTTCTAAGTAGTACAACAACGAAAGCATATATTCTTCTGTCCAGGTACTAGCAAAATTACACATATCAACAATAACAAGTTCACAGCTGATCGCCACACCAAAAAATGCAATGGATCTTAGTGTGTTGACCAAAGATACATGATAACAAGATAGACAAGTAAATTGTGAACTATATTTGATGGAGTCAATGGACATACCCATACCCTCTTTATTGATATATATGTTCAATATTTTCTCAGCATGATCCTTTGGTAATTTGGTACTAATATCCTCTTTAGATTCTTTCTTTCTCTTTTTTCCAGGAGATTTTGCTTGATTATCAAAGCATAAAATACTGCTTCTTGAGCATTAGTTTTGACATTTGCTGGCTTCCTAAACTTGTTTTGCAGATTAAACAACCCTTCAAGAGTCCTTACTCCTTTGGGCATGAAGTTTCCTTTAGTTGCATATTTGTTTTGTAAATTCAAATCGTGCTTCTCTTCATCGATTATAGCTTCTTGGAAGGCATCTTCATTTGTTAAGAAACTCATAATCTGCTCATCATCATCAAATACTCTAAAATTTGTAATGCTATCCAGTACAGATGGCCTGAAAATCAATTCAATAGAGCATTTGTTAATTGTAGGAACTAATATGGAAGAAGAAGTAGCTAAGAAATCAGCAGCAACATTCTGTAATCTAGGAATAGAATTTATGTTGAAAGCATCAAAATGTGAAATCAAATTCCATACTTCATATTGATAACCCTTTAGGTGTGGTGTAAGACAGTGAATTATATCTCTTACCTGTCTAAAAACTATCTCTGTGTCACCAAAGACTTTTAAGTATTTGACATTCAAACTGATAGCCTTCTTTAATGCATGAACTAGAGCTTCATATTTAGCTGCTTTATTTGTGCATTCAAACTCTAGTCTACAAGATAAAAAAATGTTTGTTGGTTTCAGGGTCGATCAAAACACAACCGGCTCTGGATCCTTCTTGGGTTCTAGATCCATCGAAGTATAGAACCCAAAATATGTTTTCTGTTTTGATTAAGTTAGTATCGTTACCACCTAAGTCAGTGACTAATTCTACTATGTTAGAATCGATATCATCAGTCCGAGAAAAATGAAGGAGATCAGACTGCTCATCTGATTCATGGCTAACCTCTATTGATTGATAATTCCCTGGTTCAATTTCTAAAAAATAATTTCCCAATACTGAAGACGAAAAAGTTACAGCTTCATTCTTTTCTTCCAACTGAGTTACATTTTGTTTCATGTGGGGCTCTCTTAGTATTTTGATATGATTTTGTATGTTATGGTATGGCAGCCATAAGTGAGACCAGTCTGTTGCAAAATAACCGTTCAGTTTCGTAGACCAGTCCCTACTCAATATTAAACCATAATCCTTTGGTATATCTACCACCATGATATCAATAAATTGACACACTCTTGGATCTGCTGATAATCTAATAAGTACATATTTAATTTCTCCAATTACTTTAACAGCAGTCCTATCTAATTGTATGATCTGAGCTAGGGATGGTATTGGTTGTCCATTAATATTTTTGCAGATTGATAATGGCATGACATTAGAAGAAGCCCCGAAATATACCAAACAGTTGGGTACATTATGATTAAAAATTTCAATGGTCAACAGAAAAGGCAAAGTTTGAGATCTTGATTTCCCTCCAATGCTAGCTTCATTTATCTCAATATTTTCCTCAGTGTTTTCTACTGAAGTGTTAGATTGTGGGTCGAAAGCTTCTAACAATTTCTTCCTTTGCTGGGGAAGACTACACAACTCAAATATAGAGATATTTGCTTTCGCTTTCTTGATATCTTCAATGATGTCGTATCCCATCTCATACTCTTTCGAGCCTTTTCCATGATTCTTTGTTTTGTTTGTTGTAATATTTGGCTGTTTATTAACCTTTGGGTTTGATTCTTTTGTTACCATTGGAGTCCCCTTAGGTTGTGGTGGGATGACAATTATGTTTCTGTTGGCATTTATTTTTCAACCTTACGTTTAGGGACATCAGGGGTTGGATCAATAGCCAGCCTTTACTCCTAGTAGTGATATTAACTGATAAGATTTGAAATTCATCAGCATGAGCTTCTTCTGAAAATTCCCGAGTGGGTACCCAATCCCATAAGACCATCGTGGTATTGGGAGTGGGTTCTTCTTCAAAAATATGCTCCTCTTGAGGATCTTCTTGCTCTGTTACTTGGGCATCTAATAGTTGATTCATAACCAAACTCATCGAGTTTATCCACTGTGGACAACTCTTTTCAGAGTGTTGTTCTTGGTGAAAGGTGCATAAATGATCCATGCCTATTTAGTTTAAATTTAAAATAGTAGAATTGTTTGTAGGTGGAAGAGGCTGGCCACTTTCATCCCTTTACTTATAGAAAGGTTTGAATGGTTTCCTGGAAGTGCTGGCTTCCTTATCTTTTTCCACATCTATAATTTTATTGGATAGATTCTACATCATCTGGACCACGTTTTCCAAATCAGTTGATGGTTCTTCCTTAGGTCAGGTTAACAACAGAGGTTTCTTGTTGGTTGTTGGTTTTGCTTCCAGCTCAAGGGAATGCTTAGAAATACAGTCCACTTCAACTTCTACCTTCTTGGCTTCTTCGAAGTTTTCTATCAATGTAGCTTGCTTTGTTCTTTTAACAAACATCGCTATGGTTAGATTAAGTGTTGTGGTATAATATTCAACTAAAGATTCCTTAGCGGCTCTTGTTGCAGCACTAAAATTATTTAATAAGGTAGTGAATCTTTGATTAAATTCTTGAACCTTTTCTTTCTTTTCCATCCTCATAGACAACAATTCTTTCATCAGTGTAACGACTGTTTTCTAATTTCCATATTTACTTAAGAAACATTTTTTGAAATCTTCCCAATTTGCTATTGAATTAGCTTGCAAACTAAACTACCAAGAAGATACTTTAGGTTCAAATGTATAGGGAAAAAGTCTGCAAACTACGTCTTCATGTTCTACATTTAGGAGATTCATAGCCAAATAAAAAATCTTAAGGTGATATTAAGTTGAAATACCTTTTCCAGGATTATACTTAGGTAATACTTTTTCTGGATTTTTGGGAAAATCATGGAAATGTGCAGCTAAATTAAGTGCCCCTCTGGCTCTCCACGCGGGTATAGCCATAATTCTCGGTGGAGAATGAGGTGGAGAGTGTGGTGGTGAATTTGGTGGAGAATGTGGTGGGGTTTGAGGTATTTCTTGAGTCATAGGAGTTTTGGGTCTAATCTCACTAAGAGGTTCTGTGGTTTCTTGTAAATATAGATCCAATAATTCTTCTAAATTTTCAACAAGAGCTGAGTCTCTAGTGTACTGTGTTTCCCTCCTGGGAGCTCACCTTCTGGGAAACAAAGTAATTACATTTAAACCTCCAAGTCTGCTAACATAAGAACATGTATGTCTTCTAAAGTGATATACCCCTTCAAAAGGTACAACGTATAGCCGTTTTTGATGTTCACCTTCAGGATTGGGATCTTCTTGATCTCATGATTCTAGAACAAAATTGCCTTGGATAGTTGTTTCAAGCGGGTCCTCAGGGGGATTTATTCTAACGAATGGGTCTCCTCTGCCAGCCATGCAGTGGTGGTCCTCCTTCTAGCGCCAAAAACTATTGATGTCCCAAAATTCGCAACACCAATCAACAAGGAATTTTCCCCGGTAAGCAAGCCCAATTAGATCGCTCAATGTTTGGTGTGGGGAATCCGTCCGGTTAACGGCCCGGCTACCGGATGTGATTTTAAAGTTTATTTTTCACCGGTTGCGGCCTGATCCACCGTTTATGTATTTTATATTTAAAGATGATATGCAAGTGCTCTATCTAAATGCATGCAATTACAACAAATCTAATCTAAAACTATCTAAACTAATTAATCTATCCCTGCAGGGAGCAAATTTGAAACATGAGTAATATGCTGGAAATATACCTAAGAATCTCATAGGTAGTTGTTCAATAATATGGGTACATTTACAGCATAATATAAAAGATCATAGAGATAGATCTGATGTAATTAAAACATTCCATTACTCATTTAACACATAAGTGTTTGCACAGGAAATGAAAGCATCATAACTAAGAATTAATTCAAAATAGTTAGGAATGATCTCACAGTATATGAATGAATGGTGCAGAAATAATTCAATAGGCATCAACAAATCCCCAAGAAAAATGCAGTGCGAGATTTTCCTAGGAAAAATGGATCCTTCTTTATTAATGCAGCAAAGTGTAAGAATCTGCAAGAGATCTAGCAACTGTAGCAACTCACAATCAAACTATCAAGTATGTTGCAAAGAAGAAGAGAAGGAGACACTCAATGATCACTAATAAACACAGATTCAATAATAGACAATATCTCAGTATCATACAATGAATAAGAATGTAAGTGAATGAGTACAATAGAACTGCAAGGTGCATAATATAGGATTCGAATAAGCCAAGTACGACATTCAAATTCCTAACTCAGAGTCTAGCTTGGATAATAGTGGATTCATCATCCAGTCAGTAGTACTAGTCATAAATGGAAAAGGTTAGTCAAGTGTGTCTAACTAAGTCTAACAAAACCATCTAGGCATAAATCGAGGAAGGGAGACTCCAAGGGAGGCACATGAGGCTGTCAAAAGGGGTAGTGGAACCATAGAATTGGCTAACTAGGAGTTGTAGGTAGGTAGGATGAGTAATCAGTGGAAGAATTGATCAAGCAAGACTCTAACTGAATGATAACAACTGGTAGGTGAGCTAAGGTGCTCTAACTAAGAGATAACTAGCTGGTAGGTGGGAAAAGGCGCACTTGGCATGCAGAAGACTAAAGAAGGGTGCATTAGGCAGGTGGGAGGCCCTTTGGGAGCTGAAGATAGGCTATGGAGAGCTAGAAGCAAGATCTAGGTGCTGGGAGGACCACCATGATGATGACTAGATGCATGCATATGACTGGATGCATGTAGAATGCATGCATGCATGCAAAACTGAAAAATGATGGGGAGAATATTCCAACACCCTTCCTAAAGCTATACTATGAGGAAATAACTGCAGAATAGGGCCCTAGTGACTAAGACCAAAGGTCACCCTATAAAACAATAAGATAGGGCCCTGGTGACTGAGACCAAAGGTCACCCCATACAATTAATCTAAATAAACTAAGTGAGGAAAGAGGGAAAACCCAGTGGCAAGAAATCCCTCCCTCAAAATAGACTGAAGGATGCTAGGGAAGCATATCATCTCTCACCCCTAAGGAGGTAAGTGTCCTTCTTTCTCAAAGAATGATCTATACATCCGAAATGGATCAGGAATTTCACAAGGATGAATCCTTATATGTGAAAATTCTGACCAGGCAGATCGAGAAGGAGTGGTTTCCCATCGAAGAAGAGGATCAGTAAAGAAAGAAGGATGAAACCTCCCATGCTGAAACTCTGATCTGGATGACCTAGAAGCAGTGAAATCCCATCGAGGAAGAGGAGGCCAAACAGGTGAGAGATCTTCAGGTTCTTGTGGATCTGGATCTCCCATTCGCTCATATCCTTCATCAGTTACTAGACCTTTAGGTTCCTGTGGATCTGGATCTAGCATTCTCTTATCTCTATCTGAAACATCATGTGAAGATGCATCATCACATCCAATCCCTGAATCTGAAATCTCAAACGGAGTAGCAAGTAAAACTGGCTTATCTTCATCATCACTCAGAGGAGGAAGATATCCACAAACGTTGATACCATGAAGCTTCTCCAGAATATGCATGAATTATTCATCAAGATCAAATGAGAAATGGAGGCCCATAGGAGTTGGACCAATAGGTGTTGGATATTCAGGTTCTTCTGGATCTGGATCCAACATTCGCACTTCTTCAAGAGTCCCCTTTTTATCAATCTCTTTTGGTGTATCCTTGCCCTTGATTGAGTCATGAGCAATTTGGTCACTTAGGAGACCATCAACCACATTCTAACCTATCTTGTTGTTGAGATGAGACAGTCTACTCTCTTCATGAGTATGAGAGTGAAGAGAAGACTCCTTTGAGGGAGGAAAGAAGTGTGAAAACTCATAGAGTTTTGTCTTTTGATTTGCAACTCCTTTTGCAATGAATTCCCCTAAAATCATGTGTTGTACTTCGACCTCATATGGAGTGAAGATCACTCTTTTGGTCTCTCCAGTATGAGTAAGTTTAAATACTGAAAGAACATTGGATGCAAGAGAGGGAACATAAAGCACATCAGAAAAGTGACCATGATCAAGATCAATTCTTCCTATCCCCTGAGAGGAGACAACTGAGTAGTTTCCCAAACTGATGGTATGGCCAATAGAGCTTTTGAGACTAGAGAAGAGATCTTTGGAGCATGCCATATGGCAGGATGCTCCTGAATCTATGACAAGGGAAGAACCAGTTGATTTACTTGCCGTGAGAGCATAACATATTCCTTTTCCTTCAGATCCAGAAGATTCAGTATCAGATCCTTCTTCCTTGCACATGCTGGTACATGAAGGTTGTTTTCATCAAGTAATTTAGCCATCAAATCTATAGTCTTCCGCATGCAAAAATTCTCAGGATGGAAAACTCTATGGCAGTAAGAACACTTTGATTTCCCCTTTTGAGAATTCTTGGTCTTTATAGAGTTTGAAACCCCATCTGACTGATGTGAACTATTTGTAGGCCTTGTATCATTCTAACTCTTGTCAGAAATATTTTGCTTTCCTTTATCATTTGCTCTCTCTGCAACTATAAGGGCTGAATCCAATTTGGGCTTGATCATTCCCATCGAAATCAACTTGTCTTATTCTTGAGTAAGAGATTGTGTGAAATCATCAAATGAGGGAAACTTCCATCTTGGAATGGACAACCTAGCTGACTGGAAAGTAGAGACAAATACTGAGAAGTTTGCCCCCAACTTTGAGAGAATGGAAAGTATAAGTTGCTTGTCTTCTTTCAATATCTCATATCTTTTCAACTGGGATATCAAGCTTTTGAACTTGGTGAGAAAGGCATTAATAGATTCGAAGCTGTTAGGACTAAAAAATATGAGCTCATTCTCGAATTTGTGTCCTTCCATATCATCTTTTGGTCCTAAAGAGATTTGAGCTTGTCCCAAACCTCTTTAGTATATGTAAGATCGATTACATGAAAGTGTAGATCTTCAGAAATTGAGAGAAGGAAGAGACCAATTGTTTCATCAAGCCGATCCAAGTACTTGGACTTTTCAACTACACTGAGAGGTTCTACCATCGTTCCGTTGAGTATTCGGGTGAAGCTCTTTGATCTCATGAAGAGAGTCATTTTGGATTTCCACTCAACATAGTTGGAAGATGTAAGCTTTAGATCCATCTGAACAGAGAAAGTCGAATAGTTGAAGAAGATTTCGAACGGGTGAATAAATCTGTAAGACAAGAAAAGTTGTGCTGATGGAGAATGCTACACTTCAACTGAACACTACCTTAAGGACACTTGGCACATAGACTAAGTCCTTCACACCTAGATAGACCTCACTAGATTTCTCCAATGAATTCAATTAATAGCACCAGGATTTGTTGTGGAAACTCAGAGGCTTCTGGTTCACAAGTGAAAGATAGCTGCTCAAAGAAATGCTGCAACTACTGGAATTCGAATAGCTGCTTCCTGCTCTGATACCATGTAAGAATATGCAAGAGATCTAGCAGCTATAGCAACTCACAATCAAACTATCAAGTATGTTGCAAAGAAGAAGAGAAGGAGACACTCAACGATCACTCATAAACACAGAATAATAGAAAATATATCAGTATCATACAATGAATAAGAATGTAAGTGAATGAGTACAATAGAACTGCAAGGTGCATAATATAGGATTTTAATAATCCAAGTAGGGCATTCGAATTCCTAACTCAGAGTTTGGATTGGATAATAGTGGAGTCATCATCCAGTCAGTAGTACTAATCATAAATGGAAAAGGTTAGTCAAGTGTGTCTAACTAAGTCTAACAGAACCATCTAGGCATAAATCGGGGAAGGGAGACTCCAAGGGAGGCGCATGAGGCTGTCAAAAGGGGCAGTGGAACTCCAGAACTAGCTAACTAGGAGTTGTAGGTAGGTAGGATGAGTAATCAGTGGAAGAACTGATCAATAGAGACTTTAACTGAATGATAATTGCTTGTAGGTGAGATAAGGCACTCTAACTGAGAGATAATTGGCTGGTAGGTGAGCAAAGGTGCACTTGGCATGCAGAATACTAAAGAAGGGCGCATTAGGTAGGTGGGAGGCCCTCTTGGGGCTCAAGACAGGCTATGGAGAGCTAGAAGCAAGCTCTAGGTGCTAGGAGGACCACCATGATGATGACTAGATGCATGCATGCATGCAAAACTGAAAAATGACGGGGATAATATTCCAACACAAAGTAGTTCACGTACAAAACAAATCAATCCTTTCACCTGCAAAAAGGCCCTCTTTTTCTTCTATTCTATTCCTCTATTTATAACTTTACAAAATTGTCTCTTATCATACCCTAACCCTAGGGAAGCACAAAAGTTTGTCTTCTAGTGCTTATATAAAACAAAAATTAGTTTTCAGCTGTTTTTTTTTATATTTATATAATAAAATAGCTTCCAGCTGGCCTTTTCTGTTCCAAATGTATTTTTCCCATGAGAGATAATTAGAAATTCGAATTTATGTGTGCCCAAAAAAATTAGAGAAATGTTTCTTTGAAGCAACAGATTCTTCAAAAATGACCTTAACTCTGCGAGGTTCCAAAACTTGTAAAGCGACTTCATGATATGTCAATTGAGTCTTAATGTATGCTCTTCCTTCTTATGTTGTTGTACAACCATATTATAAGAACAATGTATGTATGGATGCCTATCCTACCAAATGATGTACATCTTCTTCAGTGAGAACAACCAATTTTCTGATGTACTCTAATTCTCCTTCCAGTCCACTTTGCATCTCTATCATATGCAGATCCTCTGGAGGCAGCTCATCTATTTGCGGGAGTGGAGGAAGATGACACTTGTCATTAACTTGTTGGATCTTCTTATAGAAACTCAAACACATATGAGTAGTCCTTATGATGTCATTATTCAGCTTTATGGAGGCCTTCCTACAAAATTCGAACAGTTTCATCTCTGACTTCAGATCTTCTGTTGATTTGGGGCGCAAGTGTTCAGGGTATTCAGAATTTGTATATTTCCAAACCATTTGGTTTATACCTTCTCTGCTACCTCAAACGACCTTTTCCTAACTGCTTGCAACTTTGCAGATACCTCATCCATTCGTGCCATCATTAGCTTCATCATGTACATCTTTTCTGTGAGGTTCATTTGAGATTTATACATCTACTCCTAGACTTTGCAAGCTTGATCACAAAACAAAGATATATCTAGCTTTCTACTGTCCGCTGCTTCCAGCCGTTTTGTCAAAGATCCTTTCTCCTTTTCCAGCTCTTCAACCTTAGCTTTCAACTCTTGGACTTGTTGGTTGGAAGCTGCTATGTTTGCTTCTAACTGAGTAGCTTGAGTTTCGATATCATTCTTCTCTCCTTCCAATATTATTAATTGAACAGTTAAGGCCTCTTTATCCTCATCCAACCTCTATAAATCCTATGCTATCTTCTCCTTTTCAGATAGGAGGTCGCTATGTTTCCTTTTCAATTATCTACCTTGATTTACTTCTTTCTGGAAATTGTCTTTAACTTTGAAAATATTTTCTTTCTCCCTTTTCACCTCTTCTAACAGCAGGTCGACATTGTCGGCATTTGCTTGAGCTGTAGCTACAGTGGCTACTTCTGTGAATTGAGGGCCCTTGTTGGTCCCCTCAAAAATTTCACTTTCTGTTACTGTGACCACATCTTGGTAATTCGGGCACTTCATCCTCTTCTCTAACTTCCTTATGATAGCCTTCTTTTGCGTGTCGAAGAAGACTGAATCTAGATTCGCCACTGTGGGCTTCCTTGAAGGGTTAAAATGAGTGAGAGTGAGGTTTGGAGGCAGTACATGTCCTCCAGTGATTATTTCAAGCGGTTATGTGTCCATGGCTTGTGCATCAGGACTCTTTGGTTCTTCAGCTTGCTTGGACTTCTCCTCCTCTTCCTTTTAACTTTGCTGCTGAGCAACTTCTCTTTCTGCTTTCTCCTTTATCTGTTGTAATCTTTCTTCCTCTTCCCTTCGGATCTTTTCAATTTCTTCTTCCCAAAGTCTTTCGGCTTCCTCTCTCCGGAGTCTCTCTGCTTCTTCTTTCTCTTCTTGGAGCTTCTTAGCCTGTTCCTTTTCTACTTGCTCCTTTTTTGCTTGGATCTTCTCAGCCTACTCCTTTTGGATCCTATTAGCTTCATCTTCTAGCTTCCTTTTCTCAGCCTCTATTTCCTACATAGCTAATGCTTCTTGACATTGTTTTTTTGCCTCAACTTCCTTTCTAGTTCCAGCTTTGGAACTGGAGCCCGCTCTACTTGAGGGACAGTAGTGTTTGTTTAGTTCATTCATGTTCTTTGCGCTTCTATAGAACTCCTCATCTTTCCCGAAAAGATGCGCATACTCGAAGTTGATCCTGCAGGAAGAATAGTGGGCAGTGACCTTTCCTTCAGGATCATTCCTTTAGAAGCTCTTCGTTCCAAAATGAAAAGCTTCTAAATCTTGGACAAACCCTTCACCCTCTTTAGCCTTCACTATTTTATATGCCCCGATTGTGAACGACAATTGTGGGTAGAATGATTTCTTCTTATCTACGAGAAATTTCCTGATCCCATCTACAAATACTTGTCTGACAGCCTCCTTGTGTACAACATAGTCGGTGTCGTATTGAGGCAATAGGGAAGGAGGCTTTGTCTCACCATACATTCTAATGTACACGCCTTCCATGGAGAAGTAATAATATACATCTGCTTCAATGACCGACATGGCGTTCTCGGACATGGAACTTGGTTCTTCTCTGAAAATTACTTTGTACAAGGGCATAATGAATCCTTCACAGATCCTTTTATAGTGGCTTTCATATATGTGAGCCCAGAGCATCTGGTAGGTTACATGGAGGGGATTTTCTGTGGGGTTCCAAACTCATCCCAAAGTGGGGAAAGGATGCATGAGAAGAATACAATCTAGGAGATAAGCGGACAAGAAGAAATCAAATTTCTTCTGAGTCAAACCTCCTTGGGATGCAGCAATATGCGAAGACATGTTATAAGAAATGATCTCAGCCCAATTGAACAGTGTGCCATATGTGGAAATATGGTACATCACCGGTACCCAGCTAAGTTTGTAAGTGTTCCCATTTTCCAGTCCAAAGATTCATCTCAACATCAGATCCATTAGCTGATAGGGGGGTTTTAGGTGCTGAGTTTCATATTCTACACTATTTCTTGTCCTCATCTGTCTTTCAGGGAGTGTGATATTCTTTGCACATTCAAAGTGGTCTATCTTGGTCCCCTTGACCCATTCATCACTCATCATAACATCAGGAGAGGGAAACTTGTATGCTGCAGCTATGTGATCTGACTGAAAAGATGCAAGTTCTTCACCATTGATGTCTAAGACAATCTTAGGTGTTGCATTGGTCTAGGGAAGAATCCACCCTATGACTTCTGAGCATGGAAATAGCTGGGGGTGTGTAGCTGCTCGGTGGAGTTTAGACTTCTTAATATTCTGATATACCACTAACTCCTCGATGGTGGCGAAAGGGAAATCTATATCCCTGATGGCTTGGCATAGCTCATTCAATGTGAACTCTGGCGTGGCTCCCGTCACAACTTTGGTGTCTGTGAACATTGTTTCCAGAGCGGTGTCCAGTAGGATTTCCACATCTGAGTCGGATTCAAACAATGTGGCTTTGCTTCTGGCAGAGCGCCTATGCATATCAGGCCTCTCGAGACACAAGAAAAATGAATGAGGAAAAAAAACTGACCCATCATTATTTCAAATGAGCAAATTTTAAGCAAATTACAAGTGTCACAAACATTCATTTTCCTTTTCCTTTCAAGATGCAAACCCTAGCTAAACTTTTAAGTAAATAAATGTAGCTCGTTCCATATCCACTAAAGCTTTTAAGTAAAGAATCAATGCAGTGGAAGGTAGATCAATCAGTTAAGCAAACTTTATATTGGAAAAAATAAAATGTCTTGGGTGTGTGCGTGAGGCTAAGAGGAGCACTAATCTTGGCATGACTCGGTTGCCAAATCTTCAGAACAGAAAGCCCGATGTATAAGACGACCCCCAACTGGTTTAAACAAATGACATGGCTGGCACATTTCAGCACAGGGGTTACGACGGAGAGGGAGGGCATGTGAATGCCAAGAAACCAACAGACGTGCCCTACCACCTAAACAAAGTCCTCCCTGAGACCGTTGACTGCAAGGGGAACTGCTGAGATAGGGGAGAAATGCATTCGAAAAAGCTCAGTCAACGAAACCCCAAGGCAGTGATGGTCGATACTAGCATGGCTACAGGAAGTTGAGGCTAGAACTCAGAAGAGTAAGGTGAGAGTGAGTAGTCGAGACATCGGTGGTCTTAAGTGAATGCTACCAAGGCAGGAAGTAAAACAAAAGAAAAAAAAACATGCTGGCGACCTTCACCCTCACAGAACGCTAAAACGAACACAAATCGAATGCAAACAAGACCAAAAAAGTGAGCAAGAAGCCTACCTGGAAACCACGGAGAAAACGTGAATAAGTGTGTGCACCTATCAACCGCTTTCTACCTGGCGAAAGATAATTGGCTAGAGCTCCTCGTAGACTCAAACGGAGTTCAAAATAGTGATAAGATGAGCCGAAAACCCCCCCTATATATACCAAACAGAACGATCTCTGTCATTAATGTAGATGGTAAGATTTAGGTGGGCCTTTAATGATTCAACCGGCCGGTGTACTTTACGTAGTTGCGGTTTTCAAAAGAGAACACGCGGATCATTTCGGCGGATTTTCCTTTACTTCCACGAAATGATTGGCGAATTTATTTGAACTATAGCGATCAAAGGTGTGACAAAGAGAAAGATAGGCTGGTCAGTGGGTTTACCAAAATCCTTGCAAAATGGTCGGCGAGGTTACTCCAATTGCTACGGAAAAGCACTGCGATGAGGCGGTGGAAGCGTTGGGAAAAATGACCCGAAAGAAATTATTGTCATCAGAGGAAAAGGCCTGGTCGGTGTTAGATAAAAAAACTTAGTGAAATGGATTGGCGACGGGAAAAAGTAAACCGCAAGACCGTCGACGAGATAAGAACCAAAAAACAGAGAAAAAGACGACGAAGATAAGCAACCAACCGCGAGACCGGTCAGTGAGATTTAAGAAAAGGTCAGTGAAACGGTCGGCGAGGGATGGAGAAAAGTTTGTGACAAAGTCGGCGAAAAATAAACAACAACCTGCGATCAACTTGGCAAAAAATAATTGGAAATATGCGAAATGGGTTGGTGATAGAAATGGACAAAATATGGCAAACTAGTTGGCGAGAATTAAACAAGACGCTGTGAAATAGTTGGGCGGGAAAAAAGCAAAAAACTTGCGAAAAATTGCGTCGAAAAATAAGCAGAAGGGTGCGATAAAGGTTGGTGTGAAATAAACAAAAACGTGCGACCACCAAAAGCGAAAAAAATGCCTAAGTCAAAAAAACTTTCTTTCAAGCTTCTCTAAGAGAAACTAAGGGAAAAAGCTAGAAAAAAGACATCAAACTTTTGGAAAAAGTAAAGGAGGGGCCCTATAATTTTCAAACAATTATGGGGATCAGGTTGCAGCAGCAACATGACCCCGAGGCGGGAATACCCATGCTCGAAACAACTGATTCAAAGCATGGTTATCAACCAATACATTGCAGATCCATGATTGTATTGACTCAACAATGACTGAAGACAAATCATGGCTACTAGACTACAAGTGTAGATACATGATAAGACAATGACATAGCCACGACCAATACAAGAGTGGATCTGTGTGACGGTACATCAATAAGGTCACCAACATAATGTCCATGTGGGAACCTACTCAAAAATCACCATAGCAACCTGGATGTGCTAAATAGACTTCAGAACCATCCAGGGTCTTCTATTTGATCCCCAAATTGATACGAATCTAACCATGTAATTACAAGGTGTTGAAGTCGAACATGGTAGAAACCACTTGATTACCAGTCAATGATGTGAACCGTTAACAAGTACGAGGGAAATCACCAATGATGACGATGACTCCCAAGGTATCATAATACATCTTGACGAAATGTGAATAGATGAGTTGACGTCAAACATCTTTGAGATCATTCGATCAGAGGTCAATGATGAAAACCTATTGTCAAATATGAGGAAACTTGCCATTGAGGCATGCATGTACCAAGGTACTAAGGTGGTTCCTAAGTCTAATTCCTGGGTGATGAGTTGAAGTCGATAGGAATAGACTCGCTGAAGGAGGGCCATGATGAATCCCACATCAACAACACAAAACCGACATAGGAAAGTGATGTGACGTAATGAAACAAATGAGTATGGACTGACATAAGGATGTAAAGGATGAATGATATTGCAAAGTGTCGATGTATATGTAACTTTGGAATGTATTTCACATATATGTATATTGTATTCCTATATAGATGTTATTATTCCTCTATACAGAAGTGTCGTCATTTATATTGTAAGTGTTGTAACTTATACATGATGGGTTATTAGACCACCTTATTGGGGTCGGCCCTGTATAAGTCATGTGGGTCAAAGGGCTATTAGACCACCCTATTGGGGGTCGACCATGTGGTTCAAAGGGTTATTAGACCACCCTATTGGGGTTCGGCCCAATCAACATTATGTTATGTGGTTAAGTTAAGGCCGACCTAGTAAAGGTTGTTAGGCAAGTCAAGTCAAGTATAAATAGAGTGCGGGAGGCACTCTATTTGATCATTCTATTCTCTCTCACACTCTCGGGATAGTGGCGCACTTGTGGAGGAGGAGAAGCTGCTTCTAGGAGATGTCCATCTCTTATGCTTGGGTTGTATCATTTCTCTATCTATCTCTGAGGAAGTTATTGGGGTTTTTCACCTTTATGGTTTTCCCCAACTAAACTCTGTGTCTCTTGTGTGCTTGCATTATTGTGTCCATGATTGATATGTGTAAGACCCCAACTTGGGTCTCCTTTAACTTTTATATACAATCAGATATTTCAGTTCTGTCCAAAATTTCTGTTTTGTTTTCTGTTCCTGTTTTTGTTATGTTTCTATTCTCATTGCTAGTTTTGGATGTAAAAAAAAATAAAGTGTTTACATTTACCAAAATTGAACAATTAAAATTATGTTTTGTCTACCTCTAACCAATTATTGTTGTGCAGGAGTAGCAGATATAATAACACAGCATATAAACTTTTGTAATTTACATTTTTACATAATTTGACAAGGTAGAAATGATAAAATATACCTGCTGGAAAATACCTGTAGGTAGCTAGTAGATCCACCTTTGTTGCTGTCCCCGTTTGTTGTTTCTCCTTGCTTTTCCCTACAGCCAAAAGCCTTCCCCAAATTTTTGAAACTCAACCAACCCAAAACAGTCTTGCCACCCTGCCAACTGGCGAGGTCTCGTCGACCACCCAGCTCCAAAGGTACCCCTTTGGACCCCCGAGCCAAAACCGAGTACAAGCCCAAGCTGTTGTATCCCTTTAGAAAAACTATCTCCAACAAAAATCCCTTCTTTGCAGCTCTCCTCTCCAAAACTTCTCCCAAAATCATAAGGTAAAAGATGATCCCTCTCCTTCCTCCCTTCTCCATCTTATCCCCTTCACTTTCCGACTCTATCCCTCATTACTACCCCTATCCCTAACTTAAATGTTTCCACCCCCTTCCATCTACCATGTAAGTCCTCGAGTCCTCAACTTGGACTTTTATTAATAATTTAAATTAATATTAAAAGGTGTTGGTTGGGGTCACTTCTCAACCGTAATTTCCAATTCAATTAAAATAATCCTTTTATTTCATATAATAATTTTAAACATTTCCTTACTCATATTACAATATTTGACCATTTAATTAATAAATAATAAATGTTACATATATATTATATAGTTTAAACTTGCGGTTGGTTCACCCACCAACCGTAAGTGGTTTTACACTTACACGTTTTAACACATTAATTACTAGTCATCCCTTAGTGTTTCATAATTCAATGCTTTATTTATTATTAATTAATTTGTTTATTGATTAACTTAAAATACATTTTTAACACTTTGTTTAATAATGGTGTGCGACAACATTTATAGTTTATGCCATGTCCTATATAACCTCGACACAACCTTTACAATTAAGAAATTTATAATTTCTATCTTATCCTTATAATTTTAACTAATTAATTAACATTGTTTAGGATGCAATTAATATTAAACTATAAGTTATTACTACCTTAATTAACATTACAATCACATTTAATATATTTAACCAAGGTCTTAACTGATCAAGTTCATTAATATTCATTTAAGCATTACTAACCAAATTGCACTATTTATACCTAGTTTTAACCATGACTTGTTTATTAATCAGTAATAATTAATCATTAGTGCACATTTATTAACATTAATCAACATTAATAAATTAATGGACAGTAATTAACATTAATCTACATTGTTAGCATTAATCATCATTATTAACTTTAATCGACATTATTAACATTGATCAATAGTAGTTAATTACTAAACGACAGTAATTAACATTAAGCGACACTAATTAACATCATTACTCAACAATATTTCATGTAATTCATAATATGTAGGTGAGTTATGTAAGCGTAGCTACTGCTTACATTCCCCACGTAAGTACACTAAAAGTAATAATTCACATACATCAATCATAATCAAGGAACTTATTATTTACTGACACATGTTTTAACATAGTTTGCAAGGTACAAGCCATTAACTAACTGAAATCCAAGTTACGATAGTTCATACATCACTGAGTTACGACACATACTCAATCAAGAGTTTTACACACATGTAGTTAGATCTTGTTTTCACCCCTACTTCAAGCTACACCTATCTACCTACATCATCACTAACTTCCACATCCTATCCTGTCCTCTGCTGGACTACCCTGAAATGTCAAGTCATGACCAGTTCCAGCTAGAACCCGTAAGCGGAAGTGTCGACTACCTCGACCAAGCTTCCCCAGCAGGAAACCACCAGTCATCATCACACACCTTGGGGACCGCGTCGTAGCACAGCCCTCCCATGACTCTGGGTTTCGGGGATAAACGGTGGGTAAAGCCTCCACCCCCCTAATGGAACGAGGGACTATGTCTACTCGACATAACAACAGCGTTGCACTTGTACTCGGTCTGTCATCGTATAACCAATCTGGGTGGTTGAGTTTCCTAAAACCCTACCCCACCCATTTCATAACATACATCATAATAAACAACATAATAACCACACGAACGTAAATAATGCATCACTCGCATACCATTTTATCTTTCGAAGTCCATGTCCCCGAGGCCCTCCCACCTCGTAGGATCCAGCTATGACTTAGACGTTTCAACCTGTAAGTCAGTCTTCGACATACAATATAGAATATCGTGCATAAATCCTCAATATACACACATATATTTCATCATAACATAACAACAATAAACTCATTCATTCGCCATGCACCTAGCATAACATTCATTATTTCAACATATAACTATAACGGTATCCACATACCCATCATTCAGTAATTTCCATATATTTGACATAATTAACACATGATACATATCTAAACATGAATACCGATCATAATACTATCATCACAGACACACACATATATATATCGGCAAAATAATAGAACCATATATCCACAGTGTCGTCAAACCAACGAGGTCTCACAGTCGAGCAAATACAACATATAATAGTAGTTCAGGCAGTAAGGTCAAAACGGGGTGTTACAATATGCTGTACATATGCTGTACATGTTGTTCTCTCAGTTAATATCCTAGATCATATTGAAGTAAATTTTGAAAAACTAACATGGTATCAAAGCTAGCCTGAAAGAAGGCATGGTATGGCATGTATGACACTTGTTGCACTTGCGATGCTTGGGATTGATATAGAAAAAACCAGTCATCGTAGCACTTTCACTATAAATCCATTTTGGAGACGTTTTCAGATCTGAAAATTCTACAGGTTGAAGATTCGATCCCCATGTACCTTGTTTCCAAAGGACAACTTCTAATTCGTTGTAATTTGTGTTGTATGATCTGTACAATATAGGGTTTCTGCCTCTTCCAGATCTGAGTCATAAACAAGTGACCTTGGAAAAAAGGTCATAACTTGGGCTAGGAAGCTTCAAATGAAATTTCGTAAAAACTAATAGATAGTGCAGGGACTGTAATGTCTCAGGTAACTTTTTCAGAGGTCGAAACTGAACCAGTGACACGTGGCACGACGTACAAGTTCGCTCTCCTATTTTATCCCATAAACAGGTCACGTTGCGACACTTGGCATAACTCTCTCTCAGAGGATCCATTTGAGGTCAGACCTATGGCGTTGGAAAGATGAAAGATCGGGCTATCACAAGAAAATCTTGTAGACCTTGTGGATCAACACGTTCGGAGTTACACCAGAAACAATCAGGTACATATTTATGTCAAAACAGAATTATTTTTTAGCACCTTCATTCAAGGCTTCCGGGATTTAGGGTTTTGGAGAAAGTTGGAATTTTTGTAATCGGAGACTACGGCTGAATTCTACTCATAAAAATAAAAATTTAGAGACCAAGATCAGAATTTTTGGTTGGGCGGAAGGTCGGGCTTGATCAGACCCTAGTTCGAGACTTTGATCGGAAAAGTGGAAAATTAGGGCTTCTGCAAAAATGGAAATTTTTGAAATCTGTGACCACGGCTGGAAGCTTCTTAGAAAAATAGAATCTTAGAACTTTGGATCAAACCTTTTGATTGGGAAGAAGGGTGGACTTTATCAAACCCTAGTTTGGGGTCATGTCTAGTGAATCCGGAAGTGTCAAAGGAAAATTTGAGGAGTGAAACTTTGCAGTTTTCAAATTCTGAGGATACTAGCTTGACCAGCTCAGAAAGGTGCATCTTTCTATCCTTTCAGAAGTTTGAAATTCAAAGTTTGAATTTTTAGGGTTTCTCTGACAAACCCTAATCTAGCTCAAGATACATTTCCTGCAAATCAAGTGGATTTGGTTAATCCTAGAAGAGAATAGATTGGTCACCTGCATAAGTGAAGAAGTTCCTGTTTCAGAGGGAGATGAGGCTAAGGCCTTACATAAGAAGATTGCAAGCAATATCGATAGGTATGAACTCATCCAGGTATGTTTCGAGATTTGTTCATGATTAAGTTTATGGTATGTTTGTCTTCATGTTATTACGATTAGTACAATCTTGATTAAATTTAGACTTGTCGTATCACCTTAATAAAATTATGAATGCATGATAGAAGATATTCATTGATTAGGGTGTTGACACTTATGATTGTACTAATGCATTATGGTGTTGTATGAGGTTTATGTTGTCCGCTAACATGAAAGGTACACCAAGAAAGACAAATCATGTTCTAGTTCAAGAACATATGATCATGATGACATGAGGATAAAGATTCATCCAGTGTCATGAATCACTTAGAAGATCTATTTGCGAGGTATGTATAACTTGGTTCTATAATGGTTAAGCTATGAGATATGCAGGTTACTAGCACAAGTCATTGAAGAGAACAAGAAGACATCATGTGGGAATGTTAAACATAACTAGCTAACATACCAATCCAAGTATGTTTTTCCTATATCAAGTTAGAATCCTACCTTGTGTTAGGATCCCTTATATAAGTATACTTGGTTAGATTGGTTATGTTTATTCATAAAGTTAGAAATGTAAGTAATCAAGGGTTTATGCATTTTATGTCTCTTATCTTGATTGATGATTTAACTAACCAGAAGAGTCCTATGATCAAATAAGAATATGCATGAGTAAAAGAAGACTTCCTTGAAACCTTGAATACTAATGCTTATTATATCTGTTTGAAATGATCATGACTATACATGCTTAAGATTATTGTGTTTTGATAGTATTAAGATTATACTAATGAATGTGTGATTATGTATGAGACCTCGAGGATAACACAATGATGATACTAATAAGCATGCATAGTGATGGATATAATTTCAAGGACGGGTAATCCAGGAAGCAAAGATCAAGAGGGAGCAAATTCTAGTTGTTCCTACAAGGAAGCAAAGATCAAGAGGGAGTACACTCCAGTTGTTCCTGCAAGGAAGCAAAGATCAAGAAGGAGCACACTTCAGTAGTTTCTGCAAGGATGCAGATATTCAAAGGGAGTTGACCACTTCTCACAATCCACATCAGAATGGAGTTGCAGAAAAGAAACAACGACTGAGAGGGAGTCAACCCAACAAACAAACAAAGATAAGTATTTGAATTATCATTCCTTGCATATTTTATTGTTTAAATAATACTGTTCAATAATGTATATGCTCATGTTCCTAGAATTAGGTTGTGTATTATGCATATTAGAATAGTTGCATTGATGAACAATATACTACTAATATACATGGGTAAGTGGCCTATGGCAATGTATAACATTCCATTGCTACTTATCTAGAATGAAACCTCTTTGCTGACATGTTGGGAGTTGTGCACACTCTTAACAATGTTCTGGTAGAGATTGGAAGGCATCTAGAAAGTTACAAGATATGGACAAATGTTGTATTGAAGCATTGGCTAAGATAATTGCATGATTGTATGACATATTTATTTATGTGTAAGAATTTGTTCTGAAAACTATGAGATGTTTCTAATCATGCAATTTAACTTGTTTTGTAGGAAAGATTGCATACCACCACCTACAAAAGAAGGACTACAACATTTGTTCAGCAACAAAGTTATCTATTGAAAATATTGAAGTTCCCAGGATCTGGGAAGAATTCCATGATAGAGGAGTACCAGTCGATCATGAAGATGTTTGGGATGCAGTCCCAAGACCTCAAGGGAAGTCTGTAATGACTTCCAAGTGGATCTACAAGATCAAGCATGCTGCAGATGTCAGCATAGAAAAATACAAAGCGAGTGATGAAGTAAAAGATACACCAGATGGATTTCAAGACAGCTTTCTTGAATGGTGTAGTCAAGGAAGAAGTATATGTGGAGCAGCCACTTGGTTCTGAGACACATGACAAGGAGTAATATATGTGCAGAACTTGGTATGGTAGGACAGACAACTTTCTATCCAGTTTGGGCTTTACCAAGAGTAAAGCGGATTCCAACCTTTACTAAGAGGTTGAGGAAGGCAATCCTGTGATACTACTTTTGTATATGGATAACTTGTTTGTTACAGGTAAGGATAGATTGATTGTCGACACACAGCAGAAGCCTACTGCCGAGTTCAAGATGAAGGACTTGGGGATGATGCACTATTTTCTAGGCATGGAGGTGTGGTAGACTTCAGATGGAATCTTCCTTGGACAAGGGAAGTATGCTGTAGAGATCCTAAAGAGGTTTGGGATGATGGAATGCAAGGCCATGACCACACCTATGGCATCGAACCTAAAGCTTTTGTGTGACGCTTCATCTGAGCCGGTTGATGTTACTGTGTATTGTCAGATGTTTGGGTCCTTGATGTACCTGACAAACACGAGGCCAGATATTTGCTTTCCGGTGAACACATTGAGCCAGTTCCTGACGGATCCCAGAGGTGTTTACTTGATTGCTGTAAATCATATTCTGAGGTACCTGAATGCTACAGTTGATTATGGGCTCAAGTATGATGTGAATCAAAAGTTTAACCTATAGGGTTATGTTGATTCAGATTGGGTAGGTAGTGCTGCAGATAGGAAGAGCACCTTTGGGTACTGCTTCAGTATGGGATCATGTGTGATCTCTTGGTTTAGCAGGAAGCAGTCCTGCATAGCACTAAATACAGTAGAAGCAGAGTATGTTGCAGCTTGTTCGGCTAGTTCTGAGGCAGTATGGCTTCGGAAGCTACTGTCTGAGTTATTTGATCTACCGGTGGAAGCTATTGGTATATTTTATGACAACCAGAGTTGTGTGAAGCTGTCTGAGAACCTGGTGTTCCACGACAGGTCGAAAAACATAGATATCAAATATCACTATATCAGGGATATGGTGCAGAGAGGAGTAGTGAAGCTCTTGTATGTTGTGACGGACGAGCAGATTGTAGATGTGCTGATGAAGCCACTAGCCAGAGTGAAGTTTGAGTACTTCAGAGAGAGGCTTGGTGTTCTTCAGATCAACGACACTTCAAGGAAGAAGTGATGGAGACATTTGCTGAAGCCATTCCAAGCATGTTGAAAGGAGGATCCTTCACATGGCTATGGATGTAAGTGCTAGATGATGAGCATGAGGATGATGTTCTAGTTTCTGCTCTGTATGATTGGTTGGATCATTTATGTATGTATGCATCATGTTGGATGTTGGATATGATCAGTTGGATCATTTATGTATGTATGCATCATGTTGGATGTTGGATATGATCAGGTAGATCATGTATGTTTATGGATACATTGTGTGGATCATGTATCTTTGTATTATCAGGTAGATCATGTATGCTGATGGATACAATGTGTGGATCATGTATCTATATATGTATCACGTAGATACTTGGTATGCATCAGGTAGATGCATTGTATGATCAGGATGATCATGGATAACGAGCTTCTCCAGTTGACATGCATCAGGAAGATGCAATGATGATGATCAAGACAATCATGTGTACATCGGGATGATGTATGGTGAGTATCAGGATGATATTATGTGGCCGTGGAACAGGTTGTGCAGATGAGCATGTCTAGGAGGTCCTATAGGTCAGATTTGTGTACCCGTAACAGCCTGGGATGCTCTTTCAAGACATTGCTATGGGAGGACATATAATAGCGCCCTGGGAGATCCTTCAGGTCGGAGTTGTGTATCTGTAACATCCTGGGATTCTCTTTCAAGGTTTTGTCCTATGGCATGTAATTTGCTCCTGGGAGATCTGGACAGGATGAAAAAGGCCTCAGATGCTTCAGCTAGGTTTTTCCATGACCACATGTAATTTGTCCCTGGGAGATCTAGACAGGATGAAAAAGGCCTCAGATGCTTCAGCCAGGTTTTGTGGTGGACCACATGTAATTTGCTCCTGGGAGATCTAGACAGGATGAAAAAGGCCTCAGATACTTCAAGCAGGTTTTGTGGTGAGATCACATGTAATGTGCTCTTGGGAGATCCGATAGGTAGGGCTGTGTGCTCGTAACAGCCTGGGATGCTTCAGCCAGGTTTTGTGATGGGTCACATGTAATGTGCTCCTAGGAGATCTGACAGGTAGAGCTGTGTGCTCGTAACAGCCTGGGATGCTACCGCCAGGTTTTGTGATGCACGTAATAAGTCCTGAGAATTCCACAGTATGGCTACTGATGATGAAGACCTGCAAATAGTGGGCCTACATCCAGTATGAAAAATGACTGGCTCTGTAGAACTTCCTATGACGAGTAGATTCAGAGATTGACTGAGATAGCAGTAGCAGTGACAATGATGATGATTCAATGACGATGATCCATAGAAGAAGACTTGTGCTAGATGATCTGTGTCGAGAAATACCTTCCTAGTTAAGAGGGAGTGTTGATGTATATGTAAATTCAGAATGTATTTCACATATATGTATATTGTATTCCTATAGAGATGTTATTATTCCTCTATACAGAAGTGTCGTCATTTATATTGTAAGTTTTGTAACTTATACTTGATGGGTTATTAGACCACCTTGTTGGGGTCGGTCCTGTATAAGTCATGTGGGTCAAAGGGTTATTAGACCACCCTATTGGGGGTTGGCCATGTGGGTCAAAGGGTTATTAGACCACCCTATTGGGGGTCGGCCCAGTCAGCATTATGTTATGTGGTTAAGTTAAGTCCGACCTAGTAAAGGTTATTAGGCAAGTCAAGTCAAGTATAAATAGAGTGCGGGAGGCACTCTATTTGTTCACTCTATTCTCTCTCACACTCTCGGGAGAGTGGTGAACTTGTGGAGGAGGAGAAGCTGCTGCTAGGAGATGTCCATCTCGTATGCTTGGGTTGTATCATTGCTCTATCTATCTCTGAGGAAGTTATTGGGGTTTTTCACCTTTATGGTTTTTCCCAAGTAAACTCTGTGTCTCTTGTGTGATTGCATTATTTTGTCCATGATTGATATGTTGTAGATATGTTGTACATGTTGTTCTCTCAGTTAAGATCCTAGATCAGATTGAAGTAAATTATGAAAAACTAACGAAAAGGTGGATTAAGGTAAAATTCCCTTGAACATGGAATGGAACGACATTAATGACTTGGCAGCATTGACTCAACGAGGCAGAGACCAAGGCATAATGGAACAATGACTGGGGAATTCTTCAGGTGGCTTGAAGGAGGGGGACGACTCATAGAATTGGCATGAACCAGAGACAAGCATATTACCCAATTGTATGATGAGACGCAAACAAGTGCCATGTTCAAGGGAGACACAAGCTGCCATGAAGCTTTCTAAAACAAACTTGACTTATTTCTCCCCAACCTACATCATGCTTGATGAGTACCTCTTTGTTTTTTAACGATCTTGAGGAGGATAACAGATGCTCGGTATAGCTCATCCTTTGGACGAGTCCAATCTCACATGTTTTATGAACATGAGAAAGGAGGGGTTCAGTCCCAAAAGGGTCCTTCAATGTTTTATTTTACGAGTCCAAGGAAGGAAAACTCATCGACTTTTCATGTTTAGAGAGTCTGAAATAATCTAAAGAAGGCTCCAAAAAGGCCTTTTTCGTAAAAGTTAGTCTCCTCACCCGAAAAAGGGTAAAATAATGTGAGAGAGAACTCTTCTAATCATGATTTACTAGAGTGTTCCTTTTTCGTAAATAGTCTAAACGGTCCTAAAAATGGATAAACTACCGTCAGATATACCTCCTTTCAAATCCTTTTATGAGCGTAAAAGAAACAAGTTCCCTCAGCAATATTTTCCTATTTTAGGAGTCTGAAAAGATATTAAAGAGGACTCCATGTACATCTTTGTCATGGTTGGTGACTGAGTACGACAAAGGGAAGTAAACTCGGCACAGTTCCTTTTCCGTAAATAGTCTAGCAAGGTTGGATAAAGTGATAAACCCATACTCGTTAGACACACCTTTTTACTTAATTTTTAACGAGCACGGCAATGGTATCAAAAGCACTCAGAATATTTTTCATGTTTGGATCCAGAGCATGAAAAAGGAAAAATTCAGCTCAAACCACTTTTCATATTTTTAACCAAAGCACGAAAAAGTGAAAAGTAAGCTCGACACCTCTTACTATTTTTAACAAGCTCGAAGAAAGGTTAAAAGAATGCTCATGGTATCTGCTTCATTTCTTAACGAGCTTGCAACAGAAAATGAACTATGCTCGGATGATGGTTTCATTTTTTAGCGAGCTTGAAGTTGAAACTAAAATATGCTCAGAATGAGGTCCATGGATGGGTTACTTCCCAACATGATGTCCAAAGCTTTGAAACATGCCCCCCAATCTTCGTTTCTTTTGTCTACTCTTTTTCTCCATCCAATAAAACTCATGGTTATTAATGGGAATGTGTTCACCATGGGAGGATAAAAAAATATGATTAAATAGCCTAGGGGAATGAAATGAAGGTTCATATATTAAATCTGGTGAAAGACTCGACTAAAGGGGAGGGGATCTGTTTCATTTTTTACCGAGCTTGACACAGAAAGGAAACTATGCTCATCATGACCTGTTTCATTTGTAAAATTAGTCACAGCAGATCTAATGAACAAGTAAATCAATGACAACAGATGAATATAGAAAATATGGTGTAAAACTGTGCAAAACATGCAGCAGTGCTCAATATCCCAGAAAGGGTTGAATGAATTACAATAGAATACAATCAGTCAATGAGCAATTCGAATTGACTAAGTAGGCCATTCGAATCACTGAATGGAGTAGCTTGACTCCAACTAGGAGTCCTCATCATCAATCGGTGGTGGTCATCAATGCACAAGAACCAGTCATCCAAGTGTCAATCTGAGTCTAACTGAGTGTAATAAGTGTAACTGAAGTGTGTAGCACTGATTAAGGAGAGGGAGGCTCAGTGGGGGCGCATGGGAGGCTAACTGAAGTCAGAACAAGTCATCTAGTCAATCTGGAGGTCCAACGAAAGTGAAACGGTCAGTTGGGAGTGAAACTAGCCTCAAATCAGGGAGAATCGGAGCTAACTGAATGTAACTGAAGTGGAACTGCAGTGGTAGGTGAACAAGTGCGCCCTTCTCTGGCAGTAGGTGAGAAGTGGGCGCCTTTCAGCCTAGGAGGGCTAAAACTCTGTAGTAAGTGGCTCCCGGGTGCTAGAATGAGGTGGCTAAGGTGCTGGAGGCATCAAACTGGTGACTGGGATGCATGCCAGTGCATGCAGGTGCATGCAAACCCTAGATTCTGCATGCAAACCCTAATTGCATGCAAGATCCTGAAAAAGATGATGTGGATATCCGAACACCCCCCCTCAAGCTAGACTATGATGTGCAAAAAATAATGTGGGGCCCTGGTAACTAAGACCAAAGGTCACCCCAATACAATAATCCAAAAAATAATAACAGTAAATAAACCGAGGAAATGGGGAAAACCTCATGGGAAAAATACCCCCCCTCAAAATGAACTGTAACACACCAAAATATTTAACTGCTCCAAACTAAAATAGATATGTCTGGAGGTATCTTACTCTTGGGAGTAAATGGATTATGCTCCAAAAACATGTTCTTGAATTCTCCATCAGTGGATGCAAGCGAATGTGGAGACTTTAAGAACTTGCTCTTCATACCGAAAATGGTGAGAACAAATTTGAAAATATGAGGGTGATCCTGGAACCTGTGATTCGAACCAAGTGAGGTAGGAATAGCTCCAACTGGATCAAATAGATCTTGAAACTTGAACTTCTTATCAATAGAAGTTAAATTAGCTCCAAAAATAGATGAATGGTTTCTTGAGATCTCCTTTGAACCAACAAGGGTGAGATCAAAACCAAAATCAGCAAAAAGTGCATGAGAATTGAACTCAAGCGAATGGTAGTGCTCTTCATCTTCATTAAAACTCTGAGAAACTTTGCAAATGATAGAACATAAGTTTATAGAAGGCATGCAATCAAGGAGGGCGAATGCTTCACCTCCAAAATCAGATTTTACCTCCAAAACATCAAGTAGATCATTATTCCGCATGCCGACAAACTCATGTGAAAGAGAGGATTCAAGAACCTCTTTGGAATCTAGAGTATGAGCTTGTTTATCTTGCTCAGAATTCAAAATAGAAGACTTTGAGAGAATGAGTGTTGAATCTACAGTTTCTTCTTCATCTTGAACAATTGTTGAGGCCAACACATGATCGGAAAGAACACATAAGGAGATCTCACTGGGCTTGTTCTCCAAAAGGCTAGCATGATCCTCTTCTTCCTGCTTTCCAATCTCTCTGTCAAGTTGGACCCATAGATCACTTGGATTTTCAGCAGTCTTACTGAGGTAGCGCATACAAGGAGACATAGCAAGACATATTGCTCCAAAAGCTCTGTCACAATCCTTGAGCCAATCATTCTCCTCTTCATCGGAATCAAAAACTCTTGTATTACCAATGCACATATCAAAAATACATTGTCTCTTCAAGAATGCAATCATCTTTGGTTTCCATTCATCATAGTTGAATGGAGTAAGAATATTTTGTGAAGAAGAAGTCTCCATCTTTGCATTAGCGAATGCACATGGAGGAAGTAAGAAACCTGTAAATCACACACAAACAAACACTATGTTTTCAGCCTTGCATGCACATGAGCGAATGCACATGAGATTTTGCATGCCGCTGCTGAAATATATTGGTGAGCAATTCACTCAATCTTCATGTAGAACACCTGCAGAAAATAGATCTTGTCCCTGCCATGGCTCTGATACCATGTAAAATTAGTCACAGCAGATCTAATGAACAAGTAAATCAATGACAACAGATGAATATAGAAAATATGGTGTAAAACTGTGCAAAACATGCAGCAGTGCTCAATATCCCAGAAAGGGTTGAATGAATTACAATAGAATACAATCAGTCAATGAGCGATTCGAATTGACTAAGTAGGCCATTCGAATCACTGAATGGAGTAGCTTGACTCCAACTAGGAGTCCTCATCATCAATCGGTGGTGGTCATCAATGCACAAGAACCAGTCATCCAAGTGTCAATCTGAGTCTAACTGAGTGTAATAAGTGTAACTGAAGTGTGTAGCACTGATTAAGGAGAGGGAGGCTCAGTGGGGGCGCATGGGAGGCTAACTGAAGTCAGAACAAGTCATCTAGTCAATCTGGAGGTCCAATGGAAGTGAAACAGTCAGTCGGGAGTGAAACTAGCCTCAAATCAGGGAGAATCGGAGCTAACTGAATGTAACTGAAGTGGAACTGCAGTGGTAGGTGAACAAGTGCGCCCTTCTCTGGCAGTAGGTGAGAAGTGGGCGCCTTTCATCCTAGGAGGGCTAAAACTCTGTAGTAAGTGGCTCCCGGGTGCTAGAATGAGGTGGCTAAGGTGCTGGAGGCATCAAACTGGTGACTGGGATGCATGCCAGTGCATGCAGGTGCATGCAAACCCTAGATTCTGCATGCAAACCCTAATTGCATGCAAGATCCTGAAAAAGATGATGTGGATATATGAACATCATTTTTTAACGAGTTTGACATAGAAAGGGAACTATGCTCATGATATGTTTCATTTTTACACAAGCTTGAAACTGAAAGTAAACTATGCTTGTAAGGGCCTGTTTCATTTTTTAACGGGCTTAAAACATAATAAAAATATGCTCGAAGTAGCCGATTTCATTTTTTAATGAGCTTAAAACAAGATAAATCTATGCTCGAAGGAGCCCATTTCATTTTTTAACGAGATTAAAACGGAATAGAAACTATGCTCGAAGGATCCCATTTCATTTTTTAATGAGCCTAAAACGAAATAGAAACTATGCTTGAAATTGGGTTTCATTTTTACACAAGCTTGAAACTGAAAGTAAACTATGCTTGTAGGGTCATGTTTCATTTTTTAGTGAGCTTAAAACAAAATAAAACTATGCTCGGAATGATGGTTGGTTTCATTTTTACACAATCTTAAAACCAAAAGTAAACTATGCTTGACATTGGTTCTTAACAACATGATTTCCAGAGGTTGGTGGTGTTCCCCCCAGCCTAAGAAGCCAGAGGGTAACTCCAGCATGATGTCCAGAGGCTGGAGACATGCCCCCTATCCTTAAGGGGAAGAAACCACTAAAATATGTGGAACATTCAGGGAATTTTGATGACTGGAAGTCATGCGATGATTAGGTGTCACAAAGGAAAGTTGATCAATGGTCACAATATTCCCATGATGAGGAAAATACATCACTCGAAAGAGTGAGGACACTACAAATTTCATTGCATAAACATAGTTTCGTCCAAGGAGTAGATTAAAATCTAAGGGACCTTGGACTACCATAACATCAATACAAACAGTTTTCCCTCCTAAAGTGACAAGTAACTAAGGAATGATCCCTAAAGGTCCAGTAAGACTTCTATTAAAAGCCAGTATCTAGTCAATGACTGGCACAAGCTGAGGGGATCCTATAGCTTGCTAAGCAGTTGAGGATAAAATACTAATAGAAGCTCCCTCATCAGTTATAGTGCGAAATATTTTCTTATCGGAAACTCCTACATATAACTAGAAAGGAACACTCAAAGGAAGACAAGATTCTGTTAGACCATTCCAATCAAAGGAAATGACCTCAGTGCTTGGAGGGCGTCCTGTGGGATCCCCAAGGAAGTCAACGATTTCTGTTGTGATAAAATATCTCTATGGATAGGTATATATCAACTTGGGATTAGAAAAGGCCCCTAGTTTCCTACCCAATACAGAGAGGAAACAAATAGACATTATAGTCCTCCTAGATCTAGCTCACACATCAGCTAACAAGCTATGGAAAGACAAAGCAAGTAGATGGCATACCTTGCTTTTATGGTTGTCCTAGCTGCTCCTAAGTTGCTCCAGCTCCAGCCTTTGATTATCGACTTATGAACCTATTCACAAAGGAAATACAACACCTTCTCCAAAGAAATATATGTATAAACAAATATCTAACTATAAAAACATAGCCAATTTCATGCATTCATCATTAAAGACATGAAAAAGAGAGGAATAGGGTAAGTTATATTAATGATAAGAAAGCCAAAAGAAGCTGACTACAATGTTATACCTTGATGTCCAAAGGAGCAGCACCTCCTTCCAAACTCTCCAATATCACCCTTGCAAGACTCATAGGATCATATGTTTAGTGCTTCTAAGATCACCCCCCCATAGCTCATGGATGGCTCTCCTTAAGTAGGATTTGGGAAGGCCAACCACTAGGAGAAAATGATGGATCTAGGTGAGTAAGATTTGAATCAAGGATATAAACCATGCCAAGGAGGGAATGTTGGATGGGATTCGAATGGAGACCTGTTGATGCCCTGAAGATCGCAGCATCAAGCAGAAAGGGATTCTCCTCGGTAAACTATCCCAATTAGATTGTCCACCGTTTGATATGGGGAATCCATTCGGTTAGCGGTTCCAGCTACCGTTAGATTTGAAGATTTGTTTCTTTTACACCGGTTATGGCCCGATCCACTTCTTTTTTTATTTTATTTTATTGTTAAGATGATGTGCAAGTGCCTAAGCTAATTTAATCTAAATGCAGAACTTGAAACAAATCTGTATCTAAGACTGAAATAAATCTAATCTATCCTTGCAAGGAGCAAACTGTAAATACGAGCAATGTGTTGAAAGAAGTATCTAAACCACAGATAACCATTAAATCACAAATATACATCTACAGCAAGAGATTAAAGATATACAAGATAGATTTTAATCCATGTGAAAGCATTCTATTACTCATGTTAGGAGAAACATCATTGCACAGAAAAATAGTAAGCTCATTCAACACAGAGAAATAATTATGAATAGCAAAGAAATATCTCACTGCAAGATATGAACGCCACAAGAATAATCCAGCAAACATCCAACATCCATTTCTAGGAAAAACAAATGTCCCCCCCAGGCTCTTTATTAGGAAAAATCGCTTTCTTGGAGCTAATTACAAAATAGTTCGTATAATCTAAGAAGCTTCTTTTCCCTGCAAAAAATTCCTTCTCTACTTCTTCTAACCTTCTATTTATAACTTTACAAAGTGCCCCTTGGGATGACAAGTGTACCCTAATTCTATAACCTCCTTCCTTGGCTTTCATCGCATCCTTACAAAGCCTATGAATATGTGGAAGGTTTTACATATAGGACAAAACTAGGGACCAACTGTCCTTTTAAAGCATTTATACAAAGGTATAATTTCAGCTTTTCTGCTTGATTAAAACAAAATAAGAATGATCTGTCTATTCTGCTGGGGTTTATGCCTGCTGACTTGAAGACATGCCTCCACCAACTGTCTCACTTTAAATTACTAGGCCATCTCTACTTTGAATGTATGAGGTCCATTGGTTGATATCCTTTCCGATGAGCTTGCTACAGGAAGATACTGTTGCCTGGGATGCTATTTCATGCTTGCGTAGGTCCGATTTGATCAACGCTTTTCCCTTTGTGGCCTCTTTTTCCATTGCTTCTAGGAAGTAAATATGTATAGCAGGTTGGCAAATGAACTGTTGAAATTCGTCCTGAGTCAATACTTCTATCTTCTTGATATAAGCCAAGTCTTTGTCCAGCTCATTCTGCAACTCGAACAATCGGTCTTCTTCTTTTGGGAAATCATAAATGGAGGCGGGGGTAACCAGATGACATTTGCTAAGCGATTCCCTGAGTGTGGAGTAGATCGAACAACACTTGTGGACCATTTTTTTATTTCCAAACTTAGCTTGGTGCCACAATCCTTGGCAAATTCAAGGATTCCTATATCCACGTCCAATTCATCTCCTATAGCAGCGCGCAAGTGTGAAGGGAGCTGAGAGTTTCCCTTTTTCCACTCAGATTGTCGTTTCAGCTCTGCTACATGACTTGCAAACCTTTCTCTAGCTTTTATAGCTTTGGTTTCAATTGTTGTCATTTTCTTAATCATCTCTTTCACGCTCCAAATCTCTTCCGAGATCAGTACTAGAAGCTGATAGATTTTAATCTGCATATCACATGCTTGTTTGTGAAATGTGGCCAAATTTTGCTGGTCTTCCACTGCCTCTTTGAGTTGTCTTGCTAGTTGTTCCTTTTCTTGAATCAGCCCCTCATATTCATGCTAGTGGAGTTGAATTTGCTGAGCCCTGCTTGCTTCGAGTTCCTCCAACTCTATTATCCGAGCTTTCAGATTCTTTAGTTCATCTTCAGAGATAGCCAATTGCATTTCTAAGGAGTTCTTCTCATTTTCAAGCTGGAGAACTCCTGTATTTAGCATCAGATGATCTCCTAACAACTCATTGCATTTCTCCTTCAGCTTGTTGGCTTCCAACACCTCCCTCTTTCTATCATCTTTGATCTTAAATCATTGCTCCCTGTAATGCTTTATCTTATGTTTCAAAAAATCAATATTGGCTTTAGTCACCTTAGCTGATGCCATAGTGCATTGGGCTTGAAATGTGGGGTCGGCATCAGTTCTCTGGACCAATGTTTTCTTGGTTACCCATAGCTCATATTCATCTTCCTCAGTTTCCACATTCTTTGTCATGCCCTGTATTTTCTGTACCCTCTTATTAATAATGCCCGTTTTTCGCTCATGGAAATAAACACTATCTAGGTCTGCTACTTTGCGCTGCTTCCTAGGGTTATATGGGGTCAGCTCTAAGTTCCCTGAATAGGCACCTTCTTCCTGAGTTCCCCCTGGAGTGCATATCAATGGTGGGTCCACCTCCATATCTGTCGGAGTGGATGGCTCCGGTTCAAGAGACTTCTCTGTTTGCTCTTCCCCTTTCTCTCTTTCAGACTCTCCCTCCTGTGTCTGCAATCCATCTGCTTCTTCACCCAGGGGCCTTTGCTCATCCTCATGCTGCTGCTTGGAAGCTTGCTCTTGGGATACCTGATCTTCTTTTTCTTTCTGGATCCTGGCAGCCTCTTCCTGCTGTGTCAACTGAGAAGCTTGCTCTTGCTGCTTCCTTGCAGTATCCTCTTGATGAAGCTTGGAAGCTAGCTCACCTTGAATCCTTGCTTGTTCTTAGGCCTGCTGCTGCTTGAGAGCTTTCTCTTGGATCACTCTGTCCTTCTCCAACTTCAGGGTTTGCTCTCATAGCACTCTGTCCTGCTCCAATTCTGATGGATCCCATGATTGTGAGGTCGATGCCTCCCGCTCTCTTTGGATCAAACTGACAGGTTTGGGGCTTGGATCTTTCACAACTTTCACATTGTAACGCTTCCCTAACTGAGTTAGGTTGTGGGTGCTCCTGCAGAATTCCTCGTCCTGGTCTGCCGCATGAGCGTATTCAAAGGAGATCCTGAGGTCAAGACAATGCCTTCTTACTGCATCGTTGGGGTCATGTCTTCTGAAGGGACTGAGCCAAAATGGAAAACTTCTAAGCCTTGAGCATAATTTTCTCTATCTCTTTCTCTTGGGAGGCTATAAGATCCTATGATAAATGGCATGGGAGAATACATGCTCTTCCTCCGGTCTGTTAAGAACTTTCTTATTGCGTCGGTGCCGAAGAGTTGCCTCACGGCCTCCTTATGAATTACAAAATCTGTAACATACCAAGGGAACATGAATGGCTCACGAGTTCCCCCACTCATCCTGATGTATGTGCCTTCTACACTGTGATAATAGTCCCCGAGTTGATCGATGATAGGCATTGTATTCTCCGACATACAATCTAGTTCTTGTACGAAAATAAGCTAGTAAAATGGCATGATAAACCTCTCGCAAACCATCTTGTAGTGGTTTGCGTATTTACTTGCCCATGTACACTGATAAGCTATGAAGAGAGCTGTTTCATTTGGATTCCATGAGCAGCCTAAGTTCGGGAACAAATGCTTGCTTAACAGGCAGTCAATTAGGTATGAAGACATGAAGAAATCTGCCTTCTTTTGGGTTAGTCCTCCTTGGGCTGCTATTAACTGTGAGGCCAAACTATTTGAAATTATTTCAGCCCAATTGAAGATGGTTCCTTTCATGGCTATATGAAACATCACCGGCACCCATCTGATCTTAAACACATTTCCATTAGGCATGCCGAAGAGCCGAATCAACATCAGGACGATGAGTCTGTAAGGGGTCTTTAGTAGGCTGCTTTCATATTCATTATTCCTCCTCCTCCTAATCTGTCTGTCATTTATTATCATTTTGCGGGAAGATTCTAGTGGGTCCATTTGATGATTTGCTATCCAGTCATCATCCAAACAAGCCCTGGGCACAGGCAATTTGTAGGCAGCAATAACATGCTCGGGAGCGAAAGATGCCAGGTTCAACCCATTTTTATCAATCATGAGCCTTGTGTCGGTTCGGATGTTAGGAATAAGACATCCAATAACTTCGGAACAAGGGAAAATCTCTGGCCGAGTTGTTTCCTTATGCAAATGAGACCTTCTGATGTTTGCATACACTAGGGCATCCTCTATAGAAGCTGTTGAACTATCTTGAGCTATGATGAATCTGTATAGATCACCCCATTGAAATTCATGAGCGGAGCTCCCAGGGGAAATACCAGTGGTAGCTTGCGTGTCAGCAAACATCGTGACGAGAGAAGTATCTAATAGAACTTCAACCTCTGAGTTTGAGGTTAGTTTCTGAACTGCCTTCTTCTTTGCTGACTTCCTATGCATGGTAATCCTGTGGTGAGCAAGGCAATACCAAAAAGACTTTAGTTAGACCATTATTCCAAGCATTAGCAACACTCTAAAACAAAGCCAAAATATAACATTTTAACAAAATAGAGGCTTCCTTAAACAATCATAATTATCTTCATTTCATGTTTAAGCTTAATTCAACAATGTCCCTCCATGCTAAAAACATCAGGACAACGGGCAAGATCATATTTAAGTCTGTGCCATTAACTTTCATTGTGTAGGTATCCTTTGAATTACGACATAATCTTGCGCGAGTCTAATGAAGATTTATGCGTTGGCGCCTAGATTAAGTTTTGCGCTGCGCTTGGGATTCTGTGTGCGCTAATATTTGTGAGCTAGTGTGCGCTGGGATACAAGCGGGATTTTATGCGCTAATATTTAAACGTTCCATGCACGCCGGCGCCTAAGATTATTTGGGCACCAAGTGATAATGCATTTTTTGCGCTGATACCTAAAATATTTTGCGCGCTAGCGCCCCAATTCTGTTTGTGCGCCAAAGCAAAACACATTCGTGCGCTGGCTCAAACAATTTCGGATGCGCTATTCTAACTATATTTCTGCATTGGCACTTAACATAATGCACGCGATATTGTCTGTGCGTCAATGTTTAGACATTTCATGTGCCGGCAGCTGATAGTGGAAGTTGTGTTGAAGATGGATAAATCCCGCAGCTGCAGGCCTTTATCGGCTATGGATTGGGCCTAACTTCAAGTTTCTGAATGGCCTTGATGGGTTGATTGAACACATCCCCACGGCAGCTTCGGCCGAGTAATGTGGGTTTTATGCAACCTTGGCATGAATGAACATTGCTTTTGGTTGAGCAGGATATCTCGACGCTTATAGCATAAAACTTTAGCTACAGGGAACAAGAGGGTCGGGCCTTACATGTAGTAGATGCAAACAGGCCTTGGGATGCTGCAGCTTCTATGGGTTTTGAGCGAAAAAACTCTGCAGCCACTAAGATACCGCTGGGATGATTCGACCTTATGGCCAGAGGAGGGTAAGCACTTCACACTTTTTTTAAAAGAGACTCTACTCATGGAAGAAGAGCTTAAACAGAAACAAACTATCACACAACCAAGAAAACATATAAGAAACTTTCAAATGTGGTCGTGGGGAACTGCGGGTTTCGTTTGGCAAATGAAAGCTTTGTGAAGAAAACCAGGGATGCCGAAAATGCGATAGAGGGAAAAGACTTATGTGCCTGTGAGATGGGGCCATTTCTTCCCTGGTCCGAAAGTGGTGGCCTCATATCTTCATAGGGAAAAGGACAGTAACTATCCTATGCCCTCTCTAGCTTTTATGCAAAGTAAAACGGAGGTCACTGAGCTACTCAAACTGTGCGTGGGTGATTTTTTAACCTTCTAATCCAAGAGCAGGATTGGGAAAGAGCCTACGTGTCAGTATGGTGAGCGTTCCAAGACCTCAACCGTTTGCAGCGAATGGAAGTCTCGAACTTTGACGCGAATGGCGAGCGCTCCGAGTGCAAATGACTAAATAAAAACCCAAAACGTCGTTGCATGCGTTAAATAGGGGAGAGTTAAATGCTCACATATGTTTAAAGTTGGCGGGGTTATGAGTGCGGGGATCGAAATTTTTTTCATTAAGAGTGGCACATGGCTTCATTAAAAGCCCTACCAACTTTGTCGATGCACAGGGATCGAGGAGATATTTTCACGCCGAGTACTGATTTTCGCGCCAAGTAGGGAGCGTAATATTTTGCACTATGTGGCAAGCGCATGTTCAAAAATAAACCTCATGCTTGAGCGGCGATCCTGGCATTAGGGTTGCACTTATAAAACCACCCAAACATGAGTTATCATGAAAGACGGAACGCGGATTTTCCAGCAGGAAGGATAAGCGTGTCTCCTGCGCTTGTGGTGTCAACTCTATCATCACAGTCTACGCTGGAGAAATGTGCCAACTTTTAATTCTTCCAAGGAGGTGAAGCACAGCTTCAAGGCGGGAAGATAATGATAATTCTTGTGCCTTCGGAGACCGAGAAAAGGTTATCTCTTGCACTAACTGTGGGGGTTTATTGCCAACAAATGCGCGCCAGATAAAAGACTTGGGACTTGGAAAAAGGGCGGCTGAGTTAGAGCTACAGTCTGCGCCGAGTGAGGAACTTATGGTTAGAGGTACGTCAAAGCAGCGACAGAATTAAGGATAAAACTGGCGCTATAGCAGGGAGTTAAGACCAAAATCTGCGCTAAAGGAAAAGGATGACTTAGCCTTAGACAAATGAGCAAACTCTTTTGGAAGCAGGCGATGAAATTCTTTTTAGTCAAAGAAAACAAACATAAGGATGTAGTAAAAAGCTTGCTACAAAAGTGTTCAAAGGAGGGGCCCCAAATAACTTCAAAATTTTGGGGAAGGATGTTGCAGCAACAACAAGACCTCATCCCATGAAAATCTCCTCGAAATACAAGATCCAAAATCTAGGGATAATGGCTATTCAGGGATTTCCGCGCCCCCACAACTGAGAAAAACACGAAAATGTTGTAATTTCCACGCCCCCAGAGGCATGAAAAATGCAAAAATAGGGAATTTTCATGCCCCCATAGGCATGCACGGCACGGAAATAACTCTTGGAGGCCCATAAGTGGGTTAGTTCAATGATGCAGGAGCATTGGAGCCTAGGAAGATCAGTTGAAGTTTATCGTCAGAAGGGAGCCAACCAGAGGGAGTGCCGACGACCACTGGTGCGTGAAGCAGATTGACTCATTGTAGTCAATAAGTCGAGCAGACGCTGCCGAAGTAGTCGATGGGAGTGAAGAGGTCGAGGGTCGACATGTCAGTGTCAACATATGACAGCCAAAAGTTGACAAGTTGCCGCAGAGTCGTGGAAGGTCGACATGTTGTCGAAACCATGACATCAACAGGTTTTTGGGCATGAGCCAAGCAAGGAGGAAGGGGCAGATTGGCGAAGCCTAAGTGCATAATGAAATCCGACAGGTGAGTCGAAGCTAATAGAGGATAGTATGGCCGAGGGGATGGTTTACTGTAGCATGTCAGAGGAAGCGCAGAATTCAAGGATAGTACTTGGCAATAGTTCAGAGTTGTTGAGGAAGTTAATAGCAGTTATTGCAGGTGGGTGAAGACATGACAGATGTCGTCACAGGAAGAGGTTATGTAGCATGGCAGGGGAGCTGGCAGTTGTAGGTGTGCAGGATCATGGAAGGATCAGCTGACAAGAGGATGTGTGTCTCAGGGATCGTAGTGGTCTCGGGAACAACAGCAGCATGGTAGAAGACCAGGGGGACTTTTGGCATTAGGGGACTTGGCATTTTGGAGAGTGAAGGAGAGCTGAAGAGGAGATTGATCCATAGTTCATAGTTTCACAACGAACCATGAGAGGGTGAGGTCGACACACTGAGAGGGCACATTGCAGTTACTTCTGTATTTTAACGGCTGAGGCTGACAAATAGTTAGTTATTTGTATTTACAGTTATTCCGCATTGTAACTGATTCAGAGAAGTAATATAAGCCATCTTTTGGCATGTTGTTTGCATCTTGTTTGTGTGAATGTTTGTGATTTTTTCGTGTGTATTGTTAAGCAAGAACCTTGTTCCGACAAGGCGAACTTGCATCAGTTGGTATCAAAGCTATAGTATCCTAAGAGCCAAAGGATAGCTATTTTAGAGCTCGAAAGTGAGTCCAATTGCATGGAGCGGGAAGATATCCCTGTGCGTAGAAGAATGTCGAGTGATATTGAGCTTGCAAGTGCATTGAATAGCTCCAGCTAAGGTTGGGTAGAGTTGTACACGACTTGTTGAAGTCCAGTTGTGATTGGACAAGTGATATTTTCAACAGAGGTTGAAAATGGCTCACAGAGGCGTTAATGTCCGAGGACAGAAAGCGCATGGCGTAGCAGTCACAGTTGATCATGAGATGTTCGACGAATGCGTCCAAACGATGCGAACTTTGACAAATGAAGTTGTAGCGATCAAAGAAAACAAAAGGTGTGGTTGTATTCCTAATGCATTATACCACAGCGATGAAGAAGTCAAAGAAGTGGAACCACGGGAAGCAACGGAAGATGAACCAGAAAAAAAACTCATCAAGCTTCTGATGGAGATGAGGGTTTGGTTAAAGATAGACGTTTGCACTTACTCAGGGAGTTTAGATCCAGAAGACTTGATCGACTGGTTCAGAGAGATGGAGAAATACTTCGACATAGAGTAGATCAAGGATCCTAAATGGGTTAAGACTGCATGTATGAGGTTGAAGGGTCATGCCTCATTGTTGTGGGACAATGCACAGGCTGACAGAGTCAAGAAGGGCAAGGAGAAAATCAAGTCTTGGGATAGGATGGTTGCCAAGTTGAAAGGAAAGTTATTGTCGAACGACTATGTGATTTCCTTGTTCAGGAAGTTGCAGAACTTTTGACAAAAGGAGATGACCATGAAGGATTACACAGAAGAGTTCTATAGATTATCGATAAGGTCGAGCCAGACCAACGAAGGAGAAGAAGTTGTTGCTAGATATGTGAACGGATTAAAATACTCCATTCAGGATGAATTGAGCATGTCAAGATTCAGAGCAGTGGGTGAAGCCTACCAGTTAGCTCTGAAGGTAGAAGAGAAACTGTCGAGTAAATCTGCAGTGACCAGAGGTCAAGCGACTGGTCGAAGTGCAAAGACTATTACCATGAAAGGTCAAAGTAGCGGTTACAGGAAGGAAATTGTCAAAGATAGTTGACATGTGGAAGGGACATCGACAAGAGAGAAAGCACAAGAGAACCGACGCGATGGTCGTGAGAACCGTGATTGAGGTGCGTATGGTCGAGGTGATCCATCCGACAGAAAGGGAGCTAATAGACCAGCCATAATCTATTACAAGTGTCGAGGAGTGGGACACAAGGCATATGAATGCCCATAGAATCTACATGCTATAGAGGAGTCGAAACCCTGACGTCAAAGGGATGAGCAAGTCGACGAGAAGGAAGAATCGACATCCGACAGCAGTGGAGATAGTAAAATGAAAAGTCGGGCCATGATAGCCAGCAAGACACTGGTTCTGGATGATAGATGCAACGAACAAGAGTCGGCACAACAAAAGGCAATCTTTCGAACGAAGGTGCGAATCAGCGAATGGACTTGCAAGACCATAGTAGATGGTGGAAGCACTGAGAATCTTGTGTTAATAGAGGTGATCAAGAAAGAAAAGCTAAGATGTCAATAACATCCACACCCTTAAAAGATCTCATGGTTGTAGAAAGGACACCCTGTGAAGGTGACTAGACAGTGCCTAATTAACTACAAGGTTGGGAAGTTAGAGGACAACATATTGTGTGACGTAATCCCAATGGACGCGTGCCATCTGTTGTTAGGAATACCATGGCAGTATGATCAGAAAATGATCTATGATGGTCGAGCCAACACAGTCATAGTGTGGAAAAATGGCGTGAAAAGAACTCTTAAGCCGAAGCCGGAGGAGCAAGCCGACGTTAAGCAGGGCGAGAGAAACTTTTGGGAGAAGCGCGTGCTGATGTGTTCAGCGAAAGAATTCCTTGCAGAGGGGGAAAAGCAGTCGGGGTGTTATGATATCATTCCAAAGGGACAATTTTTTGAGAAGGCAACAATGGAGGAGAAGATTTTGGTTGAGTTCAGAAAGATGCTCGAAGAGTTCCGTAGCATAGTGGTCGATGAAACACCGACAGGATTGCTGTCGACAAGGAGCATATCCCATCGGATCGACTTGATTCCAGGGTTGAGTCTGCCAAACAAGGCACCACATAGGCTCAGTCCAACAGAAGTTTAGGAACTCAATCGACAGGTCCAGGAGTTGTTGGACAGAGGGTTGATTAGAGAGAGTCTGATTCCGTGCATGGTACCAACAGCATTAGCACCGAAGAAAGGTGGAGAATGGAGTATGTGTACATACTCCAGAGCTATCAACAAGATCACAATCAAGTATCGGTTTCCATTGCCGAGAATGGATGACTTGATGGATTGTTTGAGTGGAGCGAAGTACTTCATGAAGATAGACCTGAAGAGCGGTTATCACCAGATTCGGGTTAGAGAAGGAGATGAATGGATAACAACATTCAAGACAAAGGAAGGGTTGTATGAGTGGTTAGTCATGCCGTTTAGATTGACTAATGCACCCAGTACATTCATGTGATTGATGAATGAAATACTGAAACCATTCTTGGGAAAGTTTGTCGTAGTCTAACTAGACGACATTCTGATTTTTAGTCGAACCAAGGCATAACAGTTGGGGCACATTCGACGGGTATTAAAGAAGTTGCAGGAAGAGAAGTTGATGGTGAACCTACATAAGTGTTTCTTTGTGAAGGAAGAACTGGTATACTTGGGATTCATAATATCAGGTAGAAGGTTGGTGAAGGACCCATAAGAGGTGAAGGCAATATTGGATTGGCTTGAATCGACAAGCATGATTGGAGTGAGGAGTTTCCATGGACTTGCCACTTTCTACAGGAAGTACATCAGGGGATTCAGTCAGATTTTTGCACCATTGACAAAGAGTATGCGCAAAGGGGAGTTCAAGTGGATGGAAGCAGCTTAGCAAGATTTTGACAAGTTGAAGGAAAAGGTCACTAAGAGCCTAGTGTTGGCGCTCCCATATTTCAACAAAGTTTTCCAATTCGATTGCGACGCAAGTGGAATAGCAAATGGAGTAGTGTTGAGCCAGGAGGGTCGACCAATTGCATTCTTCAGTGAAACGTTGGATGAAGCGAAGCAGAAATATTCGGTCTATGACCAGGAATTCTATGCTATTGTCCAGGCATTGAAGAAGTGGAGGCATTATTTGTTGCTCAAGGAATTTGTGTTGTACACAAATCACCAAGCACTGAGGTATCTGAATACTCAGTCAAAGTTAAATCAGTGGCACATGAAATGGGTCGAATTCGTATAGGGATATACGTTCATGTTGCGGCATAGGTTGGGTAATTCGAATAAGGTTGTCGATTCGATAAGCAAAAGAGTCACATTGCTGAACATGATGACAGTTCAGGCAACAGGAATAGAGTCGGTGAAGATAGAATATGCTACCGACGAGGATTTTGGGAAAGCATGGGGAGCTTGTTGTGAACCATGGAGTGTCGATAGGACTCCATTCTTGGATTATTTCATCCAAGAGGGATAACTTTTCAAGAGATGATAGTTGTGTATTCCCAGAAGATCAATGTGAGAGAACCTAATCTGAGAGTTGCATAGCGGTGGATTAGCAGGCCATTTTGGAATCGACAAGACTAAGGCATTGCTCAAAGAGAAGTACTATTGGCCAGGAATGGAGACAAATGTCATAAAGTGGGTCCGAAAGTGTAGAGTTTGCCAGTTGGAAAAAGGAAGAAGTTAGAACACGAGGTTGTATACACCGTTTCCAGTACCAAATACCCCATGGGAGCACTTGAGCATGAATTTTGTGCTAGGATTGTCGAAGACGCAGCAAGGAAGCGACTCAATATTTGTTGTAGTCGACAGATTTTCAAAAATGGCACACTTTATTTTGTGTCAGAAGACAAGTGACGCGCTGTACTATTCTTCAAAGAAGTAGTCAGATTGCATGGGTTTCCGAAGAGTATCACATCGGACAGAGATAACAAGTTTATGGGGCATTTTTGGAGAACCCTATGGAAGAAACTGGACACAAGGTTGCAGTTTAACTCAGCATATCATCCGCAGATAGACGGATAGACCGAGGTGGTGAACAGAAGTTTGGGAAAACTTCTGAGATGTTTGACAGCCGACAGACCCAAGCAATGGGAGAATGTGTTGGCACAAGTGAAGTTCGCATACAACAATTCTGTGAATTGGTCGACACGTTTGAGCCCATTCCAGATTGTTCAGGGAAGAAGCCCACATGGAGTGGTGTATTTGGTTGAGTTGCTGACAGAAATCAGGAATAGCGCGGATGCAGAATCATTCGCAAATCACATGAAAGAAGTTCATGAAGATGTGTGAAAGTGCATAGAGAAGAGCAACGCAGCATACAAGTTGAGAGCCTACAAGAAGAAGAGACTACAGTTGTTCAGTGAAGGAGACTTGGTCTATGCACATTTGCGGAAAGAGAGATTTCTGACAGGGACTTATAACAAGCTGATGCTGAAGAAGATTGGACCATGTAATATTATGAAGAAAATTTCAAACAATGCTTATCTGTTGGAGCTACCGAATGACTTGAACATTTCGTTGTTGATGTATATGTAACTTTGGAATGTATTTCACATATATGTATATTGTATTCCTATAGAGATGTTATTATTCCTCTATACGGAAGTGGTTCTATTCCTATAGAGATGTTATTATTCCTCTATACAAAAGTGTCGTCATTTATATTGTAAGTGTTGTAACTTATACTTGATGGGTTATTAGACCACCTTGTTGGGTTCGGCCCTGTATAAGTCATGTGGGTCAAAGGGTTATTAGATCACCCTAGTGGGGGTTGGCCCAGTCAGCATTATGTTAAGTGGTTAAGTTGAGGCCGACCTAGTTGAGTAAAGGTCAAGTCAAGTTAGTGTATAAATAGAGAGTGTGTCTCTCTCATTTTACACATTCTATTCTCTCACTCACACTGTGGAGAGTGGCGCACTTGTGGAGGAGGAGGCTCTGCTGCTAGAAGAAGACTATCTCTTGTATTCTGGTTGTATCATTACTCTATCTATCTCTGAGGAAGTTATTGGGGTTTTTCACCTTTATGGTTTTCCCCAAGTAAACTCTGTGTCTCTTCTATGCTTACATTATTGTGTCCATGAATGATATGCTATAGATTTGCTGTACATGTTGTTCTCTCAGTTAAGATCTTAGATCAGATTGAAGTAAATTCTGAAAATTTAACATGGTATAAGAGCTAGAATGAAAAAAGGCATGATATGGCATGTATGACACTTGTTGCACTTACGATGCTAGGGCTTGATATAACAAAAACCAATCATCTTAGAACTTTCACTATAAATCCCGTTTGAAAACGTTTTCGGATCTGAAACTTTTATAGGTCGAATATCATATCCCCATGTACCGTGTGTCCAAAGGACAACCTCTAATTCATTGTACTTTGTGATTTATGATCTGTACAATATAGGGTTTCGGCCTCTTCCAGATCTAAGTCAAAATCAGGTGACCTTGGGAAAAAGGTCATAACATGGGCTAGGAAGCTCCAAATGAAATTTCATAAAAATTGAAAGGTAGTACACAGACTGTACTATCTCAGGAAACTTTTTTAGAGGCCGAAGTTGAACCAGTGACACATGGCATGCCGTACAAGTTATCTCTCATGTATTATCACATAAACAGGTCACGTTATGACACTTAACATAACTCTCTCTAATAGAATCCAATTGAGGTCATACCTGTCAGGATGGAAAGATAACAGGTCGAGATATCTCAAGAAAGTTTTTTAGAGGCCGAAGTTGAACCAGGGACATGTGGCACGCCGTACAAGTTTGTTCTCCTGTATTATCCCATAAACAGGTCACGTTGCGACACTTGGTATAACTCTCTCTCAGAGAATCCAATTGAGGTCAGACCTATCGATATGGAAAGATAACAGGTCAGCCTATCTCAAGAAAATTATTCAGAGCTTGTGGATCGAAAAGTTCAGAGTTACACTAGAAACAATCAGGTACATATTTCTGTCAAAACAGAATTATTTTTGAGCACCTTCATTCATGGCTTCCGGAATTTAGGGCTTTGGAGAAAGTTGGAATTTTTGTAATCAGAGACCATGGATGAATGCTACTCATCAAAATTGAAATTTAGAGACCAAGATCAGAATTTTTGGTTGGGCAGAAGGCCGGTCTTGATCAAACCCTAGTTCAGGACTTTGATCAGAAAAGTGGAAAATTAAGGCTTCTGCAAAAATGGGAATTTTTTAAATCTGTGACCACAGCTGGAAGCTCCTCATGAAAATAAAAGATTAGAGATTTGGATCAAAGCTTTTGATTGGGAAGAAGAGTGGGCTTCATGAAACCCTATTTCGGGGTCACATCCAGTGAATCCAAAAGTTTCAAAGGCAAAATTGAGGAGTGAAACTTTGCAGTTTTCAAATTCTGAATATACCAGCTTGATCAACTCATCAAGCTCCAGATCCAGTTCCTGCAATTCAACTGGATTGGGTTAATACTAGAAGAGGATGGATTGGTCACCTGCATAAGTGAAGAAGTTCCTGTTTCAGAGGGAGATGAGGCTAAGGCCTTCCATAAGAAGATTACAAGCAATCTTGACAGGTATGACTTACAGGTATGTTTCATGGTTAAGTTTATCATATGTTTGTCTTCATATCATTACAGTACAATCTTGATTAATTACTAGACTTGTTGTATCACCTTAATAGAAGATATTCGTTGATTAAGGTTTTGACACTTATGAATGTACTAATGCATTGTGATGTTGTATGAGGCTTATGTTGTTCGCTAACATAAAAGGTACACCAAGAAATACAAATCATGTTCTACTTCAAGAACATATGATTATGGTGACATGAATACAAAGATTCATCCATTGTCATGGATCACATAGAAGATCTACTTTCGAGGTATGTATAACTTGGTCCTACAATGGTTAACTTATGAGACATGCAGGTTACTAGCACAAGTCACTAAAGAGAACCAGAAGAAATTATGCGGGGATGTTAGACATAACTAGCTAGCATGCTAATCCAGGTATGTTTTTACTATATCAAGCTAGAATCCTACCGCGTGTTAGGATCTTATACTATTGTGTTGTTGATAATGATTATTCATGAAGTCATAGATTTGAATAATCATGCTTGTATGCATATTATGTTTCTTACCATAATTGATGATATGACTAACTAGAAGAATCATGAAGGTAGAGGTTTGAATAATCATGGGTTTTATGCATATTATGTCTCTTATCTTGATTGATGATTCAACTAACCAGAAGAGTCCTATGATCAAATAAGAATATGTATGAGTAAAAGAAGACTTCCCTGAAACCTTGAATACTAATGTTTATTATCTATGTTTGAAATGATCCTGACTATACATGCTTGAGATTATTGTGTTTTGATAGTATTAAGATTATACTAATAAATGTGTGGTTATGTATGAGACCTCAAGGATAACACAATGATGATACTAATAAGCATGCATAGTGATTAAGGATGGATGTAAGTTCAAGGACAGGTAATCCAGGAAGCAAAGTTCAAGAGGGAGCACACTCCAGTTGTTCCTGCAAGAAAGCAAAGGAGCACATTTTAGTAGTTTCTGCAAGGACGCAGATATTCAGAGGGAGTTGACCACTTCTCACAATCCACATCAGAATGGAGTTGAAAAGATTCAGAGGGAGTCCACCTAGCAACCAAACAAAGATAAGTATTTGAATTGTCATTTCTTACATAATGTTATTCAATGATGTATATGCTTATGTTCCTAAGAATTAGGTTGTGTATTATGCATATTAGAATAGTTGCATTGATGAACAGTATACTACTAATATACATGGGTAAGTGGCCTATGGCACTGTACAACATTCCAGTTCTACTTATCTAGAATGAAACCTCTTTGCTAACATGTTAGGAGTTATGCACACTCTTAACAATGTTCTAGTAGAGATTGGAAGGCATCTAGAATGTCACGGAATATGAATAAATGTTGTATTGGCTAAGATAATTGCATGTCTGTATGACATATTTCTTTATGTGTAAGAATTTATTCTGAAAACTATGAGATGTTTTCTAATCATGCAATTTAACTTGTTGTGTAGGAAAGATCGTATACCATCACCTACAAAAGAAGAACTACAACATCTGTTCAACAACAAAATTATCTATTGAAGATATTGAAGTTCCTAGGATCTAGGAAGAATGCCATGATCGAGGAGTATCAGTTGATCATGAAGATGTTTGGGATGCAGTCCCAAAAAGGGTAGTCTGTAGTGACTTCCAAGAGAATCTACAAGATCAAAGCATGCTGCAGGTGGTAGCATAGAGACTTTTGCTCTTGTAGCCAGATACACTTCCATTAGATCAGTACTTGCTTTGGCTGTAGTGATGAAGTGGAAGAGACACCAGATGGATTTCAAGACAACCTTCTTGAATGGTGTAGTTGAAGAAGAAGTGTATGTGGAGAAGCCACTTGGTTCTGAGACACATGACAGGGAGTCATATATGTGCAAAACTTGGTATGGTAGGATAGATATCTTTCTATCCAGTTTGGGCTTTACCAAGAGTAAAGCGGATTCCAACCTTTAATACAAGGTTGAGGAAGGCAATCCAGTGATACAACTTTTGTATGTGGATGACCTGTTTGTTATAGGTGAGGATAGATTGATTGCCGACACACAGCGAAAGCTTGCTGCTGAGTTAGAGATTAAGAATGTGGGTATGATGCACTACTTTCTTGGTATGGAGGTGTGGCAGAGTGCAGATGGAATCTTCCTTGGACAAGGGAAGTATGCAGTAGAGATCCTGAAGAGGTTCAGGATGATGGAATGCGAGGCTATGGCATCGAACCTGAAGCTTCTGTGTGATGCTTCATTTGATCCAGTTAATGTCACGATGTATCGTCAGATGATTGGGTCCTCTATGTACCTAACGAACACAAGACCAGATATTTGCTTTGCGGTGAACAAATTGAGCCAGTTCCTGACGGATCCAAGAGATGTTCACCTAGTTGCTGTAAAGCATATTCTAAGGTACCTAAAGGGTATGGTTGATTATGGGCTCAAGTATGATGCGAATCAAAAGTTTAACCTGTAGGTTTATGTTGATTCAGATTGGGCAGGCAGTGCTGCAGATAGGAAGAGCACTTATGGGTGTTGCCTCAGTATGGGATCAGGTGTGATCTCTTGGTTTAGCAGGAAGCAGTCCTGCGCAGCACTGAGTACAGCCAAAGCAAAATATGTTGCGACGGATGAGCAGGTTGCAGATGTATTGACCAATTTGTTGGCCAGAGTGCAGTTTGAGTACTTCAAAGATAGGCTTGGTGCACTTCAGATCGAGGTTCATTCCAAAGGGAAGTGATGAGTCCAGAAGATGCTGATGCACATGAGCTTTTCTGACATGCTTGATGTATTCTCCCATGGTCATGATGTAATTGTTGAGCCATTATCACATAGTGGTAGATGTGTTCTCCCATGGTGTAGATGTAAGGGCTGGAGCCATTCTCACATGGTGGTAGATGTGTTCTCCCATGGTGAAAAAGTAAGGGCTGGAGCCTTCCCTGAATGGTGGTAGATGTGTTCTCCTATGTCGGTGGTGTAAGTGTTGGATGATGTGCATTTGGGATGTGCTTCATGGATGATGAGATGATCTGAAGAAGACGATGCTATGATGATCAGGAGGATCATGGATGATGAGCATTAGGATGATGCTCCAGTTATTGCTCTATATGTATATGTATGCATCATGTTGGATGCTGGATATGATCAGTTGGATCACTTGTATGTATTTTTGTATATGCATCATGTTGGATGCTTGGACCATGTATCTGTATATGTATTAGGTGGATACATTGTATGATCAGGTGGATCATGTATGGTGATATGTATCATGTATTTGTATTTGTATCAGGTGGATACACTGTATGATCAGGTGAATCATGTATGATGATATGTATTAGGTAGATACTTGGTATGCATCAGGTAGATGCATTGTATGATCAGGATGATCATGGATGATGAGCTTCAGGATGTTGCTCCAGATGACATGCAGCAGGATGTTGCAGTGATGATGATCAGGATGATCATGGGCATCAGGATGATGCCTCGTGTGATGATGATATGTTGGATCATGAGTATCAGGTTGATACTTGGAGGTCAGAGATGATATGTGGCAGGTTGTGCAAATAGCATGTAATCAGTCCTGGGAGATCTTGTCGATCGTGCTACGGCACATAAATGTTCCTGGGATACTCTTTTCGGTATTGCTATGTAGTATGTAATCAGTCCTCAGATATCCGATAGGTTGAGCTGTGTGCTCGTAATCAGTCCTGGGATGAGGTATTACTACAGAGACATCTAATCAATCCTAGAGATCCGAGAGGTTGAACTGTGTGCTCGTAATTAGTCCTGGGATGCTCTTTAGAGATCTTGCCGGTCGTGCTGCGGAACATAAATGTTCCTGGGATGCTCTTTAAAGGTTTTGTCTATCCACATGTAATCAGTCCCGGAGATACGAGAGGTTGAGTTGTGTGCTTGTAATAAGTCCTGGGATGCTCTTTAGAGATCTTGTCGGTCGTGCTGCGGCACATAAATGTTCTTGGGATGCTCTTTAAAGGTATTGTGGAGGAGATGCATGTAATCAGTCCTAGGAGATCTTGTCGGTCGTGCTTAGGAACATAAATGTTCCTGGGATACTCTTTACGGTATTACATCCGCACATAAAATTAGTCCTGAGAGGCCACCTCTATCAGACCATTCGCACAGATGATGAAGACCTACAGGTGGTGGGCCTACATCCAGTATGAAAAAGGACTAGCTCTGTAGAACTTCCTATGACGAGTAGATTCAGAGATTGATTGAGATAGCAACAGCAGTGACGATGATGATGACTCAATGACGATTATCTAGTGACGATCCAGAGAAGATGACTTGTGCTAGAAGACCTGTGTCGAGAAATACCTTCCTAGTTAAGAGGGAGTGTTGATGTATATGTAGCTTTGGAATGTATTTCACATATATGTATATTGTATTCCTATAGAGATGTTATTATTCCTCTATACGGAAGTTGTTGTATTCCTATAGAGATGTTATTATTCCTCTATATGGAAGTGTCATCATTTATATTGTAAGTGTCGTAACTTATACTTGATGGGTTATTAGACCACCCTATTGGGGGTCGGCCATGTGGGTCAAAGGGTTATTAGACCACCCTAGTGGGGGTTGGTCCAGTCAGCATTATGTTAAGTGGTTAAGTTGAGGCCGACCTAGTTAAGTAAAGGTCAAGTCAAGTTAGTGTATAAATAGAGAGTGTGTCTCTCTCATTTTACACATTCTATTCTCTCACTCACACTGTGGAGAGTGGCGCACTTGTGGAGGAGGAGGCTTTGCTGCTAGGAGAAGACTATCTCTTGTATTCTGGTTGTATCATTACTCTATCTATCTCTGAGGAAGTTATTGGGGTTTTTCACCTTTATGGTTTTCCCCAAGTAAACTCTGTGTCTCTTCTGTGCTTGCATTATTGTGTCCATGAATGATATACTGTAGATTTGCTGTACATGTTGTTCTCTCAGTTAAGATCCTAGATCAGATTGAAGTAAATTCTAAAAATTTAACATTTGGCAACGTTCAATGTCTCAGATCTATACAAGTTTGAAGAAGGTTCAAGCAGCAAAAGCACAAAAGTGTCGAGCATCGACTGGATAACGCAAATTCTATATCGACACAGGGAAGAAATAACAGAGGTAATAGAGGAATGCAAAGTCGGGTGTACGCGCAGTTCGTGAAGGAGGGAATACTTGGTGCAATGGAAGGATGATGAGTTGTAGGAGGCGACATGGATTTTCGAAGAAGATTTCAGGAGACTAAAGGAGCAGTCGAATTCTTTTTCACCTGGGGAGTCTGATGTAGGAGCATCAGAGCCTAGGCAAATCAGTCGAAGTTGATCGACAGGAGGGAGCTGACCAGAGGGAGTGCCAGCGACTGCTAGTGCATGAAGCAGATTGACTCATCGTAGTCAATAAGTCGAGCAGAAGTTGTCTAAGTAGTCGACAGGAGTGAAGAGGTCGAGGGTCGACAGATGACAGCCGATAGTCGACATGTTAATGTTGATAGGAGACAAGTTGCCTCAGAGTCGTGGAAGGTCGACATGTTGTCGAAACCGTGACATCGACAGGATTTTGGGCATGAGCCAAGCAAGGAGGAAGGGGTGGATTCATGAAGCCTAAGTGCATAATGAAAGCTGACAGGTGAGTCGAAGCTGATGGAGGACCGTATGGTCGAGGGGATGGTATACTGTAGCATGTCAGAGGAATCATAGAAGTCAAGGATAGTACTTGGCAACAGTTCGGAGTTGCTGAGGAAGTTAATAGAAGTTATTGTAGGTGGGTGAAGACATGACAGATGTCATCACAGGAAAAGGTTGTGCAGCACGGCAGGGGCACTGACAGTTGCAGGTCAACAATATCATGGAAGGATCGGCTGATAGGAGGATGCATGTCTCGGGGATCGCAGTGGTCTCGGGAACAACATCAACAGGGTAGAAGACCAGGGGGACTTTTGGCATTAGGGGACTTGGCATTTTGGAGAGTGAAGGAGAGCAAAAGAGGAGACCGATCCATAGTTCATATTTCTGCAGCGAACCAGGAGAGGGTGAGGTCGACACACTTAGAGAGCACACCGCAGTTACTTTTGTATTGTAACAGCTGAGGCCGACAGATAGTTAGTTATTTGTATTTATAGTTATTCCGCATTATAATTGATTTAGAGAAGTAATATAAGCCAACTTCTGGTATGTTGTTTTCATCTTGTTTGTGTGAACATTTGTGGTTGTGTTGTGTGTATTGTGAAGCAAGAACCTTGTTCTGACAAGGTGAACTTGCGTTAGTCAAGTGGTTTTTTACCCCTAAGTTGTTGGATTTGTTTCCAAGTGTGACTAGGGAAGGGACCAACATGATAACAAAGGGTCCTAACACCCTTAGGAGGAAAAAACATCATGTTTCTCATGGTGATATGACATGAAGACTCTCAATGGTACAAAGTGTGACAATTTGAGGTATAACACTTTATGCAGGGACAAATTTGTTCAGGGCTTGGTCTACATATAAAAGAACAATTGCATGCATTGTACAAACAGAGTCACAAAGGAGGAACATGTGGGATAGTCACAAATCTTTTCAACTAACAAACACAAGATCCACCAACTTTTTGGAAAATTCAGGTAATACACTTCCTTTGTTGTTTATATTCTAATTTTATGTTGTTTAGATTTCTTAATTGGAAATCTTTTTACTACATTGACTACTGATGGATATTGTAAAATGGAAAATGATGATTGTGGGCAACAGAGCAATAATCAACATTGTGTGGACAATGTTGAGAAAAGTCTAGAAATAGAAGTAGAAGGAGAAGAATATATCCTACTAGGTACATACATTTATTGGTTGTTTCTCTTGTTATTTTCTTATATATTCAATTGTCAAACCCAAGATCCATCAACTTCCTTTGTTGTTTCTATTTTTATTTTATGTTTTTTAGCTTTCTTAATTGGCAAGTTTTTAACTACTTTGACTAATGATGGAGATTTTAAAATAGAAAATGATGATTGTGGGCAACAACGCAACAATCAATATAGTTTGGACAATGTTGAAAAAAGTCTGGAGATGGAAATAGAAAAAGAAAGAGATAGCATACCAGGTGCATAATTTGTTTCATTTTCCCCTTGTTATATTTTTAAATTTATTTAATTGTCACATTTTATAACAATTTTCAATTTGTATTATAGGTAAATATTGTGAAAATCCTCATAGCAGATCTAAGAGAGGATGTATACCTCACAAATGGGATTAAGCAGGAAAATAGAAGAAGAGTGAACAATGCAGTGTAAAAGAGCAACAAAATTATGATATAGTAGAACTCAGATAGAAGCAGACTAACATCACACACTAATTCATTAATCACAATATGGACAAATAAATAATACAATGGTGAGGATTCGAATTCCAAGGTGGAAATTCGAATTAGCCTTCATGGAGTGATCATCAGATCAATGGAGTGTCATCAAAGCACAACTAGAAGTCATGATCATCATCAGTCAAGTCATCAATGCACAAGTAACTGTCAACCAGATGTCAAACTGAGTCTAACTGGGTGTGGTAGGTGTAACTGGCACATGAAGGCACTAACTGAATGAAGGAGGCTCATTGGAGGGTGCATGAGGAGCTAACTGGAGTCAGAATAGGCAGTCTAGTCTCACTGGAGGTCCATCGGAGTGATATAGCCAGTTGAGAGTCAGTCTAGCCTTAAATCAAGGAAAGTTCTAAAGATAACTCAACTAACTGAAGTGCAACTGAGTGGTAGGTGAGAGATGGCACCTGGGATGCATGCAATTGCATGTAGGGCGCACTAAGCACTAGGAGGGATAAAACTAATCAAAAAGAAGCTCTCGGGGCTAGCTAACTGAGGGCTAGGTGCTAGGACTGATGACTGGGATGCATGCAAATGCTTGCATGTATGGAAAATCATGACTGCATGAAAAATGCATGCATGACTGAAAATGTAAAAATGGAAAATGTTGTTAGGACTAGGATGCAGTATAGGAATATTCCAACAGCCCCCCTTAATCCATCCTGGGCCCTGGTAACTGAGACCAAAAGTCACCCAATACAATGAATAATAATATCAGTCAATAAACCAAGGAAATGGGGAAAACCTCATGGGAAAAATACCCACCCTCAAAATAGACTGTAGGGAACACCAAAAATAAATGCTCCAAACTCAAGTAGGTGTGATGCTTGGTCATATGTTTGGAGGTATCTTCTTCTTGGGAATAAGTGGTTCATGCTCAAAAAGCATGTGCTTGTACTTTCTCTTCAGATCGAATGTGATGAGAACAAATCCAAAAGTATGAGGATGATCCTGGAACCTATGATTCGAATACGCTGAGGTAGGATCAAATCCATGAATGTGAAGATAGTCTTTTGTTTTGTCCTTTGAACCATCATGGGTGAGATTATGCCCAAAAGAACCATAAAATGTCAGTGATTGCTTGGAATCCAAATCAGATCCAAAACTTGAAAAATGGTTTCTTAAGATCTCCTTTGAACCATTAGAAGTGAGATCTAAACCATGAAATGCATGAGAAATTATCCCAAGCGAATGTCAATGGCCTTCATCTTCAATAAACTTCTGAGAGCATGAAAAAATGATCTTATAGTAGTAAATAAGAGGTGATTGATCAAGGAGAGCGAATGTATTACCTCTAATGGATGATTTGACCTCCGAAACATTCAATAGATCATGATGCAAACCAACAGACTCTTATGCAAGAGAGGGTTTAAGAACCTCTGCAGTTTCTAGAGTGTGAGATGGCACATAATTCGAAATAGAAGAATATTGGAGCATGAGTGTAGAATCTACAAGTTCTTCTTCTTTGTGGACAACTTCAATATGAGATATGTTTGATATTGATTCATGATCAGAGAGATCATCAAGGAGGGAGAATGCAACAATGGGCTTGCTATCGAAATGGTTTGGACCAATACCTTCATTTTGTTTTCCAAATATTTCATCCAGATGGGCCCATATCTCTTTTGGAGATTCAACAGAAAATAAGTGGTGTACCATGCATCAAGACATAGCAAGCATCATGGCTGCAGAGGCTTTTTCACCTTCATCTAACCATTCATTCTCTTCTTCAGAGGATTCAAACTCTCTTTCAAAACAATAATCAAAGAGACCATTTCTCTTCAAATGTGCTATCATATGTGGTTTCCATTCATCATAGTTGAATGGAGAAAGAGGAGTAATTCTTTCCGAATTCATGGAAGTTGTTTCAGAAGACCTACAAAAAAAACAATAGAAAATGTCTGCAACTACTACTACTGCAAAAGTGCAGAAACTACTGCACTCGAAATCTTGATAATAACCTGCAAAAAACTCTCAGGAATGGAGATAGACAATACTCTCAACATGCTCTGATACCATGTGAAAATCCTCACAGCATATCTAAGAGATGATGTATAGCTTATAAAAGGATTAAGCAAGAAAATAGAAGAAGAGTGAACAATGCAGTGTAAAAGAGCAACAAAATTATGATACAGTAGAACTCAGATAGAAGCAGAGTAACATCACACACTAATTCATTAATCACATTATGGACAAATAAATAATACAATGGTGAGGATTTGAATGCCAAGGTGGCAATTCGAATTAGCCTTCATGGAGTGATCATCAGATCAATGAAGTGTCATCAAAGCACAACTAGAAGTCCTAATCATCATCAGTGGAGTCATCAATGCACAAGTAACTATCAACCAGATGTCAAACTGAGTCTAACTGAGTGTGGTAGGTATAACCGGCACATGGAGGCACTAACTGAATGAAGGAGGCTCAGTGGAGGGTGCATGAGGAGCTAACTGGAGTCAGAATAGGCAGTCTAGTCTCACTGGAGGTCCATCGGAGTGATACAGTCAGTTGAGAGTCAGTCTATCCTTAAATCAAGGAAAGATCTAAAGATAACCCAACTAACTAAAGTGCAATTGAGTGGTAGGTGAGAGAGGGAGCCTGGGATGCATGCAATTGCATGCAGGGCGCACTAAGAACTAGGAGGGATAAAAATGATCAGAAAGAAGCTCTCAGGGTTAGCTAACTGAGGGATAGGTGTTGGGACTGATGACTGGGATGCATGCAATTGCATGCATGCATGACTGAAAATGAAAAAATGCAAAATGTTGTTAGGTCTAGGATGGAGTATAGGAATATTCCAACAAATATAAGAACAAAGGAATTAATCAAGACAATGAGCATGAAATTTCATAGGGCAACTGATAATCCAACAACTGTCATTGCAGAAGGACATATTTATTAAGTACACATTGTAGTGTGGTAGTTGGATTAACCGACTTATTTTTTTCATATCTGGAATATTCTTTGATAAATATCTTGTGATTGGTAGTTTTAAACTCCTACGCTCTCTAATAAGAACTGGAGCACAGTCCATCAATTTTTTTATGTTAATTATGATCTTTCTTCTGTGTCAGGCTTTGAAAATGGTGTACTTACCCTCACAAATGATCAACCGGATGATGACAGTCAAGGGCTCGAGATATTCTGGCTTAATCCCCTCTCTGTGGGACCCTTTTGTGTTTGCAACATGTTGGTATTCGGCCCTGAGAGTGATTTCATGAGCCGTCCATGGAAGGAAAAGGTGTTTGTGCCAACGGGCACCCTCCCTGGGAAGTTTCGTGGACAACACAATAGACTCCTCTGTTATAGGAAAGGTGAGATGGAAAACCTTAGCCATTTTTCCATCAAATCCTTTGGTGAATAGTAATGAAGTCGAGATGAGCAAAGGAATGAGATCGAGTGCAAAGATGACATTTGATTGATCCCTGGTATGGTGAGTCAATTGGATTTTGTCAGCATAATTCAAAATTAGATACCTTAGCATACTAAATCATGCTTTTATATGCTTTTATTTCATTTGGGTCACCATTCGGCACTTCATTCAGATCGTCGTTCATTTTCCTCATTCGTCACTCCATTCGGGTCATCATTCGACCCTTCATCGATCCTTCATATGGACCTTCTGTACAAAATGTGCTTTGCTGATTCTGACTGTTGTTGATTATGGAGAGAATTTTCCTAGGGCTGTCAGCACACAAAACGATGATGTAAGCCTACTTTTTTGAAACTTTAGTCATGCTCTTCTTTATTTATCATGCATCAGAACAATCTTCTGCTACTTGCATTATCCTAAAAACACCTATCATTTTGTCAGAGACAAATTAATCTTTTTATAAATAATCAGAAATTAAAGACAGTTCTGAACCTCCCCCAAACCAAAAATATGGCGTGTCCTCAAGCCATCAAAGAAAACTGATTAATATTCAAATGTTTCCAATTAATAGTTTAGCCAATAGCTCTAAAATGTTGTTATTATTTTTCGTAAGAAAAACAAATACTAACTAATAAATGGAGATGATTCAGATATGCATATTCATCAAAAAATAATATTGCTTAGGAAGACCATATGAATAATGATAGTACATTCGATGCAAAAAATGCCATAGGAAAACCAGTCATCCATGACTAATTTTAAAGATCTCTTGTCATCCAAAGAATATAGATAAAGTTCACCTTGGAGTTCGTTAGATTTCTATGGTTATGGGTCCCATTTCTGGGATAATCATATCCTAGGTATTGTTTGAATTAGATGATAGGGTCCAAGTCCAACTTACAACCATTCTCTAATGGCAGTATAAATAATTGGCGTAAACATGGATTTGTATACTCAGTTTTTGTAGATGAGCCATGTGCATAGTAAGGCATTAACCATATCTCTTTTACCTAATATTGCCTTGCTGCCAGCAGGCTTGTTCAGTACCCCGACGGGTTTATCTTGGTACCATGCAAGCATAGCCCCGCTTCCAGTGAGCCTATTCAGCACCCCGATGGGTTTACTTGCATTTACCGAGCTTCCTTGTTTAAGATTTTACTTAGCATTAACCCGCTACCAGCGAGCCTGTTCAATACCCTGGCGGGTTTGCTTCGTATAATGATTTTAGTATGTGGAATTCGGTTGGTACTAGAGTGTGTTAAGCCTGCTAAACACATAATTCAAATTTTTAGAGCAAACCTTATGAGTAACTTTATTTATAATGGCCTGGATTATAGATCATGTCAAAAGATAATAACCTAAAGTTGTCCCTTGACCTCTCAGTCTATCTTCTTCATAAAAGATCAGTAATGTTCCCCACTAGTAGAAATATCACTCACTCTTGGGCTACCTTTTTAAAGAATGCTTAAGAGACAAGTTTTGATAATGAGTCTGGGATGAACTAGTATTCCATAAGTGTAAGATAGAACTTTGAAAATCATGATGATTAGAGTAGGTCTTAAGCAACTATTCTAATGATAAATTAGAAATGTGCATGTCTGAATCAAATACCATATATAAAGGCATAAAAGTGGGGTTAATAAAAAATAATCATAGAATAAAGTGGTTAGAAATGATATAAAGAACACTTTAACTTTTCACTATAAATTTTCAGTTTTCAACAATAATCGAAAGAGAAGGAGTTAGGATGCATTATGTGTTTTTTTTAGAGCACTTCCCTTTTCAGATAATATTTCATGAGCTAATTATAGAGATAAGGTTCTTGTAATCAAACTGCAAAACCACTTGTTATATGATTCAAATTTATTCACAACAACAACATATGTACATAGAAAAGTCATGTGAAATTTACCAAAATTAAGGAAAGGAAAAGAGTCTTCCTGTTTTAATTGAAAAAATTCCATAAGATGATCATAAGAATGAATTTCTTGTACAAATGCAATCAACTATTAGAAATGACCCTTATTCATTAAAAATATATATATATATTTATTTACATATATACAAATGAAGATAACCCAAAATAATTCAAGAACCAGGAGAAGGAGGAATGACTTCCTCTTCAACCAGCTCCATCTCATTCTATTGTAAGGCATTCTGCAGAAAATCTTGTTTAGATATTGGTTTAATGATAAAGTCTAAGTCTATGTCCATTTACAACAAAGGAAATTTGCGAATCATCAATTGTCTTAATCTCAACAGACCCATTATCAAAAGTTGTAACAATTTCATATGGACCCATCCAACGAGTAGTTAATTTACCTTTAAAGTGTTTGTACCTTGAATTAAAAAGTAATGCCCAGTCTCCAGTTTTGAATTGCTTTTGTTTAATATATTTATCATGCCACTTTTTGCATTTGTTTTGTATTAGAATTGTGCGTTGAATAGCATCTTGTCTAATCTCGTCTAATTCATTTATCTGCAGGATTCATTATTTCTATGCTTCTTCCAGATCCATCCCTAATTGTGCATCCATACGAAAGGTTTTGACTTGAAATTCAATGGGTAGAAGAACTTGTTTACCATAGACAAGTTCATAACGCGTGTGGCCAATGGTATTCCTCCAAATTATTCTATAAGCCCACAAGGCTTCTAGAAGCCTAACTGCCCAGTCTTTGTGGTGTAACTGGATAGTCTTAGTCAGGATGGCTTCTAATACTTTGTTGGTAGACTCTACCTGACCATTGGCTTGTGGGTGATATGGTGAAGATTTACAATGTCTAATACCATATTTTTCAGTAAGCTCTTTCATCAATTTGGAGGTAAATTGAGATCCTTGATCGATTACAATTTCCCTAGGTACACCGAATTGGGTAAATATTTCTTCATATATAAACTCTAGCACAAATTTTTTCGTGGCTCAGAATAAGGCTTTAGCTTCCACCCACTTGGTGACATAATCTGTACAGACTAGGATGTACTTCTTCTTGCGAGACATAGGGGAAATTGGCCCAACGAAATCTAGAGCCCATTTTTCAAAAGGCTCAATCATAACCTGGGGCTGTAAGGGCATCTCATCGGATGGCGTAGGTCTACCCATTCTTTGGCAACTGTCACATCCCTTGACATACTTGGAAATAGCTTTAAAAATGTTTGGCCAATAATATCCAGAGTGCAACACTTTCTAAGTTGTTCTCTTATCAGAAAAATTCCCACCACAAGGTCCACCATGACATGCATGGAGGATCTCTACCATCTCATCCTCTCATACACATCGTCTAATAATAAGATCAGGACTAGTACAAAAAATATCATTGTCCACCCAAGAATAATTAGAACTTTGAACTATGATCCTATGTTTCTTAGGTGGGGAGAGATGGTTTGCTAGATTTGCAGTTGCTAAATAATTGGCTATGTCTGCAAACCAAGGGGTTCAAACAAACACAACGAATAGATGTTCATCTAGAAAGCTATCATTGATGGTAATGGCATTATCGTCAATTTGAATTCGAGAGAGAAAATCTGCTACCACATTCTCTCGACTGGGACGATCAACAACAGTGATGTTGAATTCTTGTAACACAAGAAGCCACCGAGTCACCCTGCCATTAGTGATTGGTTTATTCATTAAAAATCTAATGGAAGAGTGGTCTGTGTGTATGAAAACTTCATATCCTGTGATATAATGATGAAACTTGTTGATGGCATAGACTACTGCCAGAAACTTTTTTTCAGTAACAGTGTATTTCAATTCTGCAGGAGTCAAATTTTTACTAGAAAAATAGATGGCATGTGATGTTTGTCCGTCTTTTTGATCTAAGACTGCTCCTATAGCTATGTCAAAAGCATCAGTGGATATATGGAAGGGAAGGGACCAATTGGGGCCCCTAAGTATTGGTGCCACTGATATCTTTTCCTTCAAAGTTTCGAAGGCATGTTGACAAGGTTCAGTCCATTGAAATTATGTATCTTTCATGAGTAGTTTGAACATAGGTGCATCTATCTTAGTAAAGTTTTCAATAAAACGTCTATAATAGCCTGCATGGCCAAGAAAGCTCCTTACCTCCTTCTGATTTTTTGGAGGAGGAAGATTAATAATTATTTCTATCTTGGTAGGATCCACCTTGATACCTTGAAGAGAGACATGAGGTCCCAAAACTATGCCCTTGGTTAATAACATCTTACATTTTTCATGGCTAAGGGCTATGTTCATTTCTTGGCACCGAATAAGAACCATTTCAAGGTTATCAAGGGCTTCTTGGAAGGTGTTACCATAAACTGTAAAATCATGCATGTAAACTTTTACACATTCATGTATAAGGTCATCAAAGATTCCTAAGACTGCATGCTGGAAGGTGGAAGGTGCATTACACAGGACAAATGGAAACACTCGATAGGCATATTCCCCCCAAGAACAAGTAAAGGTTGTCTTGTCTTGATCCTCAGGTGCTATTAATATTTGGTTGTATCCGCTATACCCATCAAGGAAAGAAAAGTATTGTTTCCCCGACAAGGTATCTAACACCTGGTCAATGAAAGGTAAAGGGAAGCAGTCCTTAAGAGTCGCCTTGTTCAATTCTCAAAAGTCAACACTGATACTCCATTTCCATGTAACTTTCTTTGGAACTACTACCAGAGGAGACACCCATTTACTGTTAGAAATTGGGTAGATGAAACTAGCATTAAGGAGCTTTTGTAATTCATATTTAACTATATCCTTTAGGGTTGGATTCATTCTTCTCTAGGGATTCCTAACAGAAGGTATGTTTGAATTTGTGTAAATGTGATGAATATAGGTATTTGGGTGTATACCCTTCATATCGGTGTATTCCCATGCAAATGCTCCAGTTTGACTCTTGAGAACTTTTAGTAATTGTTTTTGCTGACTCTCATCTAAACCTGCATTTATATGTAGAAATTTTTCAGGACTAACCTCACAAGGTATGGTATAGGATCCTATATGTTCTTAGATTGTGAAGACACAGGGTGTACTTGTAAATGTTGAGAGGCTCATGTTTTCTTGGAATTCGTATCCAAATATTTGGTCAAGTTGGGAAAAAGACTGAGGAAAGTCTATACATGTTGTGGAAGAGATAAATTGGTTCAACACATTTTCGGTATTTTGTTCTTGAAGTGCCTAGGAGAAATCACTAACAAGGGAAAGTTCTTCCAAGTTCTTATCCCCAAAAGGAAAATCTAACCAAAACAGATTTTCAGTTACTGGCTGTGCTGGTGGGTATAAAGCTAGTTTTCTTGTAGACAACCCATCAAAGATAATCATCTCTCCATCCCTACATCCTATAAATGCATTAGTAGTGTCCAACCAAGGTATTCCCATAATAATGGGGTGTCTTTTAGAAGGGTCCTTTGATTCTATGACCATAAAGTCCACGGGATATTCCCATGAAGCCACTAATACAATGATATCATCTAAGATCCCAACAGGCTGCACCATAGTGCGATCTGCTAATTCTAGCATTGTTGGGGTAGGGTGGAGGAATTGTCCTAAATGGAGAATTTATAAAACTTTGGTAGTCATCAGGTTAATAGCAACTCCAAGATCAATAAGTGTGTTTCCTATGGCAGTGTTATTGATGATAACAGTTACCCCAGGATTTCCTGGATTTGTATACTTTGGAATTCTAGGTTGGTTTTCTATGTAATCTGACATTTCACCTATGACATGAATCATCGGAGGGTATTTTTGTTTTTTACCTGGTCTTTTAATATATAGTTCCTTTATCACTTTACTATAGATTGGTATATCTTTAATGGCTTGTAAAAAAGGGATCTTGATACAAATATTTTTCAATTCGTTAATGATATCATACTCTGGATAAGTTACAGGTTTCTCTATTACTAGACGCTTCGGATATGGGGGTGATTTTTATCTTAGAATTACTTCTTCATGAGGATTGTTGTGTGTTGAAGCTTTAGGAATAACCACATTTTCAAGAATGGAATCATTCAAAATTTCATTAGGTATGTCTTCTTCTTCATTTTCTTCTCGAATAACAACTGATGATTTGGGATGATCTTGCAAAACTCTTCCATACTGCATTTGAATCTCATGCACTGGCGCGGTCGAAATGGCATATGATGGAAGAGGTAGTAACCCAATGCTATTAAGAGCTTGAGTTGGCTTCTTGTTAGGGTTTGGTATCAGTTGTGCAAGTAATATTGTGGGTCTTGGGGGATTCATATTCTGGAATTGGTGAGGTTGATTTGTGATAGGGGGTAGTGAAGGAGGTACAAATCCAGTAAAGAGTTGCTAGATATTAGGTGGGTAAGGATAGTTAGGCATAGGAGGAGGTGGTTGAGCATAATCTTGTCCTCTCCATCCATGTGGCCACTGTTGTTGTTGAGCATTATGAGGAGGATACTGTGGTGGCCAATTTTTCCAACCTGAAGTGTTCCATTGTTGAGGAGGTTCATAAGGATGGTAATAGGGTGGAAATTGTAATGATGGATCTTGATATGATGGTTGATCTTTAGGTTTCCAAGGCCTCCTAGATGTTTCACCAAAATTCCCACTCTTATATACAACTTGCAACCCAGGAAACAATGTACAGTTATCAATTGGATGTTCTTCTGTACAAAGGTGACATACTGAAACATTATTCAATGCACATTCTCATTGGGGATGTTTAGTTCTACACCTAGACCAGAAAACACTCATTGTTGCACACTCTTCATCCTATCTCTTTTTAGCTTGTAATGCGTCTAATTGAGAACCCATGGCTCCTAAGATATCTATTTTGAAATTTTCTAATAGAGTTCCCAATTCTACCCTTGTAACTCCACCAGGACTAGATGTATTTCCCTTCAGGTTCCTAGTATAAGATTCTCGAAAGTGTCTTCCACTTTTCCCTCTACTCCTAGAGTAAATCCTATATAGCTCACAAATATTTGCAAAATACTTATGAGAGATGTCTCCTGCTTCCATGAGATTAAGGTTTTCTAAGAATTCTTCTGAGATTCCCTTAAGGAAGAGTGTTCTTACTGCATCTTCCCGAATATCACTATACTTGGATTTATGTAAGACATAGTTAAATCTTTCGAGATAGTCTTCTAGGCTCTCATCTTCAAGTTGTTGTATTTTGAAAATATCATTGCGAGAGTCCTTAGGTTTATAGTAATCCTGATATTTCCATAGAAATGCATTCTTCATGTCTTCCCAAGTTCTAATACTGGATTCTCCTAACCCCATAAACCATCAAAGAGAATAATCTTTTAATTTGGCAAGAAAAAGTTTTAGCTTTTGGCCATCTTGTAGACAGTTATAGCTCCTACACAAAATGTAAAATTTGAATAAGAATGTATGCAGATCCTCACTACTCTTCCCATAAAAGGTCGGTAGTGAGGAGGGAGGGATGTTTTTCATGGTTACATCTTGTGCAATGTCTAGGATAGGGAACCCAAAATTACCTTCAGTTCTAACTTCTCCCTCTTCTTCCTCCTATCGGACATGATCTTCATTTTCATCCTCCATGAATACTTGATTTCCAAAGAGAGTGTACCTAGGTGGTTCCTTTCTTGGTGAATATGGGATGTCCCAACGCTCTGCTTCAGGTATAGTATTTTTTTTTTTAGGAGAAGAATTACCAGCTACGTGGGAGTCCAGTTTTGAAGGTCCTACAGTTTTTGTCTCAATCTGTGAAACAACTATGTTCACAGAATTTTCAAAAAGACCACCTACTTGTGCAGGATCAACAAAGTCTACTATGTTTGGACCACCTACTATTGAAAAGGTAGTGTCTTTGGGTTTTTGAACTAATGTAGGGTTGAGAGGTTCTGATGTTTTATCCTTTTGAGTTTTCTTTTGTCTAAGTTCAGTCTCAATATGAGCTTGAGGTTATTCTAGTGGAATTTATTTATGAATAGACTTTTCTGATGTCTCTATGGTTTCCCCTAAATGATATCCAGAAAGGATTTCCTTAGCTTTCCAAGTAGGACTATCCTCTTTAGGTGTTTTCCGATACCTTTCTGCTGATTTACTAGTTGAGGTGGCACGCCCCCCATATAGGTTAGTAGGGATTGTAGTAGGAAGGATAGTTTTAATGTATCTACCTTTTGAGTCTCTAGACCTATTCATGAAAACAAAGCTAAAACTGAAATAAATTCTAATTGCATTACTACTATTGCTGGATTTTGGGGATGCCTGTTATAACATATGCATAGGTTCTTACCTCTTGTCTTACCTCTCACCCACCACCAGCCTATTTCTAAGTTTCAAAGAGGAAAATTCAATCTATCACTAAGTTTTAAAAGAGAATTCTACCTATGTACAACTAAATTCTACCTATCTACAACTCCCCGGCAACGGTGCCAAAATGTTGGGTGTATTTATTGTCTTAAGGAATCACCAAATATTTAATTATCGACCAAGGTTGGTAATCTTAGATTTGTGGCACAGTATATGCTGAGGTAGAATGGTACCTAAGACATCGGCTCGGCTGACCTTGGAAATATTTAATAATGAAAAGATCGAAAGATATTTCAAAATGAAAAACTGAGTCAAACTTCAAAAATACAACTACTAAACTGATTAGACCTAACTAAACCAATAGATCAGAATAGTATCAATCCATACTACTCTATTCTATGAAAAATAACTGAAAAGATAAAAACAACAATATTATCCTAGGAAACAAGACTTAAACATAACTACTTTTATGAAAATGGAAACTACTGATTAATGATTCAAACTCTAACCTAGGAATTAGAAAGTAATAACTATGAATAAAATTGAAAACCTATCTATGAAATGATTCAATTGACAATGGACTATGAAAACAAGAAACTATATTATCTTAAGAAAAACTACTTAATAAATTCAATAATTAAACTATTCATGCATTCAACAAATACTCAAAACTAAGCTAAACTACCTAATTCCATTCTCCTTGAGGATTCTGAGGAAATGTATCAAATGTAATAGGAACGGGAGAGAATGTATCAAAATGACTTTCAAATGTGACAAGGAAACAAAACGGAAGTAAATCTAGTTTAACTTCTACAAAGAGATGCAAACTAAAGAGTGTCAAATTACTACTAAGTTTAAATGTTGTAATCTATTGTTTATCCATAAGAAAATGACATGGGGCAAATGTAAACTAGAAGCAAGTAGAAAACTTAATAAATATATTTACTTGGAAATGAGTTTGATCTAGAAGCAAGTAGAAAACTTGATAAAGATATCTTATTTCTGAATCAAATCCTATTCTATGAACATCTTCATTATCTATGTGAATGAGAAGAGCAAATCTTATGCTTGAACTAAGAAACCATAAAAAACTAATGTACTTTGGAGAATGAAATTACTAAGGTTAATCCAAAATCAATCTTAACAAGAGTTAAATAGACTAATCTAAGAATGGAGTTGATGAGTTCTAGAATAGTAAGGTATTAAGAAATTAGACATAAAAGAGACATAATTTGAAATGCAACTAAAGCAAAGTTAAGGAAATGGAATGAAAACTAAGAATGAATATGAATCTTTAATTGAAACTCTATGTGGTGCAGAACAACGTCCTAATTACATGTATAAATGCTGATCAATTACAAGAAATATTACAATTCGAAAATCCAAGAAATTGAATTCTAAACATGCCTAAAAGAATGCATAAAATATTAAAGTCCATATGACAATCCAGTTGACAGTCTGAAAGACAGTCCAAATGATAGTCCGGATGGCATAAAATGATATAGACGATAAAAATGAGTAGAATAAATGATCTTAACGCCAGCTGGTTGATGCATATGAACCTACAATGTAAGGAAAGTAGTAAATAGACTGGTTAAACTTGGAATAACAAGAAACAACTTATACTAATCATTATCTAAGGAAATAAACTATTTTTATTGCATAATAAAACAAGGCTGAGACACAAGTGAAAATAATCTACAACTACAGGAAAATGATCAAAACTAACTCTAACTACAGACGGAACTTGAAACATTAACTAGTTAACTTTATCTAGTTGCAAATGAAAAGATTGAAAGCAAACTAAGAGAAACTATGCATGACCGGTTGTTCTAGATTATGAAAATGTAAATTAAATTAGCAGCAAGAAATAAATTACAGGAAACAGAGAAATGACATTTCACTAGTGGATTTGGACCCAAAATCTGAAGACAAAATCCGATGACCTCTGACGAAGAAGGACTATGTTGTCTGATTTCACCTTAAAAATCTCAAAATTTGATGATCTTTTTAAAATTGATAGAAGGAGACGTCGGATATACAACATCATATTATGCATTGGGATGTCGGATATCCGACATCAATTCTCCAATGGTAACTAAGTTCAAGGTATCAGATATCCAACTGAAGGTTGACTTTTAAAACTTATAAATATTGAAACATTCCGACATGTTTGCTATACAAGTGACGGTTTGCGGAATTTTTTTTATTCGGTGGACTGTTTTTCATTATTTCCATTTTTTTTTAGATTCAAGTGAGTGAAGTGTGAAGCTTCATTTTCTAAGATCGATAATCTTCATTCAATCTCTTTACGAGAAAATGTCAACTAGCAATATTCTTGATCCAGACAAACAAAATTGACAAGTGCTTGCTAGATTGTGGGAAGGAGTTGAAAAAAGGGGTGATAGGAAATGCTATTGTCCATGTACTCAATGTACAAGCTTTAAGAGGAGAAGAATTTTGATCACAATAGCCACAAAAAATTGTAGGGAGCATGGGCACGCTGAGGGGGGACATGAATACCATCCATTTGTAAGTTTTGCATTATATATGTTTTTACTTTGATTGCTTTTGTAAATTTATGTATTGATTGTGGTTTCAATAGATGGGGACTAACATGGACAATAAATATTATTTTAATATTAAATATTTATTATACTATTTCTTTTTCTTTTGTGCATGTTGAATCTAGGGTATAGTAGAATAACTCATTTATTTGTTCGTTAGTGAGACTAACCCACTCACCGAGGAAAGCACTTAACTCTCTAGATTTGTGACACTTTCTATCATGATAATAGAAATAACGACTATATTGGCATGTTGTAATGTCTCTTATATTTTCTCTATATAAATTACCATAGCATCATTTATCTTACCTTAGTGGAGTACAGTATGAGAAATTTTGTGTTATATTTGAGTAGCTTTGCTCAGTAATTGGGTCAATTATTATGTCTCTTGGATAGTTTGGATGCACCTATTTGACCAACAATTCAATAGGCCGTTGCTCTTTTCATCCCAATAGTACAAAATTTGTTACAATTTAAATGCATCACATAAATGTTTACATTTTGCGTTTGAAATTTTTACATTTTGTGGTTGAATTTCTTATATTAACTTTTATCTATTGATGGTTTCATGTAATTATAAAGGAAAGACATCCTAGGGAACTTCGTCCGGAGGAAGTGCTTCCACAACAAGTACCGGAAGCCATGAATATTAATGGAGAACAAGTTAATGATCACATTAATGAAGAAGATGATCATTCTGAAAACATAGTTGAAGATGATGTTACAAATAATTTGATCCATGATTCATTTAATGTTGGAATGGTCGATGTTGATCATGATGATGATGACCATGGAAATGATGAACATTTTGATGATATTCATGATATACCTCTTCCTGATAAGGCATATGAACCTCTTTATGAGGGCTCCAAGACAAATCTTCTCTCTGCTATATTATTGATAATGAACTTGAAGGTTATGAATGGTCTTTAAAACATATCAGTCACACGGATGTTAAGGTATGTAATATATTCCATCACAAAATATATATGATTGTGTATAATTTTGTTGTTCATTCATATATAAGTCAAATTATTACAGATGAAATTTGTTCCATTAATATTATTTCTATATTATATTAACTAGATTTTTATTTTAATTTGTTGTAGCATGATAGGTGAATATTTGTTACCACCGTCAAATATTTTACCTCGCACATATCAAGATTTATCTGCCATCATGAAATAAATTGGAATGCAGTATGAAGCAATTCATGCATCCATCGATGACCATGTTCTATATTACATTTAGCATGAATTTGCAACAAAATGTCCTGAATGTCATATTAGTAGATATCGTACAGATCAAGTAACTAAAAAGGTGCCTCGCAAGGTTCTACGTTATATTCCCATTATTCCACGTCTGCAACGACTGTTCAGGTGCAAAAACATAGTGCAGTTTATGGATTACCATGCACAGAACAGAAGTCAAGATGACATTATTTGGATGCCTGCAGATGGGTCTGCATTTAGATATGTGGAGGAAAAATAGCCCCACTTTAAAGAAGAACCTCGTAATCTTAGGATTTCTTTGGCAGCAGATGGAGTCAATCAATTTGCAGAGATGAGATCCATTTACTCGTTGTGGCCTATTTTTGTTATCAACAACAACATTCCTCCATGGTTGACAATAAAGAGGAAGCACATAATGTTGTCGATGATTGTTCTAGGTATGAACCATGCAGTTTGTTTTTTTAAGTAGTTGTATCTCATTTGTCGTATTTTTGTCGCATAATGTCATATATATATTTAATGTTTTTTCTATTGTGCAATATGGTTTAATATATGTAATCTAAATGGTTAGTATCATATTTATATTTTTTATATGTTCATATCAATCAGGTAAGTACCAAGTGAAAGATATGAATATATATATCGAACCTCTTATTGATGAGCTACTGAAGTTATGCAATGGCATCACTATGTATGACATATCTAGACCAATACGACAAAGGCAATTTCAATTCCATGCAATGCTTGTATGGACAATACATGATGCCCCAGGGTTAACCCATTTCTGTGGTATGTAATTATAATTTTCACTTTATTTGCAAAAAGTTATACGAACTACTAGTTAATATACTATGCACGCATGTTTTTCTAAATAATCCAGTCATTTTGTATATAATTATAATTGATCACATAGTAATTCCATCTCTTTATGTAGGTCTTCAGACAAAGGAGAAATTTGCATGTCCAGTTTGTGGTCCTAAGATCAAATCTAGTCGTTCAAAAAGCTTAGGAAAGGAGGTGTTTGATGAGTATAGGCACTTCCTCTATAAGAATCACAGGTATCGAACTACCGAAAAACATCTGTTCAATGGCAAGCAAGAGACTGCATTAAAACCGCAGAGAATGACACCTCGCCTATGGAAGTTGCAATATAATAGAAATCGTCAAGGTACATATAATGAATCATCGTATATGATATGTTATATTGTATTTTTTATATTGTGTGTTTTTTACTGTAATTGACATTAATTTATGTAATTTCATGATTGTTGTTCATGTGATCATGAAGGAATTAATGGGCTTCGACGAGGAATGAAAAGTTATCCTAGACAATTCAGTAGGTTGCCCTACTATCAACACCTACAAATTGCTCATCTATTTGATACAATGCATATCGGAAAGAATGTGACCGAAACATTATGGCGAATATTGGATGGAAGGAGTGACAAAGAAAAAATTGTCAAAATTTGCAAAGACATTCAAGATAGCAACCATGCAATGAAAGACATCATTCAATTTCATAGAAATAGAGAGAAAATTAATATAAACTCACTTCCATGGATGTTAACAGACCAGAAAGTAATGTTGTAAAAAAAGTCATTCGAAAAATTAAATTTCCCACTGGATTTTGTGCGAACATGAAGAATATCATAACAAAGAAAGGTGATTTCGCGGGGGTGAAAACTCACGATTGGCATGTCTTCATGAATGTAATTATTATGGTCTAGATTTAATTTAATTTTTTTTCTTATTACAGTGAATATGGTTGGTATATTTTTTATTTGTCTACTCTTTGCTGACAAAATGAAACTATTTGTATATTATTGTTACAGTATGTTCTACCTCTCTCTATCTCGGACAACTTCGACAACAATGTCAAGCAAATAATATATAGTCTCGGGAAATACATGAGGTAAGTGGTGATTTTTTCCATGCGCTTGGTGTTTGTTTAATTCAACATAGAACTTATATTTGATTTTCGTTCTGTAATTCATGATGTTATGTAATATATTGTTTTTTTTCTTTAATCTCTTGATTTGATTGTCAGGTCACTTGTAGGTGGTTGTCATCTAAAGAATTCCATAAAGAAGACATAAAGTATTGGAGGAGAGAAATTCCTCGTCTCATGTGTGAAATGCAGAAGCATCTACCTTCGGCATTTTTCAATGCACAAGAACACTACCTCATACACCAAGTTGAGGAGATTGAACTGTGTGGAACTATGCACTCAAGGTCCATGTGGAAGGTTGAGAGGAACTTGAAATTTATGAAGGGTTTGGTTAGACAACGAGCATATGTTGAGGGTTCTATGATGGAGGGATATATGGTATACCAAAACATGTTGTATATTAGTGAATATCTTCCTAAATTAGCAGAAAAGCTCAATTTACGTCGCATTTGTGACCCAGAATCCAATAAGAGTTTCGAAGGGGAGTATTCGAAGGGGAAAGGTAGATCGAGGAAGGTGAAAGGTAATATAACTCATTCTTATATTCAGTATTTTGCATAAATTTATATTGTAATATACTTTGTTAAGTTACTATATTATATTTGTATTGAATTTCAATTTTATTTTCATGAAATAGTTGGTCAAGAGTGGGATGCAATTCATTTATACATCACAAACAATCTTGACTGGATGAAGGTATGGATTGAACGATGTGAACAATCTGGTCATGGAATATCATGGGAAGGTGTGGCTTCATGGGTTAAAGCTACACATCGCAATGGAGACACCAGTCTAACACAAAGGGAAATCGATTTAGCAAGAGGTTTAAATGATAAGAAGGTAAGCATATTAATCATCCCCACTATTTTTTTTTGCAAAAAAATAATGCCGTTGTACGTCACGCTGTTTTTTTCATTGTATGGCATTATAAACATGCACTAGTTAATCATAAATATTGGATCATTATGTAATCTTTTTCCTATATGGATTGTTGTAGGTAACACATCATAAGGCTATTTGGTGCAATGGATGTAGATATCGAATAAAAAAGTTGGATGAAACAAATAAAACATCTAATTGTGGGATATTTGTAGTCTTTGAGGTGACCAATGTTTCTTCTAGAAGTGACAGACATCCAAAAATCTCTGAAAATTGATACTATGGGTGTCTGGATGACATTCTTTAGTGTGACTTTAACTCCTTCAAGGTATTTATGTTCATTTTCAAATGTTACAGGTGTCGATTGAATCAACGTGATCCCGATAAAACAATAATTGAACATGATAATGGATTTACCATGGTAAATACAAGGTTGTTTGAGCCAGGAACGGAGCCCTATGTTCTTCCAACCCAATGAGAATAGGTATTTTACTCTGAGGTTCCAGGTAGAGCGGGTTGGTCATTTGTTGTGAGACACAATCCAAGGGGAAGGCCAATAAAGTATAACATAGATGAAGGTAATGAAGACGTTCTCGAAGAAGAAGACACCGTAGAAGATGATCATGATCAACATGAGTTAGATGATCATGTTCCTGAAGAAGATGTCAAAGAACTTATTGAATCATATGATGTATCAAACAATGTCCATGAAGATGGTATTGACGATGACATGATGATCGTAACTGACATTGACGACGAGGATGGTATGGCCAATCCTTAAAATGTTGAATCTGTATCATCGGATGATAGTACAGACAATGACTTAGATGAAGAAGATGATGAAGACCATTGAAGTTTATGAGGTATGCAGTAATAATAAATTAACTATTTCTTAGTGAGTTTCCATTTTCCAGTATGATATAATTAGAAACATTGCTTGTTATAGAGTATGTCAAAAAACACATTTAAAGTTTTTGTACATAGATATTTTTGTCGGGTTATGGGGAATTGAGAGTGATGTGAGGGGAGGGAGGGGCCATAAGAGCTTCCACCTTCACGTGGTTGGACCTTTTTAGTAGAGAATATTAAATTATTCTCGAAACAGAGAGAAGCTTAGTAAGGAAATGCACAATTATCAAGACTCAAACATAATCATCATCATTGTCATCATCATCATATTTTTCTTCTTCATTGAAATCTTCATCATCTTGATCATCTTCTTCATCATCGTCATCATCGTCATCATCACCATCATCATCATCATCATCATCATCATCATCATCATCATCATCATCACCATCATCGTCGTCATCACAGCCACCATCATCATCATCATCATTGTCATCATCATCATCATTGTCATCATCATCGTTGTCGTCACGACCATCATCGTCATCATCATCGTCATCATCCTCACCATCATCCTCACCATCATCACCATCTTCATCATCATCATCGTCATCATCATCATCGTCATCATATTCGTCATCATCGTCGTCACTATTCTTCATCATCGGCATCGCCATCATCACCATTGGAGCATCAAAAACCATACTTATAGATTAAATAATGTGCTACATGGGGCCAACATTGAAATTTCTTAAATATTTGCTAGATTTGACTGAAATTACGCATGGTTAGTCAAGACGCATGCATTGACGTTGTGGGAGGGTTTCCAGACTCAAACATGACTGACACTAACCATTGGAGCATCAAAAACCATACCTATAGATTAATTAATGTGATACAATATGGGGCCAACGTTGAAATTTTTTAAATATGTGTTGGCAAGGACTGAAATTTGGCATGGTTAATCTAGACGCATGCATTGACAATGTGGGAGGGTTTCTAGACTCAAACATGGCTGACAATAACCATTGCAGCATCAAAAACCATACCTATAGATTAAATAATGTGATACATGGGGCCAACGTTGAAATTTTTTAAATATGTGTTGGCTTGGACTGAAATTTGGCATGGTTTGTCAAGACGCATGCATTGATAGCGTTGGAGGGTTTTTGGACTCAAACATGGTTGACACTCACCGTTGGAGCATCAAAAACCATACCGATCGATTAAATAATGTGCTACATGGGGTCAACGTTGAAATTTTTTAAATATGTGTTGGCTTGGACTGAAATTTGGCATGGTTAGTCTAGACACATGCGTTGACGGTGTGGGAGGGTTTTCGGACTCAAAATTGGCTGACACTCACCATTGCAGCATCAAAAACCATACCTATAGATTAAATAATGTGCTACATGGGGACAAAGTTGAAATTTTTTAAATATGTGTTGGCTTGGACTGAAATTTGGCATGGTTAGTCTAAACGCATGCATTGACAGTGTGGGAGGGTTTTTGGACTCAAACATGGCTGACACTCGCCATTGTAGCATCAAAAAACATACCTATAGATTAAATAATGTGCTACATGGGGCCAATGTTGAAATTTTTTAAATATGTGTTGGCTTGGACTGAAATTTGGCATGGTTAGTCTAGACGCATGCATTGATAGTGTGGGAGGGTTTCTAGACTCAAACATGACTGACAATAACCATTGCAGCATCAAAAACCATACCTATAGATTAAATAATGTGATACATGGGGCCAACATTGAAATTTTTTAAATATGTTGGCTTGGACTGAAATTTGGCATGGTTAGTCTAGACGCATGCATTGACGGTGTGGGAGGGTTCTCGGACTCAAACTTGGCTAACACTCACCATTGCATCATCAAAAACCATACCTATATATTAAATAATGTGCTACATGGGGCCAACATTGAAATTTTTTAAATATGTGTTGGCTTGGACTGAAATTTGGCATGGTTAGTCTAGACGCATGCATTGACAGTGTGGGAGGGTTTCTAGACTCAAACATGACAGACAATAACCATTGCAGCATAAAAAACCATACCTATAGATTAAATAATGTGATACATGGGGCCAACGTTGAAATTTTTTAAATATGTGTTGGATTGGACTGCAATTTGGCATGGTTAGTATAGACGCATGCATTGACGGTGTGGGAGGGTTTTCGGACTCAAACTTGGTTGAAACTCACCATTGCAGCATCAAAAACCATACCTATAGATTAAATAATGTGCTACATGGGGCCAATGTTGAAATTTTTTAAATATGTGTTGGCTTGGACTGAAATTTGGCATGGTTAGTCTAGACGCATGCATTGATGGTGTGGGAGGGTTTTCGGACTCAAACTTGGCTGACACTCACCATTGCAGCATCAAAAACCATACCTATAGATTAAATAATGTGCTACATGGGGCCAACTTTGAAATTTTTTAAATATGTGTTGGCTTGGACTGGAATTTGGCATGGTTAGTCTAGACGCATGCATTGACGGTGTGGGAGGGTTTCTAGACTCAAACATGACTGACAATAACCATTGCAGCATCAAAAACCATACCTATAGATTAAATAATGTGATATATGGGGCCAACGTTGAAATTTTTTAAATATGTGTTGGCTTCAACTGAAATTTGGCATTGTTAGTCTAGACGCATGCATTGACAGTGTGGGAGGGTTTTCCGACTCAAACTTGGTTGACACTCACCATTTTAGCATCAAAAACCATACCTATAGATTACATAATGTGCTACATGGAGCCAACGTTGAAATTTTTTAAATATATGTTGGCTTGGACTGAAATTTGGCATGGTTAGTCTAGACGCATGCATTGACGATGTGGGAGGGTTTTCGGTCTCAAACTTGGCCGACACTCACCATTGCAGCGTCAAAAACCATACCTATAGATTAAATAATGTGCTACATGGGGCCAACGTTGAAAGTTTTTAAATATGTGTTGGCTTGGACTGAAATTTGGCATGGTTAGTCTAGATGCATGCATTGACGGTGTGGGAGGGTTTCTAGACTCAAACATGACTGACAATAACCATTGTAGCATCAAAAACCATACCTATAGATTAAATAATGTGATACATGGGGCCAACATTGAAATTTTTTAAATATGTGTTGGCTTCGAATGAAATTTGGCATGGTTAGTCTAGACGCATGCATTGACGATGTGGGAGGGTTTTCGGACTCAAACTTGGTTGACACTCACCATTGCAGCATCAAAAACCATACCTATAGATTAAATAATGTATCTTTTTTCTACTATAGGGTTTATCATTTGTTATTTCTCTTGTATATTTTTTGCACTATCTTCATTTAAATCTTAATTGCTATCAAATTAGATAACAAATATTTTGGTCTCTTCATTAAGAAATATGGTAACATCATTGATGGAATTGATTTATTTGCTTTTCCATTCATGTTTCCATCAAAATACTAAAATTAAGTATATTAAGGGGTCTCTCCAACCCCCTAATACGACCGTCGAGTTTGATACTTGCAATTGTGTGAAATGGAGAGAAATCAACATGTAGCGGGTTCCAAGCCACTAATAAACCTTTTGACATACCATTGGCATCCACACCAGAACACTTCCAGGTGGGATTTAGTTTAAGACAAAATTTACATGCATTATTGTTTTATTGTATGAATCACACTATGTTATGGTAGCTCCTGTTATTATATTGAATATAGCCCTCTATACTCCATATGGAAGCTCCCGGTGTTATATTGCCATCCCCTAAGATAAAGACCCAACGATCACCGGAGCTAGCGCACCAAAGCTATAAGGTACTAAGCTAACATAACCTAGATTGGGTAGTGGGAATATTGGTTGTGATACTCTCCACCCAAGTTCAAATCTAGTTCATGACATGTTATGGTGGACATTGGGGGTACCCTTATTCTTCGCAAATAGCAGGTGTCTATTATTTCCATGGATGTAGCCTGTAACGCCAATAAACCACAATTAAAAAAAAATACTAAACCATAAGGTACTAAGAAAATCCATCCCACTATTTGAAACTCCAAAGTTAGCTTTAAAAAATAAGCAACGTGGTTTCCATGAACAATTTAAAAGCATGCACAATTTAAATAGTATTAAAGGAGTCTCAAACAACAATAGAATCTACAATGATGTTTTTGATGGTACGAGTCATTTCCTTGTGAGGGATTTGAGAATATTTATAAAATCATTTTCTATAACAATGGAATGGGACTTAAGGTCTCTACCCAACTTCAAACCGGTAAAAAGGGCTTTAGATTTAGTAACATAATTGGTTTGGTGTCCTCCTTCTCTATAAAGGATGCAACTAACTTTCTCTGATCATCTCTTATTAGACCTCTCCATGAACTCCCGGGTTTCCCAACACCTTAAAAAGTTCTTCTTAGTCCAATTAAGAAAGGGCTTATACCAACAGTTTTGTTCTTCTAATTATTCTTATCAAAAGTTCTAATGCAATTCAAAGGCCCCAATTAATCCAATTCTTCTTATCAAAAGTTCTCATGCAATTCAACGGCCCCAATTATGGTTTTAGAGAATACTAATTACAATTCAAAGGCCCCAATTATGGTGTTAGAGAATATATGAATATTCTCTGGTTTGAAAAGCCTTTTCATTTTACTTTGTAACAAACTCATCTCTTCTTTAACAAATTCAATATGACAAAGATATTGGAAAAAGTTGAATATGTTTTAACTCTATCCACTCCCATTAAATGTCTTGAGTCTTGTTATTTTTCTAGTTTCTACACATTTGCATTTGAATAGGTTGAAAATTTATAATAAAAAAACTTAATATAAAACAATATATAATATAAAACACTATATAATATAAAACAATACAAAATAAAATATTATATAAGAAAACAAATAAGAAAAAAAAACAAAATAAAAACAAACTATATATAATACAAAAAAAAATCACTTACCATTTCACTTTCGATTCAACGCGCCCCCATTTCACCACGCCACCATTTCACTCTCAATTTGACACCAGGAGGAAGGAGGAGCTCTGCAACTCTATGAAACCTGAAGCGGAGAGCTGTAGGAGAGCATGATTTGATACCCCATTTCAATTCGACGCATGTGATCAGGAGAGGTTCTCTGCAAAATCAATTTTCAAACCCTAAACGATTTCAATCCAACACAGAGGAGCTCGAGAAGGCAGATATGTCCTTGGTATGTCTATGAATTATATGTTTAATGCATACATGTGCTTGTCATATACAATGATATATTTTCCAAGATTGCTTTCCTGTCCGCCTTTAGGACAATACCGCACTGAGCCGTGACCTTCATTAGGCTGTTATGCGCCTGCTAGCACTAGATCGTGACTTTTAGGGATGCGTTGTGACCTGTGTAAGCCTACTAGGAGTTCCGTGAAAGCTATGTTGTAGGAAGCTATTGTTGAATTTAAACCAAATAGACAAGCAAGATCTCTGATAGAAACACAATCACAAGATAAACACACTATATATCCTGGGAAACCCTCATGGGGTAGAAAACCCAGTAAAGCTTTCCTCAATAAGATGATCAACCAAAATACAAGATGTGCTCCTTCCTTCTAAGTCTCCTTAGTAGATCTCCTCAACTAGTGCGCACTCTTTCACAAGTGAGTGAATGATCTAATGAGGAGTTCACCTCCTCTATTTATACTTGAATCTCAACTGACTAAAAGACCTGTTGGGGCCGACCTCACCTGGAGAAGTCTAATAACCCCTAAAATATAACTACAGGGCCGACCCACACAAGGTGGGTCTAATAACCCTAGTTAATACTAACCCTCGGAGGAATAAACATCTCCGGATACATAATAGGGTTACCTCGGAGGGATGAAACATCTCCGGAATAATAAAGTACAAATATAATATTCTTTGAAGTTACAATATTTAACACTCCCCCTTAACGAGAAGGATATTATAACAGCATCTGCAGGAGCAAGGAGTCACTACACATGATACATCTATAAATCATCGGAATCTTTCTTCAAATTGTCTTCATCAGTAACTCAAGCAGTTACTGGTACATCACTGTCAACATCAACATCAACATCACGATCAGTAGCGTCGTCATCACTCGATCAGCAGTATCGTCATCACACGATCAGCAGCATCGTCAACACACGATCAGTAGCATCGTCATCACACGATCAGCAGCATCGTCATCACACGATCAGCAGCATCGTCATCACACGATCACCAGCATCGTCATCATACGATCAGCAGCATCGTCATCACACAATCAGCAGCATCGTCATCACACGATCACCAGCATCGTCATCACACGATCAGCAGCATCGTCATCACACGATCACCAGCATCGTCATCACACGATCAGCAGCATCGTCATCACAATCATATTTAAGACTATCCCTCCTGGATTTGCTGTCTAAGGATGATTAGTCCAATCACAATCTCATTTAAGACTATCCCTCCTGGATTTGCTGTCTAAGGATGATTAATCCAATCACAATCTCATTTAAGACTATCCCTCCTGGATTTGCTGTCTAAGGATGATTAATCCAATCACAATCTCATTTAAGACTATCCCTCCTGGATTTGCTGTCTAAGGATGATTAATCCAATCACAATCATATTTAAGACTATCCCTCCTGGATTTGCTGTCTAAGGATGATTAGTCCAATCACAATTCATTTAGGACTATCCTTCCTTTCGGAATTACTGGATTTACTGTCCAAGGATGATTTAATCCACTCAATTCATTTAGGACTATCCTTCCTTTCGGAATTACTGGATTTACTGTCCAAGGATGATTTAATCCAACCACAATTCATTTAGGACTATCCTTCCTTTCGGAATTACTGGATTTACTGTCCAAGGATGATTTAATCCAACCACAATTCATTTAGGACTATCCTTCCTTTCGGAATTACTGGATTTACTGTCCAAGGATGATTTAATCCAACCACAATTCATTTAGGACTATCCTTCCTTTCGGAATTACTGGATTTACTGTCCAAGGATGATTTAATCCAACCACAATTCATTTAGGACTATCCTTCCTTTCGGAATTACTGGATTTACTGTCCAGGGATGATTTAATCCAACCACAATTCATTTAGGACTATCCTTCCTTTCGGAATTACTGGATTTACTGTCCAAGGATGATTTAATCCAACCACAATTCATTTAGGACTATCCTTCCTTTCGGAATTACTGGATTTACTGTCCAAGGATGATTTAATCCCCTCAAGTCCATCAAGGACTTCATTCTCGGAGACCTTACGTCTACGGCTCTCTTTAGGACTGAAAGTCCAGGGATGATCCAATCCCCTCAAGTCCATCAAGGACTTCATTCTCGAAGACCTTACGTCTACGGCTCTCTTTAGGACTGAAAGTCCAGGGATGATCCAATCCCCTCAAGTCCATCAAGGACTTCATTCTCGGAGACCTTACGTCTACGGCTCTCTTTAGGACTGAAAGTCCAGGGATGATCCAATCCCCTCAACTGTCCACTAAGGACTTCATTTTCGGAGACCTTACGTCTACGGTTCTCTTTAGGACTGAAAGTCCAGGGATGATCCAATCCCCTCAACTGTCCACTAAGGACTTCATTTTCGGAGACCTTACGTCTACGGTTCTCTTTAGGACTGAAAGTCCAGGGATGATCCAATCCCCTCAACTATCCACTAAGGACTTCATTTTCGGAGACCTTACGTCTACGGTTCTCTTTAGGACTGAAAGTCCAGGGATGATCCAATCCCCTCAACTGTCCACTAAGGACTTCATTTTCGGAGACCTTACGTCTACGGTTCTCTTTAGGACTGAAAGTCCAGGGATGATCCAATCCCCTCAACTGTCCACTAAGGACTTCATTTTCGGAGACCTTACGTCTACGGTTCTCTTTAGGACTGAAAGTCCAGGGATGATCCAATCCCCTCAACTGTATTCTTATCCATACAGGTACAAACATGTATCACATCAAACCATGTATACATCTCATCAAAACATGTACATATCACATCGAAACATATGTACATCAAAAACATGTATACATCACTAATCAAGACATGTACACATCACATCAAAACTTGTGTACATCAAAACATGTATACATCACTAATCAAAACATGTACACATCACATCAAAACATGTGTACATCAAAACATGTATACATCACTAATCAAAACATGTACATATCACATCAAAACATGTGTACATCAAAACATGTATACATCACTAATCAAAACATGTACATATCACATCAAAACATGTGTACATCAAAACATGTATACATCACTAATCAAAACATGTACACATCACATCAAAACATGTGTACATCAAAACATGTATAGGACATGTACACATCACATCAAAACATGTGTACATCAAAACATGTATACATCAAGCATAAATGATATGTAAGAGTTCTAAATCTAAATAAATGTAGGTAGCTAACAAAACAGAAAGTAAATAATAGTAATACTATGCTACTCCCCCTTTCGAGGAAGGTCCTTCTGTACTAAACCAAGCTTGTCTCGAAAGTACTCAAACTTCACTCGAGATAGAGGTTTAGTTAAGATATCAGCAACCTGCTCCTCAGTGCTTATATACTCGAGCTTGATGGCTCCTCTCTGCACCATGTCTCGTATGTAGAAATAACGGATCTCAATGTGTTTTGACTTATCATGGAACACAGGATTTTCAGTCATCTTAATGCAGCTTTGATTATCACACATAATCACAGTGGGATCCATTTCTAAGTCAAAGATTCCAGATAAGAGTTTCCGAAGCCACACCGCTTCATAGCTAGCGGAGCAAGCAGCTATATATTCTGCTTCAGCGGTACTGAGGGCCACACTAGATTGTTTCTTGCTGAACCAAGAGACCATGGCAGATCCAAGACCATAACATCCACCTGAAGTACTTTTTCTGTCTGAGACACTTCCTGCCCAATCAGAATCTGAGAAACCATGTAACTTGAGTTCATTGTCTCCAAGATAGTAAAGGCCAAAGTCCACTGTACCTTTTAGGTACCTCATGATATGCTTTGCAGCTATAAGGTGAACCTTTCTAGGTTCTACTTGAAACTGACTGAGAGTATTTACAGCAAAGCATATATCAGGCCTAGTATTTGTCAAGTACATCAATGATCCAATGATTTGTCTGTATAGGGTTATGTCCACTATTTCTGACGAATCATTAGCTAGCAGTTTTAAGTTGGAGTCCATGGGAGTGGCCATAGATTTACACTCCAACATATCAAATCTTTTGAGGATCTCCACAGTATACTTACCTTGATTTAGAAAGATCCCTTTTGGCTCTTGCCACACTTCTAGGCCTAAGAAGTAGTGCATTAGTCCGAGATCTTTCATCTCGAATTCTGAAGAAAGCTTCTTCTTGCTTTCAATGATTTGTTTCTCATTTCCTGTTAGAAATAGATCATCTACATATAATAGCAATATAACAGGTTCATCATTCATTACTTTAAGATAGAGGTTGGGGTCAGCTTTACTTTTGGTAAAGCCCATGCTTAAAAGGAAACTGTCAATTCTTCCATACCAAGCTCTGGGAGCTTGCTTCAAGCCATATAATGCCTTTTTCAGTTTGCATACATGGGTCCTTCCGTATTTGACCTCAAAACCTTGAGGTTGTTCTATATATACTTCTTCTTCAATTACACCATTCAGAAAAGCTGTCTTAACATCCATTTGGTGCAATTTCCATCTCATCATGGATGCAAGTGCCATGATAGTTCTAATTGAAGTATACCTAGCAACAGGTGCAAAAGTTTCTTCATAGTCAATTCCCTCCTTCTGAGAGAATCCTCTGGCTACAAATATTGCCTTGTATTTTTCAATGCTACCATCTGCAGCATGCTTTATCTTAAAAATCCATTTGGAGGAAACCACACTTTTATCTTTTGGTTTGGGAACTATATCCCAAACATCATTTTTCATTATTGACTGATATTCTTCTGTCATTGCTTCTACCCATTCTTTCTTTTGAGCTGCCTCTTCATAGCTGGTAGGTAGTTGATCCACAAGATCACACATCAAAGCCATATAGTTGGTCACTAGTTTTGGTTTCTTCCTTTCTCTAGTGGAACCTTCGGGAGCACCATATCTTTCAGCTCCTTGAATGATATCTCTAGCCCATGCTGGTCTTCTCTTCCTAGATAATTCTGCTATAGGAGGTTCTTGTGGTTCCAGCATGTCATGATCCTCTGGTGTATCCTCTTCAGGGACATGAACAGTCTCTGAGATTCTGGGAGAAGAATCTTCTTCATAAACTTCTTCAAGTTGACACTTCATGGATTTCTTGAGAGCTGCTTCCTCATCAAAGGTTACATCTCTACTTATTTCTATATGATGAAAACCTGGTATGTAGATTCTGAAGGCTTTGGAAGTTTCACAATAACCAACAAACATTCCCTTCTTTCCTGAGGGATCCAACTTGGTTCTCTTTTCTTTTGGAAAGTGGATGTACACAGGACACCCAAATATTTTAAGATGACTTACCTCAGGCTTCTTACCTGTAAACACTTCTTCTGGAGTTTTGAATTCAAGAGCACTGTGGGATAATCTATTTTGCACATAAACTGCTGTCTTGGCTGCTTCATCCCATAGATACATGGGAAGATCTTGGTCATGTATCATAGTCTTCACAGCTTCCATGATGGTTCTATTTTTCCTTTCTGCAACCCCATTTTGTTGGGGATTGTAGGGAGTGGTTAGTTCTCTCTTGATTCCAGCTTCTCTACAAAAATCTTCAAACTCTTTTGAAGTATATTCTCCACCATTATCTGTTCTGAGAATCTTGATTTTCTTTTCTGTGAGATTCTCTATTAGAGCCTTGAATTCTTTGAACTTTCCAAAGACTTAATTCTTACCTTTTAGAAAGTAAATCCAAGTTTTCCTTGAATGATCATCAATGAAAGAAAGGTAGTATTCAAAACCACTTAAGGAGGTGGTGGGCATTGGACCACATACATCTGAGTGTATTAACTCCAAGATACTCTTAGTTTTTGTTTCACTCTTTGGAAAGGGGTTCTTGATATTCTTCCCTTTCTTACATCCTTTACAAGAGCCATTATGATCCACCTTCAAGTTTGGTAGTCCTATGACTACCTTGCTTACATAGGGTAAGGCTTTGTAGTTAATGTGAGCCAGTCTTCTATGCCATAGCTCACTGGGACTAGATGTTTCATGAACAAGGGCAGCTTCTGGATGACCCTTGAGTTTATACAAGCCTCCTTCTTCTTCACCAATGACAATTGCATCCTTAATGGATTTGCCTTTGGACCACATTAACACTTGTCCATCAATGAATGCAACTCTATAGCCTTTCTTGTCCAAAGCTGATATTGAAAGTAAATTCTTCTTTAACCCTGGAACATACAAAACTTCTTTCATTTTCATGGGGGTTCCAGAATCAAGTTTGTAGTTTGCTTCTCCAACTCCCTTAATGGGATACTGATAGTTATCTCCAAGAGATACCTTTAGTGGAGAGGTCTTTTCTTCAAGACTTGATAAAGTCTTCTTTTGTCCTGTCATGTGCTTTGAGGCACCACTATCAATTACCCATGTATCTTCTCCTGGTGTTATAGATCCAGAGAGTGCGGAGAAAAGAACATACTCTTCTGCATCTTCTTCTTCATTTCTTCTAGATCTTCTTTTGGAGAAAGTCCTTTCTTCATCTTCTTCTTCTTTTCTAGATCTTTTCTTGAGAGGCCTTTCTTCTTCAACTTCTTCTTCACTCTCATCTTCTGCAAGATGTGCATGATGTCTTCTGTGGTGAGTACCCTTAATCTTTTTGCTAGGACAATCTTTGGCAATGTGTCCTAATTTGTGACAAATGAAACATTGGAATGAGGAGTAGTCTCTCCCTTGGAAGGATCCTCTTTTCTTTTGAAATCTCTGTGGAGGATGAGACTCCTTTTGACTATCCTTCTTAAAGTAGGATCGATTCTTTCTTCTCTTGGTATGGGTGGCCAAGGCTTGGTCATCTTCCTTGAGCAATGCCTCTCTGTTGGAAACCCTAGCTTCTTCTTGAACACAATCCTCCCATACTACATCAAACTTCATGCTTTCTTTTCTGGCACACATGGTTTGGATGAAGGATTCCCATGATCTAGTGAGACCATTTAGAGCTGTCATCACAAGTTCATCTTCATCAAGAGTATCACCAATGGCATCTAGTTGCTCTTTGATTAGAGAGACTCTTGAGAAGTAGTCTTGAATGGATTCACCTTTGTGCATCTTGGTACTCTTCAACTGAGTCCTTAGATTCATCTTTCTGTTGATGTTCTTCCCTTCATACATTCTTCCTAGGGCATCATACATTTCCTTCGGAGTCTTCTTGGAAGAAACTTGGGGAATCAAGTGGTCTTTAATTGAATCAGCTATGATTCTCTTTGCCCTAATCATATCCTTCCTGTGTTTTTCCTTGGCTTCATCTTCTTCTGGTTCTGCAACTTCCTCCTTGATATAATGAGCAAGGTCATTCTCTTCAAGAATGAGACCAATTCTGTATTTCCATGCCCGGAAATTCTCTAAGCCTTCTAGCTTGTCTTCAAGCTTAGTATTTGGAGCCATCTTCTCTTGGGGGAGTCCAAGAGACAGAGTAGACTTACTTGGAAAGTTACTTTTCACTTTTCCGGAAACTGAAACAGAATTTTATCGCACTTTTGGTACAATTAGGGTTTGCAATTCCCAGAGTTCTACTTAACCAAAAAGTTCGATCTATAGCTTAAAAGAATGCTCTTGATAAGGGCTATCCAGCCATGCAATCAGAAATAAAAAATTCCAACTTTTTTCTGAAACCAAAATCTGACGTATCGCACTTTTGGTAGAATTAGGGTTTGCAATTCTCGGAGTTCTACCCAACCAAAAAGTTCGATCTAGAGCTTAAAAGAAAGGTATTGAGGAGGGCTATCCAGCCATGCAACCAAAAATCAATAATACCAACTTTGGGCTGAAACCCTAACTTCACCAAAAAGAGAGAGAGAGAGAATCTTACCTTGTGAAAGATGTCCTATTCAGTCTAGCTCTGATACCATGTTGAATTTAAACCAAATAGACAAGCAAGATCTCTGATAGAAACACAATCACAAGATAAACACACTATATATCCTGGGAAACCCTCATGGGGTAGAAAACCCAGTAAAGCTTTCCTCAATAAGATGATCAACCAAAATACAAGATGTGCTCCTTCCTTCTAAGTCTCCTTAGCAGATCTCCTCAACTAGTGCGCACTCTTTCACAAGTGAGTGAATGATCTAATGAGGAGTTCACCTCCTCTATTTATACTTGAATCTCAACTGACTAAAAGACCTGTTGGGGCCGACCTCACCTGGAGAAGTCTAATAACCCCTAAAATATAACTACAGGGCCGACCCACACAAGGTGGGTCTAATAACCCTAGTTAATACTAACCCTTGGAGGAATAAACATCTCCGGATACATAATAGGGTTACCTCGGAGGGATGAAACATCTCCGGAATAATAAAGTACAAATATAATATTCTTTGAAGTTACAATATTTAACAGCTATCACCTCTGCCCAGCTTGTAGAGGGAAGTTGTGACTTGTCTAAGACTGTAGAAGGCTGTCGTGACTTGCTTCAGCCTGTAGAAGGTTGTCGAGACTAGTATTGAGCCTATTAGGGCTGGTCTGTGACTATTGATGATTCTTCTTGGGCTGCCATAAGCTTATTTTGTTGGGCGATGACCATGTTGACCCTGTATGGGTTGCAGTGACTGTTCTGTGTTTTTCTGTCCTTACTAGTACCTATCATGACTGTTTCAAGGCTTGTTCAGTGGGTTGTGTCCTTGCTGGTGCTTACAGTGACCCTTGTTGAGTATGTCGTGACCATTCAAAGAGTGCCCTTGCACATTCTCAACTCTTTGAGGTTGCTACTGCTATGTATCAAGGTTCCATTGTTTGAGGGTGTATGGTTTAATGCTTCCTCGTTGTTATTTGATTGCTGTATGACAGTCCTAAAGAGTGTTAAAGTTGAAAGAGATGAAAATTATGTTTAAATTTATCTTACCTTGTCACAACTGTACTTGTTTTGTTTCTAGCATTGATTTAGGAATTTATTTATGCATTAAAGTATAAATATTTTAATTTTCTACTCCAAACCCTAACCTAACCCAATTTTCAACTCATACAACAAGCTGTAGCCTCTCCTAATCATACCTTAGTCCCAAAGTAGTACTTTTTGTAAACTAAAACCATCATACTTTGAACTTTCCTCAAGTCTCGGCATGGAAGCAGCCTCCATCTCCGATTTTGAAATGAATGCCTCAGCCTCCACCAAATTAAATGAATGCCTCAACCTCAACCAAATTAAATGAATGCCACAAAAATTTGTTGTGAATTGGAGGGATGTTAAGTTAACCAACCAAACCATGAATGCAAAAAGCAAGACCCTCATGTTAGGTGGGTACACGCCTATAGACGATGATAGGATGGCATGCTCCCCGCTATTCATTTATCTGCCATTCAGCCCTTATTCCCATCGGATGGACACAATATAAATATCAATTTGGAGTAAAGCCAGACCTTCCATACTTTGCATAGTTTCTCTCACTTTATAGTAAACCTGAGACCTTCTCTTTTAAATAACTTCACAACTTTCATTTAACTGCTGGAGAATCTAAATCCTACCACTCGAGGCTTTCCTTATATATTTTTGCCTAGCATTTGATGGGAGGTTTTCCTTCTATATTTTATAATTGCATAAGATGTACCTTTAGAGTTGTTTGCAATAAACCCTGAGCTATTACTTCATTTTATACATTGTATCCCTTCAAGCTGCCGCTCAGTCGTATCCCTTTGCTTCTTAGGGTATTGCAAAGTTTTACTTTATTTATTATTTTTCCTCTGTTTTACTTTTTGGCTTATCAAAGTATTAATGTCTTCTTGGATGTCTCGTTCCTTCACCATGCTGGAAGAATTGGAACTACACACATGGGCTCAACGAGTTTATCTATAATGTGGGCCTCTTCATTGTAACCAGCTCCTTCTTTTTTTTGTCTCATATTAAGGTAAATTACTAGCATATTGGATAGAAATCACGTGATCTTTAAACACACCTTTAGGGCCATACCCAAGATAAGCCTTAGCTTCATTGAAATGAAAGGAGTATAAACCCTCAGCCAATTCCTCTAAGCATAACCTTTTTTTATAGTGATTCCCGCATATGTAAAAGGAAACTACAATAAAAACTTCTTCTTACCATGGATAAAACTACACCATCCCAATCACTGCCTACATAATTATACTAGAAAGAACCTGTCGCAAACAAACCTCAGTAGATAGTAGGGTTTACCTTCAAAACCATATATACTAATGTAGGTTTATTGTTATTCATAAAAATATTAAACCTTTCCATCTAAAAATCCCTCACCTGTAAAGTGAGGTACTAAGGCTATTTTCTAGTCAACATCTTTCTGAATCTTCCCACAAATGCATCTTGAACTTTATATAAATGAAGTGGGCCTTATTCCTCTATAACACGGGGTACCATAACTGCACTAAATATCGGTCGGAGTTTAATTCTAATTTGGTGGAAGCTTCTCAAAAGTGTTACATAAAACCAAAGCGAAAGCTAAATATGAATACATGAAAAACCTCTTGGTTATTTTTCATTTAATTAGCTGAAGTGCTATTTCATATGAAATTATTTATCCCAATCAAAATTTTATCTTTATATATAGGATTTAGTAGCTAACATACGTAACATACTTGAGCATTATAGCTAGGGATTCCTGTCCAACAAGTCTACCATATAACCGTGTCATTTCCTTGTAGGGGCTAGTCAATTCATATAATTTTACCTAGTACACCTGTGGTATTTCAAATTTCGGATATACCACTTATTTAGAATGAAAAATGCTCCAGCATATGCTTCAAGGAAAGCATCTCTTCTGACATTAAAACCACTTGGTAGGCTCTTTCAACTTCAACATTTATCTTAAAGTAATTGTGTCAAGGAACCTACACCTTCTCTGAGAGCTTGGGATGCATCCTTATTTCTGCTACAACTTTGTAAAATGTAAACTAAATTTTGAGCACTTAGATAATCCCTAATGCAATACTTTACTCAATCTTCAACTTCATTCCTGGGATATGTACCCAATTATCACTTATTCCGTACTTACTCTTATTAACAACATGTATGGAGAGATATCAAACTTCATTTTAACTTGAGGAATTTATGGATCAAAGGCACTATGGTTGAATGTTTACATGAGTTATTTTCTTGGCGTGATCTTAGAGGCCACATATTGACCCCCTATTTGATTTGTTGGGGAGTTTGGTTGCTTCAAAATGCTTGCATTCTAGAAGAAAAGTGAATCCCCACATTCAGTTTTTCAACTCCAGTGGTAGCTCCATTTAAATTATATTCCCTGATTGTAGTTTTGAAGGTTCAGTGTGTTATTAGTGAAGTAGCAGTGAATCCAAATATGACTTGGAGTTTTTTTCATGGGGCCTGTCAAGACCCCATAGAGTAGTGCAAGATCAGGTTTTCTCTATATATCTCACATAGCCATTTCTTCATAGATAAATCCTACTTGGGGGCTAGGAAAAACAATATGGGTGAGTTCAATTTGCTCTTCTATCTTTTGAAATTTGTTGCAGAATTGGGTCTCACCCTGATTCAAGTCATACGGTCTACGTGTTAAATAACTCAGCAACAAATTAAAGATCAATCTGGTATGGATGTCAACCAAATCATCATCTTCTTTAAATTACCCTAACTATATAAATTAGATTACCCTGATATGCGTAGGATTAGGTTGAAAACTATACTATGGCTAAAAATTGCCCTGTCTCTAAATTAAATTGCCCTGTCTCTAAATTGACATATCCTTCCATGTAGATTATAAAAATTGCAATTAGGTCAAGTTCTCCTTACATGGATTGGATAAAATTGAAAGCTTCAATTTTCGTACAATTAGAAAAGTTTGGGCAATGTAGAATGTGAGGAATGAGAATGTATCAATCATTGCCACCATATGAGTTTTAACAGTAATATTAATTGTCCCCATCCCATTATGAAGTAGAACCATGTGAGATAGATCCTATAACACCATTAGCATCATGATATAAGCAAAATTGAAGTTCTGTTTTTCGTGGAGGCTACTTGAAGATGATAATTGCTAGAAAGTGGCCCCAAGGTACAAAGTAACGAAACATTTGATGGATTGGAAACATATATACATAAAAGGAACATAATTATATAGGCCTAAAATTACGGTTGGTGCCATTGCAGTCAAATTTAAATCAATTTGTAAGCCGCCTCGACGGAAAACATAACTTCAATTTTGCTTACCCATTTTTGTTGTTCTGGTTTAGGAAATATTTTAGGCTATTATGGTTTGTTTTAAAGTCTTCATCTTCTTAAAATTGGCTTTCATTGTATCATTCATCAGGGTTACTAAATTCATAAAAGGTAAGCATGCATCATCATACTTCAAACTTCAATCAAACCATCATGACTTGGATTGTGGCAATTTAGTCTTCGACTAGGGTAGTACTGTAGCAGCTTTAACACTTAGAATATAGTAGCTTCAAATTTGGACTATGGTGGCTTCATAAAAAAACAAGTTGTGGTATAGCTTCCCCAGTTTTGGTTACTATTTTTTTATTAAGCTCATGAAGATTTATATGTAGTTTATTGTTTCTACTATCCCTGTGTTTTTGTGAAGAATGATTGAATAATGTTATAAGTCTTCCTAGAGAATTATGAACATGGATATGTACAATTCCTTATATTGATTATCACTTTGTTTTATGTGATGAATTCATTTGCATGACTTGATTATATCTGAAGCTCTCCTTGAGGTCCCATGAATGAACTTGAACACTTATTGCATTCATTTAATTTGAAAGAGTAGTTATAGTTTGAAAGATCTCTCTCCTTACCTTAGCTAGCATTCATTGAAAGGAAAGGCTTATTTTATTCATATGCATTTGCATGGTTTGAGTTAGTCATCACACCACGAGTTGCACTTCCATCACCCGACTGAGTAATACAACCATCAAAATTTAACTCGTTAACTCAACACACTTTAACCTCGCTTGAGCATAAAAAGAATTTGTTAGTTAGGTAGGACACCGGGGATAGGAATCCAAATAATTCCCCCTTGTCATTATCATCAGAGACAGTTGTTGTCCTCTAGGGTGCTAAAATCCTCTTGTACTTGTTGACACGGTCATCGATCATTTTATGGAGGGGCCTCCTGTTGTTTCAGGGGTTAAACCACCGCGAGATCAAGAATCGGACATGCTCTGTGGAATGTTGCACTCCACTTAGCCCTAAGGCAACATCGATCATTGTCTTCCTTGTATTCTCCGACCACCATATTGGTGATACAAGGGTGATAAGGCAGAAGCGTCGAAAACCTTTTCCGACATGTCATGAACGAAGTAGCTTAGTGACTTTTCTACTAGGGCTCTTTTACCCAAGATCCCTTTCGGTAGAGGGATATCCTTCCATTATTGGTCTCTCATTTTGTATTGTTCGACTTGGATTTCATCACCTTGCGAAGGATACAACTTGTTGTGGTCTCCAGCTCTTAGTTAGGAGGTTTTTCTTTCTACTTCACCTTTTTAGAGAGTCTTTTTCTTTTTAGTGCTGCTTGTTGGCATTCTGGCCACTTTTGTTTTAGCTCACTTACTGTGACACCGGTCCCAGTACATTTTTTTGAGCTTATCTGATGATGTGTGATGTCCTCTTCTCCTAGGTCTTCGAGATGGTTGAGTTAGATGGTCTTCTCAAGGGACTTAACACCTCTTGATGGAGCCACTGATGCTTGACCTTAGGAGTAGTCTAGAGGACCACGTGATCACATCATCCATGTGGACTTTTTCGTTTACTGTGATGATGGTCTTTCAGGTTATATGGATATATGGTACATTTGAGAGAGAGATGATTGGTACGTTGTACCCCACCTTGGTTGATTGTCTTATGGTCCTTCCATTTTGTCGATAATATTTGTGTGGTACCTTGCCTTTTACCTTTTGGGTCTTTTACTCATCTTGGTATATCTTTTGATTTGTACCACCTTTTATGTTTTTGGTCTTGTGGGTACTACGGTAGTTGAGCTACACACCCTAATTTGTCCAAGTTGTTATGAGTCTTTATACCTTTTGGTGGTCCTATTTGAGTTACAAGAGGTAGTTACAAGGAGCTATTGCATATAAGAAGTAGTTACAAGGAGCTATTGCATATATTTGACATTATTTGACCTTCCATCTCTTTGGCATGTCAAATAACAGGTAGTTACAAGGAGCTATTGCATATAAGAGGTAGTTACAAGGATCTATTGCATATATTTGACATTATTTGACCTTCCATCTCTTTGGCATGTCAAATAACAGGTAGTTACAAGGAGCTATTGCAATATATATTTGACCTTATTTGTACCCTCCCCACAATGGTTGATTTACATTTGGACCTTACACCCTATTGTTTATTGGTCTTGTGGTAGCTTGTCCTTTATTTTTGGTCCTTTCATTTTTTTGTGGTACCTTGCCTCTCACCTTTTGGGTCTTTTACTGATCTTGAGTTATCTTTTGAATTGTACCACCTTTTTTGTTTTTGGTCTCGTGGATATAACTATGGTAGATTGTCCACATTTTAGGTACTACACCCCCTTAGTCCCAAGGGTTATGAGTCTAATTTATACCCACTCTTTTCTTTTTTACTTGTACCTTACTGGTTGGTTTTTTTACCCTTTCGTTGGTCCTTGTACCTTACTGGGGGCCGTGAGTCTCTTTGGCCTTAGTCTACTGGCTGTCAGCTCATCTTTATTATGATTGTACTGATCCTTTTGACTATCATTGACTTTCTTTGATTGACCATACCAATATAGCCATTCATCTCTCTCGCTCTAGTTTGTACTAATCCTATAATAGGGTCACTTCGTTCCTAGAGTTGACTGGCTTCTAAGAGGCACATTCATTTTTGAAAGTAACTCTTCTCAGTATATTACAGGAAACGTCTACACCTAGGTAATTAAATATGTGTTGGTTATAAGACTTAATTAGTAATCAAAGTGTTGGTAATCAAATACTTGGTAAATAATTTGAATCAATTAGTTAAGGCTTGTCCTGTCATACAAAATTGTTGGTAATGAAATTATATTTGTTGGTAAAGAATTTTAACAGTGGTGGAACTCGACCTCGACTGAACTTGTGAGGAAACTTATCTTGGATAATAAGCGTCCTAACAGAAAACTGAGTAGAACTATGACTTTATTTCTTGAACCATGACCTTATCATAACTATAACAGATTGCTCTAGACTTCCATTTGTGAGCTAAAAAACACAATAAAATTTGTAAAAACAAAAGGAAAGTTTGCAAGATGGCAAGCATTGTTCTGATGTTATAACTGTACTATTCATGAGCACATTTATGGGAAAGCAAAAAGCATTCCTGACTTTATAACAAGAGAATATTTGACACAGAAGTGTGCTGTTAATTTTTAATAACTGAGCCTAAAGCAAGCGAGCCTAAAACAAGTGAGCCTGGTGCAAGCGAGCACGAGGCAAAAGAGCATAGAAGTTCAAAGCGGTTTCCAGTGGGCCCATAACCCACAAGTAAACATGAAAATATCTGCTTGGACTAGAGGAAAAAATCATATCTTTACTATCAATGATAATATGAGTTGGTTGGATTATATGCAAGACTGGAAACCTAGGTGGGAGTTGAGACATGCTGAAGTAATAGATGCTAACTTACAAGTATCTGAATCTTTTATTAGACTAGTGCCAGAACTCAGAAGAATGCCTATGGGATCTAGTATTGACGTACCATAGATGATTTACAACAACTCCTTGAGAAAAGAAGCTGATGCAAGCAATTGGTTAACTCACCTATACCCTAATCTTAACCTAATATCGACTCAGGGCTCTACACCTCACCCTGGGCTACGACTAGAACAAAAATACTACTGTATTAACCGGATACGTTCTTTGGAAGCATGGACACATCAAGATGCTAGTCTCTGCTTTCCAAGTACCACACACACTTATGAAAAATATAAAAAATTATGGTCAAAATTCTTGAGAAAAGAAAATAGAGATACAACATATTATACCATGCTAAAGTTTGGACCTCAAATGACACATATCCATGAGGATTCTACATGGTTCATCCCTGATTGGACTAGAGACTCGTGGCAGTCATTCGGCATCAACCTGACAGCATTAGATCTAGGTGTTATTTATAATCTAAAATGGGAAGTTGGAGAATCTCTTGAACAAGTCAAAGATATTTTGCAGACAAAGCTTACTGAGGCTCAAATCCTTCAGTACTACGTTAAAAACAAATGACAGTGGCTTTTCAAAACCCACATAGACGTCCACATGCATCAGAATAGACACGTGGTCTTGAGGTATGTTTATTCAAAGGCATGGGTTGTTGAATCCAACGTCTTTCGAGAATTGTATGGTCCCCCATACTCCGATGAGTTGTAAATATCTCAAAAGTATTTTGCTATGAGTGGGGCCTGTCCATTCAAATTGTCAAAAATATTGAAAAGAAAGTCTTTGTAACTATGTCATGATAATATAAAGAAAGCCCTACTTTTCTATCTGTCAATATGATTGAAAATCTATGTTATGTATTAAATACCCTGAGTCAATATTACAAGTAATTGTCCAAAGGCAACATTAGTTGGGAGTATGACTGAAAGCTACCATTTTTAAAAAAAGCTTACATGTTTACGGTTTTGTTTTTGCTTGATTCAATTACATCCAGTCATCTAACAAGACCATGCTTGAATAAGATTATACAAGTTCCACAATATTGTATAAAATATTGTTTTTGAAGATTTGTGAACACTTATTAACCACTTAAAATATCTTACTTTTGAAAGTCTTAAAAACGTTTAGACGTTTTCCATCATGGTTAGTGATTTTTATTTTATATTATTATTGTTGAATATAAATATCTTACTAAATGTGACTGGACTTCAATTACCAAGTTGATGAACCCAAACTGATGGGATGAGAGAGACTTTAGGGCAATTACGACACATCTGATAATTGGATGGTCTGATATGGGAGTCAAGACCCGAAGGAGCAATAAAAGAAAGCTCATAATTGCGTGAATTTGTACTCATAAGAAAGATAAAGTGATCATCTTCCTCATCGCTTGAATACCTACATGTTGTGAAAGGGAATGGGGATAAAGTAACATTATAAAAGGCGCAACACGTCACCTTTTAAGAGGCGCTATGCCTTGCGGTCGTATCTAAACTTTTTTCCGATGTTGCAGGTAGAACCAAACAGGTATTTGTCAGATCTGTCTTCCTCGAGCGAGGGGATTTTAGGAAGGCTAGAGGAAAGTGGGACATTCAGTAGGTCTAGAAGAGTTGTATATTCAACTAGATGTCAAAAGACCAGAATAAAATTCAAGAAACGCAATGAATTTTTTCATGGTCAAGGGGGGTCATGTTCCTATGGCGATGAGACAAAAGACGATCTCAAGGTTCCCTTGAGGTATAGACATCTAGTGAAACAATGGGTACCCAAGGATCTTCCTCAACCGAACATAGATTTTTGTGTGAACGATAGGATATATCAAATAGCACCATTGTCAATACATGGTTTCGGGTTGTTCAGCATGGATGACATAAGGGTCCCTTACAACACATGTACATAATTGATGGAGTATGTTGGACCCTATTATAGCTACAAAGATTGGATGCGCCTGGTCCTATTTACAAAAAGTATGCGTAGCTATGGATTATCAACAAACTATTTACAGTTGAAAGACAGAAATCAAAATAAAAGAGCAACGTTGTACATGGACGAAAGGCCAAAGGCCATAGGGAATATTGCAGGGTTTATAAACAGTACACAGCCAGGGTCTACAATTAAGCAACCAAACTACGAATTTGAGGGGCGTGAAGGAAACTGTGTTTTTGTAGTTGCCATTAAATCAATATCTGCAGGGGAAAAGTTCCTTATTAATTACAATTTGAACCAAGTAGATACAAAAAAGGTTACTATGGGAGTGGTACATATAACAATTTACCCAACATTTTATTAATGAATTTAACATATTAAGGATTTTTTCGTTAGTTTATTTCGTCTAAATTTTCCCCATTTACTTCGCAGGCTAGTGATCGGATAAAGCACCGCCAGCACATGGTCGGAGGAGTACATCTTCCTCGAGGGATCAAGTATACATCTTTGTAATAGTGCAAATACAATAAGAAAAAATAGTTGACTTTCACTATGTTTAGGTGACTTTCACTATGTTTTTTGTCTAGGTATCTGTAAGGGGCAGCTCCCAGTTATTAGCAGATCAAGGCAAGTCACCTATGAGCATCGATATGAGGAGTGGATCACGATCCTCTACGTTGTAGGTATAATCCATTTGAACTGTTCATATAATTTTAGGAATCTATCATGACATAACTCAATAGCCTTTTATATTTTCTTGTTGCAGCTTGATGAATCGTTGTATGAAACGGCATCAGAAGAATGTCTAGTAGATCCTGAAGTGGCTGAGATCCTTAAAGATGATAGAGAAACTGGTGAAGCCACAAACCGGTTTACGATGATAGATACATTGTTGGAAAAATATACTATGGAACTCGTTTCTCTGCTTATCAAGTTTCCACAGACAAGCGAGAGCCTGGCAAGGATTGAATTGTTAGAACGAAAATTTGAGTCCTTGGAAGTAAGTTGAGGAATCTTGATTCATAAAATAATTCATGTATAACTTTATAAATTTCTCTTTTATATGATACTACTAAACGTGTAAGACGTGGTTTGTATTTACAGAATTATCGAAAACACACAATAGTTGTGGAGGAAATGTTGGCCGCAGCGAGGCTCGTGGAGAGACGTGGCATCATGTGAAAATGACTCAACGTGATACATCGACTCCTTCACCATTGTTGTCGACTGAACGGTCGGAAACACGTTCTGACAAACCACAGACCCCAACTCTGAGCGCACCGGCCGCTAGTGACCGATGCACACCGGATTGTCCACTAGAAGAGGTCGTCAACGCGAATCTTGGTAATATTGATATCGATCTAGTTGCATTTCTAGGATCTTCCCGTGTCACTAGAATGGGAACAATGGAGGTAACATTTTTGGTCGATGCCGATATTGTCCCAATAAAGATCGATAAGGTCCTAGGTAATTAATATACTTTGATCAAGTTATTGTTTATAACTTCATTGTAATATACCGATAAAACATTTTCTTTCAACTAATTATGATCATGGCATGATCGTTTCACAGGAAATGACATTTTCTATAAACAAATGAATGACACATGCTTGGATATCTTCAGGCCCACCATCCGAGAAAGGTGGCATAAACAACGTAAATGTTTAAAAGATGAACTCATGCATCGGTTGGTTGGCCTGTTCGGCAACAAAACCTTTAATAAAGTCAAGGTCATGAAAAAGGCTTGTCAACATGTGAAGGTTGTCCGAGACCAATATAGGACACACCTTGAAAAAAACCCTAAGTATGAGCGCCCTCCAATGATTTCACCAATGGAGTGGAGAGCTCTAGTGGATGATGGAAGGGAGAGGGCTCAGAGAAGAGAAGGAAAGATAACACCAGGCACAGGGAGGTATGCAATACTTTCCGCAATGTAATTCAAAACCTTATTATTATTGAAAATTGCTATATCGAACTTAGAACATCTAACGTATTTCAACACTTGCATAAGCTTCCAGAGACATCAAAGGCCACAAAGGCAAGAGTTGAAAAAATAGGTCAGCACAAGCTTGGGCCTGGTGGTTATTCCAATTTCGCGGCACGATTTGTAAGTTTCTAAAAACCAATAATGCATGAAAATAATAAATTGCAATTTTTTTTTCATTTTATTGCACCGAAAAATGTTAATTAACGAAGTTATGCAAATATGTAGGCCAGACGATTCAATGAACAACCCACTGAGGAAGACATGAAGCTTGGCTTCAAGGAATGCTTTGGAGCTATTGTTGAACGACGAAAAAGCTTGTCTGGCCAAAAACAGTCTTTTGGTACAAATCCAACAGGTGCACAAGTAAATAGAATGTATATACTTTATTGAATATTAACCTCTTGTGCAATCTATTCATTATAAATACTTGGAAAACAATATTGACTCTGTTTTGAGCAGGAAAGCAACGATCCCCCCAATTTCGAGGAGGGAGAACAACAAATCGAAGATCATGCTTCTAATCCTTGTACCCTTTGGTTGGTCCTTGTACCTTATTGGGGGTCGTGAGTCTCTTTGGCCTTAGTATTCTGGATATCAGCTCATCTTTATTGTGATTGTGCTGAGCCTTTTGACTGTCATTGACTTTCTTTGATTGACCGTACCAATATAGCCAGTCATCTCTCTCTCTCTGGTTTGTACTAACCCTATAATAGGGTCACTTCGTTCCTAGAGTTGACTGGCCTCTAAGAGGCACATTCATTTGTGAAAGTAACTCTTCTCAGTATATTACAGGAAACGTCTACACCTAGGTAATTAAATATGTGTTGGTTATAAGACTTAATTAGTAATCAAAGTGTTGGTAATCAAATACTTGGTAAATAATTTGAATCAATTAGTTAAGGCTTGTCCTATCATACAAAATTGTTGGTAATGAAATTATATTTGTTGGTAAAGAATTTTAAGAGTGGTGGAACTCGACCTCGACTGAACTTGTGAGGAAAATTATCTTGGATAATAAGTGTCCTGATAGAAAACTCAGTAGAACTATGACTTTATTTATTGAACCATGACCTTATCATAACTATAACAGATTGCTCCAGACTTCCATTTGTGAGCTAAACAACACAATAAAATTTGTAACAACAAAAGGAAAGTTTGCAAGATGGGAAGCATTGTTCTAATGTTATAACTGTACTGTTCATGAGCACATTTATGGGAAAGCAAAAAGCATTCTTGACTTTATAACAAGAGAATATTTGACACAGAAGTGTGCTGTTAATTTTTAATAAGCGAGCCTGAAGCAATCAAGCCTAAAACAAGTGATCCTGGTGCAAGTGAGCACGAGACAAGTGAGCATAGAAGTTCAAAGCGGAATACAGTGGGCCCATAACCCACAAGTAAACATGAAAATATCTACTTGGACTAGAGGAAAAAATCATATCTATACTATCAATGATAATATGAGTTGGTTGGATTATATGCAAGACTGGAAACCTAGGTGGGAGTTGAGACATGCTGAAGTATTAGATGCTAACTTACAAGTACCTGAAGGTTTTATTAGACTAGTGCCAGAACTCAGAAGAATGCCAATGGGATCTAGTATTGGCATACCAAAGATGACTTACAACAACTCCTTGAGAAAAGCGGCTCATGCAAGCAATTGGTTAACTCACCTATACCCTAATCTTAACCTAATCTCGACGCAGGGCTCTACACCTCACTCCGGGCTACGACTAGAACAACAATACTACTGTATTAACCGAATACGTTCTTTGGAAGCATGGCCACATCAAGATGCTAGTCTCTACTTTCCAAGTACTACACACACTTATGAAAAATATAAAAAATTATGGTGGAAATTCTTGAGAAAATAAAATAAAGATAGAACATATTATACCATGCTAAAGTTTGGACCTCAAATGACACATATCCATGAGGATCCTACATGGTTCGTCCCTGATTGGACTAGAGACTCGTGGTGGTCATTCGACATCAACCTGACAGCATTAGATCTAGGTGTTACTTATAATATAAAACGGGAAGTTGGAGAATCTCTTGAACAGGTCAAAGATATTTTGAAGACAAAGCTTACTGAGGCTCAAATCCTTCGATACTATGTTAAAAACGAATGACATTGGCTTTTCAAAACCCACATAGACGTCCACATGCATCAGAATAGACACGTGGTCTTGCGGTATGCTTATTCATAGGCATGGGTTGTTGAATCCAATGTATTTCGAGAATTGTCTGGTCCCCCATACTCCGATGAGTTGTAAATATCTCAAAAGTATTTTGCTATGAGTGTGGCCTGTCCATTCAAATTGTCAAAAATATTGAAAAGAAAGTCTTTGTAACTGTGTCATGATAATATAAGGAAAGCCCTACTTTTCTCTCTGTCAATATGATTGAAAATCTATGTTATGTATTAAATACCGTAAATCAATATTACAAGTAATTGTCCAAAGGAAGCATTAGTTGGGAGTATCACTGAAAACTACCATTTTTCAAAAAATCTTACATGTTTACGGTTCCGTTTTTGCTTGACTCAATTACTTCCAGTCATCTGACAAGACCATGCTTGAATAAGATTATTCAAGTTCCAAAACATTGTATAAAATATTGTTTTTGAAGATTTGTGAACACTTATTAACCACTTAAAATATCTTACTTTTGAAAGTCTTAAAAAATTTTAGACGTTTTCCATAATGGTTAGTGATTTATATTTTATATTATTATTGCTGAATATAAATATCTTACTAAATGTGACTAGACTTCAATTACCGAGTTGATGAACCCAAACTGATGGGATGAGAGAGAATTTAGGGCAATTACGGCACATCTGATAATTGGATGGTTTGATATGGGAGTCAAGACCCAAAGGAGCAATAAAAGAAATCTCATAATTGCGTGAAAATTGTACTCATAAGAAAGATAAAGTGATCATCTTCCTCATCGCTTGAATGCCTACATGTTGAGAAAGGGAATGACGATAAAGTAACATTATAAAAGGCGCAACACGCCACCTTTTAAGAGGCGCTATGCCTTGCGGTCATATCTAAACCTTTTTCCCATGTTGCAGGTAGAACCAAACAGGTATTTTTCAGATCTGTCTTCTTCGAGCAAGGGGAGTTTAGGAAGGCTAGAGGAAAGTGAGACATCGAGTAGGTCTAGAAGAGTTGTATATTCAACTAGATGTCAAAAGACGAGAATACAATTTGAGAAACGCAATGAATTTTTCCATGGTCAAGGGGGGTCATGTTCCTATGGCGATGAGACAACAGACGACCTCAAGGTGCCCTTGAGGTATAGACATTTAGTGAAACAATGGGTACCCAAGCATCTTCCTCAACCGAACACAGATTTTTGTGTGAACGATAGGATATATCGAATAGCACCGTCGTCAATACATATTTTCGGGTTCTTCAGCATGGATGGCATAAGGGTCCCTTACAACACATGTACATAATGGATGGAGTATGTTGGACCCTATTACAGCTACAAAGATTGGATACGCCTGGTCCAATTTACAAAAAGTATGCGTAGCTATGGATTATCAACAAACTATTTACAGTTGAAAGACAAAAATAAAAAGAAAAGAGCAACATTGTACATGGACGGAAGGCCAAATGCCACAGGGAATATTGCAGGGTTTATAAACAGTACACAACCAGGGTCTACAATTAAGAAACCAAACTGCGAATTTGAGGGGCGTGAAGGAAACTGTGTTTTTGTAGTTGCCATTAAATCAATATTTGCAAGGGAAAAGTTGCTTATTAATTACAATTTGAACCGAGTAGATACAAAAAAGGTTACCACGGGAGTGGTACATATAACAATTTACCCAACCTTTTATTAATGAATTTAACATATTAAGGATTTTTTCGTTAGTTTATTTCGTTTAAATTTTCTTCATTTACTTTGCAGGCTAGTGATCGGGATAAAGCACCGCCAGCAGATGGTCAGAGGAGTACATCTTCCTCGAGAGATCAAGTATACATCTTTGTAATAGTGCAAATATAATAAGAAAAAATAGTTGACTTTCACTATGTTTAGGTGACTTTCACTATTTTTTTGTCTAGGTATTTGTAAGGGGCAACTCCCAGTTATTAGCAAATTGGGGGAAGTCACCTATGAACATCAATATGAGGAGTGGATCACGATCCTCTACGTTGCAGGTATAATCCATTTGAATTGTTCATATAATTTTAGGAATCTATCATGACATAACTTAATAGTATTTTATATTTTCCTCTTGCAGCTTGATGAATCGTGGTATGAAACAACATCAGAAGAATGTCCAATAGATCCTGAAGTGGCTGAGATCCTTAAAGATGATAGACAAACTGGTGAAGCCACAAACCGGTTTACAATGGTAGATAAATTGTTGGAAAAATATACTGCAGAACTCGTTTCTCTGCTTATCACGTTTCCGCAGACAAGCGAGAGCCTCGCAAGGAATGAATTGTTGGAACGGAAATTTGAGTCCTTGGAAGTCAGTTGAGGAATCTTGATTCATAAAATAATACATGTATAACTTTATAATTTTCTCTTTTACATGATAGTACTAAACGTGTAAGACGTTGTTTGTATTTACAGAATTATCGGAAAACACACAATAGTGGTGGAGGAGATGTTGGCTGCAGCGAGGCTCGTGGAGAGACGTGGCATCATGAGAAAATGACTCCACGTACTGCATTGACTCCTTCACCATTGTTGTCGACTGAACAGTCGGAAACACGTTCTGACACACCACAAACCCCAACTGTGAGCACACCGGCCACTGGTGACCGATGCACAACGGATCGTCCACTGGAAGAGGTCGTCAACGAGAATCTTTGTAATATTGATATCGACCTAGTTGCATTTCTAGGATCTTCCCGTATCACTAGCATGGGAACAATGGAGGTAACATTTTTGGTTGACGCCGATATCATCCCAATAAAGATCGATAAGGTCCCAGGTAATTAATATACTTTGATCAAGTTACTGTTTATAACTTCATTGTAATATACCGATAAAACATTTTCTTTCAACTAATTATGATAATGGCATGATCATTTTGCAGGAAATGATGTTTTCTATAAACAAATGAATGACATGTGCTTGGATATCTTCGAGCCCACCATCCGAGAAAGGTGGGATAAACAACGGAAATGTTTAGAAGATGAACTTATGCATCGGTTGGTTGGCCTGTTCGGAAACAAAACCTTTAATAAAGTCAAGGTCATGAAAAAGGCTTGTCAACATGTGAAGGTTGTCCGAGACCAATATAGGACACACCTTGAAAAAAACCCTAAGTATGAGCGCCCTCCAATGATTTCACCAATGGAGTGGAGAGCTCTAGTGGATGATGGAAGGGAGAGGGCTCAGAGAAGAGAAGGAAAGATAACACCAGGCACAAGGAGGTATGCAATACTTTCCGCAATGTAATTCAAAACCTTATTATTATTGAATATTTCTATATCGAACTTGGAATATCTAACGTATTTCAACATTTGCATAGGCTGCCAAACACATCAAAGGCCACAAAGGAAAGAGTTGAAAAAATAGGTCAGCACAAGCTTGGGCGTGGTGGTTATTCCAATTTCGCAGCACGATTTGTAACTTTCGAAAAACCAATAATGCAAGCAAATAATAAATTGCAATTTTTTTTCGTTTTATTGCACCGGAAAATTTTAATTAACGACGTTATGCAAATATGTAGGCCGGACGATTCAATGAAAAACCCACTGAGGAATATATGAAGCTTGGCTTCAAGGAATGCTTTGGAGCTGTTGTTGAACAACGAAAAAGCTTGTCTGTCCAAAAATAGTCTTTTGGTACAAATCCATCAGGTGCACAGGTAAATAGAATGTATATACTTTATTGAATATTAACCGCTTGTGCAATCTATTCGTTATAAATACTTGAAAAACAATATTGAATCTATTTTGAGCAGGAAAGCAATGATCCCCCTAATGTTGAGGAGGGAGAACAACAAATCAAAGATCATGTTTCTAATCCTGGTACCCTTTGGTTGGTCCTTGTACCTTACTCGGGGTCGTGAGTCTCTTTGGCCTTAGTCTACTGGCTATCAACTCATCTTTATTGTGATTGTACTAAGCCTTTTGACTGTCATTGATTTTCTTTGATTGATAGTACCAATATAGCCAGTCATCTCTCTCTCTGGTTTGTACTAACCCTATAATAGGGTCACTTCGTTCCTAGAGTTGACTGACCTCTAAGAGGCACATTCATTTTTGAAAGTAACTCTTCTGAGTATTATACAGGAAACGTCTACACCTAGGTAATTAAATATGTGTTGGTTATAAGACTTAATTAGTAATCAAAGTGTTGGTAATCAAATACTTGGTAAATAATTTGAATTAATTAGTTAAGCCTTGTCCTGTCATAGGAAATTGTTGGTAATGAAATTATATTTGTTAGTAAAGAATTTTAAGAGTGGTGGAACTCGACCTCGACTGAACTTATGAGGAAAATTATCTTGGATAATAAGTGTCCTGACAAAAAACTAAGTAGAACTATGACTTTATTTCTTGAACCATGACCTTATCATAACTATAACATATTGCTCCAGACTTCCATTTGTGAGCTAAACAACACAATAAAATTTGTAACAACAAAAGGAAAGTTTGCAAGATGGGAAGCATTGTTCTGATGTTATAACTGTACTGTTCATGAGCACATTTCTGGGAAAGCAAAAAGCATTCTTGACTTTATAACAAGAGAATATTTGACACAGAAGAGTGCTGTTAATTTTTAATAAGTGAGCCTGAAGCAAGAAAGCCTAAAACAAGTGAGCCTGGTGCAAGCGAGCATAGAAGTTCAAAGCGGAATCCAGTGGGCCCATAACCCACAAGTAAACACGAAAATAAATGCTAGACCAGAGGAAAAAATCATATCTATAATATCAATGATAATATGAGTTGGTTGGATTATATGCAAGACTGGAAACCTAGGTGGGAGTTGAGACATGCTAAAGTATGAAATGCTAACTTACAAGTATCTGAAGCTTTTATTAGACTAGTGCCAGAACTCAGAAGAATGCCTATGGGATCTAATATTGACGTACCAAAGATGATTTACAACAACTCCTTGAGAAAAGCAGCTGATGCAAGCAATTGGTTAACTCACCTATACCCTAATATTAACCTAATCTCAACGCAGGGCTCTACACCTCACCCCGGGCTACGACTAGAACAACAATACTACTGTATTAACTGGATACGTTCTTTTGAAGCATGGCCACATCAAGATGCTAGTCTCTGGTTTCTCAGTACTACACACACTTATGAAAAATATAAAAAATTATGGTGGAAATTATTGAGAAAAGAAAATAAAGATACAACATATTATACCATGCTAAAGTTTGAACCTCAAATGACACATATCCATGAGGATCCTGCATGGTTCATCCTTGATTGGAATAGAGACTCGTGGCGGTCATTCGGCATCAACCTGACAGCATTAGATCTAGGTGTTATTTATAATCTAAAACGGGAAGTTGGAGAATCTCTCGAACAGGTCAAAGATATTTTGCAGACGAATCTTACTGAGGGTCAAATCCTTCAGTACTACGTTAAAAACAAACCACAGTGGCTTGTCAAAACCCACATAGACGTCCACATGCATCAGAATAGACACGTGGTCTTGAGGTATGTTTATTCAAAGGCATGGGTTGTTGAATCCAACGTCTTTCGAGAATTGTATGGTCCCCCATACTCCGATGAGTTGTAAATATCTCAATCGTATTTTTCTATGAGTGGGGCCTGTCCATTCAAATTGTCAAAAAGATTGAAAAGAAAGTCTTTGTAACTATGTCATGATAATATAAAGAAAGCCCTACTTTTCTCTCTGTCAATATGATTGAAAATCTATGTTATGTATTAAATACCCTAAGTCAATATTACAAGTAATTGTCCAAAGGCAACATTAGTTGGGAGTATGACTGAAAGCTACCATTTTTCAAAAAAGCTTACATGTTTACGGTTCCGTTTTTTATTGATTCAATTACTTCCAGTCATCTAACAAGACCATGCTTGAATAAGATTATAGAAGTTCCACAACATTGTATGAAATATTTTTTTTGAAGATTTGTGAACACTTACTAACCACTTAAAATATCTTACTTTTGAAAGTCTTAAAAACTTTTAGACGTTTTCCATAATGGTTAGTGATTTTTATTTTATATTATTATTGCTGAATATAAATATCTTACTAAATGTGACTGGACTTCAATTACCGAGTTGATGAACCCAAACTAATGGGTTGAGAGAGACTTTAGGGCAATTACGACACAACTGATAATTGGATGGTATGATATGGGAGTCAAGACCCAAAAGAACAATAAAAGAAAGCTCATAATTGCATGAATTTGTACTCATGAGAAAGATAAAGTGATCATCTTCCTCCTCGCTTGAATGCCTACATGTTGTGAAAGGGAATGAGGATAAAGTAACATTATAAAAGGCGTGACACGTCACCTTTTAAGAGGCGCTATGCCTTGCGGTCGTATCTAAACTTTTTTCTAATGTTGCAGGTAGAACCAAACAGGTATTTGTCAGATCTGTCTTCCTCGAGCGAGGGGAGCTTATGAAGGCTAGAGGAAAGTGAGACATCCACTAGGTCTAGAAGAGTTGTATATTCAACTATATGTCAACGGACCAAAATAAAATTCGAGAAACGCAATGAATTTTTTCATGGTCAAGGGGGGTCATGTTCCTATGGTGATGAGACAAAAGACGACCTCATGGTGCCCTTGAGGTATAGACATTTAGTGAAACAATGGGTACCCAAGGATCTTCCTCAACCGAACACAGATTTTTGTTTGAACAATAGGATTTATCGAATAGCATCGTCGTCAATACATGGTTTCGGGTTGTTCAGCATGTATGGCATAAGGGTCCCTTACAACACATGTACAGAATTGATGGAGTATGTTGGACCCTATTACAGCTACAAAGATTGGATGTGCCTGGTCCAATTTAAAAAAAGTATGCGTAGCTATGGATTGCGAACAAACTATTTACAGTTGAAAGAAAAAAATCAAAATAAAAGAGCAAAGTTGTACATGGATGGAAGGCCAAAGGCCACAGGGAGTATTGTAGGGTTTATAAATAGTACACAACCAGGGTCTAGAATTAGGCAACCAAACTGCGAATTTGAGGGGCATGAAGGAAACCGTGTTTTTGTAGTTGCCATTAAATCAATATCTGCAGGGGAAGAGTTTCTTATTAAATACAATATGAACCGAGTAGATAAAAAAAGGGTTACTATGGGAGTGGTACATATAACAATTTACCCAACCTTTTATTAATGAATTTAACATATTAAGGATTTTTTTGTTAGTTTATTTCGTTTAAATTTTCCCCATTTACTTCGTAGGCCAGTGATCAGGATAAAGCACCACTAGTAGATGGTCGGAGGAGTACATCTTCCTCGAGGGATCAGGTATACATCTTTGTAATAGTGAAAATATAATATGAAAAATAAGTTGACTTTCACTATGTTTAGGTGACTTTCACTATGTTTTTTATTTAGGTATCTGTAAGGGGCAACTCCCAGTTATTAGAATATCGAGGCTAGTCACCTATGAGCATCGATATGAGGAGTGGATCACTATCCTCTACATTGCAGGTATAATCCATTGGAATAGTTCATATAATTTTAGGAATCTATCATGATAGAACTCAATAGTCTTTTATATTTTCCTGTTGCAGCTTGATGAATCATTTTATGAAACAACATCAGAAGAATGTCCAGTAGATCCTGAAGTGGCTGAGATCCTTAAAGATGATAGACAAACTGGTGAAGCCACAAACTAGTTTACGATGATAGATAAATTGTTGGAAAAATATACTGCGGAACTTGTTTCTCTGCTTATCAAGTTTTCGCAGATAAGCGAGAGCCTCGCAAGGATTGAATTGTTGGAACGGAAATTTGAGTCCTTGGAAGTCAGTTGAGGAATCTTGATTCATAAAATAATTCATGTATAACTTTATAATTTTCTCTTTTATATGATAGTACTGAACATGTAAGACGTGGTTTGTATTCACAGAATTATCGGAAAGCACACAATAGTGGTGGAGGAGATGTTGGTCGCAGCGAGGCTCATGGAGAGATGTGGCATCATGAGAAAATGACTCCACATACTACATCGACTCCTTCGCCATTGTTGTCGACTGAATAGTCGGCAACACATTCTGACACACCACAGACTCCAACTGTGAGCGCACCGGCCATTGGTGATCGACGCACACCAGATCGTCCACTGGAAGAGGTCGTCAATGAGAATCTTGTTAATATTGATATCGACCTAGTTGCATTTCCAGGATCTTCCTGTGTCACTAGCACGCGAACAATGGAGGTAACATTTTTGGTCAACGCCGATATCGTCCCAATAAAGATCGATAAGGTCCCAGGTAATTAATATATGTTGATCAAGTTACTATTTATAACTTCATTGTAATATACCGATAAAACATTTTCTTTCAACTAATTATGATCATGGCATGATCGTTTCGCAGGAAATGGCGTTTTCTATAAACAAATGAATGACACATACTTGGATATCTTCGGGCCCACCATCCTAGAAAGGTGGGATAAACAACGGAAATGTTTAAAATATGAACTCATGCATCAGTTGGTTGGCCTATTCGGCAACAAAACCTCTAATAAAGTCAAGGTCATGAAAAAGGCTTGTCAACATGTGAAGGTTGTCCGAGACCAATATAGGACACACCTTGAAAAAAACCCTAAGTATGAGCGCCCTCCAATGATTTCACCATTGGATTGGAGAGCTCTAGTGGATGATGGAAGGGAGAGGGCTCAGAGAAGAGAAGGAAAGATAACACCAGGAACAGGGAGGTATGCAATACTTTCCGCAATGTAATTCAAAACCTTATTATTATTGAATATTTCTATATCGAACTTGGAACATCTAACGTATTTCAACACTTGCATAGGCTGCCAAACACATCAAAGGCCACAAAGGCAAGAGTTGAAAAAATAGGTCAGCACAAGCTTGGGCCTGGTGTTTATTCCAATCTAGCGGCATGATTTGTAAGTTTTGAAAAACCAATAATGCATGCAAATAATAAATTGCAATTTTTTTTTTCGTTTTATTGCACCGGAAAATGTTAATTAACGGCGTTATGCAAATATGTAGGCTAAACGATTCAATGAATAGCCTACTGAGGAAGACATGAAGCTTGGCTTCAAGGAAGGCTTTGGAGTTGTTGTTGAACGGCGAAAAATCTTGTCTGGCCAAAAACAGTCTTCTGGTACAAATCCATTAGGTGCACAAGTAAATAGAATGTATATACTTTATTGAATATTAACTGCTTGTGCAATCTATTCGTTATAAATACTTGAAAAACAATATTGACTCCGTTTTGAGCAGGAAAGCAATGATCCCCCTAATGTCGAGGAGGGAGAACAACAAATCGAAGATCATGCTTCTAATCCTGGTAATGAATTTATTCATATGCTAAAATTTTATGTATAGCATTGCAAATGGTGAACATTAATTGTAGTTCACCATATTTCAACTGCAGAGCATGTAGAGGGTGAAACTGTACAGGTTCAGCCTGTACAAGAACATGAACTACATGATGTGGCCACACCAAGTAAAAAAACACCTTTGTAATGTTTTTTATAAATGAAATACTTGTCACTACAATATCAAAATACAATGATGTAACATTTTCACATTGTTGCAGCAAATCTGAACCCCTTGCCGCAGACATCACCACAAGCGCCTGATGAAGAACCAAGAATTGGAATAGAAATTCCAGGGGTAGATGCTCCTCTTAGATATTATTTACCATTTATAAAGAGAAGAAAACTGCTAGTAAAAAGAAGTGACTCGAAAAATGTACTCATCTAATTACTTTTGATAACAATATATCGTCCATGATTTTTGGCCTAATGAATGAATGAATGGTTTAATGATTCAGTGTAGTAAACTGTTGAGTGAATGAATGAATGGTTTAATGATTCAGTGTAGTAAACTGTTGAGTGAATGAATGAATGGTTTATTGAATGTTATCTTTTATTGTATGAATGTGTTGACTGAATGAAACAATGGTTTAATGAATGTTATCTTTTATTGTATGAATGTGTTGACTGAATGAAACAATGGTTTAATTAATGTTAGGCTTTATTGAATGAATGGTAGATGAAATTTCATGATGAAATATGGATGAATTTGCATGTATTTGTTTTTTTCAAGTACATGCATTGGGTATGGGGAATTGAGAGTGATGTGAGGGGGGGAGGGGCCATAAGATCTTCCACCTTCATGTGTTTGGCCCTGTTTAGTAGAGAATATTAAATTATTCTTGAAACAGAGAGGAGCTCAATGAATGGCTACGATGCTGGCTTTCTACAACCCACTAGTGTGTCATCTAAATTTTGACAATTTCTTGGAGCTTGTTGTGATGTTTGGTTGCTCATCATAACCAATTTCAAGTTTCCACAACTTCAAAGGCTGAGTAAATGATACACTAGAATCAATATCCTTAACCTTCTCTTTAATTTCATTGGAATCAATATCCCTAACCTCACATTGAACCCTTCCAAAATGGTCTATTTACCATTGAAGCCTGGATTCAGAAGCATGATATTTGCAACTAATATAGCATACACCAACAACAATTAGAAACATGCTGCATGTTGTCAATTTTCATCATTTTTTATGGCTCCAACTTAACTTAGGATATTCGAACCTGCGACGTATGTCTAGTCCCAAGGCTAACACCTTCATGCTTGAAGTGCAACTGACAATGGGAGACCACCTTCAAGCAGCTTGATTCATTTTGCATGCATTTCATAGTGGGAGACAACGGGATACCACCTTGCTTGATTCATTATGCATGCATTTCACTATGCAATAGTCTCAAATCCCCTCTGCGCTTTTCCTAAATTAGTTTCTCAATTCAGCATGACCCACGCCTGCCGTCTGAAGAGTGTTGCGAGCGGTCTAGAGTTTCATCCTGGCAACGGTGACGATTCATGGTATTATGTTTCCCTTCGGCTGCAATATGACAAACTCAAAGCTCTCATACAAAGGTTTGTTTGACAAATGTGATGGTTTCGGTTTCTCGATTCAACATGACCCAAACAGTCACATTTGTCAGACAAACCTTCGCAGTGGACTATGAGTTTTCCATATTGCAGCTGAAGGGAAACATAATACCCTGAATCGTCACCGTTGCCAGGCTAAAACTCAAGACCATTGGAAACACTCCTTGGATGGTGGGCGTGGGTCATATTGAATTGAGACACTAATTCAAGAAAAATGCAGTGAATATGAGACCGTTGCATAGTGAAATGCATGCATAATGAATGAAGAGTACTGGGTGTAGAGAGAAATGGTTGTGGGACTTCGTATGAGAGTAAATGGTGATGGGAATTGATTGACAAGGTCAGGGTTGAAGTTGGTAGCGTTGGGACTAGACATAGGTTGCAGGTTCGAATCTCCTCAGTTTAGCTCGTACCCGGTTATTCTTTCGATGCAAATTATAGATTTTATTTATTTTCCTTTGTCAACTTTATGTATCCCTTTATGTGTTTTCTTTGTTTTCCTTTTTTAACATTATGTATCCCCTTGTGATAATCAGAATTGTTAATATCGAGTCACTCGAGAATGAACGTAAAGAGGATTTCCATAGAAATCTGTTCCATCCAAACCTATCAAGTGTACTTTTAGGTAAAAAATAATCTTGTAACAAAGCAATGAAAGATCTTAAAAGCAAATGTAACAAAGCCCTAAAGAAGTTTGTGTAACATAGTGGTTTGTGTTTGCAGGAATCCTTCCTTTTATCCACTATGTTTTCTTTTGTTGTACTTTCAAATTCATCTGCAATGATATCAACACACTACACATTATGGGAATAAGACGTTCACATTTGCATCTTCCACTACTACATCTAATTAAATATCATCTCCTTGCAACTCCACCATTGTAACACCACTCTCTTCTATAGTGTCATCTTCTACAACAACACCACTCACTACTGCAACATATATCCATTACAACTTTTCCATTGTTTATTGAGTTTCTTATACAAGCTCGACCTTTACCCCCAATCTTTTCCATATTGTATTTTTCTACAATCAATTCTTCTACACCTTTACTTGACTTGATAGCTTGAATATTAAATAATGCTAAGTATGGTTTTAACTTGGAGTGAACACTTAGAGTTGTCGTTTCAAGTTTGATAATAAAAGCCACCTTTTAAATAATGGACTATTATAATAATTAGAAAATATTTTCAACTTTATTATAAAGGTAAAGTTAAATTATTATATTAAAATCATATATAATTTATAAAAGATTTTATAATAATAATTTAAACTTATTTGGCTTTGAACAAGAATGAGGCATGGGACAACTTCAGGCATGGTACAACTTGGCATTTGCAATGAAGTAGGAAGGCTATAATAGACCTTAATTTGGACAATGAAAGGCAATGATCGTTTGAACATGACTTCACAAAGTTCAAGACTCCGAGGGTGTACTAGAAAAGAAAAAGAGGAATTGTAGCAACATACACTTCCAAACAATATTGTTTTTTTTTAATTTTCCATAGGTGTCGGATAACCAACGGTCATAGAAAAGACAACCGATGACTTCACCATAGATCCGACGGTCAACGACGTCGATGCTCAATCATTTTCAAGTGGGATAGGCATCGGTTTTTCGACCTCCACAGTGCACAAAACTGACGACTTTGCCATATATCCGACAACAAAAGACGTCGGATCCAAGCCATTTTCACTTGTGAGGGGCGTCAATTTTCCGACTGCCATAGTGAAAACTACCGAATGATAGTTTTAAACCTTAACAGTGCAGTAAAAAATCATACATATTCTTAACCAATAACAGAAAATACACAATGGCACAGACATAACACAGAGATTTTCACCTGGAAACCCTTAACCAGGAAAAAACCAACAAAACTTAGAGTTGCACAACTCTTTTCATTTTATGTTTTCTTAACCATTTACAATACAATATATGGTATTCGTAGCATCTAAAACCCTAATTTTTTTACCTGAAATTAGGTTACAACCCTAATCCCTTTACCGAGATTAGATAGAATACAATGGGCCTAAACAGCAAAAAGAAAAAAACAACACAAAATTTTTTTGCACTCTGCGCGGACTCTGGGGGGCTAATGGCCCCCTCTGTGTCGTTTCGAAACCTAATGGTCCGAAATGAAGGGGGGGCCCTTGGCAGGCTACCCCCCCCTCCTACCACGCCGGACACAGGCAAATCACTACTGAGGAGGGAATCGTGGAGTACACACACCCACCATGTGAAGAGATATAACACACCCAACACTGACGACTATGCCATAGATCCGATGACAAAAGATGTCAGATCCAAGCCCTTTTCAGTTCTAAGGGGCGTCGGTTATCCGACCACCAGAGGTGTCGAATAACCGACGAAGTCTGAGCCGTTGGTTTTAATCCAGAATTGGACCGATGTTAAAAAAATACTGCGGTTGTCAGATAGTCGACCACAAAATGTAGAAAATATGACTTTTTGGCTGTCGTATTTTGGGTCAAAAAAACCTAGTGTCTACAGGAAAACAAAGTTAAATACATATACTGAAAATGGAAACTCTTTACTTGCAGAAAAGAAATACAAAATATACACAAAAACCTCTAGTTGTTGAGGGGCCCTTCTCAACAATCAGGTATTTGAATATAACTCAGCTCAATCACCAACAGAACATCAACGGATAAAAACCTAAAACTTCCATTAACTGAAAAAAAATACAAAGCATTTTCTAACTCAACGTTTATATGCATAAAATTAATGCTAACTTCTATTACATGCTGCATTTCTTCACCAGAGGATTCTTTATATAAGTTTACAATAAGAGAGAAGCTCGACCCTTTCAGTGGTCGACCTCTCTAAAAATAGAGGTCTTAATTGCTACAGAAACGGCTCAGCATAGCACACCAACCGTCTACCTGATTCCACGGGCATTGGTTTTCCTTGACGCGAGTAGCTATACATTGGTTCCTTTCGACGTGGGAAGAGGATGCATTGTCAAGATAGGTGGATAGGAGGACATATCTTCTAGAATGGAGGCTCACGAACCATGGGGGACACGTTACCAACAGAACTCCTGTCACCGTTTTTGTCTTTAATGCCCCGAAATATTGCAACCAACGATTCCGCGGGTGTGAACTAAGTGTTGAACGACGGTTCGAATGCGGTTGGACGTCTTCAGCGTGAATGTGCATCTGAATGAAGGTCCGAATGATGGCCACAACCTGTAGAACAAAAACTATATGCCAAGCACGTCTAGAAATATGAGATAATTGTCAATAAACCATAAAATGATGAGATTTAATCAAGATTCATGTGATGTAAATAAGTTCATACCTAGGTCTGATTGACGGTCTGAATGACAAAAAGTATGAATTAATACGCCAAAATTGACAAAAGTAGTGCCAACATAGCACGTTTAATGGCAAAAACTGATGACAAAAATGGACATCAACAATCATGCTCCATATTTATCGACACATTGGGAGAGTACTTCTTAAATCATATGACTGAGGGGCCTAAGAACCAAGGATTACACAAAAGGGACTATATTCAATAGTGCACACGATTAAAATCATGAGCACAATATCAATGACCATCAATCCTTCGAGATCGTGAAGAAGTGTGAAGGTTATTGCAGAATGCATGAACTTGGAATCCCCAAATTCACTCAAGCCCACAAAAGTAGGAAAGTGAGGCTGCCCAAATAATGATCTTGAAACCACATAAGCAAATAGCCATATGGTGTCGTGACAACCTGTGAAGTAAGAAATACATGGGAAAATAAAAGATTGTCACATGGACCAAACCAATTGTCTATAATTAATTAATGTAACCCACATCATGATTCACTAGAAAATGAAAGGGCACCATGTGTACCCATAGCTAATACACCAAAATTCAAAATTCTTTCAAATAACGCACCCAAGAATTTAAATTTCCGTTTTTCAAGCAAGCTTCAAGAAAGTGGTGAACCCACATAATCTGAACACCAAATATTAGAATCTAGAAGTTGGTAATCCTGCAATTTCCCTTGTTAATTTTCTTAATTTATCTATTTGTAACCCAAGATGGCCATTGCTCAGACATCTATCGCACCTGAAATCGCTAAGAATCCAAAACTACAACATGACCATTTGATGCTCACTACACCAACATGGACATAGTTGTGAGAAAAATGAGAACCACGAAAGACATGGAAGGAAGTAGAAAAATGCAGTGCTTTATCACCAATGCAGCATGTCTTTCAGGTGGCACTAGCAACATTGGAAGGACAAGGAGCACCTACAGCACCATCATCACATCCATCTTACCACCCATGAAGGAAATCCACCTCAGAAAATCAACAATCATTTGCATATCAAGAAACAACCAATAGATGATCGTTACGTAAAGATCAAGAAGCAGTATTTTGGGCAATTTTGGAAAGTCGGCAAAGGGAAAATGAAGCTATAAAAGGAGGATTCAAACTCTTTCAATAGGATCAAACATATTTTGAGAGAGAGAATTTTCTCAAGCCTGTAGGGACAACAAATCACTAGGGCAAGGAAAATTTTGATGAGACTTGAAGACTTATGATATTGAGATATTATGTTGATATCAGCGAGTACAATTCTTTTTGTTTATTTCTATGTAAATTTACAATCTAATATTCTATTCCATGTAATATCTTCTTGAACATTAATAAAATATTTGAGTATCCTATTACTCTATGATATCCATGTTATGAATGTGATGTTTATAAATAAAGAAAGATGATTTCATTTCAATGACCAACTTGATCCATGAATGTTTGATGTGTTGGATAGTTAATGAAGTATTCATTCATTGTTTCATGTATGAATGTTCTAGCTTCTATGGACATGTGTTTATAAAAATTTGAATTAATTCTACTAAACTTTTGAATTCTTAATTGGTCAGTATGGTATGCTTTCATATGAATTGCAATATTTACTCTTGAGAATACCTTGCATATTCCTCTATTGTTCCACCAATTGTTCCATTCATCCCTCCATATATAAAAACTCCTGGATATAAATATGAAAAATTCCTGTAAAGATGAAGGTATTACAATCATTTTCCCCTATTTTCCTATGTGTCTCAAAGAATTAAAAGAAATTTGAATTTTTTGTTACATAAAAAATGTATCTCTAAATCTAAATCAGTTGAGTTTATGTCATTCCCTACCAAATTTCCTTCATAGTATGGAACATCTCAGTGGATATCATGAAAAATTCCATCATTGTCGAGGATGGATATTTGAAATAATTCCCTGGGAACGATAAAAGCTCAACACTGCTTCTTGATAGATAACGATAATCAACCATTTGATTGTGTTTAATTCACTTGGTGACTCCATTGGCATAGATATGGATTTTGGAAGGAGGCACACTAGATCAACCCCTAAATTGAAGATGTACAAATTCTCCCTGATCCTAAAAAGATTGTTACCTAGCAAAATATCCCCAAGAGGGATGCATCTTCATCTACATGTAATCCTTAGATTGAATCATCTTCTTTTGTAGATCTTGAGGTCCAAGATTCTTCATATTTTCTTAAAACCCAAAAATGTAAACATCCTACACCATAAATCCTTGTATTACCTTTAATTGACCTTTGAAATTCACCTCTAGTCTTCCCTAAAAGCGATCAACCCACTTTTAAGCCTATCCTTAGGAATCCTGGAATTCCCTTGTCTCCCTAAGAAAAGAACCTCATCTTTTAGCACCTGATGGATGGAATAGGAGGAGGAGGAGGAGGAGGAGGAAATACACCGCCTCCACCACCAATCAATCCATGGATCGCTACTAGGTATGTCCCTTTAATCCTAACCATAATCTCTATGATCTCCTTGAAAATTACCTCATGTTGTTGCCTAAATATGATGGAGAAAGAATAATAATTGTATCTAGAACATATGGCAGCATTTCAATATTTTAGAGACAACATGTTTATAGAATATGATGATGTCCTCATGAGGTTATTTTTTGAAACATTGGAAGGAGATGTCAAGAAGTGGTTTAGAGGATTGCCTCCTGCATCAATTAATTCCTAGAAAGTTATTGAAATAGCTTTCATCATACAATGTGGAGAAACGAGGGATCATCTTCACTACTTGAATGAATTTTCATGTTTAAATAAAAGAAATGTTGAACCTATTGTAGATTACAATAAGAGATTTAATAATCTATACAATAAAATCACTACTAATAAAAATCCTTCTCAATAAGAAACAAAGGTCACCTTTGTTGGTGCTTTTGAGCCTTATTTTTCCATGATTCTAAGAGAAAGAAGGTCAACTACCTTTCTCATCATGCAATAGGATTCTATGGACATTGAAGGAAATATGACATCTAGAAAAATGAAACCTAGGGAATATCTAGGTGAAAGAGATAGGAAGAAACAAAGAGATGAATATGACACACTCGACCTGAATAAAGATTCCCAGGGTGCAAAGATTGAAGAAATGACAAGAATAATAAAAATCTTATCCAAAAAGCTAACTAAGCTAGAGGTGGAAGTTAATAATCCTAATAAAGCCCCTCAAATAGGGGCACCAAGAAATCCAAACCAACACATGAGACCATTTAATCCTCAAAACATGGATAGGGAAAGAAGAAATGGGGATCAGCTTATACAACCCCCTATGAGATAAAACAACAGAAATAACAACAATATTTTAGACCTCACACCTGAATAAGAATACATAGAATATAAAGAATAAATTCTTTGGATTCAAGATGAGATTAATACAATTCATTTAACTCAAGATGAATATGAGTGTTCCTCGCATTCAAATGCTTATGATTTCAGCCGTGAAGAAAACAATAAATATGAATTAACTTTAGGTCAATATACATTGTTTGTTGATACCCTTCAATCCAAGCTACATAGGATATATGACCTCATCCGAAGTCAAACTGGTGGGAAACAAGTTAGACAACACCAACCCAATAGACTACTTGTAAATCAATCAAAAGATAAAGTTACTAATACCCCAAATGCTATAAAAAACAATGACAATTCACAATTAAAGAAATTAGAAAATGTGCAGAAGAAACAAGATAGGGTTGTTTTCCCTTTCCATAATGAACATGAGTTGGGGAAAATAATTATTATTATACCTCTAGTTGAGCTAGCATAAATAACCCTATGTATCACAAACTAATTGAAAAGCTAATAAATGGAGTAGGGCCAACAATCCAACTAGACACACTATATATGTCTGATGAACATCCAACAATCAAATTTGGCCCCCACTTTGATGAAAGGGAAGAAGTTATTGATCCATTTTATGTAACATTGAGCATTCATGACAAATCGATGCATAATTACATGCTTTATTCAAGAGATTCCCACAATCTAATTCCTAAAGCTATAATGGAATAGATGGGATTATAAATAAGTAGACCTTATCATGATTTGTATTCCTTACATTCAAGAAAATTCAAGTGTGTAGGTACGATATAGAATTTAGTTGTTTCATTGGCTCAATCACCTATCAAAAGCATTATGATGGATGTGGTAGTGGTTGATGTACCTGCCAAATATGGAATGCTACTGTAAGGGTCTTGGGCCAAGAAGATTGGAGGCACAATTCAAATGGATATGAAGTATGCCACACTCCCAATTTTTGCAAGAGAAAGCAGAATGTTGTATAGAGAGTTTAAATTTTCCTATGTAGTAAGTGATCAAAACAACCCCAAAAAAATACGCTCTCTATGAAGATATGGGCTGTTGTATTTTAATAGTGAATGAAGAATATGATGACTATCCAAACATACATAATTTTTCCCATAATAGAAAAGAGAATATTGATCAAATTTGGAAACTCTACTTTTTGGTTGTAGGTTGTAACCCAAATTAGAAATGGGGAATTTTGAAGGAATTTTCTTTTTTATCCCATGCTTTTTGGTTTCATATTTCCTAACTCAATGAAAAGTTCTATTATGAACATCACCTATTAAAAACATGTTTTTTTCATTCCAAGCAACCCTTCAAGATGACAAACATACCTAATTGTAAATCCTCCAACCCAATTCATGAATATGATGTCCTAACATACAAGTTCATCATGTTCCATAGGGAATTTGAAGTAAATCCAATGTTGCATTTTGTTTTGCTGTGTTAAGTTCATTTATATCGAAAGTAAATGAGTAAAAGATAATTTGATTTTAGTTTTTCCTCATATTTAATAAGAATTTGAAACAAACCAAATTTCATACAAGTTCAAGAAGAATAAAATTTTTAAAATTGATTTGTTTGCTTTTGACCACATTACTTGATGTAACAAATTACTCATATCCTCGAAAAAGGATAAGGTATATTGGATTTCTTATGAATATCATATAGGTTTCAGCACTACCTTTTGGTCTTAGAGTAAGAACTAAAAATTCTCTTAAATAGCTAAGAGATCGTCTTCTTCAAAATGGAAAAATACCATAGATTTCACTCATTGATTCCAAAGAATGTAGAAGCATGCAATATAAATAGATTTCACTCATGGATTCCAAAGAATGTAGAAGCATGCAATATAAGTAAAATTTAAAAATACATTTGATAATATTGGTTTGTTAATAGCCTAATTTATTGCAATGGAGTATAAACGATTACATAATGTTGAACACTACATCAATGATAAGATTTCAACACTATTATTAAATTTATTTAGTTATGCGTGTATCTCATAAAGGTCATTTCACAACTATCAAGGGTATTAAACAATCAAATTTCCCAACCCTACCTTCTGCCTATCACTTATTATGAAGGGCATGGTTTTCTATCGTCATTTGGTTATTACATCTATAGTACTCTGCAATTATGTGCAATTAGTTATGAGCTTTCATACCATGTCTAAGCTTTACAATAGCAAACTCATAATTTCCACTAAAACTTTTTGAGGAACATTTTCTTTTTAATAATGATGCAATTTTCATGGATTGAAATGTATCCTAAAGTTTAAAAAGACGATGATATGTATCCTCACTAGAAATGTGTTGGTGAATCTATCTCTTTTGGGTTGCAGTTTCGTCATTGCTAATAATTACAATTTACCCCTTTGGTTAATTATGGATGCAAAAATCAAGGTATAAGTGTTGTTCATAGTGCATAAGCTAAGGTGGAGCACCAAGAGAAATTAAATATAATGTCCCTATTGCTAATACTATATAGTGGGGAAACAATATTGAACTAGGATTGATTTATTTCAAGTGTGGAGAATTGTTCTCGTATTGATTTTAAAAAGTTCCTTTTAGTTGGAATGTACTTGGTACAAGTTCATCATGTTCCATGGATTTATTGGGTTTCTAAAGTAAAAAGACAAAGAGAGAGATAAATGTGAGCTAGCCTTTATTTTCTCTTCTCAAGTTCATTTGGTGTGATATGTTTTTTTGTATTAAAACAATTTATATAAAGAGAAAATGAGTATAGTTTGATGGTTATCTTAATATCACATCGATTTTTTTTTACTTAGTTAAAGAAAACATGCTTTCAAAACAATTTTAGAAAAAAACAGTCTTCCTTGTCAAACACAAATATCATAGTAGAGGATTATTTTGAAAGAACTAAAGAGAGAAATGTCATTTTCTTTTACAATGATTCAGTACCATACAAGACATAATTCAACATAGTGAAATGAATTTTCATCCTTTCATTTATAGTAATCATTATTGTATATGAATTGTAATATAATTTAAAATGAAAAATATATATCCATTACTTAATATAAACAATATATTGAGGTATACATCTTATACAAATAAAAATATAAATTAGATTGATTATACACTACAAGGAAAAGGCCTTGTAGAAGAGGTCATAGCGAATGTTTTTAGTGTTACAAGATTGGAAAAAATTGTCAAAAATACCTCCGCTACGACCTCCTTCAATGGTAGTAGATGTTTTTACGGAGGTCATAACGTATACAATTTATAACTAAAAAATACTCAGCGGCCGAAGGTTTTAGTGGAGGTTAGTTTACCGGTGCTCAAAAAAAATTAAGTGCACCGGTGGGTTTCCTACTATGACTTACTAGTGTTGTATAATTAGAACAGATGCATCGGTGCACTCAACCAAAAAAAAAACTGGAAAGAATCAATTTTCAACGCCGCACCAGTGCTTGAGTATAGTAAATACGCACCAGTCTGTCTATACAAAATAAACACAGCGGTGCAATATTTTATACCATATGCACTGTACATTTTCCATTATATTTAAATTTAACGGTGCAATACATTTATTTGGTAGCACCGGTGCATTTCATACATGAATATAATGGTGCATTTAATAGTAGAACGCACCAATGCTTACAAAATATCAATATGGACCAGTGCATTTTAACACATGGAACACACTACCAGGCTTAAAAACTAAAAACCAGTTGGCATAAGCTTTAATCATTATCGGTGCGCGTAAGCAATCTACATGCACCAGTGCAATTAATAAAATAAAACACACTGTTGCTCAATGTTATAAATGCACTGGGGGTCAATGTTATAAACCCACTGTAGATCACTGTTATAAATGCACCAACATTCAATGTTATAAACACGATGGTAATCAATTTTATAAACACACCAGTGCACACGTTTAGTTTATACACACTGGGGTGCAATGGTAGTTTAAACGCACCGTAATACACTTCTCTGAAGAATGGCTATTATATTCCATTCAAATATATATTATATTTTTTATTTTTTTATTCCATTATTCGTCTTAAATTGAAATATTTGTTTATAGTAAAATTCATTTCAATTTTAATTATTGAAATTGTTTATTTGGATTAATTTCTTATATCATAGATGCAACAATCTATTGTAATATTTAATCATCCATACATTTAATTACCAATTTACCATTTACGACTGTTGTATGACATTGAATAATTTATTTTTGCTACATCTTGAATAAAAATACACATTTTTTTCTTGGAAACAAAATTACCAATGTACCATTTCACATGTAACATTTGAAAATAACATTGAAGAATGTAATAGAATAAAAAAATTTATGTTTGCGCCGAGAGGCGCTCTACAGCCCAGTATGAGAAAGATCTTCTAGCATGTGTGATGTAGCATTACATCTTAATAGTAAAAATGGATAATACGAGGGAGATCTTCTAACATGTGTAATGCAGTGTTACATCTAATAGTAAAAAGTGATAATATGAGGGAGATCTTCTAACGTGTGTGATGTAGCGTTACATCTAATAAAACGTAAAAAACAGTAAAAACTAATTAATATTTTGTCGGCCATTAATTAAAAAGGACGTGTATTTTCAATTGAAAAACACGGTTGAATCAATGCCTATATAAACAAATAAAAACACCATAAAAAAATGATAAAACATGAGGCAAAGAGAAGCGGCAAAGAGAAGTGGATCAATGATCAAAGTAGCAAAGAGAAGGTAATCTAATTGGAATTTTTAACTTCTCCTACTTCATTCTCCTGCACCTCCTCCTCCGTCTGTCCTCCATTTGCAGACCTCCCCTCGCGTCCCCTGCTCATCCGCGTCCCCTGCACCATTCGCCTGCACCTCCTCCTCCATCTGTCCCCTGCTCATCTGTGTCTTTTGCACCATTCACCTGCACCTCCTCCTCCATCCGTCCTCCATTCGCAGACCTCCCCTTGCGTCCCCTCCTCAACAAACCTCCCCTCGCGTCCCTTGCTCATCTGCGTCCCCTCCATTCGTCGACCTCCCCATCCTCATGCCGCCATCCTCCTCCCCTCCCACTGTCCTCCTCCCCTCTCGGCGTCTTCCTCCCCTCCTGGCATCCTCCCGCCGTCCTCCTCCCCTCCCGACGTCCATCCTCCTCATCTCCCGCAGCCACTTGAAACATTCGTCGCCCCCATCCTCCTTCAGCCACCATCCCACCATCCTCCTCCCCTCTTGTCGCCATCCTCCTCCCCTCCTCTCGCCATCGCCTCCTCCACCTGCAACATTCGCCGCCCCCATTCTCCTCCGGCCACCCTCTTGCCATCCTCCTCGCCTCCTGCCACCATCCTCCTCCCCTCCTCCCGCCATTGCCTACCTCATCCTCCTCTAGCCACCCTCCCGCCACCATCCTCCTCCCCTCCAGCCGCCTCCTGCAACATTCACGTGCACGAATATATATTAAATTTAAAATTACAATATATATATTAAATTTAGTTAGATTTAATATATATATTTAGCTTTTGATTTAGATTTAAAAATATTTAGATTTAAAATTACAATGTATATATGATATGGCATTTAGATTTAAATTTAGTTTAATATATATATGCAATTTAAATTTAAATATAAATTATATTTATATTTATATTTAAAATTAAAATTAAATATAATTTTTAACTACATGAAATTATATTTAAAATTAAATTAACATTTAATTAAAATTAAAATTAAAATTAAAATATATATTAATATTTACATAAGTAAATAAGTTCTTTACTATGTATAATAAGAACTACTAATTTAAATTTTGTAATTTTAACTTATTAAATTAAAATTAGTTAGGCGAAATCATATATATAGATATAGATCTAGATATATATATATATATATATATATATATATATATATATATATATATAATTAACTATTTTTTTATGTTAAAAAAAATAAAAATAAAACAATGTTTAAATTGTTCTATTTTGAACTACATGAAATTATATTTAAAAAACAATGTTTAATTTGTTGTATTTTTAACTACATGAAATTATATTTAAAATTAAATTAACATTTGATTTAAATTAAAATATATATTAATATTTACATATAAGTAACTAAGTTCTTTATTATGTATAATAAGAACTGCATGTGGTATAGTGGTAAGGGCATTGAGATAATGGGCGTGAGGTCCAAGGTTCAATCCTCCCAAATCATCTACTTTTTTCTTTTAAAATATAGAATTTCGTAAATATATTGAATTTCATTATCATGTAAAGTGACTTTTATACTTGCATAGATTTCAGTATATAGGGTTTTTTTATTGCATATTTTTCAGTGTAGATGTTATTCTGTGGACGCAGTGATTTCAGTGTATGGACGCATTGATTTCAGTGTATGGATGCATAGATTTTAGTGTATGGGGTTTTTTATTGCATATTTTTCAATGTAGATGTTATTCTGAAATCCTTATGCCTTAGTGTAATTCGTCAATCCCAGCCAAGATCCAAATCCTAGGCTCTATCAAGCGGCGAGAGCGATCCAAATCCTAGGATTGGAGTGGGATAGACAAATTACATTGAGGCAGAAGGATTTGGTATGGACGCATAGATTACAGTGTATGGATGCATAGATTACAGTGTATGGACGCATATATTTCACTGTATACCATGGACACATTGATTTTAGTGTAGATTTCTTGGATGCATAAATCTTAATGTGGATTTCATCGATGCATAAATTTCAGTGTATATGTTAATGTTTGACATTTTTTGATATAGAGTCTAAACTAGAAATGGAAGATCTGCATGCGGAAGATGTTATGAGACAAACTGACGAAGAACAAAAAATATAGAATATCGAACGTCGTAAAACATATCAAGGAAGAAAATCTTATGAAATGACAACAAAAGAACGAGAAGAAGTCTTGAAACGAAAAGTAGAAGAACAAAAAGAATTTCAAAAAAGGAATTTGGATGAAATGACAGCAGAAGAATGAGAATAACGAAGAAAACGAAATGCAGATCGACAAAAAAAATATCGAAAAAGAAAGTTAGACAAATTGACAGCAGAAGAACGAACAAAACAAAACGCAGTTCAACAAAACGAAAATTGAAAAAAAAAGTTAGGCGAATTGACAGTAGAAGAAGGAGAAGAACAAAGAAAATGAAATGTTGATCGACAAAGAGCATATCGAGAGAGAAAGTTGAAGCAATTGGAAGAACAAAAAAAATCAGTTTGCAGAACAACAAATAAATCAAAATGCATGAAATGACAAAATGATGGCAGAAGAAGGAGAAGAACAAACAAAACAAAACGCAGATCAACAAAAAGAGAATCGAAAAAAAAAAGTTGGGAAAATTTTCTCTATTTTCCAGTTTAACTATTTGATCAATCCTAAATACTTATTACTTACATTATGATAATCCTCATAAATGTATCTGTGTTTTCAACTTAACCTGTTCCTTACAACGCTGATCAAACTCTAGTTTTGTGTCTCCGCCCACGACTGAAACCAGCCTAGATCCAAATCCTAGGCTCTATCAAGCGTCGAGAGGGATCAAATCTCCCGAGGTGCAAACCTCTTCTCAGGTATTGCACTCAAGGAGCTTTTCGAGGAGAGGTTTGCACCTCGGGAGATTTGATCCCTCTTGGCGCTTGATAGAGCCTAGGATTTGGATTTAGGCTGGTATATATATCAATAAGAGTGCCTTTGTCATACAAAATATAACAACATAGAAACAAAAATAATCAAAATGTCAACATGCATGTAATTATTATTACACTTATTGGTAACTCATCTTTGAATTTAGACACTATGTCCAGTACATTATTATACAAAATGTTTGATTTTCACAGACAAATATTTCAAAATATACAACAATTAGCTACAATAGGTTGCATTAACATCAAAATTAAATACAGAGCATCATTTTTTGTTGGAACTGTTATGGGTGCTCGAGCCACTTGCATCAATTGGGTTATTTGGCCGAATGTTTTGTTGATTGGCTTGATTGTTTTCCTCTTCTTCAACATCCATTTGTAAGCATAAAAATAAAGTATACTGAGTGTATCTACATTACCAACGGGAATAAAGGAAAATGAATAGATAGTATACTTTAATGTAAATTGAAAAGCAACATACCATAGAAATAATCGACTAATGAATGATACACATTCTCTCAAAACCAAATCTCATGCCTTCTATCAACAAGGTTTCTATTGGCTCCACGCCATAGTTTAGTTCCTGCAAATGTTATGCCCCGTCACAAATCATAGATTTAATATAAAAGTTTTTTCTTGTTTTATTAATTATAAAATGAAAGAAGTAAAAAAACATAAAGACTTACAAAATCCACAATTTTCTTTTTACGCCAACATATACTCACAACCCTTGCTTAACCCAATGTTAATGAATTCTTCTGATGGCTCATCTTTGTATGTTAACACGTGTTTGAAGGCATGCAAGGATTTCCAGTGAAAAAAAATTAAAAATAAATAAATATACCAATCACAACCACTACAAAATGTTTATTTCTTACAACGAAATAAAAAATACTCACAAAATTTTCTATCAACCCCTTTTTTCCTTATCATCCTATTGTGTGTGCTAACTGGGTTTCATTTTCTTTTCTTTTCTACAACAAAACAATTGAAAATTAATATTTAATGTTCAATTAATGAATGAAATTTATGTTGAGATATTGTAACTTCTAAGAATATTTTATTTGTACTTTATTATTCTGGAAATGTTTCATTCCTTTGTGAAGATCTTATTGTATATCCGGAGATGTTTATTCCTCCTTCGGATTGTGGTAACTTGGGTTATTAGACCACCCTAGAGGGGTCGGCCCTGTATGTGTTATGTGGGTCAAAGGGTTATTAGACCACCCTAGAGGGGTCGGCCCAGTCAGTTGTAATAGGGTGTTTAGCCCATTAATTAAGTTGGGGCCAACCTAGCTTGTGTAAAAGTCATTCGGGGAACAAGTATAAGTAGAGGAGGATGTTCCTCACTTATCTCACTCATTCATTCACTTGTGAGAGAAGTCTGCTATGGAGGAGGAGGAGCTCATGTATTTGGTTTACATCTTTGTATTTGCTGGTCATCGATATTGAGGAAGCTTTGCTGGGTTTTCTACCCCATGAGGGTTTCCCAGGATAAATCTGTGTCTCTTGTGTTTATGTTGTGCTTGTTGTTTCTTCAGTGATCTTGTATATGCTATTGTTGTGAAATGAAATGAAATGATGATATTTTATATCTTAGCATATTGAAACTTAACATGGTATTAGAGCGAACCTGAAGGAAGGAAATGTATGGCACTTACGACACTTGCTTCACTTGCTACATTTTGAAGGTTTGGGTTTTATATAGAAAAAACTAGTCATCGTGGAACTTTCGCTATAAATCCATTTTTGCGAAGGTTCGGGATCTGAAAAGTTTACAAGGCGTAGATAACATTCCCATGTACCTTGTGTCCAAAGTACACCCTCATATGCGTTATAGTTTGTGAGTTATGATCAGTACAAGTTAGGGTTTTTGCCTCTTCCAGATCTCAGTGATAATCAAGTCACCTAGGAAAAAAGGTCATAACTTGGGCTAGGAAGCTCCAAATAAAATTTTGTAAAATGTGAAAAGTAGTACACAGACTGTACTATCTCAAGAAATGTTTTTAGAGGCCGAAGTTGAGCCAATGACATGTGGCACTCCGTACAAGTTCGATCTCTTGTTTTATCCCATAAATAGGTCACGTTGCGACACTTGGCATAACTCTCTCTCAGAGAATCCAATTGAGGTCAGACCTATCAGGATGGAAAGATGATAGGTCAGGATACCACAAAAAAGGTTTTCAGACCCTGTGGATTGAAAATCTTGGAGTTACAGCAGAAACAATCAGGTACATATTTCTGTCAAAACATAATTATTTTTGGAGCACCTTCATTCATGACTTCCAGAATTTAGGGTTTCGGAGAAAGTTAGAATTTTTGGAATTATATTCCACAGCTGAATGCTACTCAGGAAAATTGAAATTTAGAGACCAAGATCGAATTGTTTGGTTGTGTAGAAGACCGGGCTTGATCAAACCCCAGTTCGGGATTTTGATCGGAAAGATGGAAAATTAGGGCTTCAACAAAAGTTGGAATTTTTTAAGTTTGTGACCACCGCTGGAAGCTCCTCAGAAAAATAAGAGTTTAGAGCCTTGGATCGAACCTTCTGATTAGGCATAAGGTTGGGCTCCATCAAACCCTAGTTTGGGATCCTATCGAGAAGATCTAGAAGTTTCGAAGGAAATTTTGAGGGGTCAAATTTTGGAGATTTCAAAATTGAAGTATGCTAGTTTGATCAGCTCAGCGGGACACATTCTTCCATACAATCAAAAGGGTGAAAGTCAAAGTTTAAATTTTTAGGGTTTCTTTGACAAACCCTAATCGATCCCGAGATCCAATTTCAGCGGGAGTTGAGGCTAAGGCCTTACATAAGAAGACTACAAGAATTTCCTGATAGGTATGACTTGAGGAAATACAGGTATGTCTTGAAATCTAATTCCTCATTAAGTTCATAATATGTTTGTCTTCATATTATTTAGGTTAGTACAATCTTGATTAATGATAGAATTGTCTTATCACCCTAGTAAAATTATGAATGCATGATAGAAGACATTCATTGATTAGGGCTATATGATTGTACTAATGCACTGTGGTGTTGTATGAGATTGCTGTTGTCTGCTAACAAGATACAGGTACATCACGAAAGACAAATCAAGTTCCATGACCATGACAACATGAAGACAAAGACTCATCCATAATATTTGATCACATAGAAGGTCTACTTACGATGTATGTATGACTTTGTTCTATTATGCTTAACCTATGAGATATGCAGATTCTAGCACAGAATCTCTAAATCATTGAAGAGAACAAATAAGATATTGTTTAGGTATACTAATCCAAGTATGTTTTCCTATATCAAGTTAGAATCTTACCTTGTGTTAGGATCCCTTATATAAGTATACTTGGTATGATTGGTTATGCTTATTCATAAAGTTATAAATGTAAGTAATCAAGGGTTTATGCATATTATGTCTCTTATCTTGATTGATGATTTAATTAACCAGAAGAGTCCTATGATCAAATAAGAATATGCATGAGTAAAAGAAGACTTCCCTGAAACCTTGAATACTAATGTTTATTATCTATGATCATGACTATACATATTCAAGATTATTTAGAATTATAATATTTTGATAATATTGATATTATACTAATGAATGTATGTTTATGTATGAGATACTGAGGATGACACTAGTGCACACTTGAGCATGCATAGTGGTACAGAATGAATAGAAGTTCAAAAGTCATATAGAAGATCAAGCGGGAGGCAACCACACAAACATAAAAGATAAGTATTTGAGTTGTTATTTGAAATAGTAAATGATATTGCTTGTAATAGTTGTATGCATATTTGTATTCCTAGAATATATCATGCTGAGTGTAAACATTCATATAATATTGAACAGTATACTACTAATATGCATATGATTGGTAAGTTGGAAAAACATTCCATTGTTGTTTGTCTAGAATGAAACCTCTTTGCTGACATGCTGAGAGATATGCACACTCTCGATAGTATGTTTTGGTAGAGATGGAAGGCATCTAGATAGCCACTGTATGCATACAGGATATGGAAAAGTGTTGTACCAAAGTATTGGTCAAGATAGTAGCATAACTATGTAAATCATATCTGTATGCATAATAGGTTATCGTGTCAACATGATTTGATGATTATGAAGTATTACTAATCATGTACTTAATTTTTATTTGTAGGAAAGATCATGAAGAATGATGAACACCGAACAAGTGATGGATGTTCAACAAGAATATTTACAAATCAAACATAATATAGAAGGCTTGTGGCTAGAAGATTCTCTTAGAAAGAGGAAGAGAATCATGACGAGATGTTTGCTCCAAGTGGCTAGATAAGACCATTATATTAATAATGTAATTGAAGAAGAAGTGCAAATCAAGGATTCAATTAAAGAAAACAAAAAAGCTCTGTTCGGGTACCCAGGATCGATAGTCAATTGATGAGCTTAATGATCATCATGGGTGATGTGGATCTCAACCTTTGCTACAAGGTTGAATATGGTTTCTATACACAGATGACATGGATGCAAGAAGGAACTCACCACAGAGTTCGAATGATATTGAGGCTCATATCAGTGGACCCATCTGACGAGAGATGGCACAGATAGATATGCAAAAGATCACTCAATGCAGAGTGTGAATGATGTTCGGTCACAAAGGGAGAATTGACAGTTTATTGATAAGCTTGGGATTTACCAAAAGTAAAGTTGATCCATTACAAATGATGAACCTGTCATACTATTAATGTATGTGGATGATCTATTTTTACAAACAGATCATGAAAAGCAAGAAGAAGGTGGCTGCAGAATTGAAAATGAAAGATCTCATATTGATGCATTACTTCCTAGGTCTGGAAGTAAGGAAAGGCTCAGAAGGAATCTTTCTCATCCCGGGAAAGTATGTTGTGGAAATCTTGAGAAGAATTGATATGTTGGAATGTGAAGCCACGGCCACTCTCATGGGTTCCGACTTGAAGTTGTTAGCTGATGACTCCTTAGAGTTAGTTGATGTGACTCTGTACAAACACATTATTGGGTCGTTGATGTATCTGACGAATACCAGGCCAGATATATGCCTTGCTGTGAACACCTTGAGTCAATATCTAGTGGAAACTAGATGTGTTCACCTGATAGTTGCAAAGCATGTGATGTGGTACCTAAAGGATACGATAGACTTTGATCTATGTTATCTTGGAAATCATGACTTCAGATGGCTACACAGATGTTGATTGGGAAAAAAGTGTATCAGACAGGAAGAGCACATCGAGAGGATGTTATTGTCTGGGATAAGCCATGATCTCGTGGTTTATCAGGAAGCAATCTAGTGTGGCTCTCTGCACAAGCAGAATATATGGCTGCTTGCTCTGCTAGTTGTGAAGCGGTATGGCTTCGGGATTGTTTGACTTAGACATAAACCCAACTGTGATCCTATGTGACAAACAGAGTTGTGTCAAGATGGCAGAGAATCCAGTGTTCCATGATAAGTCAAAGCAAATAGAGATCTGACAAGATATGGTGCAAAAAGGAACTATAAAGTTTGAATTTGTAACAAGTTGTCGATGTACTAACCAAACCTCTACCTCAAGTGAACAAGTTACCAATGTACTAACCAAACCTCTACCTCAAGTGAAGAAGTTACCAATGTACTAACCAAACCTCTACCTTAAGAGAACAAGTTACCAATGTACTAACCAAACCTCTATCTCAAGTAAAGTTTGAGTATTTTCGAGACAAGCTTGGTAGGACCCTCCTCGAAAGGGGGAGTGATGTAGACACTGATGATGATATTGCCCACATCGACAGTGAATTCGATGATGAGGATACCTCTATCGATGATATGCTTACTTGTATTGATGATGATATGTAGGATACCTGTATTACTTGTATTGATGATATGTATACATGTATTGATGGGGATACCTATATTGGTGATGCCGACAGAGAGGTTGGTGGATGGTCCTTGGACAGGATCTAAGTTGACAAGGGGATTGCATCATCCTTGAACACATGTTCTAAAAGGATCCATAGACAGTTGTCTTCGAGAATGAAGTCCTTGGTGGACAGGTGGGGATTGGATCGTCCCCGGACTTTGGCCCCTTGAATTGAGCCGTAGACAGATGTCTTCGAGAATGAAGTCCTTAGTGGACAAGTGGGGATTGGATCGTCCCCGGACTTTGGTCCCTTGAATTGAGCCGTAGACAAATGTCTCCGAGAATGAAGTCCTTAGTGGACAAGTGGGGATTGGATCATCCCCGGACTTTAGTCCCTTGAATTGAGTCGTAGAAAGATGTCTCCGAGAATGAAGTCCTTAGTCGACAAGTGGGGATTGGATCATCCCTAGACTTCAGTCCCTTGAATTGAGCCGTAGACAAGATGTCTTCGAGAATGGGGATTGGATCGTCCCCGGACTTCGGTCCCTTGAATTGAGCCGTAGACAGAGGTCTCCGAGAATTGAATGATAGGATTCGATCATCCTTGGACCTCGGTTCAAAAGGTACATGATAGAACTAGATCATCCCTGGACCTCGGTTCAAAAGGTACATGATAGGACTAGATCGTCCCTAGACCTCGATTCAAAAGGTACATGATAGGATTGGATCGTCCCCGGACCTCGGTTCAAAAGGTACATGATAGGACTGGATCATCCCTGGACCTCGGTTCAAAAGGTACATGATAGGACTGGATCGTCCCTGGACCTCGGTTCAAAAGGCACATGATAGGACTGGATCATCCCTGGACCTCGGTTCAAAAGGTACATGATAGGACTGGATCATCCTTGGACCTCAGTTCAAAAGGTACATGATAGGATTGTATCATCCATGGACCTATGTCCTAAAGAGAGCGGGATTGATCATCCTATAATATGATCGTGTGTATTGCAGAGTATACGATGCTGATGATCATGTGATGACGATGTTGATGATCGTGTGATGACGATGATGATGACGATGTTGATGATCGTGTGATGACGATGATGATGATGATGCTGATGATCGTGTGATGATGATGATGATGATCGTATGATGACGATGCTGATGATCGTATGATGACGATGCTGATGATCGTATGACGACAATGCTGATGATCATATGATGACAATGCTGATGATCGTATGATGACGATGCTGATGATTGTGTGACCACGACGTTGTTGATCGTGAGGATCCAGATGATGATATTGTTGTAGTTGTTCAAGTGCTGCAGAATATTCGGTATTGAAGATGTTGATGTTCCAGTATTGAAGATCTTGAAGATATTCCAATAACTGGTTGAGTTACTGATGATGTTGAGAAAGCTCCCAATGATTTATAGATGTATCATGTATGATGTTGATGACTCCTTGCTCCTGCATATGTTGTTATAATATCCTTCTCATTAAGGGGGAGTGTTGAGATATTGTAAATTCTAAGAATATTATATTTTCACTTTATTATTCTGGAGATGTTTCATTCCTCCTTGAAGATCTTATTGTATATCCCGAGATGTTTATCCCTCCGTCTGATTGTGGTAACTTGGGTTATTAGACTTCCCAAGTGGGCTTCGGCCCTGTATGTGTTATCTAGGTCAAAGGGTTATTAGACCACCCTAGAGGGGTCGAACCAGTCAGTTGTAATGGGGTGTTTAGCCCAGTAATTAAGTTGGGGCCGACCTAGCTTGTGTAAAAGTCATTCGGGGAACAAGTATAAGTAGAGGAGGATGTTCCTCACTTATCTCACTCAATCATTCACTTGTGAGTGGCGCACTTGTGTGACAGAAGTCTGCTGTGGAGGAGGAGGAGCTCATGTCTTTGGTTTACATCTTTGTATTTGTTGGTCATCTATATTGAGGAATCTTTGCTGGGTTTTCTACCCCATGAGGGTTTCCCAGGATAAATCTATGTCTCTTGTGTTTATGTTGTGCTTGTTGTTTCTTCAGTGATCCTGTATATGCTATTGTTGTGAAATGAAATGAAATGCTGATATTTTCTGTCTTAGAATATTGAAACTAAACAATTTATAACATAAACCTAAAAACTAATGATTTCATACATTTGAAGCACGTTGTTGTTGAGATGGCTCTTCCTACGATGCAATTATGTCAATTTCCTTGACCATATCATTGTACACTTTATTGGACACCCCTACTGGAACATTTCACATATCACCTCATTCATCCTTTGGGGTTCTCGTAATATTACTGAAAATGTAAAATGACATTAAACTATTTCTCTGTTGATATGAAAAATAAATATGATAGAATTAAAATTATTGAATGAATGATGTTTTGTAATAGTTTTAGATACATATTATACAGAGACATGTTTAGGAATATTATCTTTTGAATTATTCTTTTTTGTTTTGTATGTTTTTGTTGTTGCAAGCATGACATGTCTCATTGACCATTGCTCTCGGAATGCCTCTTGTAGTTTACATATGACCTGATTCTTTGAATCATTTGATTGGTTTATGTATTGAAACTGAAAAGTACGTATGCATGTTCTTTTCTCTAAATCCATCATAGTATTATAAAATTATTTCCCTTCTATTAAAGTCCAGCACCACTCTAGATGACCTAAGGATCAATTGATCATCCTTTGCATCTTCCATAAAAAAAAATTATGATGACATCGACTTTTGTTGCTGTCAGTATCCGCATAACATTCATCATATGTGAATTATGTTATTTGAAACATATTAGTGAAAATTATTAATTATGTAGATTATTACTTAGACATATTAGTGAAAATTATTAATTATGTAGATTATTACTTAGATTTCAATAAATAATTCACATTGACTTATTTTTTATTCAGCTAATTCATCCCTCTGCAACTTTTCCATCAATGTTTTACGCTCTTCTGGAGTTAGTTTGGTAAGAATCTTATCGAGCTTCCTCATTTTTTAGCACAACATGTCACACATTAACCAATACATATTAGTTAACTTTACAAATAATTCAAACAAATTAATTTAAATACATAAATTGATTAAAAGCACTTTCCTTCTTGTAATTATGGATGTGCTCCCATCATGTTGATTAAAGTTGTTGTTCATTTTCTATCAATAAACAACCTATACCATTAAATACAAAATCTATCAATATATTATATAAACAAATTACAGACCTTCAAAATACGAAAAAAATATTAAAAAGAATAAATTTGAGTTCGGTGCACTTGTATACATTACACGCCCTGGTGCGTTAGATACAACACCACGCAGGTGCGTTAAAGAGAATAGTTCGCACTGGTAACAAAGATTCGAAATACCAAGATCGTATTTTTTTTGTTTTTGTAAAATAATTAAAAAACGCCACCTTATAATAAATCCGGTAAGTTACAGTAAATGTGACACAGCGGGAACAGATAACTGAGACAGGATAAATGACTTTTGCATTGTTATAAAATAATTAAAAATGATGTGACCCGGGTCAAATGTGGTGCATTATTTAGATGGACACGCTGATGCGTTCCCGTAATACAAAGGCACCGATCTTGATGCATGCCTTTTTCAAACAAAAAAAATTGGCAAGGCCTACATGGTTATTGATTCGACCAAGAAAGTGGACCCATATAACCCTACTCTTTCTATATATAATCAAAAGCTCATAAAATCCAAAATCCCTAAAAGGTGAAATCGCAATTTTGTATAACAATAGAGGGATTTAAATCCTAATGAATAATTTTGCAGCCACATAAAACAAAAAGAAGCAATGAGAAAATAATGGTTGCAACATTGAAGGTAAGTATGAAGTTTTTTTTATAAATCTAGTTAAACTCGAAATAAGGTTATAAGATCTATAGTAATACTTACATGCTTGAAATTTCTATCATGCAGGTTTTGGTTTGGTTCACCATACCTAAGAAATTTTGACCCTTAGAACTCCTTATGATTCCTCCAAACAACACTAGTACAAAATGAGAGATACGTGACTAGGCGACTAAAAAAGTTAGTCACCATAGTTTTTCAAGGGATAAATGACCAAAATTGAGCAATTTTAAGTGAGGCAACTAAAAATGACAAAGATAAATGACTAATTTAGTCACATGATAAAATATATGACTAGATAACAAGTGACTAAAGTAAAAATGACTAACATAAATGACTAATTTAGTCACAAAAATACAAATATGACTAGCTAACAATGACTAAGAATATGAATTAGTTGTTTATGCTAGTATTTTTTAGTTGTGTCACCTTGACAATGGAAAATTACAATTTTGACAATGAATTTGTACAATTTACTAAATTTTGACACTGCAGATGGATTCCAAGACCCCTTTGGGTCTCGGAATCCATGTGCAGTGTCAAAATTTAGTAAATTGTAACATTGTAGATGGATTTAGAGACCTGAGTGACATTAATTGTGTCACTCAGCAATGGAAAGACTAGGGTTTGTTTCTTTTAGTAATTAAGGCTAAGAAGGTAGAATTCAAGTTTTGAGGAACATACCCCAACCTGCTTGATTCATCCACAGCCTCAACTAACTCTTTCCCCACTAGATCATAAAAATGCAGGAAAAAATCAACTATCCAACCGTGTGGGCCTGGGCTCTTGGACTTGGAGAACTTAAAAAAAAAAATTAATCTCCTCTGATGTAGCCACATCCCCAATCTTGGCACCTTTCTCACAGCTAAAACAACATGGGATAATCATGTAGTACCTTCATTTGATCTGATAAGTTTGTAGCATTATCCCGCTTATAAATTTTTTTGAAATAGTTGACTACATAAACTTTTATATCCTTCTAATTATTCAATAATTCCCCATTTGAATCCTTAAAGTTCCAAATTGAATTAATAATTCTCCTCTGATTTGCATGGCTATGGAAAATTTTGGAGTTATTATCTCCCTGGGATAACCATATATCACAGCTTTTGAGCCTCCAAGTTTCTTCATCCTGCTTCACGATCTTTTCCTTCTAGTACATTTCCATATTTATCAATTGATCTTTTTTAACAGGAGAAAAGGAATCATCATCCACCGTTCCTATCAAGTTTTCAATTTCCTTTTCAATTTTCAATAAATCCCTTTTATAATTTGCCAATTTATTTTATTTTTCCCACCTTTTGACATCATTCTTCAGAAGCCTAAGAATCTTTACTAACCTCAAAATAGGCGGTAGATGAACGTTTGGAGAATAATACGACCATCTATTCTTTACCAACTCATAGAAATCAACTTCCTCTAACCAAGTATGGTTGAATTTAAAAGCATAGTGCACTAGTAATTTACTATACCCAAAATCCACTTGAAGCACTTTAGATTTATGATCCGATACACCTGAGGACTTAGACCAGGATCAAAATCTACCTAAGATATTGCAGATGTTGCTCTTCTTGATCCTGTAGTGGGTGGTGCTGGCGGTACACTTCATTTAACTGATTCTCATTAGATCTCTTTTGCGACAGTTTTGGGTCCCTATACCAACAACAGGATGAATTATATGCAGTCAAGCTTTCCCTTTATCTTGTTGTAGTGAATGGTGTGCAACAACTACAGGTATTTGGAGACTCAAATTTGGTCATTGAGTGGACGAAGCATAGAAGGAAGCCAAAAAACATTCTCTAGTCCCGATATATGAGGAAATTTCTAGGATATTGGACATTTTCCAATATATTTCATTTCAACATATATATAGGGAAATAAATTATGTGGTCGACCTTCTATAAAAAAGAGGATTGCTATTAGAGGAGGGTATATGGCATAGGTGGGAAAGGATTGACAATCTAGAGACTACTTTAGAACCGGGTCCTTTTATGGTATATCTGGTTTGAAGATATTACAACTTTATGTTTTGATGTCATTATACATTTTTTTGTGGCACACTTGGTTTTTTGAAAACTTTATTGCTAAATTATATGATGAGAAACTTTTTGTAATGTCAAGTTTTAAAACTGTGCATATATAACTATTAGAAAGATCTTAAGATTGTTAATGGAAACAAAAGTTTATCCTAATATAATAAACAATGATTTAAAAAAAAGAAAAATGTTATTTCTAATATTATCTACTTATCACACAATGATCATTGTGCATTCTTAGTTGATAAGATCCATTCTTGAATTACCCAAGATTACAATGTGAAAGTTAACCCTTATATATACTTCGAGTGATGACATAATAATTCTCATTTCAATTTAGAAAGATCTTAAGATCGCTATAAAAAAAAGTTTATCCTAATATATTAAATTGTGATTTAAAAAAAAAACAAAATGTTCTTTCTAATATTATCTACCTATCACACAATGATCACTGTGCGTTCTTAGTTGATAAGAGCCACTCTTGAATTACCCAAGATTACAATGTGAAAATTAACGTTTATATATACTTCGAGTGATGACATAATAATTCTCATTTAAAATAACAATAGATAAAAAATGACAACTTAATTCATTGCCACCTTAATCTTTTCATGTATATAAAAATTAATAAAAAAGATTGGAGACAGAATAAGTGATCCCTATGAAGCAGTACCTTGCTTAAAAGTAAGACCACCTAAAGCTAAAGTGAAAGCACATGCTTTCTAGTACAATAGTGAATGAAGATTCCTTCCCTCTTTGAAAAGAATGCGTTAATAATAACCAGCATACCCCAAAAGCGGGGGAAATGAAACGCTGAAGAGAACTTAATTGGTAGCTGCTTTGGTTGAGATTGGTCCCATGGATTCCCAATGTAATTATCAAATGCCACAACAACAAAGGTTGGTAACTGAGGAGGTCTTGATTGAGGTGTATATACAATTTTCACGACCACTCCGAGTGCACCATTTACTAATCTTGGTTGGACCCATAAATTGCACGATAACATTACTCGCTTCCCTACACATAACAATGTTTGTTTTTTCTAGTTGATGATCATCATCTTGTTGTGCATCTAAACCATTGGTGAAAGCTTACAGATCGTGCAATAGGCATGGCTAATGCTTGGAGCATGTATTTTTTATGATTGTGCACAAGATTGTTTGTTGCAAATTGGATTCCAATGATGGCAAACAAGAAAATGTCAAAATAAACCTCATCAACCGAGAAATTCAATTTTACTGAATAGTGCATGATCGGATTCTAATGATGACAAACAAGAAAATGTCAAGATTGTATAACATTTATCCTTCTTCCTTAAATATTTCATTGAAAATATCATTTGTGTATTTTAGTGTGAGATCTTTGTATAATTGAGTATTGTTGGAAATGCTCTCATTTACAACGTTTATATGTCTAACATATGTATATTGGAATTGTTTTTATGGCATACAAATCTCTCTATACAAAATTAATATCTTATATTGGTTGATAGAAGTAGTCCACAAAAAGATATAAGGACCAATATACCATGATTTTTATGAAAATGAAGGCAATAACAAGAGAGTGGTGCTCCCTACAACATCATGGTGTATTGGTTGCAATGTGAGTATGCATGTTTTAAAAATATGGCCATTACTAACTTTCCACATATTTTCCTAAAAAATGGTCATAGCATGCCTATAATTGTTGTTGTGATGTAAGTCTTCAAATGAAACACTTATTTTTTATCAAATAAGAATGTGTTACCATGTGGAATTGAGTTTGAGAGATACATATATTTATATCATACAAAAAAACACATTTATCTTTTTTACATAAGCATAAGTTTCAATATACCATGATTGTCAATATTTCATAATGTAGATCTACATATATAAATTTAAAGATAATACTAGATTCCATGTGATAACACATAATAATAATAATAATAATAATAATAATAACAACAACAACAACAATAACAATAACTGCCTATATTCAAATATATATTTATACACAGAAAGTTTAAATATACAAGTTTTTTAATAAATAAGTTCTTATTTATTTAATGAAATATAAGGTGCTCTTTACTTCTTCCCCAATTTTATTAACCATATTTCGGTTACTCATAATGTAAAGTGTGGATTCAATGCACTCTCCTTCTTACAAAGTTTATTAACCATCTTGCTTCAAATCGATGCCTTATTTGTGCAGTTGGCTCCCTTTTAACCAGGTTTGAGTTCATTTACCTTTCGAATGTAGTATTTTTGCATTTTCCTTTTGTTGTTTTCGGGGGAAAGTGTTCTCTATGATGTTCACTTAGCCGTGGTCTGGTATTCGATTCCGGTTGACTCCACCCACGGTCTGCAAACACGGTGTAGGATAAATAATTCTTTGGGGGCGGGACTGGCATTGTCTTGCTGGGAAATGCACAATGCTACAATAGCTTGAACTGCATCAATTCAATGATGAGTCTTTGAGAGCAATCTCTGCTGTAAAATTCTTCAAATCTTGCGCTTGGTGGCGGTCAGGGAGAGTTTTAGTTCCTGGTCTTGATATTTACATCCGTACTTGAAAATAGCCTGAAGGTTTAAATTTATTTGAAGTCATATTTCTTTTGTAATGCAATTTTCTGTGGAAGACAAAACACTGAACCCAGTATGTCAGATATAATTTAAACCCCGGAATATCAAAATGCATGTATTATTTGAAACAACATGGATATCAAGGTAGCACAAGGGTTTGTATGGTTTGCTAGGGTTTGAATCGATGTGTGCACCAAAGCATAAATGGATAAAGGAAGAGGAGGCGGCTCTTCAAACATGAACAGAAAAATACGGCCCCGGTAAATGGTCTTCAATACTCAAGGATCCTGCCCATGGTCTTCAATACTCAATGATCCTGCCTTCATTTGCTATCTGGCATCGCGTTCAAACATCGATCTCAATGTAACCTGATTCTGTTTTTCTTTTCTTCTTTTCTTCTTTTTATTTTTATTTTAATATGTGTTTGGCGTGGGTGATGGGAGAGAATTTTGTGTAATGGACAATCATGCTTGTGACTCAAGCAAATATGGAGCAGGCCACAACTTCTCATCTGTTGAAATTATGCCAAAACGAATTAAAATTATGAAATTGATTGTTTTTAGGTCTAAGCTTCTTACTTTTATTGCCAAAATCTTAAAATTATTGCCTTTTTTTTTAAGATTAAGAACATTTGAATCGCTTTTGAAATTATGCCAAAACGAATTAAAATTAAGAAATTGATTGTTTTTAGGTCTAAGCTCCTTGCTTTTATTGCCAAAATCTTAAAATTATTGCTTTTTTTTAAAGATTAAGAACATTTGAATCGAGGAGCAGCCATTAGTATTCATATCGTTTGATATGGTCTTCAGGTTAGAGCCAAGCCTGTGACAAGGCTATGACAGACAAAATATAATGAGGGTGAATGGACAATTTCCAATCATAATTTACTGTATTCAGACAATTGCACTCATGCGAATCTGAAAATCATAAGACTGAATAACTAATTTTCCTGAATCTTATTTACACAGTAGATCTTTAAAAAAAAATCAACACAAAATTTTTAGAATTTTATATTTTTAAAGAAAGAAACATAACCAAAGCCCCAAAAAAGTTAGGGCACTGAAAATACTCATCAAACTGAAAAACACTGCCACTATGGATGGCATTCTACATGTTATTGGCACCTGCATACACTCAATCATTTTCCCTTTTCACCTTCTACTCGAGTAAGTTACAATCAGGAAAATTTATGGGTATTTATTATCAATACTATTTCTGTAAGAATCTTCTCTTTTCCTACTGAACAGTTTGCATAATTGAAAACAACCGGAAGGTTTAAATTTATTTGAAGTCATATATCTTTTGTAATGCAATTTTCTGTGGAAGACAAAATAATGAACCCATTATGTCAATATAATTTAAACCATGGAATATCAAAATTCATGTATTATTTGAAACAACATGGATATCAAGGTAGCGGAAGGGTTTGTATGGTTTGGTAGGGTTTGAATCGATGTGTGCACAAAAGCATAAATGGATAAAGGAAGAGGAGGCGGTTCTTAAAGCAGGAATAGAAAAATACGGCCTCTAAGCTAACTATAGTTACAACTTAGTAATATATATGTCCCTATCTTTTATAATGTCTCTCAGTCTATTAATCTTATCATCCCTGTAAGTAATAATTTATTGTAGTTACATAGGATTAGTAGGCCCATCCCTTGTCTATTGCGCTACCTATAGTTGATTAGTCCTACTCCAAAATGCTATTACCTCAGTATGTAGGTGGTCTAATTCAGCTTGGTTACTCTCAACGCCCACTCTCCACTTATTAAAAGCCTCTACATTCAAAACATTTTACATCATATTAGTTTTATATGTTTACATTTAATTTGACCTAAGTTCGCGTGTGTGGTTTTGTGTCGAGAGTTTGGGCTTCGCGCCTTGGTCTCCAACTTATATCCTTTGTTCTATCCTAAATATTCCGCTCACACTTTCATATGTGGCCTCTCCCCTAGAGATCCTTTATGTAATTATAATTTCCAAGGTCTAAATATCCATCCTCTATAAGGCTACCTAAATATCTTCCTACCACATACCTTACTTTTTTCAATCCTAGCTCTAATAATGACACCACACCTACCCCAACCTCATATTTTTCCTTACATCTTAACCTTTCAACTAACTCCATGCCCTACTAGCTTAGGCTCATATCTAATAACCAAATTACCCTATGCTCTATAAACTTATTACTTTATCAGCCATGTATTTTTCATTTCTATTTCTAGCCACCTAAGTGCATCAATTATGTATCTCACTATGATATCTTAATGGCTCAGGTGGTGGTCTTAAAGGCCTATAATCCCATTGTAATAGTACTTGCCTTACTAGGTGATACTCTAAAAATATATATATGTAGAAAGCGGTAGATCACTGTCTCCATAGGTTGCTTGCTCAGCCCTTCAGGCTCCAACACATAAGCAGTGTATTAGGGGTAAAAAGGGCTCCATTGCCTAAATACAGGAGGCAATGATTTCCTAGTTAATTGCTTTCTCATGGATTCTAAAGAATGCACTACCCCTGTTACAGAACCACAGTTAACTGCTTTCTCATGGAGTCTAAAGATAAAAGGGCTCCATTGCCTAAATACATGAGGCAGCAATATTACATATTAAATATAAACCAGCCTTATCTAGCATAAAGAGAAGAGCCTTCCATGGTTACTAAGGGTGAGCGAAATAACTCCAAAAGACTCAGTAAGGTGGGAGTGACCTAAGGGGTATCGTTCAGGACAACCCCTTTTGGGCTAAGTGTGAGTTCAGCAAGTGGCCTAAGGGAACAAAAGGGTAATTACTACTATATCCCTACTGAATCCTGTAGAGCTCAAGGACTTACTAAGAAACCAATCTCGAGCTAATCTAATCTGTTAGAGCTAAAGGACTTACCCCTCATACACCTGCTTATGCGTTGGAGCCTGAAGGGATGAGCAAGCAACCTATGGCGACAGTGATCTACGGAGTAACCCCATAAGAATCTATTCATTGCCAAAGCCTAATTATCTACCCAGTAACTACCTCATCATCCATTAAACCTTTACATTGTCCCTATTCCATCTCCATCTCATCAATGTTAGCTTGTATCTTACCTCCCTACATCATAAGCTAACATTGCCATTAGGTTTCACAACGCCCTATTTATGGAATGTCCCTTCACTAACCAACTTATATGAATTGATTCTTACTGTTGTTATGATAACTTTATTTGGCTCACTACTTCTGTAAAAAACTTCATTACCGACCCCACATAAAAGCATAGACAACAATACTAAAAATGGGTGGATGACCTTAGAATTGGCTCTAGTGCCCCTTCAATAATTAACTTAAGAAATATATCCTGTGATGAAATGAAGAGCACCCAACCCACAATATGGTCTATAAATACACAGATATGCTGCCTAGAATTTATTATAGTCTGTCCTAGGTGTATATAAAGCATCAAATGGAAAGTTTCACTACAAAGGCAATGTTGATATTATGAATGGCAATTTTATTTCCATAACCTTATGTTTATATGTTTTTTAATCTTAGCGCTAAATATTGATTGTTTTCTTCTATTTATTAGATATCCTCTACCTCAACAAACAACACCTTATGTCTATGGAGGAGCTCAAAAAATTTCATAGAGAAAAAAAATTATTGCTTGCTAGGCTGGGGAAGCAAGAGGCAGAAGCACAGTCAAGTATTGCATAGTGTGAAGTTTCAAAACAAAAACTAAATCTAGTGGAGATTACAATGGCGATTGGTGGTAATTGCTTTCTATTCCCACTCACAACATTTGTACAAATGTTTTCCCTTGCTATTGTATGTTCCAAAATGATGTTGTGGTTGGTTGATTCAATTTTTAAATTGCACCACTCTTTGATTTATATGCAACTTACCAACAAGTCTGAAGATGTATACTATATATGTATATAATGGAGACTTGATAACTTGTCTACACTTTTCTTGTCTTCCCACAAAAGAGTGAGATATTAGGCAACCAAGCAGTCACATGCGAGTCATAAGAAAGACAATAAGATGCCATAGAAATAATGTATTATATTATATGTAGATATCTCTCAAGCCTCACATATACATGTCTATGTCCTTTCTCTCATCTAGATATTTGTTCATATTTTTATGTAATAGTATGTCAGTACTATTGTCGCTCAAACTAGCATCCCTTGGATTGCAAGGAGTAGATCATGCGAAAAAGTCTACAAAATGATAAAATTTTCACAAACAGTGATTGTGCATGCTGCATGTCAAACATACAGAGATTTTCACTTACTTCTTTAGTGTTGGGGTCCAAAATCCTTGTAATTAATTTCCTTGCACTTGAGGAAAACCATGAAGGCCATGTAAAATATGTTGTGTATATCTCCAAGTCACTATTAAAATGCTTAGTCACTAGAGTAAACATAAAAAATTGCAAACACATAAATGCAGAAACTTCAATTTGGTGTAACCGCTCCCCTTTTTATACAATGTTATAATATTTGAATCATCAAAAGGCAAGTAACCTGCCATAAAAAAAATTAGGATAACACCACATGACCACAAGTCTGTAGTTGCCCCGTCATAACCTTTATAATTGATGACCTGCAAAACCTAGCAGATGGAATCCAAAAGGAATGTATTTGTAGTTCAACATAAAGAAAACATGCCTTTTACAAAATTGTGGTCATCTACAACTTTCAGTGAGTGATAAATGATAACAAAAATAATAAATATTGTACCTCAGGTGTGTAACGTCCTCTCCCCTCCATCATGGCAGTGCGATGGAGAGAACGTTAGACTAAACCCAGGGCATCTAGCCCCATGATTATTAACACAATTCCCAAAATCAAATAAAAATGGACATATGTAGATGTATATATATATATAATAAAAGAAAACACAGCGGAATTAAATTCAATTACACATTTATCATACATTCAAGATATTCATGATGAACATCAAATAAAGACAATGCAGAGTTAACACAAGAGAGCACTTATCTTATAACAAAGTAGTCTCGAGAAACTGGCTATGCAACTGCAACGTTCCACCCAACCATATGCCAGTTGTGATCATCAATCTCTCATCACAACTGCTACCCCCGAGCTGGGCATGATCTCTACAAGGAAAAAGGGGACAGCAGACTCACACATAGCCCAATATGCACCAAATTCAACCAAGCCAATCTACAGTTGGGTTTATCAGGCTGCTAAGGCAATGGAAACGAATAATTGCTAAGCTAGTGAGCTCAACAATAGAGATATGGACACCCTCTACAAGATCTATCTAGCTTGGTCCCCACAATACCTACACACCTCGCACAAGGAAGTATATTCTTCACTACTACACAGTCCCTCAGGCCATACCTTCCATTCTAGTGTTCTTCAAGGCGTGCATAGAAGAGCAACCAACCTTTTTATCTTCTTGAAAGGTTACCTCCTCACTAGGTTTATCAAGCCAATTCTGGTCCACTTCCACTCCTAATTCTTGCTCACAATTTCAAACCAACACAGGGGTGCACCCAACAACAAAAACACAAGTGCTGAAAAACGTGGGCAACAAAAAACGAACTCGTAGATGGGGATTCAACCCTGGGAAGCAAATTCGTTTTCATAAAACGTTCATGGGCATTTCATGGACAGAAGTGGCCTCCATAAACCCCGAAATCATGACTCCCTTCTTCCCAGCCACTGTGCAATATGAAAACGAGTTCCCAGCCATGGAAAGATGCAGGAAAATGGTAGAAAACGTGAAGGAGACAGACTTCACTAGCTCAGACTGCGTGAGAGAGCAAAGACAATGGGTGAAGAGTGGCTTTGGGCACAATTTCGTGGGTGTTTTCTTGCCCCAGAAGCAAAAGTACATTTTCCGAGGTTGATGGCTTGCCCATGCCCGAAATTGGATGCCATACCTCTTCATTCCCAAGGTATTAACTGCCTCAACCAACTCTTGGAAGAATTAAATGATTGGGTGCATAAGTCAGAATGGGTAGTTGGGGTTCATTCATTGACATTTGGCTGATCACCATTGGTTCAAGGGTTTGAATAATTTCCCTCCCTATTCCTTGTAGAATCATGCCCCCATCTCTTGTTGCATTGCATAGCTAGTTGTGGGTATTTCATTAAAATTCGTATTTACATGATGTCTTAATTTACATTGTGCATGTCCAGCACAAGAACCATAGGAATCTATTTTTAATTGCCGATACATAAAACATTAAATCAATGGTGGGGCCTTGGCCTTGAACTCCTCACCATGATTAAATAACAATATTTACATCATTTACGATTTAATGCAAAGGGGGTCAAAATGGGGACGTTACAAGGTGCAACGTAATTGTGTGTTACACAAGTAGTGTGCAACAAACCATCATCCTATAGCACACAAACCAATTGTGTTGGTCTTTTTTTGGTGCAAGAAATATAGAATAATTATCAATAATCAAGGGGGCAATTACAATGAGTTTTAACAGTGAATAATATGCACAAAGTGGGGAAATTATATAGATATGGTTGTTCATTGTGACATACAATAATTAAACAATCTAGCTACAATTGTTGTTCTAAACATTGTCCATTTGAAACCTGAACTCATCCCTAAACATTGTCCATTCTAAACCTAAACATTGTGCACACTTGAACTCATCCCTTTGAAACATGTTCTACAAAAACGATAAGGGAACTAGGTGGACAACTAACACTTTGACAACCTCACCTCTGAACCAATGTTTTAATGGCAATAAGGATATAATTCATTCACTGGATTTTTCAGTTAGTTATATTTGTGCATGTGAGGAAGTTACACTAATCATGATATGTGCAGAAGAAGGAAGCATGAACAAATTTCATAAGTTTCCAAACCTTATGGGCTTTCCATAATCATATAATGTTAAAATGACAATGTGCTCATTCAACAAACACCAAATCTGAGACATGTCCCCGTCCTAGAGAGTGTCTCCCCATCTCTAGTGGGGAATGACTTTTATTACTGCAATCACATTACTGTAAGGGGTGACAATTATAATGATATTCGTTTACCTTAGATAGCAGAACTATAAATAGAAAGGAGAATTGTCACAATAGTGTACAATTATGATGTATGCTTATTTGTGGAAATAGTTTCTTTACCAAACATGGATGCAATTTGCAAGTGCATCTGGCAGTAATTTGTTTCAAATAAAACTGGAATTGCTATGTTCTATAAAAGCAATTATTTACTAATCTATGACTAGCTCATAATTTATAATTTATAGGTTACCATTGAACATTCACTTATGATCTTCAAGAATGGACGGTGATCACTGGTAACTTTTCAAATATTCAATATATTTTAAAGAACTCGCCCTCTTAGCAACCTTTGGTCGAAAAATTGAAAACTATAAATATTTCACTTTAAACTGAATCAAATTCAAAAAAAGTTGTATGTTTCTTTAACATGAAATTGTCAGAAATTAAATTTTGTATATTTCATCTTTATTTACCAACCATTGGAAAGTTAACCATTGATGGAAATGGGCCATTGCATTGTCCAAATCTTTCTATGCTCTAGCTTTATTATGGATATTCAACCTAGCTGTAGAAATAATCTAACTTCCTACGGTTGCAATTAATTATTGGTCACAGATCTGGAGGCAATTGGAGTACAAACTACAACCTATGCTCGATCACCCTTCTACATCATTTCCAACATGAATTCTTTATAACTTGAAGGTTATGATCATTCTGTTTTTGATCTGAAAATGGATGACCGGATACAGACTCAGGTATTATTGTTGAAATATTGTAACTTCTAAGAATATTATATTTGTACTTTATTATTCTGGATATGTTTCATTCCTCCGTGAAGATCTTATTGTACATCTGGAGATGTTTATTCCTCCGTTGGAATGTGGTAACTTGGGTTATTAGACTTCCCTAGTGGGGGTCGGCCCTGTATGTGTTATGTGGGTCAAAGGGTTGTTAGACCACGCTAGTGGGGTCGGCCCAGCCAGTTGTAGTCGGGTGTTTATGACAGTGGTAAAGTTGGGGACGACCTAGTTAATATAAAATACATGTCGGAGATGTGTATAAATAGAGGAGGTGTGTTCCTCATTATACACACACTTCCCTCACTCAGAATGTAGCGCACTTGTGGAGGAGAGGCATGCTATGGTGGAGGAGGAGATCATGTCTTTGGTTTGCATCTTTGTATATTGCTGGTCATCTATATTGAGGAAGCTTTGCTGGGTTTTCTACCCCATGAGGTTTTCCCAGGATAAATCTGTGTCTCTTGTGTTTATGCTGTGCTTGTTGTTTCTTCAGTGATCCTGTATATGCTATTATTGTGAAATGGAATGTAATGCTACTATTTTCTGTCTTAGCATATTGAATTTTAACATGGTATCAGAGCTAACCTGAAGGAAGGAAATGTATGGCACTTACGACACTTGCTTCACTTGCGACAATTTGAAGGTTTGGGTTTTACATAGCAAAAACCAGTCAGCATGGAACTTTCGCTATAAATCCATTTCTGCGAAGGTTCTGTTAGAAAAACAGGATCGCAGAGCAATAACAATAAACATAAATGCAAATATAATCACACATACACATTACAAGAGAGACACAGATATATCGTGGTTCACCCAAATTGGGCTACGTCCACACTGAATTTGCCAGTCCTTATTATTATTACCGTCCAGCAAGTCGAAGGGATACAACCTGCAGCACAACCGCTGCACTTCCTCTTCTCTGTTTCACAGTCTCTCTCCTGATCTCAAAGATATTTACAATGCATAAAACCTAATACATCAACCACCCTAGCCGTATTACAATGTCTTTCTTTTATAAGGGAAATACAATGGGAAAATACCCCACGGGATACCCAAAACCATGGGCCCGCAAAACAGCTGGCGAAAATAGCCCCAAAAATTTTCTTCGGGGGTGCTTCCCCCGAACCCCCGGACGCCCCAGCTAGGGGGGATAGTCCACCCTGGAACCTCGTGGGGGGGCGATGCCCCCCCACACCCCCCCGCTGGGGTGAGTGTACAGTCCACCTATATATCATATAGAACTGGGGTACAAACACGGCTAATACAATATCATCTATGAGACTAGAAGATCTGGCTCCACAACCAACAGTTTCAGTATTTGAAAAGTTTACAGCTCGTAGATAACATCCCCAGGTACCTTGTGTCCAAAGGAAACCCTCAGATTAGTTGTACTTTGTGAGTTATGATCAATACAAGTTAGGGTTTCTGCCTCTTCTAGATCGCAGTCAAAATCATGTGACCTAGAAAACAAGGTCATAACTTGGGCTAGGAAGCTCCAAATACAATTTCGTAAAAAGTGACAGGTAGTACACAGACTGCACTATCTCAGGAAAATTTTTCAGAGGCCGAAGCTGAACCAGTGACACGTGGCACTCCGTACATGTTCGCTCTCTTGTTTTGTCCCATAAACAGGTCACGTTGCGACACTTGGCATAACTATCTCTTAGAAAATCCAATTGAGGTCATACCTATCGAGATGGAAAGATGACAGGTCAGGATACCACAAAAAAAGTTTTCAGACCCTGTGGAGCGAAAAGTTCGGAGTTACAGCAGAAACAATCAGGTACATATTTCTGTCAAAACAAAATTATTTTTGGAGCACCTTCATTCATGGCTTCCGGAATTTAGGGTTTCGGAGAAAGTTAGAATTTTTGGAATCGGAATCCACGGCTGAATGCTACTCAAGAAAATCGAAATTTAGAGACCAAGATCAAATTTTTTGGTTGGGTAGAAGACTGGGCTTGATCAAACCCCAGTACGGGATCTTGATGAGAAAGATGGAAAATTAGGGCTTCAGTAAAAGTTGGAATTTTTGAAGTCTGTAACCACGGCTGGAAGCTCCTTAGAAACATAAGAGTTTAGAGCCTTGGATCAAACCTTTTGAGTGGGGAGAAGGGTGGGCTTTATCAAACCCTAGTTCGGGATCCTGTCCAGAAGATCCAGAAGTTTCGAAGGCAAATTTTGAGGGGTCAAATTTTGGAGATTTCAAAATTGAAGTATGCAAGTTTGATCAGCTTAGCAAGACACATCCTTCCATCCATTCAGAAGTGTGAAAGTCAAAGATTGAATTTTTAGGGTTTCTCTAACAAACCCTAATTAAGCTCTAGATCAAGTTTTAGGGGGAGTTGAGGCTAAGGCCTTACATAAGAAGACTACAAGAAATCTCGACAGGTATGACTTAAGGAGATACAGGTATGTCTTGAAATCTGATTCTTGATTAAGTTTATAAAATGTTTGTCTTCATATTATTTAGATTAGTACAATCTTGATTAATGTTAGATTTGTCTTATTATCCTAATAAAAGTATGAAAACATGTGAAGACATTCATTGATTAGGGTTATATGATTGTACTAATGCATTGCGGTGCTGTATGAGGTTGATGTTGTCTGCTAACAAGATACAAGTACATCACGAAAGACAAATAAAGTTCCATGACCATGACAACATGAAGACAAAGACTCCTCCATAATCTTTGATCACATAGAAGTTCTACTTACGAGGTATGTATGACTTTGTTCTATTATGCTTAACCTATGAGATATGTAGGTTCCAGCACAGGATCTCTAAATGATTGAAGAGAACAAAGAAGATATTGATTAGGTATGTTAAACAGATATACTAATCCAGGTATGTCTCCTATGAATCTTACCTTGTGTTAGGATTCCTTATATAAGTATACTTGGTATGATTGGTTATGCTTATTCATAAAGCTAGTAATCAAGGTTTTATGAATATTATGTCTTTTATCTTGATTGATGATATGCATGAATAAAAGAAGACTTCCCTAAAATCTTGAATACTAATGTTTATTATCTATGATCATGACTATACATATTAAATATTATTTAGAATTATAATGTTTTGATCATATTTAATATGCTAATGAATGTATGTTTGTGTATGAGATCATGAGGATAACACTAGTGCACACTTGAGCATGCACAGTGGTACAGAATAAATAGAAGTTCAAAAGACATTTAGAAGATAAAGCGGGAGGCAACCACACAAACATAAAAGATAAGTATTTGAGTTTTTATTTGAAATAGTAAATAGATTGTATGCATATTTGTATTCATGCTGAGTGTAAACATTCATAGAGCATTGAATAGTATACTGCTAATATGCATATGATTGGTAAGTTGGACAAAACATTCCATTGTAGCTTGTCTAGAATGAAACCTCTTTGCTGACATGCTGAGAGCTGTGCACACTCTCGATAGTATGTTTTGGTAGAGATGGAAGGCATCTAGATAGCCACTGTATGCATACAGGATATGGAAAAGTGTTGTTCCAAAGTATTGGTCAAGATAGTTGCATAACTATGTAAATGATATATGTATGCATAATAGGTTATCATGTCAACATGATTTCATGATTATGAAGTATTACTAATCATGTACTTAATTTTGATTTGTAGGAAAGATCATGAAGAATGATGAACACCGCACAAGTGATGGATGTTCAACAAGAATATTTACAAATCAAACATAATATAGAAGGCTCGTGGCTAAAAGATTCTCTTAGAAAAAGGAAGAGAATCATGATGAGATGTTTGCTCCAAGTGACTAGATAAGATCATTCTCTTAATGATGTAATTAAAGAAGAAGTGTGAATCAGGTTCTGTATGGGTACCCAGGATCGATAGTAAATTGATGAGATTAATGATCATCATGGGTGATGTGGATCACAACCTTTGCTACAAGGTTGAATATGGTTTCTATACACAGATGAACTGGATGCAAGAAGGAACTCACCACAGAGTTTGAATGATGTTGAGGCTTATATCAGTAGACCCATCTGACGAGAGATGGCACAGATAGATGGCTGCAGAAATGAAAATGAAAGATCTCAGATTGATGCATTACTTTCTAGGTCTAGAAGTATGGAAAGGCTCAGAAGGAATCTTTCTCAACCAGGGAAAGTATGCTGAGAAATATTAAAAGGACTTGATATGTTGGAATGGCCACTCTTATGGATTCCAACTTGAAGCTATTAGGGGATGACTCATCGGAGTTAGTGGATATAACTCTGTACAGTCAAATTATTGGGTCATTAATGTATCTAACATATACTAGGTTAGATATATGCTTTGCTGTGAACACCTTGAGTTAGTATCTAGTGGAAACTAGATGTGTTCACCTGATAGTTGCAAAAGCATGTGATGAGGCATCTAAAGGATATGATAGACTTTGATCTATGCTATGTTGGAGATCATGACTTCAGATGGCTACACAGATGTTGATTGGGCAGAAAGTGTATCAGACAGGAAGAACACATCGAGAGGATGTTATTGTCTGGGATCATCCATGATCTCGTGTTTTAGCTGGAAGCAGTTTAGTGTGGCTCTCAGCACAAGCGGAATAAATGGCTGCTTGCTCTGCTAGTTGCGAAGAAGTTTGGCTTCAGGATTGTTTGACTTAGAGATAGAACCAACTGTGATCCTATGTGACAAATAGAGTTGTATCAAGATGACAAAGAATCCAGTGTTCCATGATAAGTCAAAGAACATAGGGATAACAAGATATGATGCAGAAACGAACTATAAAGTTTGAATTTGTAACAGGTTACCGATGTACTAACCAAACATCTACCTCATGTGAACAAGTTACCAACATACTAACCAAACCTATACCTCAAGAAAAGTTTGAGTATTTCCGAGACAAGCTTGGAAGGACCCTCCTTGAAAGGGGGAGTGATGTGGTCACTGATGATGAGATTGCCTCATTGACAGCAAGGTTGATGATGTGGATACTTGTTTACTACACTTGGATACTTAGATCATTTAGACTTAGGACGCTTATACTTAGAATTTTTTTTTTTACTTGCTTTTACTTTGATGATATATGTATCGATGAGGATACATGTTTTGTTGATGTATCAATGAGGATACATGTGTTGTTGATATATCGATGAGGATACATGTTTTGTTGATGTATCGATGAGGATACATGTTCTGTTAATGTATCGATGAGGATACATGTTTTGATGATATCTGTATTGATAAGGATACAGGTAGGGATTGTATCATCCCCGAACTTCGGTCCCTTGAATTGATCCGTAGACGTATGGTCTCCGAGAATGAAGTCCTTAGTGGACAGGTGGGGATTGTATCATCCCCGGACTTCGGTCCCTTGAATTGATCTGTAGACATATGGTCTCCGAGAATGAATTCCTTAGTGGACAGGTGGGGATTGTATCATCCCCGGACTTCGGTCCCTTGAATTGATCCGTAGACGTATGGTCTCCGAGAATGAAGTCCGTAGTGGGAAAGAGAGGATTGTATCATCCCTGGACTTCAGTTCTAAAGTGATCCATAGATAGATGTCTCGGAGAATGTGGTCCCTAGTGGACAAGAGGATTGTATCATCCCTGGACTTTAGTTCTAAAGTGATCCGTAGACAGATGTATCTGAGAATGTGGTCCCTTGTGGACGAGAGGATTGTATCATCCCTGGACTTCAATTCTAAAGTGATCCGTAGACAGATGTCTTGGAGAATGTGGTCCCTAGTGGATGAGGGGATTGTATCATCCATGGACACATGTCCTAAAAGAGATCCATAGACATATAACTCTGAGAAAGTTGTCCCTAGTGGATGTGATAGGACTGCATCGTCCCTGAGCGTTTGGTTCAAAATGTACGTGATAGGATTGCATCATCCTTGAACTTATGTCCTAAATTGATAGGGATTGATCATCCCGTAAGTGGATCAGGATTGCATCATCCTTGGACTTATGTCGTAAAGTGATAGGGATTGATCATCCCGTAAGTGGATCAGGATTGCATCATCCTTGGACTTATGTCCTAAAGTGATAAGGATTAATCATCCTATAAGTAGATTGGGATTGCATCGTCCCTAGACATGGTGAGGTGTCTTAAAGTGATAAGGATTAATCATCCTATAAGTAGATTGGGATTGCATCGTCCCTAGACATGGTGAGGTGTCTTAAAGTGATAAGGACTAATCATCCTGTAAGTTGATTTGGGATTGCATCGTCCCTAGATATGGTGAGGTGTCTTAAAGTGATAAGGACTAATCATCATGTAAGTTGATTCGGGATTGCATCGTCCCTAGACATGGTGAGGTGTCTTAAAATGATAAGGATTGATCATCCTGTAAGTTGATCTGGATTGCATCATCCATAGACATGAGAGATGTCTTAAATTGAGAGGGACTGATCATCCTGTAAGCAGATCAGGATTGTATCATCCTTGGACCTATGTCCTAAAGTGAGAGGGATTGATCATCCCGTAATAGGATCTTGTGTGTTGCAGGGTATGCTGCTATTGTGTATACTTGTATTGATGATGTGTATACTTGTATTGATGAGGATACTTGTATTGATGATATGTATACTTGTATTGATGAGGATACTTGTATTGATGATATGTATACTTGTATTGATGAGGATACTTGTATTAATAATATTTGTATTGATGATGTTGTTGATCGTGATGATCTAGATGACAATGCTGCTGATCGTGATGATCTAGATGACGATGATGTTGATCATGATGATCTAGATGACGATGCTGCTGATCATGATGATCTAGATGATGATGCTGATGATCATGTGATGACAATGTTGATGATCGTGTGATGACGATGCTGATGATCGTGTGATGACGATGTTGATGATCGTGTGATGATGATGCTGATGATCGTGAGATGACGATGCTGATGATCGTGAGGATCCAAATGTTGATGTTGTTGTAGCTGTTTGATTGCTGCAGAATATGAAGACTTAGTACTAAAGATGTTGATGTTCTAGTATTGAAGATGTTCCAGTAACTGCTTGATTTACTAATGATGTTGAGAAAGCTTCCAATGATTTATAGATGTATCATGTATGATGTTGATGACTCCTTGCTCGTGCAGATGTTGTTATAATATCCTTCTCATTAAGGGAGAGTGTTGAAATATTGTAACTTCTAAGAATATTATATTTGTACTTTATTATTCCGGATATGTTTCATTCCTCCGTGAAGATCTTATTGTACATATGGAGATGTTTATTCCTCCGTCGGAATGTGGTAACTTGGGTTATTAGACTTCCCTAGTGGGGGTCGGCCCTGTATGTGTTATGTGGGTCAAAGAATTGTTAGACCACGCTAGTGGGGTCGGCCCAGTCAGTTGTAGTGGGGTGTTTAAGACAGTGGTAAAGTTGGGGCCGACCTAGTTAATATAAAGTACATGTCGGAGATGTGTATAAATAGAGGAGGTGTGTTCCTCATTATACACACACTTACCTCACTCAGAATGTAGCGCACTTGTGAAGGAGAGGCCTGCTATGGTGGAGGAGGAGATCATGTCTTTGGTTTGCATCTTTGTATATTGCTGGTCATCTATATTGAGGAAGCTTTGCTGGGTTTTCTACCCCATGAGGGTTTCCCAGGATAAATCTGTGTCTCTTGTGTTTATGTTGTGCTTGTTGTTTCTTCAGTGATCCTGTATATGCTATTATTGTGAAATGGAATGTAATGCTGCTATTTTCTGTCTTAGCATATTGAATTTTAACAATTATTTCTGTCATCACAATTTCTTATCTATGCTATCCATATTTCAGTCTTTGAAACGTTTAGGATATTTATGAGAAAATTTATAGAATATTTAGGAGCTAGATGAAACTTATCATAAGAAAAAGCCAAATTAATTTGCTAGAAGATGAGAAATTAAAAACACATATGGTTCAAGTATCAAGTCCCTTTGTAAATTCTTGTACAGATGTATGGCACTTCAATTCAAGGGAGGATATTGCATGGTTGTTCCCCTACAGAGTTGATTGAATGATATACATAAAAAATAGGAAGAATGCCAGAACTCCCAAAATGGATTCTCTTTGGGGTAGTGGTTGGAATGCAAGGTGGCACTGAATCTGTCCAACATGTTTGGGGTCAGCTGAAAAAATATAATGTTCTGATTTCTACATTCTGGCTTCAGGTGGGCCACCGAGAATCAATGAATATGAGCTAGTTGTCTGATGCCATTATTTAATGATTTCTATCAGTAATAAACTTCGCAATCGGGGTGTTGATTTCCTTTCACAACACATTGTCTATATTTGGTGCAGGACTGGGTGGGGCAAAGAAGGAAAAGCATTGGTTTGCAACTCTAGTGTAATTGGGAAGTAGATACAATACATTATCCTGGTTGGAGGAAATTAGTAGAAGAACTTCATTCCAATGGAATTTTAACAATGACCTACTGTAACCCCTGTTTAGTCCCTGTATGTTTTGCAGTCTTTTGAATGCTTTGAGTTATGCCGAAAAAAACTTATTCCGGGGAGAGGATTTTTTGTTAATGTGGTGGCTTTGAAATAACGCAAACTAATTAAAAGGAAAACAGGAAAATGAACCTTTTTGAGGAAGCTAACAAACAAGGTCTCTTTGTACAAAAGAAATGTGGCTCAACTTACATGATTCCAAATACAACATTCAATGTTGGAATGTTGGATCTTACAAATCCTGCAGCTCGCAGTTGGTTCAAGGGCATATTGCATGACATGGTAGAGACTCAAATAAAGGGATGGATGGCAAATTTTGGAGAGGGAATTCCTTTGGATGCTTACCTTTTCTCAAGTCCGAAATATCAAAATTCCTAATGATTGATTAATACATGAGCTTCTGTATATTTTTTATGCATCTAGTCTAATGGGATTATTCTCCAGGATTGTATACATTTGATATAACCTATTAACAAGACCTATGCTTACTGCAGGGGAAGATCCAATTTTTGCTCATAATAGATACCCTTCACTGTGGGCTGAAGTCAATAGAGAGTTTGTTGAAGAATGGAAGAAAAACAATAGGACGATTTGAGGAAAGTTGAAACAATAAAGGAGGGTTTGGATGAAGAAAAATTGGTGTTTTTCATATGCGCTGGTTTTCGGGAAACTCCAAGAAGGACAACTTTATTTCCCATAGATTTGTTTTGTATAACACAGTTGTACTGTGGTGATGTGCATTCTAGGTTGATGCTCTATGCTCTATGACTTTTTTCATTTGCCAACATACCTTTAAGATCACATTGTTCAATTATGCTTGATCTATACCTTAAATCCCTGGACTCACTTGGGACATGCCATTGAATTTTCTCTTAAGATGGAATAGTTATTTAGTGGCTTGATAACTAATTATGTTGGACAAATGCTTGACAGGGAAATTCACCATCTGCAAATAAGCAATTCTATTCAAATGATTGGACCTTATCACACTTTGCATTTTTTGCTAAGGTTTACAAGGCTTGGGAGTTCTTTCACATTCATATTGTGAAGGTGAACTTCTTTAATCTCAGTTTCATTCATTCCATTTATACAATTCTCCAAGTCCTTAGAACCTTCATTGAAATTTCAGAGAGTATAAATTATGGTATGTTAAACTTTGATATCATTGTGATCTATGCTTTAAAGACATATACTTACAGTCTCCATTTTAAAATTTTATGTCTCAATCTTGAGGAAGTTGCTAAAAAGGGACTTTTAGTTGTTAGACATCTTTTTCTTCATTACCCACATGACAAGTATGTGCACAAGCTAACATTCCAACAATTTTTAGTGGGGTCTGAAGTTTTGGTGGTGCCTGTTGTGGAAAAAGGTAGGAACCAAGTAAAAGCCTATTTTCCTGGAGGAGAGGATTGGCAACATATTTGTACAGTACGGATATTTATCCCCCCAATGTCATCTAGCATGGAATCTTGGATTTGTGCTCCCTTGGGGTACCCTGTAGTATTTGTGAAGGTTGTTATTGGAACAACTTTTATGCAAAATATGCTAGATTTGGGTGTCTACATGATGTTACCTCTTGCAGAATCCAACTAGCTTCCTCCTGATACAAATGACACTAGCCCTGCTTGCTTTGTAAACACAAATTCTTTGGCCCCAAGGTATACTCTATTCCAATCCAGGCCTGAATACTAAAATGTTTCTTAGTCTGACCATGTTTGCTAGCAAGAGCTTAGATGTCAGGGATACATACTAAGAGTGAGCACAAATGCAATTCCTCATCTTAGAAAGCAAGAGATGGGCCTTTTGGACGCCTTTGCAATAGGGAGGAAGCCAATGTGAAGTTCCAGTGATATAAGCAAAGTCATTTTGTAATTTACATATTAGCATTTTGAGTTTGAATGTGATGCAGGATAACCCCACATTTTCATTATTCTTCAACTTCTCTTATGGATATTCAAAAGACTCCATAACCCATTTATCATTTAGGTCTTCTTCTTTGGATTCTATGGTTCATGCATGAACATGACTATAAGCTTTAAGTGCTTACGTTCTAGCTCTCTCCCTTCCTCCTCGTGTTAACGTTCACACTCCTCAAGCTATAAAATATTTCAATATGATTCTCGCTCTCCTTAACCTCAACTTTTAGGTCCTCTATTCGATTTCAAGCCACAAACTTATTTAGCGATCCTACTACATTTAGCTCCTCTGCTAAATGAATCCTTCAACGATATTGTCATAACCATATCCTTTTTTTGGCCTTTGGGCTCTAAATAGTCAAAGGTCCACCCCAAACATTAATTCTTCTACTAATTCATCTCTCCACCAACTATAGTAACAGTTTGGCGCTTCCACCATTTCCAACAATATTTAAACTCGGGTTATTTGGTAACACCACCAACTAGACTTCAATTTGGCACTCACCCTGAGAATTAAATTCTCTGCAAATATATTCAAGGTAATATCATTACCAAAACAGATAGGGAAATAGATAATAAATTTAAATATTCACTGATATACAAAGAAAAGCATATCAAGGGTCAAACCAGAATGAGAGCGATTTGCCCTTGAATTTTCAAGCAGGTTGTTTTGCAAGAATAGAATTTCTCCTTCTAATTCATCTTCTGGTGCCATATTCAAAACCTCTGTATCCCTTGCCTCAGAGAGTTGCTTCCATTGAGAATCTTTTGAGATCATTTCAATATTGGGAGAGATAAAAGAAGCATTCATTTTTTCCTTGGTATCTAGCATTCCATGAAAGCAATTTTCATTGGTTACTTCATCTCCTTCTGGATGATCTGCTCCAGAAACATGAATCCAAGAAAGCAAAATCTCAGTAAGAAACATTTCAAAGATGATATTGTTAAAAGAAAAATGAAATGGCGGAAGAAAGAAATGCAGACTCTACCACTATAGTAGGTTCTTTGGTCTCCTTTTGAAAGGACCAAACCCCCCTTTTGGATCTGTAGAATCTTCCGCTGTATGTAGGGATGCACATAGTACTTGGGTGCCTCCTTGCCACATCTGCATGTTGGTGATAGAAGTTTCAATGTCCTTGAAGCAATCTCTTGTTCTCCAAACATCAGTGGGTTAAAATACCAAAGGATTATATTTCACATTAAAATATAGAACAACACTGATTGAGGATGATACAAAAATCTACAGTATGACAATTTATAATTTAAGCATGAGCACTTGCTTACTTCCTACTAGACTCTTCTAGTATCCTATCATTACAATTTTTTGCTTGATCTCCTACCAAACCTGAACCAACAATATCTCTTTCCATTAACACATCCAGCTCTTCCTTAATTGAGCATCCCTTCAAAGAAGCATTGCTACAATCTGCTTCAGTATTCCCGAACTATGCAAGCTCCATACAATCAGACACCTTCATAGCCTATATTTTGAAGGAAGCATGCTTTGAATTACTATGCTTTTCAATAGCAGAGTCACCAATTCCGGATGGAACATCTGACACACAGCAGAAGCTTCACTAAACATACCTATATTCATAAATCTAGACTGTGCATATGATCAGTTAATGACTACAGTGCCTTTAAACTGTTCAAAATCTCGGTTGACCTGTTACTTAGAGCAGAAGCATTTTATTAATTTTACCAAGATCGATATTATTGTTTCCCAGTAAAACATACCTTCAGTTTCAGTAGGAAATCGTGCTAAATTATGCTTTGATTCTGTTGCTAAAGGAACTACCTGTTGTTTCATTTCCTGGTTATCATCCAGATACATGGTATTTGTCAATAGGCTATTGCATGCAAAATGTAGACAAAATTGCAGGCATTGAAATTAACAGAACCCCTAGTAAAGGACTCATCAAGGAAGTTTGTAACTTTATCAATTCAACAATTACCCATAGATGCAACAAACAGGGACAATAGAACACAGATGATGGAAAGTAACTAACATATATGAAATGAAATATTGCAAACAAGATTCAGTAAGATATAAGCAATGGTTGAATGAGATTGATCGCTATGCGAGTGAGAATGTCAACAAGTTTCTTGTTGGAAACAAATGTGATTTGACTGCTAATAAAGCTATTGATTATGATACAACCAAGGTAATGTTAAATGCTGAGTAGCTTTTGATTGCTGGTATCCTTGGTATACTCCATTATTTATTTAAATTTATGGCTTTACAATGATATTTTTCTTCTGTTGGCAGGTTGTTTATGATGTTACTGATCAGGAGAGTTTCAATAATGTGAAACAATGGTTGAATGAGATTGATAGCTATGCGAGTGAGAATGTCAACAAGTTGCTTGTTGGAAACAAATGTGATTTGACTGCTAATAAAGTTGTTGATTATGATACAACCAAGGTAATGTTAAATGTTGAGTAGCTTTGGCATCATGTGCACTGCTATGCGTTTCACTGTATGCATCATCGTCTTTGACTTGATGAGTATTTAAATATGAGTGTGCCTTGAAGTTTTTGGTGCTCTGTTTTTTGTTAATTGCAACACTATGGCAGTTTGTGGTCTTAAGTTTGTTGGCTTGGCTTGTAAATTCTTTTTTTATTAATCTCAAGGGTTAGTTTTTTTTGTCACTTTTCAGTCTACATTTTTCTTGACATGCTTTGTGTATTTTGTTCTTCAAGGCATTTGCTAATGAGATTGGCATTCCATTTTTGGAGACAAGTGCGAAGAATGCAACAAATGCAGAGCAGGCTTTCATGACCATGGCTGCTGAGATAAAGAACAGGTGCACTTTTTTGGTATGATGTTTTCCAACCTTTAACAAGCACCTATATTATACAATTGTGATGTTAGATGTTTGTTTGACTCCCTAATTTTAATTGTGTGTAATGGCGTAAACCTATGCCGACAAATCCTAATGAATCTGATTGAGATTCTACTTTTTCTATGATCCTGTTGTTTTATGATAAAGTTAAGTGGTGATACATAATTCAAATTACATGTCATGACTATTGGTAATCTTGTTGGTTTGAGACGCATTCCTATTGTCTATTTTATTGGGCATAGCTGATATAACATTCGGAAAATACTGGTTTTTTCAGACCGTGATAGAGTGTTGTAACTATATGCCTTGTCCATTCATTGCTTTGAAATCAACACTGTAGATGAACTCGCAAATTTTTATGGCCAAGTGAATTGTTGATAGAAGTTTGTATTTTGCAAGCATATAAATACTCATGCCTATCATGTATTTATTTGAAAATTTTGTTGCATATGTATCGCACCTTCATCTATATTCTATTATTATTTGCTTGTTTACTTGTGTGGGCATTAATGTATGGCTTGTCTTTGTTCTAGTGACTCAGATATTTTAACATCAAATTTGATAAACCTCATTGATTGCATTTGAAAAGGGGCATTAAAGAACTACATCCCACACTCTACTTGTTATTCCTAAACAATTTCTTGTATGTCTTGTCTCCATAGAGCAACAATGCCAATGATTATGCCATTTTCAGTTCCTGAACTTGGAAATTTTAATTTCTGGGTTGCATGCACTACCATCACTAACCCTTCTTCATAACAATTTTGGTCAGGCTCCAGGCTTCCAGGCTATAAAATCTTGCAAGCATCTTGAGCATATCTATCAATATGCTCAAGATATTCATGACCAAGTGAATTGTATCCAGAAGTTTGCATGTTGCAAGCATATAAAATTATAAATACTCATGCCCATCATTTATTTATTTGAAATTTTTGTTGCATATGGATTGAACCTTCAACCATATTCTATTATTGTTTGCCTCTTTACTTGTGGTGGCATTACCATATGACTTGTCCCTGTTCGAGTGACTAAGATATTGTTCCCATGAAAAAATTGTTTGAATATCATCATTGTCAAGCAATAACAACTTCTTAAAGGGTGCTAGCTCAATGGTAGAGCACCTGCCTAATTATAGGCAGGAGATTGGTGGTTCGATTCCTCCATACCCTATCATAAATTAGTGACTAAGAAAACGACTAAATTCGCATATATACGACTATTAGTAGCTAATTTCCAGTATCTTATAGTGCGACTAACGTTTAGTCATATTTAGCTTAGTCATTAATATGTTATCATCTAGTAGTTTATTTAGTCGTATATTTGGTCATTAATTGTGACAATCAATGACTAAATCAATAACTAAATCAGTGAGTATCAATGACTAAATCAATGACTTAATAAGTGACTATCAATGACTAATAAGTCAACCAATTAATGACTAGTGAAATAAGACTAGAGATAAGATAGTGGAAATCGGATACTATTAGTCACCAACTCAAAAATAGTCGTTTATGGTCGAATTTTAGTCCTTTTTTTATTCATTAATTTCTCATTTTGTACTAGTGCGCCTTCCACGTAAGTCTCTCTTCCATAACTCTCCCCTAAAAATTTCGGCAAAATAGTGAGTTAATGTTTAGGTTTTTGGCTTTTAAACACTATTTAGATTTACTTTTTGAACTTAAAATTGCCACCCTTTTTTTAATTTAGGGAAAAAAGTGTTTGTACAATTTTTTAAATTTTGATTTTCGGCATTTCCAGTGCGCCTTGTGTCAATTTGCGCCAGTGTGTACATACGTAAAATGCACTGTCTTTTAAATAATTTTAAAACCCGTATGATGATGCATGTAATGTTAGGCCACACCGGGGCACTTATATGTAGGAAACACATCAGAATGAATTATTTGATGAAAATGCATACATATAAAAATATGCTACAAAATGTGACGGATGTTTTCCACCGAAGGGGATTTTGCGGATATTCTTCCACGGTACGTTTACGTTGGTTACACACCAGTGCGTCTGGTTTATGTTAACGCACCGGGGCGTCTATGTATGAATAAACACACCGGTTTATTTTCTAAATTCTTTATTTGTATGTGTCGACTTAAACTTATATATTCATATCAAATGTCCTTTTACTATTTAACCACACCAATTACAATATTTCATAGTATATATATGCTGATTGTTCATTTGGATAAAATGAAGGAAGAAAATTTTGTAGTATCAAATGGTCAATTCTTCAGATTCCAGCTCATACCATCTTGTTCAAAGTTTGATGAGTTCTCCTATTCCATCCTCGGTAAGTTCAGGTTTTATTTATTTTTTCACTACTTATTTGAATTTATGTTACTTATCCATGTGAATCTGAATATTGATTTATTCTCTATTGTAGGATCATGATTTGGGTTTGAGTTCAGATGCACAAGACATTCCACCAGTTTCAAAATGTCGTAATCTCTTATCAAGAGCAAGATACTGCAATCAATTCATGGATGAAAATGGGCAGCCGCTTTACCTCGCCAATTGTAACAAATCATCTTCAAGCCACCATCCTAGTTCATCGATGGTAATTCGTCGCAATATGGAACTCTTTGATGACAACCTAATAGTTTGTGGTTGTTCAAAATGTCAAGGGTTGAAGGTTAACCCTTGGCATGTCACACTCACTCATTACACCAATGATAGATTACCTAATGTCGATGGTCTAATACCCCCTACTATAGTAACAAATCTAATAGGTGATATATAAAAGACACACAGGACCACTTCCTCATGCTAATTTTTGATAAATTTGGAAGCCAAAACAATTGTGTCTCATCCTAAATTGATGAACCCCTCATCTTATGTTCAGTCATCTGAAATTTCTAGTGATCCAAAGTATGATATGAATTCCACCCAACCCATCTCTACTAGAATATCCAAAAATTTGCATGAGTTGAGACCAAAATTTGTCCAAGTGCACACCAAGGTCCGTCCAATTGTTGGAGGGTAGCGATCATTTCTCCCTTCCTGTTAATTTGCAAAGTAAATATCAAACTTCTTACAACTGTGCTCTATATGGTGCTTGGTCATCCTCTCTACCTGTGCCTGATGTTGAAATCGAATTCTCCTTTTGTGGTAATCGTTTTATGATTACCAAGTATAATATAGATGCTACAAATCTTGGGTTGTTTATCCTTTCACATGTACTTGTTCCTCCCAAAACGTCAGTAGCACTTATGCCATTTTGTGGTCCTATCTATTGTTGGTCTGATTACTTGAATATTGTTAAATACAAGCACAACATTTCCATGTATAGTATGTGCATGAATGGTTATGTTTCTGGAAAATTTAATGGGAAGAACCTATTGTATATAGATGGTCATCCATGCACTCATGGGAACAATGTAGGGTTCATAAATAGTTCTAGGTGCTCTTTATTTTCTCCAAATTTTTCATTTGAGGAACACTTCAATGACCCTGATTTCTTTATGAAAAGAAAAGCATCCAAATTTGTTGTTGTACATGCAATACGTAGTTTGTTTCCTGGTGACGATTTGTTAATAAACTACAACTTCAGTAGACCACCTATAATAAACCTAATTGGTTATTGCAAATGTATTTATTATTAGATTATGATAATTAATTATTAAATGACTTGTCTATTTATCAATAGACATGTCTATTCTATTTAGGCCATATTTAATATCATCCATTCCTATTGTAAAATAATCAAATCAATTATAAAAATATATTTATTTATCTATTAAGAAAAATATGTAAGGTGTTACCTTACAAGTGGTATCAGATCTTTGGATCTCGCTCTCGTTTGCTCTCATTTTACCCCTTAGACTCCTCCATTGTAGTCGCACCAGCATCTCTCATCCCTCACCTCTCCTCACGCCCTAAACTCCTCCATGCTCTCCCCACTTCCTCTCCCACCTCATCTCCTCACTCACCTTCCCATTCGGATTTCCACACTACTCACATTCTCCCACTCATATCCCTGCTCTATCTCAAGACTCCTCCACTCATCCTCCTCTTGCTTCCCTAGCTATCTAGATCGATCCACCTGCAACCCATATCCATACGTTGCTACCATTTTTCCTCACAACCACGCCTCTCACATTGCACCAAATCTCCTCTCATCTCGACCAACCTACGTATTGCACCTTTCCATGAACGCACCCCCTATCCCACACATTTCCCATACCCGCATCCTCTATCATGTTTTACCTCATTGCACCTCGCCAGGCCCTTCTTCCCTCCATGTTGCAATCTACAGGCCCTTCCTCCCCTGTTCTAGCTCCTCGTCTTCCCTCCCATCCTCCTACCTCGCGCCAACCACTCCACCATCTCCCATCCGCTCCACCATCTCCCTTTGAAGCCCCTCCTCCATCATTGACACCACGCCTATTCCAACTCCACTGCATCCTCCACACCTCTGCCCCTTATTCCACTTCTCTCACACTCCTCTGCACATCCACACACTCCCCACGCTCCACTCATCTTGCGCCAGATTCCACCACCCCAGCCCTCCAAAATCCCCATGCCACTACCCTATCATTGCTTACCCACGCCTACTCCTCAACTCCCCAACATACACTACACCATTTATCTACCTTCTCACTCTACCAATGTCCCATTCTTCCCACTTGAAACACTCTACCTGTCGTTCCCTGCCCTCACCTCTGATCCTGCGTGTAGCCCTCAACACTCGTGCGCAACCCTCCCTCTTGACTCCATCGATCTACCACCCCTGTATCATACTCTCCATTTCCCACTTCATACTGCTCCATGTCCTCCACCAAACTCTAAAATCCAACCCCCCCAAAAAAAAATATTAAATATTATTATAAGTATAATATTATAATAATTTTAATATTTATATTTTAAACAAAAGGTTTTAAATATTTCTAAAATAAATTAATAATAATATCTATTATTATTATTATTTTTTCTATCATTCATATATATATATATATATATTGTTTTGTATTAAACAATTATATTTAAAAAAAAAAGAATTTCAAAAATTCAAAAAATATATATATATTTATTTAAATATCTCCAATATATTATTATTATTATTATTATTATTATTATTATTAATTAATAATTATTATTTTTATATAAAATAAAAAATTCAGGAAAAAAAAAGGAAAAAGAAAATTTTGAATTTTTCAAAAGAATTTTACGAAGGTGAATCATTATGTTCCCATCTTTCGATGAGCTCATGCATGGCCAGAAGCTGAGAAGGATTATTGAATGTAAACTCGAAGAAATAAAAAAGAGATGGCTTAAGGAAGAGGAAACATACACAAAATTGAAATTGATCGTATTGGAATTAAAAGAAGAAATGGTCAGGAAGAAAGGAAAGGAAGAAGCTATTGTGACTCCTGAGTTCTCCGGTTAAGTAGAGCTGGGAACTACATCGACACTCATGACAAAAGAAGGGACTATGACCATAAAGGAAGAAGCTATTTCCACTCCCAAGTTTTCAGGTCAAAGAGAGCTGGAAAATACATATGCATGCACGACAGAAGAAGGGACTGTGACCATAAAGGAAGAAGCTATTGAGACTCCCGAATTCTTAGGTCAAATAGAGTTGAAAAATGCATATGCACTCACGGCAGAACAAGAAACCGTGACTCCCAGTTTCCCAAGTAAAGAGGAACAATGTACTATGACGACCCCTAAATATTCAAGTACGAAAGAGTCTGAAGTTGCTACTACAACCAAAAAGGAAGGGAAGCCATGCCGACCATCTCCTTATATTCCTCCACACAAAAGATCCAATCAACCAGACTCTTGGAGGGACAACAAAAGACTCCCCAACTACAAACCTCAAAATATGATACTCAGTCGAAAATATGTTCGTCTACCAAAATTTTGCTGCGGATTCTTAGAAGGCACATTAATACGCCAACTGAAAAATTTATAAAATTGTCCAGTGAAACTCCAGAACAAGGACTTGTTAAGGAAGACGATAACAAGGGCGATAAAACAGAAGAACGAGAGGACAAGGATACGAAAGATCAAGATGATATTGACAATCACAATGTGAATACCAATTATAAAGAAAAAAATGATATCATAGGTTGTAATAATAAAACACAAAATATGGTTAAAAATGAAGTCATTATTAACAACAATTATGAAAGAAATGAAGTGGTAGAAAAATGCAATGATAAAAGCGTCGAAGGTAACCTTAATCATGGTAACGGAGAAGAACGAAACCCAGAAGTTGTCGTGACAAATGAAAAGATGAACATTCTACCAGTGGTTGCAACTCAAGTTATTCTAAAATATCAATATCAAAAGGTTCACCGGGTACAACTAAAGATAAGCTTGCAAGACAAGTAAGTAAGTACATTATTAGTAATTAACGCTACATATAAGAAAACCATATCAAAGCATGCAGAAATATCAAAGATCCACATAAAATTAGAAGAGAAAGAGAACACCATTAAATTAGCAAATCTGAAATATATGCCGCTTAGTTTTTATGCGTTCATCTACAGAATCATAAGCATGATAATATTTGAATGGAAATGTGACCAATTATTCCAAGAACTGTTAAACCGTGGCACAACTATTCACGGCAAGAATTCCAGTTGCAGCACGCTCGTAGAAGTTTCGTGGTCGAATCTTTTTAGAGCAGGATGACTTGTAATAAACCTAATTGGTTATTACAAATGTATTTATTATTAGATTAGGATAATTAATTATTAATTATTAAATGACATGTCTATTTATCAATAGACATGTCTATTCTCGTTAGGACATATTTAATAGCATCCATTCCTATTGTAAAATCATCAAATCAATTATAAAAATATATTTATTTATCTATTAAGAAAAATATGTAAGGTGTAACCTTACACTACCAACTGCTCGTCAGAGATGCCTCGCATTGGGATTACCTTTAGACATTCCCTTGGGGCGTAAGAAAAAAAAACATTGATTAATTGTATTTGTTAATTTTCAATGGATTCATATTAATGTATTTCTCATTTTGAAATTATTTTTTATAAATTGCTAATTTAATTTATAAACTCAATTTGAAAATGTGTTACTCAATTTTAAATTTTCATATTTAATGTGGAATTGATATTAATCTATCGCTCAATTTGAATGTCTACTTTATAAATTGTTTGCAGCTTAACATTTTCTAGTGGAAGTGATTCTCGTGCTTCTGTAATAATTATTTCTATAATGCGAGATCAAACCAATTGCATTTTGCTTACTAACATCATTGATATAATGTTCAATATTTTTGAAATCAGGATTCTGATTATGAGCGACTCCCTACGATCTTCTGTTGCACCCTAGTACAATGTCAAATCGAGAGAAGGCTGAAAAAGAGTGCAACTTGGAGACGAAGCATACCAAGCATGGATGAATCAACAACCTGTTCAATTTCCACTGTGTCCATCCTCACAAATCAAGAATCCCTATAGTGATAGTAGTTCTTCACATGTTGGCAATGGAGGCAATGAAGTAGAGGTTGGTATGGACGAGTTATTATGACAAAGGAGTTCCATGGATGCAATTTTGTTCCATACATTCCAGGACAATGAGATAGGAAATGATGCTCATATTACTGAAGCCTTCTTCAAAAGCCTTAAATTGACTTCCACCACACCTAAATTTGAGGTCTAAAATGGGACTCCTAAGGAAAATAATAAAATAATAGTTAAAATAATGAAATAATAGTTAAAATAATAAAATAATATTTATTAATTTTGGAGGAAGAAAGAAAAAACTACTTTTTTTGTTCGTATTTTCAACATATCTCCCGATGGTTATACTCAAATTTCGAGCCGGAGCACTCATTGGATGCAGAATTAAATTCTACATCCAACAAGTACCCACACTGCATACTTTTGAAGGACACCTCTACCCCAAAAACAAGATCTATCAGGATGTTTTTACAGGTATTTCTTGTTTTTAGGGCAGCGGGGTCCGTCAAACGTATGCAGTGTGGGTACTCGTTGGATGTGTAATTTAATTGCGCATCCAACGAGTGCTCCCACTCGAATTTTGAGTAAAAAAAATGGATATATGTTGGAAATACGAACAACAAAATATTTTTTTATGACAAATATCTCAAGTCAACCATTATGGTTGACTCATTTTATTGAAATTCTATTGGTTCTTGAATTCCAACTCATCAAGAAATTACGGTTGGCTCATTTTCTTATATGATGGCTCGTTTTCTTATATGGCCCATTTTAGACCTCAAATTTCCTCTAATGGATACATGGCCCAATAAATTCAAGGATGAAGTACGTAGCCTACGATTAATCATAGCCATTGATGGAGTCAACCCATATTACCAACCAAAGAACATCTATATTGTTTGGCCTGTAGTAGTGATTAATAACAATATCCCCCCATGGTTTTCTGTGAATAATGAACATCTTATGTTGGCTCTTATAGTCCCTAGTAAAAAACGAGTGAAGAATATGGATGTTTACCTACAACCATTGATCGATGAATTCAAGGAATTATGGGAAGGGATATAGGTATATGATGTGTCAATACACATCCCATGATAGAGGAGTTTTACACTATATGGCATATGTGCGTACACCACACATGATTATCTAGGGTTAGGATTTTGTTCACTTAAATATGTTGTTTTATTTTTTTTTTATTCAAAACAATAATTTTTGACATATTTAATTCGGTATGATTGTCTTCATCCTCAACACTAACGTGCTCTCTTTAATATAAGATCACAGGTCTTGTAACAAACGGCTATTATGGATGTAAATGTGGTGGACCTTCTATGAAGGCTAGGTGGTCCAAAGACCTATGAAAGTCATTGTATGACTTCTCTAGGGTATTCCTCCCATAAAAGCACTCTTATAGAATAGCAAAATATGCTTTTAATGGTAAACAAGAGAGAACCCAAAGGCCTGAAATAATGACACTGGCTGAATGGCTTAGGGAATATGACAGAGAGAAGGAGGAGGAATACACATAGATGTTTGATTTAAATGTGCAACATGTGATAAATGATCATGATTTCTTCGACACCTATGTTGCGAAAATGCCCACAAGGATGAAAAGGAAATCGATATTTTATGAGCTCCCATATTGGGAGCATCTTAAGATTGCCCACTTACTAGATCCCATGCATATATTTAAAAAAAGTTTCATCTTCTTTGTAAAGACACATATCATCCAAGAAAAGTGAAAATATGAAAGTCAGGAAAGACATTATTGCTTCAAATACTAAAAAAAACATTGTCGAAGACAATAAAATAGAAGAGAGGCTGGCTCCTCTTTTTAATTTAAAAAAGGCAATGTGCCATGGATTTTGAAGATAAATGATCTTAATATGGAAAAATAAGTTATATTGGGTTTGAAAACACCTTGATTTTATGGGTCTACTCTACGATGTTGCTTCAGTACGTCAGACGAAAAGTTGTCAGGTTTGAAATCACATGACCATCTCAACCTTCTAAGGGTACGTATAATTCCAAAAACTTCTTATTACTATTTGTTTATATCTTTTTCCACAAAATTTAAAATGCACTTAAATTTTTGTGTTTTCTTTTTATTGTCATTACCCTTTGTTCGTGCATGGGTGTGTAAACCATGACTTTTCTGATGACCTACGTCGTGCCATATCTAGACTATCTGCATTTGTATGGTGGATCACATCAAAGGATATTCACATCGCTAGCATTCCATGATGACATGAAGAGATAGCTGCAATTGTTTGTATGTTTGAGAAGGAATTGTCGGACTTGCAGGTTCATCTTCTAATTCACCTAGTCGATGAGGTTGAATTAATCGGGGTGGTCTCCTATTGTCGGATGTTCTCCTTAGAGAGGTTCACGAAAAAATTGAAGGGATTTGTTTGATAAAGGGAAAACCCCAAGGGGTCTATAGCAGAGAAATACATAGTATATGAGTCGTTCTATTATGCCAGTGAGTACATCAAGCAAATCGATGGCACACCAGACCCAGTGATTTGGGATGATGAACGTGACGAGGACATAAGAGAAGGGTAAGTACTGGAAATGAATGGAAAAAGGCGCATGATAAAGAGTAAGTCACTTATCTTTCGATATTCAATTTTCTGTATAGTAGCTTATATTCACAACAAACATCAAAACCTATATTTGATCCCATACGTACTGAATGTGGTTTTGTTTCCATGAATACAACAACAAATTCAGAAATTGATGCAATCAATAAATTCATTCTTTACAATGCGGAGGAAACACAGTCATGGGTCACATTTTATGAAGAGAATAGGAGGAAATGGGACATTGATAAAAAAGAATTCAGGAAGTTGCATGGTAGAAGCATTCCTTTTCCATATCATTTAAAATAAAATATGCCAATGAGCCATACCAACAGTTGGGTTGTAGATCAAGTCAGAGAGAAATATGGTGCATCCGGTTGTTACCCTCCCGAAGAGGAGGATGCACTAAACATTGGGATTGGGTGCAGCAACTCGGTAATAAAATCTTTATGTACATAATTTCTAACTTTATAATGCAACTTTGAATTATAACATTTATGTTTAATATATTAATGGTTGGGTTAATAGACATATGACATCATCATTTGTTAACTTTTCATATAGGTGCATTCATTCCCATCTATGTGGGCTTATTAACATCATTTTTTCATCAAGGAAGTTGATAATGGGAGTGTTACACAAGACTGTGGAGTGGGAGTCGAGTTCGACCAATCTAGTCGTGCCAGCCACCGAGATCAAAACTTGGTAGGAGGGATGTTGGGTTATGTCAGAAATATACAAGAGATCATTCAAGTGGACTTCTCATATTTCCAATGTGTTAGTTTTAGGTGCAGGTGGTGGGACACATTTGGAACGAATAATGTAAAGGAAGATCATGATAGTGGGTTGATATGTATCAACTCTAGAAAGATGTAGGATTAAAGTAAGGAGCCTTATGTTTTTCCAAAACACCGCAACCAAGTGTTCTTTCACCCAGATCTGAGTGATAGAGATAGGTAGTTCATATTAAGACATGACCCTAGATCTAAACATGTTTCTAAGAACAACAATGCTATCATGCCAACCAAGGAAGATAATGAGGGTGATGACAACAGAGAATGATATGTACATGTTTTATTTTTTCATTTATAGATTGAGATATCATTTTGTTATTGTTATATTTGATTGTCTAATTATATTGTTTATTTTTCATTTTATGGCGGTGGAAATGGAAAGTTGATTACCAGATGCAATGTTTAAACAATTTCAGTTGGTTAAGAACCAATTATATGCTGCAAAATATGGTTTATGTCTATGAAGTAATTTATGTTTGTATAGAATGATTATATGTCATTGTCCAAATTACTCATATTTTGTTTTCTGTATACATATATATACACCATGAAAAACAACTTACATGATTCAATTTTATTTTTGTGGACGTAAAGGATAACATATTTATTAATTCCTGACTTGAAGTTGGTCTCAAATTTCTATATTGATATTTCAGTGCTTGTATTTCATGATGTTTTTGTTATAAATAATGTTAATAATTCTAATTGCATTATTAATTTATGACATGTATGTTAGAATGTAATTTTTTTTCATTACATGATTCGATTAAATTGAATTTTTTTTATAATGCAATGTTTTTCGATGTTTTTATTGTATTTATCATGTTAACTCCAACATAGAAAATGACACATTTGTAACCTTAATGGATATTGAAAATTCAACCATTTTTTAGTAGTGTTGAGCTCTAAAATGACTTAATATATGGCCTTGATAACAGTGAGATTTAAAAAAGGTGCTCTCTAATTTCTCCATCAATATTTGAATGTTTGTATTTGATGATGTTTTTGTTATAAATAATGCTAAGAATTATAATGGCATTAATTTATGACATTTCTGTTAGAATGTAATGGTTTTTATTATATGATTCACTTAAATTGAATTTTTTTATAATGTAATGTTTTTCGACTTTTTATTGTATTTATAATGTTAACTCCAACATATAAAATGACATTTGAAACCTCGATGGAGAATGAAAATCCAACAAATTTTTTATTAGTGTTGATCTCTCCAATGACTTCATTTATGGCCTTGATAACAATGAAATGTACAACATATTCTAAGGTGCTCTCTGATAACTCCATCAATATTTGAATGCTTGTATTTCTTTATTTTTTTGTTATAAATAATGCTAAGAATTATAATTGCATGAATTTATGACATTTCTGTTAGAATGTGTAATATCCCAAGAAGAGACTATTTTTATTTTACATGTATTGTTCTTACAAACTTATTTATTGTTGACAAGTGTTGAGGTAAATGAAATCTGGAGCACCTAAACTGTTTATTTGGGTGTTGAGCAAGAGAGCTCTTAATAACACCTAAATTATTAAAATATGTTGAGCAAGTGAGCTCTGGAACATCTGGATTATTTAACTGGTGTTGAGCATAAGCTCTGGAGAACGAAGACCGTTGACTTAATAGTGTTGATCAAGTGAGCTCTGAAGCACTATTAGTTGAGTGAGTGTTGATCCCTAAGGTTCTGGAGCACTTAGACTCATGATGATTAACTGATGTTGATATGGTAGCTCTGGAGCATCAGTAATCCAATGAATGTTTTTATTAAAGCTCAATTATTATTATTATTTTATTCTTTCTAACTGACTGACACTGACACTCAAAGAGGGACCGAGCATGCAAGAGTTTAGAATGCTCAAGTAGCTGATAAATAAAGATCAAATAGATATTAGGTGAGTAAAAAGTCATATTTTAAATAAATAAAGATAAAAAAAAATTGTGAAGGTTAAAAAAAACTAAATTATTAATTAAAGATAAAAACATAACAGTCAGTGTGTCTAACAACTAAACTGAGTGGTTTAAACCTAAATACTAGAAGCATTTCATCATAAAATATTATAAGTAGCAGAGAGAGAGACACTGCAATGGGAAAGTATCTCCAAGTTCAGTGGAGGGTTCAGCCGTGAGTCTTGAGCTCTCAGAACACCAGATTGTCTGATATTTGGTGTGTCCTAGAAAGAGGACTTTGGGGAAATTAAGGGAAGTTATTTGTTATAAATATTCACGCAAAGGGCTGGTAAACGGACCTTGTGACTACTCTGTTGTTAGTAAAAAGAAGATAGTGAATTTACCCTAGGCATTCTAGTTCTTGTCATGCTCAGTTCAGCTCGGGGGTGACCTGTTGCACAAACCAGGAATGGTTTGAGGTCTATGGTTGGGTGAAACGTACAAGTTACCAAGTGAGTCGGATAGTAATAAAGGACTGATATGTATCTTCATATTTTGTTATTTTTTATTCAGGAATCATGTTTTATAGATATGAACTATTTCCTTTTGTTATATCTGGTGATAAATATAGATGTGTTGAATTCAGAAATCATATTTTATAGATCTGAACTATTTTCTTTTGTTATATCTGGTGATAAATATAGATGTGTATAATTCATGAATCATATTTTATTGATCTAAACTAATTCCTTTTGTTATATCTGGTGATAAATATAGATGTGTTGAATTCAGAAATCATATTTTATAGATATGAACTATCTTCTTTTTGCAAGAATCTGGTAATAAATATGGATGTGTTGAATTCAGAAATCATATTTTATAGATATGAACTATCTTCTTTTTGCAAGAATCTGGTAATAAATATGGATGTGTTGAACTCAGTAGATGAATTCCATTTTAAATTAAATATTGCTCGAAATAGTGTCTTTCCAATTATTTATCATGCAATTTTAATTGCATGTTGCTATAAATAAATCATTGGCAGAAGTAATTAGCCATGATCATGGGGTCACCCTTAAAGCTCAAAACTAGTAGTTAAAACACCTTATAACATATTATTCAAGGAGAATGCTCCTATTATCACCCACACACAGAGAGAATCCTAGAAACAGGATTTCCGGAACGGAGTTCCTAAACTCTAATAGGATTATTAATATATATTTATAAATTATATATATTAATAACAGAGCATTAAACTTTAAAACCAAACATCCTCCATCATTTATAAACATCAAAATTAAAGAAATATGAAATCACATAAACTTTATTATTCATATTATATTCAGTTCTCCCACATTTTATTTATTCATTAAGATTTATAAGCATTCTGTCAAAACATGCATAATATATAAACGAGAGCAGTAGCCCCAAAAATCAAATTACAAACCAAAACAGGGTCACACTTTAGCATAGATCTGGGATCAAATCCCATTGTTTCTACGACACACACACAAAGCTAAGGATCACACTCAGTGTGGATCAGGGATTCAATCCCATTGTTTCCATAGAGCATACAGTTAATATCATGCCCAACGTTGATTAGGGATCAAATCCATTTTCCTTCACATACATACAGTCAAGATCACGCCTATCATTGATCAAGGATTGAATCCCTTTTCCTTCACATACATACAGTTAAGATCACGCCCAGCGTAGATCAGGGATCAAATCCCATTGTTTACATAGCACATACATTAAAAACGTCACGATTCTAGCGTATACCGAGGATCAATTCCCGTAAGGGTCAATGCCCAACACACCCACACACCAGTAAGGTCACATAGAAGCAAATGACACGGGATCCATTCCCTTAAAAAAAGAACTAGCTACAGATTTAAAAATAGGGTCTTACTCATGCACAAACCAGGATTGAAATATAGAACCAAACTCAAAATTATAAACGAAAACACAATAATGATTCCTGCAAAACATTTATAAACTGAAGGAGTAAAGTTAGATCACCTCAAACATCAACGTAGCTACCAAAGAACAGAGTATAGAAGCCCCAAAATCACGATAGTGTTTAGATACCAAAAAAAATCACATGATGCAGAATATCAGAGTTATATTAAATATACAGACTATCATTTAGACACAGACCTGAAGTCCTGAAGCATACGCTTCTCAAAACTTCTGAACATAACAACTATAACAACACCCAGAATGCTTACACATTAAAATACAACACTCAGATTTAATTCTGGGTACAAGATCATTACAGGAAGAGAAACGAACAGAGTATGCCCAGCTAAAACACGTAAGGCTCACTATATGTCTCCTTGTCTCTCCAAGGGCACATCCAAACAAAACATCAAACCAAAACCATAATCGATACTCCATAAATATCCCTGTGGAATTTGTTGTCCATCATGGGCCATGGGATTACCCGAATACTTGCGTAGCAGACCAACCAACCTCTCCACTATTCGCCTCCAGTGTTGAACCTAGCGAATCTCCACCTTGCAAAAAGAGATAAAAACCAAAGGTCAGTTACGGATATATGAAAACACTCTACGCTATAACATAAACGTGGAAAATAAAATCAATGAATATTACCTGATGGTTGCCACAATGTAGTCACCCACTGTAGTGCCCCTTGACTACTGCAGACCTTGAGGGCACCTATTGAGTGACCCGATTGATTGAAACATTAATAAAACGACCCCTTGATGTTATATTGAGTATAGTCACGACTACGACTGATTGTGAATCAATAAAATAATGATATATGTGTATCTAGATAGTTGATGTAAATGAATGATTACATGTTCTTTAACGATTAACTTTGATTATGAAAAATGTACATGTGAATGATGCTTAATGACTAGCTATATGATTGATTATGTGATGAGAACGAAGAAAGTAAATATTGACGAGATACATTTCTGATTAGATGTTATGAGTAAAATATAAATGCTTAACGAAGTAGCAGATTGAGGAATCAAATTATGATAATTGAGGACAATACTACTAATATATGTTTGTGAGAAATGTGTGTAGCGACAGGTGAAATGGTTCACCGACGGACACACAAAGGAATTGAAGGGTCGTAGAGTACGGATAAATCACACACGGGGAGAGCGACTATGATGTCGACTTCCGACGGAATACCACACATGAGAAGATAAGCATTGATCTACTTGCTCAAGAGGAAATCATGAGGGCGTACGAGGTGGGCCACGACAGAGATAGTCATGTATGAGTTGGGGGGCATGCTGTGAGAATGGACTCACTCCACAACACCATTAGTCCCTAATAGCATATAGACGGAGGATGGAAGGTAACGGCTCCTAAAATCCCTACATGAAGTTCCCGCAAGTCAAAATGAAAGGATGACAATAAAAGGGCCCGACGGTGCGGTACCCTGCTGAGAACAAAAAGAGTGGATGCAAGGACCCAACGATGTGGTACCTTGTTGAGGAATGGAAACTACAGATGACTGGACCCAACGGAGTGGTTCCATGTCGGGGAAATGAAATTAAGGAACATGGTGGCCCAATGGTGCAACACCGAGATCCTAGTGAAAATGATTGTTAAACTTAACTGCATAAAAACATATAAGTTTGCACCCAGAACATTACTTAGAAATGCATTTGAGTACTTTAGGCATTTGCACATAAATGATTACTTTGGCATTTAAATAATATTAAGTGTTATTTAGGCATTTGCACATGAAAGGATATTTCTGATTATTTAAAAATATTACAAATATTTATTTAGGAGCAAAATGGAATACTAGGCATGGACACCTAGTCAACCCCACCTACACCACATATCTAGGAGTTAATTGAAATATCTGGGGGACAAATATGAGAAAACTTAGGAATGTTGGTGCATCTCCTAGAAAAGCTGACACTTGGATGGGTGAGTTGTTTTTATTTAGAATTTAAATAAAATATATAATTATGCATGAAGCGACATGTGTTGCATGAGATTTTACTTTATAAGGAAGGCATTGGGAATGGGTAAAGGACCCAGACCCTGGATGACTATCGTAATTTTGAGTTACCTCATGACTTGCTGCTATTGAGGGTTTGGCTGGAAATCTTGGTGGGGGGGAATCCCAAGCTGGGTTTCTTGATTATTGTGTGTGAGCTCTACAACCCGAATCTCGGGGGAGGCCATGCGACTAAAAGCATGAGCCTATGTTTGGGTGGTTGATCTAACGGTTGCTTTGCCTATGGTTAAATTAGCTTTGCTGAACGGATCCTATGGAATACGCGAACGCCAGTGGACAAGATGGTATCAGAGACAGGTTATGGTTTGTTTTAATTTGCTAAGTTATTCATTTATTTAGTTTATTTATCTAGTCATTATGCTTTCTAATCTCTTTTGTATCAAGTGATTGAGTTTCAAGTTAAGCAGGAAGGACCCTACAATAAGTCCTATGACAACAAGAATGATGAAACAAGGTAAGAACATAATAAGCTCATTGACCTAGACATTATGTTAGTGATGGAAGGACTAGGAGTTAAAGTTTAATGTGTTCGACTAAAATCACTAAGTTACGACACTTTTGTCTCGAGTTGAGAATCATTTTTATTAAAAATCATGAAATTGGAAGTATTCTTATGGGAATATCGAATGACTTATGCATGGGTTTGTGATGATGGTATAGTCTCTCTTGAACCGATAAGTCATGATTATAACTTACCCATATGTACTTTATTAAATATTGTATGATGTTTATATTCTCGTCCCGGAGGAAATCATAGTCAAATGGAATTGAATTATTGCCTGGATTTTGTTATGCAAAAGATGATTGGGAAAAGTTTGAGTGGCTATTGACGCAATGCAACTTGTAGATAATTTTCACATCGTAAACCTTCATATATGACTGGGAGGTATAGAAAATCTAAGTTGGGACTGGCAATTATGGAATGTATTATCGGATTGATATAAGGCGAAGTTATGATTAAGTTCCTAAGGGTGTATTGTAACCATAATAGATGATATAGGAACTAATGACTTGAACCACTTGTGCTTATTTCCATGATTGTTGGAGAAAAATAGAATGTACAATGACATGAAGATGAGAATAGAAATTAAGATAAATCCTAGCATCGAAAGTACAAGAACAAAATTAACTTCGAGACAAAGTTCTATTTAAGAGGAGGTGTATGTAATGCTGCTAGAATGACTGTGGACCTTAAGGGCAACTGTCGTGTGACCCGACTGAACAACTTTGATATAGTGGTCTCTTGAGCCTTGTTATGTCTTAAATGATTGAGGAAAACCTGAAGATGTGAATGATGACAATAATTGATAAATGAATTAAGGAATTAAATTATATGCATGGAGTGGGATAATTGATTGATTACTTCTTGCTTAATAATTAGCGTTGATTGATCAAGTCAAAGTGCAGTGGGACAGTTACAGTCCTAGCTCTGCGACTTGGGAGGACGCAACTGAGATGCGTCATAGCTTTCCGCATTTACTCTGAACTTCGGTATGAATTTTTAAATAAGTAGGTGTGTATGTAGTGCCCCTTGACTACTGCAGACCTTGAGGGAACCTATTGAGTGACCCGACTGATTGAAACATTAATAAAATGACCCCTTGATGTTATATTGAGTATAGTCACGACTGCGACTGATTGTGAATCAATAAAATAATGATATATGTGTATCTAGATAGTTGATGTAAATGAATGATTAAATGTTGTTTAACGATTAACTTTGAATATGAAAAATGTACATGTGAATGATGCTTAACAACTAGCTGTATGATTGATTATGTGCTGAGAACGAAGAAAGTAAATATTGACGAGATACATTTCTGATTAGATGTTATGAGTAAAATATAAATGCTTAACGAAGTAGCAGATTGATGAATCAAATTATGATAATTGAGGACAATACTACTAATATATGTTTGTGAGAAATGTGTGTAGCGACATGTGAAACGGTTCACTGATGGACACACAAAGGAATTGAAGGGTCGTAGAGTACGGATAAATCACACACGGGGAGAGCGACGATGATGTCGACTTTCGACGGAATACCACGCATGAGCAGATAAGCATTGATCCGCTTGCTCAAGAGGAAAGCGTGAGGGCGTACGAGGTGGGCCATGACAGAGCTGGTCATGTATGATTTGGGGGGCGCGCAGTGAGAACGGACTCACTCCTCAGCGCCATTAGTCCCTAATAGCGTGTAGATGGAGGATGGAAGGTAACGGCTCCTGAAATCCCTACATGAAGTTCCCGCAAGTCAAAACGAAAGGATGATGGTAGAAGGGCTCAACGGTGCGGTATCCTACCAAGAACGGAAAGAGTGGACGCAAGGACCCAATGATGTGGTACCTTGCCGAGGTATGGAAACTACAGATGACTCGACCCAACAGAGTGGTTCCATGTTGGGGAAATGAAATTAAGGAACATGGTGGCCCAACGGCGTGGCACCAAGATCCTAGTGAAAATGATTGTTAAACTTAACTGCATAAAAACATATAAGTTTCCACCCAAAACATTACTTAGAAATGCATTTGAGTACTTTAGGCATTTGCACATAAATGATTACTTTGGCATTTAATTAATATTAAGTGGTATTTAGGAATTTGCACATGAAAGGATATTTCTGATTATTTAAAAATATTAAAAATATTTATTTAGGAGCAAAATGGAATACTAGGCATGGACACCTAGTCAACCCAACCTACACCACATATCTAGGAGTTAAGTGAAATATCCGGGGGAAAAATATGAGCAATCTTAGGAATGTTGGTGCATCTCCTAGAAAAGCTGACACTTGGGTGGGTGAGCTGTTTTTATTTAGAATTTAAATAAAATATATAATTATGCATGAAGCGACATGTGTCGCATGAGATTTTCCTTTATAAGGAAGGCATTGGGAATGGGTAAAGGACCCAGACCCTAGATGACTATCGTAATTTTGAGTTACCTCATGACTTGCTGCTATTGAGGGTTTGGCTGGAAATATTGGTGGGGGGGGAATACCAAGATGGGTTTCTTGATTATTGTGTGTGAGCTCTACGACCTGAAGCTCAAGGGAGGCCATGCGACTGAAAGCATGAGCCTATGCTTGGGTGGAAGAGATAACGGTTGCTTCGCGTATGGTTAAATGAGCTTTGCTGGACGAATCCTACGGAAGACACGGACTCCAGTGGACAAGATGGTATCAGAGACAGGTTATGGTTTTTTTTAATTTGCTAAGTTATTCATTTATTTAGCTTATTTATCTAGTCATTACACTTTCTAATCTCTTTTGTATCAAGTGGTTGAGTTTCAGGTTAAGAAGGAAGGACCCTACAGGAGGGGCACTACACCCACCTCCAATGCATTATGCATAGACCAAGAGTGTAGCTCTGGTCATGTGTAGGTCCCTTCCAAAGAAGGTGCAAGGAGGGATTTTTTGCTCCTCCTCTCTAACAGCGAAACCAAAGAAACCCAAACAAACAGCCAAATCACGATTGTCCCTTGGTAAAACCCTCCCTTCATTTGGATTGAATGCAATTTCCAACATGGAACCTTCACGCAAGACCATCACATGGGATTTATTAAATGCTCAACTACCTCCACTAACCTGCAAATATTTCGCTCAACTCCATAGTGAGAGCCCATAGGATTGGATCACATGCGTTTAGGTAGTTAATACCACCCATAGGATATTCTAAGCATAGTCACTTCCTTAGGGACATTGGTCCCCTCCCTTTACCTTCTTATCAAATTTGAAACATAGTGATTGTTCCCATTGAACCAGACTTAGAATGAATTCTCTTTAGTCTACCTGCAGAAAGGATAGATGCATGAGTTATCTTACATATAAGCTAAGTAAAACCCATGAAAGAAATGAATCTAGGATCCTTACATGGAAACATTTAAGATCATTTATTCAATTACATTAAAGTAAAGCAAAAAATTATAGAACAAGCATAGTCATGACGATAGGAGTTAGGTCATAAACTGAATTCAGTAATCAAGTATAAACATTTTAGTAAATGAATTTAAGTGATATATATATCAGTTTACTACATAAAAAAATAAGTGCGGACGCCTTCCAAGTCAAGCAAAATCAACCAAACCAATACTATGTAGTAAGATCGACGAGTCTAGCAACTAGAACACAAACAAGCAAGATATCAACATTTAATCAGTGTTGAAGTTAATTTTAAAAGAATCATATGTATTACGTCTATTAGGACCCTATCTATATAAAAAAATAGACGTATTTTTTGAGAGACATTACAAGAGGTATCAGAGCCAGGTTGAAAAACTCGAGGCCTTTGAGCCTACACTACTTAAAAAAAACCGTTGTAAAATCACAAATGAGAAAACTAATAACAATTGTTTGCTTGCACATTTAATACTTCTTTAGGACAAGACAAAAATCATGAATGTTGAGAGGGAAGAAAGTCAGCATGGGAGCTTAAACTCACCACCTCGGGAAGAGGAATTGATAGTAGAATTGAATGACAGTCTCGGGACAATCAAATCTTTTGATTTTCTAAAAATAGTACAGAGCCTACAAGCAGAATTATGAAGTTTCAAGGATGATAACTTGAATGAGAGACGAGAACATCCTGAGGTAAACGAAGCATTACTGCAAACCTTAACCAGAAAGATAAATCATAGAAACACAACACACTCAACAAATAGAGCTATGACTAAAAAACACCACGAAGAAAGGGATGGTAGCCCAGAATTTAAGAAACACGAGGATTCACCAAACCAATCCAACTCATCCAACACCTTGGGCCATGACTATGAGAATTCTTCATATGTTTATGTATCATCCCCTTGTAAGAAGAAACACAAGAAAGAAGACAAATTGCAGGGAGAGTCCAGGAAAATCAAGGCTCAAACCTTCGATGGAGACTTAGATTCAAGAGAGAAAGTCGAAGAATGGTTGTTGGGGATAAACAAATACTTTAAGGTACATGAGTATTCTAGCCACATGAAGGCCCATTTGGCCATCTACAACTTGAATGGCAAGGGTTCCAAATGGTGGAAATCTTTGTGACACACTAAGAAGATAAATAAGACAAAACTCAAGTGGAATACCTTTTGAAAAATATTTCAAGAGAAATACATGTCAGAAATATTTTTCGATAAGAAAATAAAGGAATTCCACGAACTGCAACTAAATTACCTTACCCTGGATGCATTAATCAACAGGTTCATGTAACTTTTACACTACGTACCCTATGTAAGAGATGAGAAACTAAAAATAAAACATCTCCTAGGGTGCCTTCCAATGTTCTACAAAGACAAAATTGAATTTGATGCACCCAAGACCTTAGAAGTGGCCTTATACAAGGCTAGGCTCTGTTATGAGAACAACTAGCACCGAACTGAGAACATAAATAAGAAGAAGGAAAAGATAAGAACCTCTTTCGACAACCGAAGATGAGGATTTAGACCAAATCCCTACCAAAGACAGAACAATAGTTTTCCAGCTAACAAAAACTTCAACAAATTCGGGGCACAGTCAAATACGCTAGCACATAGTGTTAATAAACCAACAATAGACAGAGGGACTAGGAAAACCCCTATGCCAGGAATATGTTGGGGATGTTAAGGGTCCCATTACTATCGGGTTTTCCCGAATAAATGCACTAGATTTCTAAATAACTTACAGGAGGAAGCAACAGTGGAAGGCATGGCACAGACAACCAGAATGTGTGCTTCCCTCGAAAGCACAAAAGTAGACCATCAATCCACCATGGTCGAAATAGAAGGTAAAATATCAAACACCCCTATTTCCATTTTGATTGACCCAAGGGCTTGTTGTAGTTATGTTTTGGGAACAACCCAAGTTAAGGAATTTTTGTGCAAGACAGTTTTGAAGATGCAAAGTTACAGCGCAGCACAACATCGACAGAATAAGAGTAACTGCGTGACAACTATGCAACGCCGCAAAGTGCAAGCACTGCGAAGATCGAGCACGGAGGAGTTTTGGAAGGAAACCAACATGGGTTCCGGTAAGATAGTTCGGTGTTCTATTTTAGGAAAGATGCTCTGAGATCCCCAGGAGACAGGTAAGGAGTGGAAAAGAAGGAAAGCGACCGATCGCACGAGCAAAGGCAACACTACATGAACCGAGCGCACGAAACCGTTAGAGAAGGAACGATGGATTAAAGCGACCCACCAGCATGCACTCGGCAGAGGAGCTAAAAGCGACGTGACCACGTGCAGTAAAAAGATATCTGAATCCAGGGATAGCGCAAAAGGGTGGCCACGACGGTGAAGTCGCTATCATAGCTCAACAGATTTTGGTTAGCAGGGTAACCACACCGGTTTTGGGTAACCTTAGGGTTTGGGCCCACATGCATTGTAACAGACATGACCTAAGGATTTATATAAAGGGGCACTTTTGTAAGGGAAAGGGTTAATCTTCATTTTGGTTATTGTTGAACACTAATCTCTATTGAGAGACTTATTGTAAAAAGGCTCTGCAGCTGCGTGCACAGACACCTACTGAAGAGAGAAGAGAGTCTACAGCTGAGTGCGCATACTAGAACTGTTGAACCCTTCCCATTGATAATATAACAATAGTTCTTGTGGACGTAGCTCCCATCCTGGGGGTGAACCATGTTAAATCCTTGTGTTATGTAATCGAATGGGTATTTTCTTATGTTGAATGGTTAAGTTCTTGCTTATGAGTATATGTATATTTGCTTTTATATGTATTCGCTAGAAGGATGAATGATAGGAATAATATGCTAAGTGTTGAGTGCATATGAATGAATGTTGAATGTGGAAGAACTTCTAAACATGGTGAATGCATGAGTATTGGGTAAACACTTAAATCAAAGAAGTCTGTGTAGTGCGACTCCCTGGAGCGTAGCACCAAAAGTGCGCAGTGCATAGTAGTTCATCATATTGCATAAGTTCGTGAAATAAGCAGCCTAAGGTACTTGTTGAATGAGTAATTTACACTAAGTAAAAGTATGTCGAAGTTGGTTAACTTCCGAAGAGGAAGTGCAGTATTCAGTCGCACTGTCCTGTTGTCGAAGAGCCATTCCGAGCCGCGCAGTCCTTGGAGGCGCTATTGAATAAGTAACAGCCACGAAGTAGGTGAACTTCACTTAGTCCACTAGTCTGTTGAAACGTGCATCACCCAGTTGTGGAATCCTGATTCCACAACCTCGCCATAACTTTGCCTCGGGTGAGACCTCTGTCTATTCATAGACTGTTTCCGAAAGGGTTGGTTAAAAGGGGTTTTGCTGGTTCCTTGAACTGCGCAGAACCTGGTTCTATCTTGAAAACTTAAAGAAAAATATAACGAGCCAACTAAACGTTCTTTGCATTGGTTTGGACCATATATTGTTATGCATGTTACTAATGGTGGTGCAGCTCAGTTAGCCACGTTAGCCGGAGACAACTTACCAGGTCTGGTTAATGGAAATAGACTAAAACCCTACAGGGATAGTCCTACTTCACAGAACCCTCAGTGAACAAAAGAAAAGGAAATTTCTAAGTGTCAAGTACAGTTGAAATTGAGCACTAGAAGTTGAACAAAGACTGTACACATTTTTGGTCCGATACGCGAAGTTGGATGGAAAGGATGCATCTACCGTGCAACACTAGTAGAGAAGTGAAGTTAAGCAAAAAAAAAAAGCACAGTTGAGAAGTTGAACATGCAGCTGCACATCTCAAAGGAGATGCGAAGAAAGCAAAGTTCTAAAATGATACCGCCCAGTTATACAGTGATTTTGTCGACGACCGTTTGAGCATTTGACGCAAAATTAGCCGTTCTAAAGTAGTTAGTGAAGGAAAGGAACGAAATCCTCGGTGGATTTGGCCAAGGGACATGATAATTAATGCTTATCTAGACGTTTATGGGCACATCTAAGCCTAACTGCGCCTATAAATACCGTCAACACTGGACTCGCGGGTGTTACCAAAACTTTCAAATTTTTTTGCAAGCCATAGCTTCAGTCTTGTTATAGTGAGCACTAAGTAATTCCGTGAGTCTACAAAGAAAGTTCCAGTGGATGTCTGACGATTCCATGGTTGAGAAGGATTCCACAGTCGAGCAGGCTGTGAGGGATTTTAAACAAACTGGGATTGCAGGGTTGATGAGAACCCCTACCAAGAAGGTCGTTACAGAAAAAGGCCATGGTTCACGTCGGTCACCATGACATCCTACACCAATTCAAAGCAAGGGTAAGGAACTCATAGCTGAGAAAGTAAAGCCGAAGGTAATGAGATCCAAGCTACCAGAAGCCCCACCAGAGGAAAATGAGTTTTCATTATTCTTAAGCCCAGAGTATATCTCCCCACGCGCACCAAATGCATCGGCTGTAAAGCTTGCCAGAAAAACCAAGTATGAAATACCACTTCCACCAATATCAAGTCATGTCAAGCCACAAGAAAACCTTCTGGTCAATCTCGCAAATTGCATGTTTGAGGATTATGATTTAATGCAACAGCTCAAGGATCCAGATGAGCCGAAATACCCAGATTTTTAGCCAGACATATATATATGTCGAAAAATGGACGCAAAGAACAACCCGCTGCTAGTAGTGCAAAGTTGGCTTTCCGAAGTCATGGAATCAAGGCTTCTGAACCTACTACAGCTTCCAGACTTCGACTGGAGTCCAGAACTCAATGCGGTGGTGTGCACATTGATCTCGTGCACACACAAAGATTACCTCTGGCTGGAAAAAAATGTCGACCTCAACTCAGACTTGATCCATAGGATCACAGGGTTAAGCAAGCGAGTTGAAAACCCTAAAAAGTTCTTCTCCAACAAAACCAGAGATAAAGAGATCGCCACATAGATGAAGGAGGAATATCATATTCCCAAAGGAAAATGAGGATTTGTCACAAAAGACTTAAAATATGATGCTACGAAGTTTGTAGTACAACTGCTTGGAGGAATAGTCTTGCGGAAGGCAAGACCAATACAAGTACCAGTAGGAGCAATTCACCTCGCTGCGAAGACAACATAAGGAGTAAGATTTAACTGGTGTCAATATTTGTTGAATGAGTTTCTGGATGATGTCTGTGACACTGAGGTCAATGGCACTGCATTTCATTATAATTGGTTAATGGTGTTGATTTCCTTTGTAGGCTGGAAGGAACCAAGGCATTATGTTGGTCTCACCTCTCTCATCAATGATTATTGAGGACAAATATATGCAAACCTCTGGGCAAATCTACAACCAGACAGACAACACGCCTCAAATGAAGTATTCCTCACATACTACAAACAATTGTGCGATGTCATCATTCGCACACCACACATGCAAAATGAGGTAACAACAAAGTATATTTGCAATTTAAATTTCAAAGCTGATATGCATTTCATTTACATCTCACCAAAGGCGTAGAAGAAGAATCCAGAGTGGTTCCCGGGGAACTACCATCTTGATGAAACTGGTATAGATCTGCTCATGAAGGAGTGGCTAGATGAATGGAAGGTTGGAGGGACGATGGTCATCAATAGTGACTCAGACGAAATTACTCCATCCATGAAAAAGATCATTGAAGAGTCACCGGTAGGAAAATGAAACGAACCTCGAAGCTCTGTATAGGAGAAAGGGTCGAAAAAGAAGCAAAAAGCAACAAGGGATCCATCCGAAGCGAAGCTGCACGATGATGATTACGAATTCATCGTGAGTAGAGTCAGCCATAATCTGGACGAAGCGATCGCTCTCAAAGACAACAAAAATCAGAAGATTCAAGTGAGTCTAACAGAAAACCTCACCACCTTGTAAGGCATAGCGGTGAAGATGGATCAAGTCCAGCGCGACTTGGCTCAAGAATCTGAGTCAGAAGGAAGGTTAGGGGACACCTCTCAGGCAGAGAAAACACCCTTAGCTCTGACCATGGCACCACGACCATGCATCGTCTGCATAGACCCACTAAGTGTAATTTTACCTCACGATGAATTAGCGGCGGGCACGCAGAGAATAGAACATGTGGATATTTATATCGCTATGTTTCCCCTAGAGGGTCTACATAATCTGCACCTGGAAGTTTTGGAGGAAATCCATGATAGAGATATGGTCACTCTGAGCCAACACCAAGACTTACAAGCAAACTACAGACAGTTTCAGGAAGAAAGTGCGCAGAAGGCTAAGGAACTTGAAAGTGCACATGAGCAGTGAAGAAGAATAAAGCATACTGTCGCTTCAGTCTGCGTAGAGATACCAGAGTGCGATGAGCAGCCAGAGCTCGCAGACACCATCCTTAATATCGGCTCGGTAGTCAGCTATCTTAAGGATGAAATGGTAGACATGGATATTGATTACAATGCAAAGATTGCCACTTTGGAAGCACAAAGTCTCCTGAAGAAACCACCGGATCAAACAGAGCTTAGAGAAGCAGAAGTGAAATCAGCCCCAGAAAACATATTCGGTGAAATAGCTAAGTGTCAAAGCTTACTGAATGAAGCAATTAGAGCATGGATTGCGCTGCAAGAGGACCCTCAGCTGCTATAGGTCCAAACCAACTTAAAGGAAAAACAAGTAGCGTTAGACGCTCTAAACGCGGAGATGAAGAACCTGTTGCCAAGAGAGAGACTCCATCGATTGGTGGAAGTCAAAGAACTAAAGAGGGAACTTCAAGTGTTAATAGAAAAGGAGGCTGAAACTAGGGGGGAAATCACAGCCCCTGCAGGAAAAAGCTCATGCTATCTCGCAAGAGATTGAAGAGAAACCGATAGAACTCCAAAAGTCCGAGAAAACAGTACAAGAACAAACTCAGGAAGATCTAACACCGGATGTCTTGGAAATTGTAAAGGCGGTTGAGCAAGACGCTAAAGACACAGTTGCGAATATAACCGCAACTTATCAATAATTCACTTCCAAGATAGATCAGTAAGGAGAAGGGCAGCACAGTGAACCTATGGCAAGTGGCTCGGGGACAAGCCACATGTAAATGTTAGGGGCCTTTTGAGCACAACCCAAGTTAAGGAATTTTTGTGCAAGACAGTTTTGGAGCTGCAAAGTTGCAGCGTAGCGCAGCATCGACAGAGTAAGAGTAACTGTGTGATGACTATGCAGCGCCGCGAAGATTGAGAAGGACAGATTTTTGGAAGGAAAATGGCATGGGTTCTGGTAAGATCATTCGGCGATCTATTTTGGGAAAGATGCTCCGAGATTTCTAGGAGGCGAGTAAGGAGTGGCAAAGAAGGAAAGCGGTCGGTCGCATGAAAAATGGAAACACTACATGAACCGGGAGCACGAAACCATTAGAGAAGGAACGACGGATGAAAGTGACCCATCGGCATGCACTCGGTAGAGGGGCTGAAAGCGACGTGACCACGCACAGTCAGAAAATGTCAGAAGCCAGGGACAGTGCAAAGGGGTGGCCACGACGGTGAAGTCGCTATCATAGCTCAACAAATTTTTGTTAGCGGGGTAACTGCACTAGTTTTGGGTAACCTTAGGGTTTTGGCCCACATACATTGTAACAGACGTGACCTAAGGGCACGATTTATATTAAGGGGCACTTTTGTAAGGGAAAGGGTTAATCTTTGTTTTGGTTATTGTTGAATACTAATCTCTATTGAGAGACTTATTGTAGAAAGGCTCTGCAGTTGCGTGCGCAGAGACCTACTGAAGAGAGAAGATATTTTGTAGCTGAGTGCGCATACTGGAACTATTGAAACCTTCCCATTGATAATATAACAACAGTTCCTATGGACGTAGCTCCCATCCTAGGGGTGAACCACGTTAAATCATGTTGTTATGTGATTGAATGGGTATTTGCTTATGTTGAATGGTTAAGTTCTTTCTTATGAGTATATGTATATTTGCTTTTATATGTATTCGCCAGAAAGATGAATGATAGAAATAATATGCTAAGTTTTGAGTGCATATGAATGAATGTCGAATGTGGAAGAACTTTTGAACATGGTGAATGCATGAGTATTGGGTAAACACTTAAATCAGCGAAGTCTGTGTAGTGCGACTCCCTAGAGCGCAGCACCGGAAGTGCGCAGTGCATAGTAGTTCATCATATTGCATAAGTTTGTGAAATAAGCAACCTAAGGTACTAGTTGAATGAGTGATTTACACTAAGTAAAATTTTGTCGAAGTTGGTTAACTTCCGAAGAGGAAGCGCAGTATTCAGGTTCGTTGTCATGTTGTCGAAGATCCATTCCGAGCCGCGCAGTCCTTGGAGGTGCTATTGAATTATTAAAAGCTGTGAAGTAGGTGAACTTCGTGCAATCCACCAGTCTGTTGAAGCACGCATCACCCGGTTGTGGAACCTTGATTCCACAACCTCCCCATAACTTCGCCTCGGGTGAGACCTCAGTATATTCATAGACTATTTCTGAAACGGTCGGTGAAAAGGGGTTTTGTTGGTTCCCTGAACCGCACTGAACTTGGTTCTATCTTGGAAACATAAAGAACAATATAATGAGCCAACTAAACGTTCTTTGCATTGGCTTGGAGCATATATTGTTATGCATGTTATTAATGGTGGTGTAGCTCAGTTAGCCATGTTAGCTAGAGACAACTTACCAGGTCTGGTTAATGGAAGTAGACTAAAACCCTACAGGGATAGTCCTACTTCACAGAGCCCTCATTAATCAGAAGAAAATGAAATTTCTAAGTGTCAAGTACAGTTGAAATTGGGCACTAGAAATTGAACCCGTAGCCGAGAAAGTAAAGCCGAAGGTAACGGGATCCAAGCTACCAGAATCCCCACCAGAGGAAAAAGAGTTGTCATTATCCTTAAGCCCAGAGTATATTTCCCCACATGCAACAGATGCACCGACCGTAAAGCTTTCCAGAAACAACAAGTATGAAATACCACTTCCGCCAATATCCCATCATGTCAATCCACAAGAAAACCTTCTGGGAAATCTCGCAGATTACATGTTCGAGGATTATGATTTACTGCAACAGCTCAAGGATCCAGACGAGCCAAAATACCGAGAGTTTCAGCAAGACAGATATATATGTCGGAAAATGGATGTGAAGAACAACTCGCTGCTGGTAGTGCAGAGTTGGCTTTCCGAAGTCATGGAATCAGGGCTTCTGAACCTACTGCCGCTTTCAGACTTCGACCAGAGTCCAAAACTCAATGCGGTGGTGCGCACATTGATCTCATGCACACACTAAGGTTACCTCTGGCTGGAAAAAAATGTCGACCTCAACACAGACTTGATCCGTAGGATCACGGGGTTAAGCAAGCGAGGTGACGACCCTAAAAAGTTCTTTTCCTATGAAACAAGAGATAAAGAGATCGCCACGCAAATGAATGAGGAATAACAGATTCCCAAAGGAAAATGAGGATTTGTCACAAAAGACTTAAAATATGATGCTACGCGGTTTGTAGTACAACTGCTTGGAGGAATAGTCTTGCAGAAGGAAAGACCAACAGAAGTACCAGTAGGAGCAATTCACCTCGCAACGAAGACAACATAGGGAGTAAGATTTAACTGGTGTCAATATTTGTTGAATGAGTTTCTGGATGATTTCTGTGACACTCAATTCAATGGCACTGCATTTCATTACAGTTGGTTAATGGTGTTGATTGCCTTTGTAGGCTGGAAGGAACCAATGCATTATGTTGGTCTCACCTCTCTCATCAATGATTACCGAGGACAGGGATATTCAAACCTCTGGGCAAATCTACAAACAGACAGACAACACACCTCAAATGATGTATTCCTCACATACTACAAACAGTTGTGCGATGTCATCGTTCATACACCTTGCATCCAAAAGGAGGTAACAACAAAGTATATTTGCACTTTAAATTTAAAAGCTGATATGCATTTCATTTACATCTCACCAAAGGCGGAGAAGAAGAATCCAGAGTGGTTCCTGGGGAACTACCATCTTAATGAAGCTGGTATAGATATGCTCATGAAGGAGTGGCTAGATGAATGGAAGGTCGAAGGGTCGATGGTCATCGACAGTAACTCAGACGAAATTACTCCATCCATGACAAAGATCATTGAAGAGTCACCGGCAGGAAAAAGAAACGAACCCCGAAGCTCTGTAGAGGAGAAAGGGTCGCAAAAGAAGCAGAAAGCAACAAGGGATCCATCAAAATCAAAGCTGCATGATGATGATTACGAATTCATCGCGAGTAGAGTCATCCAATATCTGGATGGATCCCTCGCTCTCAAAGACCACAAAAATGAGAATATTCAAGTGAGTCTAAAATAAAACCTCACCACCTTGCAAGGCATAGCAGTGAAGATGGATCAAGTCCAGCGTGACTTGGCTCAAGAATCTGAGTCAGAAGTAAGGTCAGGGGACACCTCTCAACCAAAGAAAACACCCTTAGCTCTGACCATGGCACCACGGCCGTGGATCGTCTGCATAGACCCACTAAGTGTAATTTTACCTCGCGATCAATTAGCGGCAGGCACGCAGAGAATAGAACATGTGGATATTTCTATTGCTATGTTGTCCCTGGAGGGTCTACATAATCTGCACCTACAGGTTGTAGAGGAAATCCATGATAGAGATATGGTCACTCTGAGCCAACACCAGGAATTACAAGCAAACTACATACAGTTGCAGGAAGAAAGTGCGCAGAAGGCTAAGGAACTTGAAAGTGCACATGACCAGTGAAGAAGAATAGAGCAGACTGTCGCTTCGGTATGCACAAAGATACCAGAGTGTGACGAGTAGCTAGAGCTCACAGACACCATCCTTAATATCAGCTTGGTTGTCAGCTATATTAAGGATGAAATGGCAGACATGGAGATTGATTACAATGCAAAGCTTGCCACTTTGGAAGCACAGAATCTCCTGAAGAAACCATCGGATCAGACAGAGCTTAGAGAAGTAGAAGTGAAAGCAGCCGCGGAAAACATATCCGACGAAATAGCTAAGTGTCAGAGCTTACTGAATGAAGCAACTACAGCATGGATTGCGCTACAAGAGGACCCTCAGCTGTTGTAGGTCCAAACCAGCTTACAGGAAAAACAAGCAGTGTTTAATGCTCTAAACGCGGAGATGAAGAACTTACTGCCAAGAGAGAGACTCCGTCGATTTGCAAAAGTCAAAGAACTAAAGAGGAAGCTTCAAGTGTTAATAGAAAAGGATGCTGAAATTGGGGGAAAATCACAGCCCCTGCAGGAATTAGCTCATGCTATCTTGCAATAGATTGAAGAGAAACTGATACAACTCCGAGAGTTAGAGAAAACAGTACAAGAATAGACTCAGGAAAATCTAACACCGGATGTCTTGGAAATTGTAAAGGCGGTTGAGCAAGATGCTAAAGACATAGTTGCGAAGATTACCGCAACTTCTCAAGAATTCGATGCCAAGATAGATCGGTAAGGCGAAGGGCAGCGTAGTGAACCTGTGGCTAGTGGCTCGGGGATGAGCCAAATGTAAATGTTAGGGGCCTTTTGGGCACAACCCAAGTTATGGAATTTTCATGCAAGAAAGTTTTGGAGATGCAAGGTTACAGCGCAGCACAGCATCGACAGAGTAAGAGTAACTACGCGACGACTATGTAGCGCCACGAAGATTGAGCATGACAGAGTTTTGGAAGGAAATCGGCATGGGTTCTGGTAAGATCATTCGGCGATCTATTTTGGGAAAGATGCTCCAAGATTCCTAGGAGGTGGGTAAGGAGTGGCAAAGAAGGAAAGCGGTCGGTCGCATGAGCAAAGGCAACACTACATGAATAGGGCGCACGGCACCGTTAGAGAAGGAACGGCGGTTGAAAGTGACCCTTCGTCATGCGCTCGACAAAGGGGCTGAAAGCAATGTGACTACACGCAGTCAGAAGATGTCAAAAGCCAGGGACAGCATAGAGGGGTGGCCACGATGGTGAAGTCACTATCATAGCTCAACAGATTTTGGTTAGCGGGGTAACCACACCAGTTTTGGGTAACCTGAGGATTTTGGCCCACATGCATTGTAACAAACGTGACCTAAGGGCACAATTTATATAAAGGGGCACTTTTGTAAGGGAAAGGGTTAATCTTCGTTTTGGTTATTGTTGAATCCTAATCTCTATTGAGAGACTTATTGTAGAAAGGCTCTGTAGCTGCGTGCGCAGAGACCTACTTAAGAGAGAAGAGATTCTGCAGCTGAGTGCACATACTGGAACTGTTGAAACCTTCCCATTGATAATATAACAACAGTTCCTATGGATGTAGCTCCCATCTTGGGGGTGAACCACGTTAAATCCTTTTGTTATGTGATTGAATGGGTATTTGCTTTTGTTGAATGGTTAAGTTCTTTCTTATGAGTATATTTATATTTGCTTTTATATGTATTCGCCAGAAGGATGAATGATAGGAATAATATGCTAAGTGTTGAGTGCATATGAATGAATGTTGATTGTGTAAGAACTTTTGAACATGGTGAATGCATGAGTATTAGGTAAACACTTAAATCAACGAAGGTTGTGTAGTGCAACTCTCTGGAGCACAGCACCGGAAGTGCGCAGTGCATAGTAGTTCATCATATTGCATAAGTTCGTGAAATAAGCAGCTTAAGGTACTTGTTGAATGAGTAATTTACACTAAGTAAAAGTCTGTTGAGGTTGGTTAAGTTCCGAAGAGGAAGCGCAGTATTCAGTTGCGTTGTCCTGTTGTCGAAGAGCCATTCCGAGCCGCGCAGTCCTTGGAGGCGCTATAGAATAAGTAACAGCCGCGAAGTTGGTGATCTTTGTGCAGTCCACCAGTCTGTGGAAGCGCGCATCACCCGGTTGTGGAAGCCTGATTCCACAACCTCCCCATAACTTCACCTCAGGTGAGACCTCATTCTATTCACAGACTGTTTCTGAAACGGTCAGTGAAAAGGGGTTTTGTTGGTTCCCTGAACTGCGCAAAACCTGGTTCTATCTTGGAAACTTAAAGAACAATATAACGAGCCAACTAAACATTCTTTGCATTGGCTTGGACAATATATTGTAATGCATGTTACTAATGGTGGTGCAGCTCAGTTAGCCACGTTAGCCGGAGACAACTTACTAGGTTTGGTTAATGCAAGTAGACTAAAACCCTACAGGGATAGTCCTACTTCACAAAGCCCTTAGTGATCAGAAGAAAAGGAAATTTCTAAGTGTCAAGTACAGTTTAAATTGGGCACTAGAAATTGAACCCATATCCGAGAAAGTAAAGCCGAAGGTAATGGGATCCAAGCTACTAGAGCCCCACCAAAGGAAAAAGAGTTGTCATTATCCTTAAGCCCAAAGTATATCTCCCCACGTGCACCAGATGCACCGGCCGTAAAGCTTGCCAAAAACACCAAGTATGAAATACCACTTCTGCCAATATCCCGTCATGTCAAGCCACAAGAAAACCTTCTTGGCAATCTTACAGATTGCATGCTCGAGGATTATGATTTATTGCAACAACTCAAGGATCCAGACGAGCCGAAATACCCATAGTTTCAGCCAGACATATATATATGTCAGAAAATGGACGTGAAGAACGACCCGCTACTGGTAGTGCAGAGTTGGCTTTCCGAAGTCGTGGAATAAAAGCTTCTAAACCTACTACGGCTTCCACACTTCGACCGGAGTCCAGAACTCACTGCGGTGGTGCACACATTGATATTGCGCACACACCAAGGTTACCTCTGGCTGGAAAAAAATGTCGACCTCAACATAGACTTGATCCATAGGATCACGGGGTTAAGCAAGCAAGGTGACGACCCTAAAAATTTATTTTCCGACAAAACCAAAGATAAAGAGATCGCCACGCAGATGAAGGAGGAATATCAGATTCCCAAAGGAAAACGAGGGTTTGTCACAAAGCACTTAAAATATGATGCTACGCGGTTTGTAGTACAACTTTTTGGAGGAAAAGTCTTGCGGAAGGCAAGACCAACAAAAGTACCAATAGGAACAATTCACCTCGCTGCGAAGACAACATAGGGAGTAAGATTTAACTGGTGTCAATATTTGTTGAACGAGTTTCTGGACGATGTCTGTGACACTTAGGTCAATGGCACTACATTTCATTACAGTTGGTTAATGGTGTTGATTGCCTTTGTAGGCTGGAATGAACCAAGGCATTATGTTGGTCTCACCTCTCTCATCAATGATTATCGAGGACCAAGATATGCAAACCTATGGGAAAATCTACAACCAGACACACAACATGACTCAAATGAAGTATTCCTCACATACTACCAACAGTTGTGCGATGTCATCGTTCGCACACCGCGCATCCAAAAGGAGGTAACAACAAAGTATATTTGCACTTTAAATTTCAAAGCTGATATGCATTTCATTTACATCTCACCAAAGGAGCAGAAGAAGAATGTAGAGTGGTTCCCGAGGAACTACCATCTTGATGAAGCTGGTATAGATCTGCTCATGAAGGAGTGGCTAGGGTCATTGACAGTGACTCAGACGAAATTACTACATCCATGACAAAGATCATTGAAGAGTCACTGATAGGAAAAAGAAACGAACCCCGAAGCTCTATACAGGAGAAAGGGTCGAAAAAGAAGTAGAAAGCAACAAGGGATCCATCGGAAGCGAAGCTACACGATGATAATTATGAATTCATCGTGAGTAGATTCAGTCAATATCTGGACGAAGCGCTCTCTCTCAAAGACAACAAAAATGAGAAGATTCAAGTGAGTCTAATAGAAAACCTCACCATCTTGAAAGGCATAGTGGTGAAGATGGATCAACTCCAGCGCGACTTGGCTCGAGAATCTGAGTCAAAAGTAGGGTCAGGGGACACCTTTCAACCAAAGAAAACACACTTATCTCTGACCATGGCACCATGACCATGCATCGTCTGCATAGACCCACTAAGTGTAATTTTACCTCACGATGAATTAGCGGCAGGCACGCAGAGAATAGAGCATGTGGATATTTATATTGCTATGTTTCCCCTGGAGGGTCTACATAATTTGCACCTGCAGGTTGTGGAGGAAATCCATGATAGAGATATGGTCAATCTAATCCAACACCAAGACTTACAAGAAAACTACAGATAGTTGCAAGAAGAAAGTGCGCAGAAGGCTAAGGAACTTGAAAGTGCACATGAGCAGTGAAGAACAATAGAGCATACTGTCGTTTCGGTCTGCGGAGAGATACCAGAGTGCAACGAGCAGCTAGAGTTCGCAGACACCATCCTTAATATCGGCTCGGTATTTAGCTATCTTAAGGATGAAATGGAACACATGGAGATTGATTACAATGCAAAGCTTGCCACTTTGGAAGCATAGAATCTCCTGAAGAAACCACCGGATTAGACAGAGCTTAGAGAAGCAGAAGTGAAAGCAGTTGCAGAAAACACATCTAACGAAATAGCTAAGTGTCAGAGCTTACTAAATGAAGCAACTGGAGCATGGATTACGCTGCAAGAGGAGCCTTAGCTACTGTATGTCCAAACCAGCTTACAGGAAAAACAAGTAGCATTAGACGCTCTAAACGCGAAGATGAAGAACTTGCTGCCAATAGAGAGACTCCGTTGATTTGCGGAAGTCAAAGAACTAAAGAGGGAACTTCAAGTGTTAATAAAAAAGGAGGCTGAAATTGGGGGAAAATCACAACCCCTGCAAGAAGAAGCTCATGCTATCTCGCAAGAGATTGAAGAGAAACTGATAGAACTACGAGAGTCAGAGAAAACAGTACAAGAACAGACTTAGGAAGATCTAACACCGGATGTGTTGGAAATTGTAAAGGTGGTTAAGCAAGACGCTAAAGACACAATTGCGAAGATAACCGCAACTTATCAAGAATTCACTGCCAAGATAGATCGATAAGGTGAAGGGCAGCGTAGTGAACCTATGGCAAGTGGCTCGGGGACGAGCCACATTTAAATGTTAGGGGCCTTTTGGGCACAACCCAAGTTAAGGCATTTTTGTGCAAGACAGTTTTGGAGCTGCAAAGTTACAGCGCAGCGCAGCATTGATAGAGTAAGAGTAACTGCGCGATGAATATGCAGCACCGCGAAGATTGAGCACAACAGAGTTTTAGAAGGAAACTGGCATGGTTTCTTGTAAGATCATTCGGAGATCTATTTTGGGAAATATTCTTCGAGATTCCCAGGAGGCAGGTAAGGAGTGGCAAAGAAGGAAATCGGCCAGTCACATGAGAAAAGGCAACACTACATGAACAAGGTGCACGAAACCGTTAGAGAAGGAACGATGGATGAAAGTGACCCATCGGCATGTGCTCAGCAGAGTGGCTAAAAGCAACGTGACCACGTGCAGTTAGAAGATGTCAGAAGCCAGGGACAGCTCAGAGGGGTGGCCACGATGGTGAAGTCGCTATCATAGCTCAATAGATTTTGGTTAGCGGGCTAACCGTACGAGTTTTGGGTAACCTTAGGGTTTTGGCCCACATGCATTGTAACAGACGTGACCTAAGGGCATGATTTATATAAGGGGGAACTTTTGTAAGGGAAAGGGTTAATCTTCATTTTTGTTATTGTTCAATACTAATCTCTATTGAGAGACTTATTGTAGAAAGCCTATGTAGCTGCGTGCGCAGAGACCTACTTAAGAGAGAAGAGATTCTGCAGCTCAGTGCGCATACTAGAACTGTTGAAACCTTCCCATTGATAATATAACAATAGTTCCTGTGGACGTAGCTCCCATCCTGGGGGTGAACCACATTAAATCCTTTTGTTATGTGATTGAATGGGTATTTGCTTCTATTGAATGGTTAAGTTCTTTCTTATGAGCATATGTATATTTGATTTTATATGTATTCGCCAGAAGGATGAATGATAGGAATAATATGCTAAGTGTTGAGTGCATATGAATGAATGTTGAATGTGGAAGAACTTTTTAACATGGTGAATGCATGAGTATTGGGTAAACACATAAATCAACGAAGTCTGTGTAGTGCGAATCCCTGGAGCGCAGCACCAGAAGTGCGTAGTGCATAGTAGTTCATCATATTGCATAAGTTCATGAAATAAGTAGCTTAAGGTACTTGTTGAATGAGTAATTTACACTAAGTAAAATTCTGTCAAAGTTGGTTAACTTCTGAAGAGGAAGCACAGTATTCAGTTGCGTTGCCTTGTTGTCGAAGAGCCATTCCGAGCCGCGTTGTCCTTGGAGGCGCTATTGAATAAGTAACAGCCGCGAAGTAGGTCAACTTCACGCAGTCCACCAGTCTGTTGAAGCACGCATCACCCGGTTGTGGAAGCCTGATTCCACAACCTCCCCATAACTTCACCTCAGGTGAGACCTTAGTATATTCACAGACTGTTTCTAAAACGATCGCCGAAAAGGGGTTTTGCTAGTTCCCTGAACCGCGCAGAACCTGGTTCTATCATGGAAACTTAAAGAACAATATAATGAGCCAACTAAACGTTCTTTGAATTGGCTTGGACCATATATTGTCATGCATGTTACTAATGGTGGTGCAGCTTAGTTAGCCACGTTAGCCGGAGACAACTTACCAGGTCTGGTTAATGGAAGTAGACTAAAACCCTACAGGGATAGTCCTACTTCAGAGAGCCCTCAGTGATCAGAAGAAAAGGAAATTTCTAAGTGTCAAGTACAGTTGAAATTGGGCACTAGAAATTGAACCCGTAGCCGAGAAAGTAAATCCGAATGTAATGGGATCCAAGCTACTAGAAGCCCAACCAGAGGAAAAAGAGTTGTCATTATCCTTAAGCCCAGAGTATATCTCCCCATGCGCACCAGATGCACTGGCCGTAAAGCTTGCCAGAAACACCAAGTATGAAATACCACTTCCGCCAATATCCCGTCATGTCAAGCCACAATAAAACCTTCTGGGCAATCTTGCAGATTGCATGTTCGAGGATTATGATTTACTGCAATAGCTCAAGGATCCAGATGAGCCGAAATACCCAGATTTTCAGCCAGACATATATATATATATGTTGGAAAATGGACGTGAAGAACAACCCACTGTTGGTAGTGCAGAGTTGGCTTTCTGAAGTCGTGGAATCAGGGCTTCTGAACCTACTACAGCTTCCACACTTCAACTGGAGTCCAGAACTCAATGCGGTGGTGCGCACATTGATCTTGTGCACAAACAAAGGTTACCTATGGTTGGAAAAAAATGTTGACCTCAACATAGACTTGATCCATAGGATCATTGGGTTAAGCAAGCAAGGTGATGACCTTAAAAAGTTATTTTCCTACGAAACCAAAGATAAAGAGATCACCACACAGATGAAGGAGGAATATTAGATTCCCAAAGGAAAATGAGGGTTTGTCACAAAACACTTAAAATATGATGCGACGCGGTTTGTAGTACAACTGCTTGGAGGAAAATTATTACGGAAGGAAATACCAACAGAAGTACTAGTAGGAGCAATTCACGTCACTGTGAAGACAACATAGGGAGTAAGATTTAACTGGTGTCAATATTTGTTGAACGAGTTTCTGGATGATGTTTGTGACACTTAGGTCAATGGCACTACGTTTCATTACAGTTGGTTAATGGTGTTGATTGCCTTTGTAGGCTGGAAGGAACCAAGGCATTATGTTGGTATCACCTCTCTCATCAATGATTACCGAGGACCAAGATATGGAAACCTCTGGGCAAATCTACAACCAGACAGACAACAGGCCTCAAATGAAGTATTCCTCACATACTACAAACAGTTGTGCGATGTCATTGTTCGCACACCGCGCATCGAAAAGGAGGTAACAACAAAGTATATTTGCACTTTAAATTTCAAAGCTTATATGCATTTCATTTACATCTCACCAAAGGCGTAGAAGAAGAATCCAGAGTGGTTCTCGAGGAACTACCATCTTGATGAAGCTGGTATATATCTACTCATGAAGGAGTCTCTAGATGAATGGAAGGTCGAAGGGCCGATGGTCATTGACAGTGACTCAGATGAAATTACTCCATCCATGACAAAGATCATTGAAGAGTCACCGATAGGAAAAAGAAATGAACCTTGAAGCTCTGTACAGGAGAAAGGGTCGAAAAAGAAGCAGAAAGCAACAAGGGAGAAATCAGAAGCAAAGCTGCACGATGATGATTATGAATTCATCATGAGTAGAGTCATCCAATATCTGGACGAAGTGCTCGCTCTCAAATACAACAAAAATGAGAAGATTCAAGTGAGTCTAACAGAAAACCTCACCACCTTGCAAGGCATAGCGGTGAAGATGGATCAAGTCCAGCGCGACTTGGCTCAAGAATCTGAGTCAAAAGGAAGGTCAGGGGACACCTCTCAACCAAAGAAAACACCCCTAGCTATGACCATGGCTCCAGGACCGTACATCGTCTGCATAGACCCACTAAGTGTAATTTACCTCGTGATGAATTAGCGGTGGGCACACAGAGAATAGAACATGTGGATATTTATATCGCTATGTTTCCCATGGAGGGTCTACATAATCTGCACCTGCAGGTTGTGGAGGAAATCCATGATAGATATATGGTCACTCTGAGCCAACACCAGGACTTACAAGCAAACTACAGACAGTTACAGGAAGAAAGTGCACAAAAGGCTAAGGAACTCGAAAGTGCACATGAGCAGTGAAGAAGAATAGAGCAGACTGTCGCTTCGATCTGCACAGAGATACCAGAGTGCGACGAGCAGCCAAAGCTAAGTTTCAGAACTTACTGAATGAAGCAACTAGATCATGGACTGCGCCGCAAGAGGACCCTCAACTGCTGTAGGTCCAAACCATCTTATAGGAAAAACAAGCAGCGTTAGACACTCTAAACGTGGAGATGAAGAACTTTCTACCAAGAGAGAGACTCCGTCGATTTGTGGAAGTCAAAGAACTAAATAGGGAAATTCAAGTGTTAATAGAAAAGGAGGTTGAAACTGGGGGAAAATCACAGCCCCTACAGGAATAAGCTCATGCTATCTCGCAAGAGATTGAAGAGAAACTGATAGAACTCTGAGAATCAGAGAAAACAGTACAAGAACAGACTCGAAAAGATCTAAGACCGGATGTCTTGGAAATTGTAAAGGCAGTTTAGCAAGACACTAAAGACACAGTTGCGAAGATAACTGCAACTTATCAAGAATTCGCTGCCAAGATAGATCAGTAAGGCAAAGGGCAGCGTAGTGAACCTATGGCAAGTGGCTCGGGGACGAGCCAAATGTAAATGTTAGGGGCCTTTTGGGCACAACCCAAGTTAAGGTATTTTCATGCAAGATAGTTTTGGAGCTGCGAAGTTACAGCATAGCACAGCATCGACAGAGTAAGAGTAACTGCGTGATGACTATGCAGCGCCGTGAAGATTGAGCACGACAGAGTTTTGGAAGGAAACCGGCATGGGTTCCAGTAAGATCATTCAACGATCTGTTTTTGGAAGGATGATCCGAGATTCCCAGGAGGCGGGTAAGGAGTGGCAAGGAAGGAAAGCGACCGGTCGCATGAGCAAAGGCAACATTACATGAACTGGGTGCACAAAACCGTTAGAGAAGGAACGACGGATGAAATTGACCCGTCAACATGCTCTCGGCAGAGGGGATGAAAGCAACATGACCACGCGCAGTCAGAAGATGTCAGAAGCCAGGGATAGTGCAGAGGGGTGGCCACGACGGTGAAGTTGCTATCATAGCTCAAGAGATTTTGGTTAGCGGGGTAACTGCACCAGTTTTGGGTAACCTTAGGGTTTTGTCCCACATGCATTGTAATAGACATGACCTAAGGGAACGATCTATATAAAGGGAAACTTTTGTAAGGGGAAGGGTTAATCTTCATTTTGGTTATTGTTCAATACTGATCTCTATTGAGAGAATTATTGTAAAAAGGCTCTGCAGTTGCGTGCGCAGAGACCTACTAAAGAGAGAAGAGATTCTGCAGCTGAGTGCACATAGTGGAACTGTTGAAACCTTCCCATTGATAATATAACAACAATTCCTGTGGACGTAGCTCCCATCCTAAGGGTGAACCACGTTAAATCCTTTTGTTATGTGATTGAATGGGTATTTGCTTCTGTTGAATGGTTAAGTTCTTTCTTATGAGTATATGTGTATTTGCTTTATATGTATTCGCCAGAAGGATGAATGATAGGAGTAATATGATAAGTGTTGAGCGCATATGAATGAACTTTCAATGGGGAAGAAATTTTGAACATGGTGAATGCATGAGTATTGGGTAAACACTTAAATCAGCGAAGTCTGTGCAGTGCGACTCCCTGGAGCGCAGTACCGGTAGTGCGCAGTGCAAAGTAGTTCATCATATTGCATAAGTTCATGAAATAAGCATCCTAAGGTACTTGTTGAATGAGTAATTTACACTAAGTAAAAGTCTGTCGAAGTTGGTTAACTTCCGAAGAGGAAGTGCAGTCTTTAGTTTCATTGTCTTGTTGTCGAAGAGCCATTCCGAGCCGTGCAGTCCTTGGAGGTGATATTAAATAAGTAACAGTCGCGAATTAGGTGAACTTCATGCAGTCCACCAGTCTGTTGAAGTGCGCATCACCCGGTTGTGGAAGCCTGATTCTGCAACCTCCGCATAACCTCACCTCGGGTGAGACCTCAGTCTGTTCGCAGACTGTTTCCGAAAGGGCCGGTGAAAACGGGTTTTGTTGGTTCCCTGAACCGCACAGAACCTTGGTCTATCTTGTAAACTTAAAGAACAATATAACAAGCCAACATTATTTTTCCGCTAAATTTGTTGAAAGTTGCAAATTAAACAAAGAAAAGCATAGTAAACCATGGCTCGTACAATTAGCCACGAGAACGAATAAGAAGATTAAAGAACTTGTTAAAAATTGCTAGATTGACATGATTGTTTTTCAAACCGAGGCAGACTTAAACATATTAAATTTAGGTGCATACGACCTACTGATAGACATGGACTAGTTAGAACAAAATCATGTCATGCTTGATTGTCTAAACAAAAGTTTCACGTGCACGGATAAACAAGGAAATGAGAAAAAGGTACAAGGTATACCCAAGCAATTATCTATCAGGAAAATATCAACCTTACAAGTCAAAAAGTGTGCAAGAAAGGGCTGCAAACTTTATGCAGTCAACATTCACAATTTAGAGAATGAAAGAGAACAAAATATTGAGGACTTTCTCGTTCTAGATGAGTCGAGAGATCTATTTCCAGAAGAGATACCGGGATTATCACCAAAGAGAGACTTAGATTTATCCATAGAAATAGTGCCCGGATTGGTACCAGTTTCAAAATCCCCTTACCGCATGATTACCCCTGAGTTAGTAGAAATAAAACTACAACTATAAGAACTGATAGATAAAGGATACATCAGACCTAGTGTGTCCCCATCAGGGTATTTTTTAATGATTCTAATATTATACTTAAGTATAGTATCCTAGGCGATTATTTTGGATTGAAAAAAACATGTATATAGATAGGTAGGTGAATATTAAATATGAAACATACAATTTACTCCTGAAATATGGAAAATTTGGCAAATATTATGATAAAAAAAATAAAAAAACTGTAAATATAGGCGATATTAGAAACTAAAAATGACCAAATAATGAATTTATTTTTTGAAAAAAAACTCGAAAAATAGCCAATTGGCGAAATTTCACCCTTAAAAATTACCTTGGTCCCCATGGGGAGCACTTATAGTTTTGTGAAAAATAAATATGGTACGATGCAGATGTGCATTGACTACCGGAAGCTTAACAAATTGACTATATAGAACAGATATCCACTCCCTAGAATAGATGACCTATTTGATCAGGTCGGGGGACCAAGAGTATTCTCCAAGATTGACTTAATATATGGATACCATCAAGTGAGGATCCATGACGAAGATATAAACAAAACCGCTTTTAGAACCCGATATGGTCACTACGATTTTGTGGTAATTCCCTTCGGGATAACCATTGCACCAACAAACTTCATGTACATGATGAGCAACATTTTCAACAAGTAATTGGAAAAATTTGTACTAGTATTCATAGATGATATACTCATCTATTATAAGAATAGGGAAGAACATAGAGAACATCTCCGGATTGTGCTACAAATCCTACGAGAACACTAACTTTATGCTAAATTCAGTAAGTATGATTTCTACAAACCCCAAATACAGTATCTAGGGCATATCATCTCATATAAGGGTATTGTCGTAGATCCGGAAAAGATCAAGGCTATTGCATAATGGCCTACACCTACCTATGTCGTAGACATTAGATCATTCTTAGGATTAGAACTATAAGAAATTCATTGAGAACTTCTATAGGATTGAATGCCTTATGACATCCTTTCATAAAAAGGAAAGGAATTTTTTATGGACAGATAAATGCGAAGAATGTTTTTAGAAATTAAAACAACTATTAACTACTGCACCCATACTAAGGATTGCAGATCTCGATGGAGATTTTGTGGTTTGCACTAACACAAGCAAGGAAGGACTCGAGGGAGTCCTTATGCAAAATTAACTCGTGATCTATTTCAAATCACAGAATTTAAAAGAGAACGATAAGAACTATCCAACACATGAACTTGAGTTAGCATATATCAAGCACGCCTTGAAAATGTGGAGGCACTACCTCATGGGGAAGAAATTTATCCTCAAAACTGACAAGATGAGTTTGAAATACCTCTTTGATCAACCAGACTTAAATGCTAGGCAGGCTAGGTGGTTGGCTTTCCTCAGTGAGTACAATTTTTAACTAAGGCACATCAAAGGAAAAGAGAATAAAATTGCGGATTCCTTAAGTTGTAGGATCCACCTGCTATATGAGGTAACGGAAATCTGAACAAGTTCTGATTTACGTGACAAAATAAGAACAAAAAATAAAAACAATTGTTTCTATATTGAAATTCTCCAAAAAATACAAGAAAACGGATTATTCATACAACAAAAAGAATATAAAATAGAGAGTAAGGGATGCTTTGGTCTAAAGATAGACTTTATGTTCCCGGAAGTGGAAGCATTAGATCTGACATATTGAATGATTTCCATCTGAAACCTTATTCTGAACATCCATGATACCAGAAAATGATATCAACTATAAAGAAACACTTTTTATGGCCAAAATTAAAAGCAGACATAGCACTATTCATTTCCAAATGTCAAGAATGTCAGCTAGTTAAAGCTGAGCACCAACACCCAACAAAATGACTTCAAGCTTCACCCATTTCGAATTGGAAATGGGAAGTGATTAGCATGGATTTCATCACATGCCTACCAAAAAGAAAAAAGCATAATTACTCAATCATGGTTGTAGTGGAAAAACTATCCAAAGTCGCACACTTTATTCCGGTAAAGTCTACCTATAAAGCTTTAACATAGTAGACATTTTCTTAAAAGACATTTTTTTACTACATGGGATACCTAAAGCCATCATCTCAGATAGGGATACAAAATTCACAAGTAACTTTTGGAGGTCATTATTTTCTTGATTGGAAACACAATTAAAATTTAGCACTGCTTATCATCCGCAAACGGATGGACAAACAGAACATGTGAATCAAATACTAGAATACATGCTTAGAATGTATGTAATGAACAATCGTACCCAATGGGAATAATATTTACATCTTGCAGAGTTTGTGTACAACAATGCTTATCATACTTCAGCTAAAATGAGCCCGTTCAAAATACTCTACGGAAAAAAATGCAGAACACTAGTAACTTGGGACAACCCAGTGGATCGGCTCATGTTGGGGTTGGATCTATTAAAGGATCTAGAAAAATTGGTTACCAAAGTACAACAAAATCTAAAAGAAGCACAACACCGACATAAAAGCTATGCCGACAAAAAAAGAAAAGACAAAGAGTATCAAATCGGAGGAAATGTTTACTTAAAAGTAAAAGCGAAGGGGATCTCATTGAGATTGGGAAAATGCGAGAAACTAGCTCCCAGATTTTGTGGGCCATTTGAAATATTGGCCAAGAAATGCTCGATGGCCTATGAACTAGCGCTTCCTGCGCATGTAAAGGTTCACAATGTTTTCATGCATCATCACTTAATAAATACGTTTATGATACTAAACATGTCATTGATTGGTCATTGCTACAGGTAGAACTAGAAGGGGATTTTGTGCCAAAACCCCTTCATATACTGGACACGAGAGAGGTAATACTCAGAAAATGAACCTTTGTCCAACTGAAAGTGCAATGAAAGCATTTCGGTCATGAATAGGCCACATGGGAGAATGAGACCGCAATGCAATAGGCCTACCCAGGGTATTTTTTAAGGATTCTAATAATATACTTAAGTATAGAACTCTAGGCGATTATTTTGGATTGCAAAAAACATATATATATATATATATATATAGGTAGGTGAATATCAATTATGAAACATACAATTTACTATTGAAATTTGTAAATTTCGGCGAAAATTATGATAAAAAAACATATTTGATGTATATATAGGCGATATTAGAGACTAAAAATGACCAAATAATGAATTTATTTTTTGAAAAAAAGTCTTAAAAATAGCCAATTGGCGAAATTTTGCCCCTAAAAATTACCCTGGGCCTACCCCTCCTTATTTCATGGTTTCAGTTCAATTCCCTAACACCAGGACGATGTTGATAGGTGTTGAGTTAAATGAACTCTGGAGCACCTAAACTGTTTATTTGGGTGTTGAGCAAGTGAGCTCTGAATAACACCTAAATTATTAAAAGATGTTGAGCAAGTGAGCTCTGGAACATCTATATTATTTAACTGGTGTTGAGCATAAGCTATGGAGCACCAAGACCGTTGACTTAATAGTGTTGAGCAAGTGAGCTCTGGAGCACTATTAGTTGAGTGAGTGTTGAGCCGTAAGGTTCTGGATCACTTAGACTTAGGATGATTAACTGATGTTGAGCTGGGAGCTCTAGAGCATCAGTAATCAATTGAATGTTTTTATTAAAACTCAATTATTATTATTATTATTCTTTTATTATTTCTAACTAACTGGGACCACCACTCATAGAGGGACCAAGCATGCAAGAGTTTAGAATGGTCAAGTAGCTGATAACCAAAGATCAACTAGATATTAGGTGAGTAAAAAGTCTTATTTTAAATAAATAAAGATAAAAATAAATTGTGAGAGTTAACATAAACTAAATTATTAATTAAAGATAAAAATAGAACAATGAGTGTGTCTAACAACTAACTGAGTGATTTAACCCTAAATCCTATAATCCTTTCCTTATAAAATCTTATAAGTAGCAGAGAGAGAGACATTGCAAGGGGAAACTGTTTCCAAGTTCACTGTAGGGTTCAACCGTGAGCCTTGAGCACTCATAACACAAGATTGTCTGATATTTGGTGTGTCCTAGAAATAGGACTGTGGGGAAATTAAGGGAAGTTATTTCTTATAAAGATTCACACAAAGGGCTAGTAAACAGACCTTGTGACTACTCTGTTGTTAGTAAAAATAAGATAGTGAATTTACCCTAGGCCTTTTAGTTCTTGTCATGCTCGGTTCGGCTCGGGGGTGACCTATTGCACAAACCATGAACGGTTTGAGGTCTGCAGTTGGGTGGAACGTGGCATTTACCAAGTCAGTCAGATGGCAATAAAGGACTGATAAGTATCTTCATGTTTTTTTATTGTTTACTTAGGAATCATGTTTTATAGATCTGAACTATTTCCTTTTTTTATATATGGTGATAAATATAGATGTGTTGAATTCAAAAATCATATTTTATAGATCTGAACTATTTCCTTCTGTTATATCCGGTGATAAATATAGATGTGTGGAATTCATAAATCATATTTTATAGATATGAACTAATTCCTTTTGTTATATCTAGTGATAAATATAGATGTATTGAATTCAGAAATCATATTTTATAGATCTTAACTATTTTCTTTTTGTAAGAATCTGGTAATAAATATGGATGTGTTGAAATCAGTAGATGAATTCCATTTTGAATTAAATATTGATAGGAATAGTGTCTTTCCAATTATTTATCATGCAATTTTAATTACAGGTTGCTATAAATAAATCATTGGCATAAGTAATTAGCCATGATCATGGGGTCACCCTTAAAGCTCCAAAGTAGTAGTTAAAACACCTTATAACATATTATTCAAGGAGAAAGCTCCTATTATCACCCACACACACAGATAATCCCAAAAATTGGATTTTCACAACGGAGTTCCTAAAATATGATAGGGTTATTAATATATATTTATAAATTATATATATTATTAACAAAGCATTAAACTTTAAAACCAAACATCCTCCATCATTTATAAACATTAGAATTAAACAAATATGAAATCACATAAAATTTATTATTCATATTATACTCATTTCTCTTACATTTTATTTATTCTTTAAGATTTATAAGCATTATGTCAAAACATGCATAATATAGAAACGAGAGCAGTACCCCCATAAATCAAATTACAAACCAGAAATAGGGTCACGCTTTAGCGTAGATCCGGGATAAAATCCCATCGTTTCCACGACACACACACACACACAGCTAAGGATCACGCTCAACGTGGATCAGGGATCCAATCCCATTGTTTGCATAGAACATACAATCAAGATCATGCCCAGCGTTGATCAAGGATCAAATCCCTTTTCCTTCACATACATACAGTCAAGATCAAACCCAACATTGATCAGGGATCAAATCTCTTTTCCTTCACATATATACAGTCAAGATCACGCCCGGCATTGATCATGGATCTAATCCCTTTTCCTTCACATAAATACAGTAAATATCACGCCCAACGTAGATCAAGGATCAAATCCCATTGTTTACATAGCACATACATTCGAAAGGTCATGTTTCCAGCATAGACCAGGTATCAATCCCCGTAAGGGTTAATTCCCAACACACCCACACACCAGTAAGGTCACGTAGAAGTGAATGAGAAGGGATCCATTCCCTTAAACAAAGAACTAGCTAAAGATTTAAAAATAGGGCCTTACTCATGCACAGAAAAGATTTGAAATATAGAACCAGGATCAAAATTATAAAAGAAAACACAATAATCATTCCAGAAAAAAAAATTATAAACCAAAGGAGTAAAATTAGATAACCTCAAACATCAACTTAGCTACCAAAGAACAGAGTATAGCAACCCAAAAACCATGATAGCGTTTAGATACCAAAACAAATCACATGATGTGGAATATCAGAGTTTTATTAAATATATAGACTATCATTTAGACACAGACCTGAAGTCCTGAAGCATATGCTTCTCAAAAATTATGAACAGAACAGTTATAAAATTGCCCAAAAGGATTACAAATTAAAATACAACTCTCATATTTAATTATGGGTACAAGATCATTACAGGAAGAGAAAAGAACAGAGTATGCCCAACTAAAACACACAAGGATCGCTATATATCTCCTTGTCTCTCCAAGGGTGCATCCAAACAAAACATCAAACCACAACCATAATCGATACTCCATAAATATCCCCATGGAAGGAGTGGTCCATCATGGGCCATGGTCTTACCCGAAGACTTGCGCAGCAGACCAACCAACCGCTCCACTAGTCGCCTCCATCATTGAAACCAGTGAATCTCTACCTTGCACACAGAGATGAAAAACAGAGGTCAACTACGGATATATGAAAACACTCCATGCTATAACATAAACCTGGAAAAGAAAAGAAATTAATCTTACCTGATGGTTTCCACAAGGTAGTCGCCCACCTCCAACACATTATGCACAACCAAGAGCGTAGCTTTGGTCATGTGCAAGTCCCTTCTAGAGAAGGTTCAAGGAGGGGGCCTTTTCTCCTCCTCTCCAACAACGAAACCAAACAAACCCAAACAAACAACCAAATCATGATTTTTCCTTGGTAAAACCCTCCCTTCACTTGGATTGAATGTGACTGCTAGCATGGAACCTTCACGCAAGGCCATCACATGGGATTTATTAAATTCCCAACTACCTCCACTAACCTACAAATATATTTCTCAACTCTATAGTGAGATCCCATAGGATTGGATCACATGCGCTTAGGTAGTTAATACCACCCCTAGGATATGCTAAGCATAGTCACTTCCTTAGGGACATTGGTCCCCTCGCTTTACCTTCTTATCAAGTTTGAAACATAGTGATTGTTCCCATTGAACCGAACTTAGCATGAATTCTCTTTAGTCTACCTACAGAAAGGATATATGCATGAGTTAGCTTACATATATGCTAAGTAAAACCCAGGGAAGCAATGGATCCAAGATCTGTCAACGGAAACATTTAAGATCATCTATTCAATTACGTTAAAGTAAAGCAAACAATTATTGAACAAGCACAATCATGGCGATAGTAGTTACATCATAAACCGAATTCAGTAAGCAAGTATAAATGTTCTAGTAAATGAATTTAAGTGATATATATATATCAGGTTACTACATAAACAAATAAGTGCAGACTCCTTCCAAGTCAAGCAAAATCAACCAAACCAGTACTATGTAGTAAGATCGACGAGATAACCTAGCAACCAGAACGCAAACACACAAGATATCACCATTTAATCAATGTTGAAGTTAATTTTAAAAGAATCATATGTCTTATGTCTATTAGAACCCTCTATAAAAATAAAATGACGTATTTTTTGAGGGACATTACATAATGTAATGTTTTTTTATTATATGATTCAATTAAAATTATTTTTTCTTATAATGTAATGTTTTTGGATTTTTTATTGTATTTATAATGTTAACTCTGACATAGAAAATGACACGTTTGAAACCTTGGTGGATATTGTGAATCCAACAATTTTTTTACTAGTATACTTGACCTCTACAATGACTTAATTTATGGCCTTGATAACAATGAAATTTATACCAACAAAATTTAATGTGCTCTTTAATTTCTACATGATCAATATTTGAATGTTTGTATTTCATGATGTTTTTGTCATAAATAATGCTAAGCATTACAATTGCAAATGTTTTCAATTTTTTCCCGAATGAGAATAAGAGATTAAAAATGGCTTCAAGATCATCAAATCAACTTAATGATTAATAATAATAATATATTTGGAGAATACATGTTGTGGCTTTCAATTAGTTGAGAGAAAAAGGGTGTTATTTTAATTGACTATTTGTTTTTTTTCCTATTAAAGATTTGATAAATTTGTCATTGTAAATTGAGCTACTATCAACAAATTAAAAATCTTGAATGATACATTGATAGGTCATATTCATGTTCATATAATTTATATTTTTTTTGTGATGTTCATAAACACGATACTATGACAAATTATACAACCAACATAAATCATATAGCTAGTTGTCACAACTTCATCCATTATCAATACAAAATTCATAAACATATTTAATTCAACGATATTTTTGCAATTATATTATGTAAACATAAACATATCATCATTAATATCATTGACACCATCTAACAAACATAAAAATAAAAACCATCATACCATCATTAACATAAAAATAATAAAAATAAGCATGAGCGTACCATCATATGTTAAATTTTCTGAATTTACTTCAATCTGATCTAGGATCTTAACTGAGAGAACAACATGTACAGCATATCTACAGCATATCAATCATGGAGACAATAATGCAAGCACACAAGAGACACAAAGATTTACTTGGGGAAAACCAAAAAGGTGAAAAACCCCAATAAATTCCTCAGAGATAGATAGAGCAATGATACAACCAACCATAAGAGATAGACACAACCTAGCAGCAGATCCTCCTCCTCCATAAGTGTGCCACTCCTCCTTGAGTGCATGTGTGAGAAGTGAGTGAGTAAATAGAGTGTCTCCCGCACTCTATTTATACTTGACTTGACTTTCCTTTTTACCTAACTCATGTAGGCTCGAACTTAACCACATAACATAATGCTGAGTGGGCCGACCCCCAATAGGCTGGTCTAATAACCCTTTGACCCACATGACTTATACAGGGCCGACCCCAAATAAGGTGGTCTAATAACCCATCAAGTATAAGTTACGACACTTACAATATAAATGACGACACTTCCTTATAGAGGAATAATACCATCTCTATAGGAATACAATATACATATATGTGAAATACATTCCGAAGTTACATATACATCAACATCATAAACATTACGTTACTGCATATTAATCTAACATATACATATTATAGCTTTAAACATCATCTAACACAAATATGATCTAACAATAACATGTAAAAACATACAAGTTCCAATTTCTAACATAATGAACATCATCGAACCAGACCTAACATACACAAGTACATTACCATCAACATATAAACAAACATCGAGACAATCATCAACATAAACGCATGCAAAATGGAAAACACAAACATCTAATGAACATCATCGAACTTGACACATACACATCATGACCATCAACAAATAAATAAACATCAACATAATCATCAACATCAACATCTGCAAAATGGAAAATGACGTAAAAGATATATATATATGTGTGTGTGTGGGTGTGGGTGTGGGTGTGGGTGTGGGTGTGGGTGTGTGTGTGTGTGTGTATACACACACACACACACACACACACACACACATGTGTGTGTGTGTGTGTGTGTGTGTGTATATATAGGTATATACATGTATATATATAGGTATATATATACACACACATATAACATATATATATATATATGTTATATGTGTGTGTGTGTATATATATATCTTATACGACATTTTCCATTTTGCAGATGTTGATGTTGATGTTTATTTATTTGTTGATGGTCATGATGTGTATGTTAGGTCAAGTTCGATGATGTTTATACACACACACAGTGTGTGTGTGTGTGTATACATGTATATATATACACACACACAGTGTGTGTGTGTGTGTATACATGTATATATATACACACACACAATAGTATCAAAATGATCATAAATGTCAAATATACATGTCTAGTCCAACCCCGGAACCATATCATCATCATTATCTATTGACCCACTAGATGTATCGATACCTCCAGCGGTAGAGTTAGAGGCATGATTAGTACCTCTGCTAGGAAATAATATATCATGTAGATCAGTAAGAAAGACACGATCTCTAGTAATATGGATCATCTCACCCAATCTAAGCATCCTCTCCACAACTGAGGGGACAAGTGGATGAGGACCATGGGGAGATGATGGATCAATACAAGTTAGTTGCTCAGATAGGTATAACGTATCAGATGTTGCATCCATCGAAGGAGGGGGAGGTGGAGGAGATGATGAAGGAGGTGATGGATCAATATAGGTTGGTTGGTCGGATAGGTTTAAAAAATCAGATGTTGGATCCGTCGAAGGAGGGGGAAGTGGAGGAGATGATGAAGGAGGTGATGGATCAATATAGGTTGGTTGGTCGGATAGGTTTAAAAAATCAGATGTTGGATCCGTCAAAGGAGGGGGAAGTGGAGGAGATGATGAAGGAGGTGATGGAGGTGGAGGACATGGTGGAGTAGGGGGTGGATGAGATATCAAAGGTGGAGGATTAGGAGGTGGACGACGAGGAGGAGGTGCAGTGGATGTGGAGGCTCCCCCACCAGTTGAAGCAGTTGATGGATAAGGAGTTGGACTAGGAGGCCGAGGATATACGCCCTCATCAGACGATGAAATACCATGATGGATGGAATCCAAAAGAATGCAAGAACCAACAATGTGTTGCATCAAGATCCTCATATCAAGAGGAAGAATACTCCATAGCTCAGTGTATTGGTCCTTTCCTTGACAGGAACAGACCGGACCCCTCAATCATCTAATAATCTGGCAAGCCTATCTACAATATCCTGTATGAACCTCTACTCAGGCCTCCATCAAAGGCCAGGTCTAGCTTGCTGATACACCTCCAGTTAATCCTGCATCTATATGTCCTCATCCTCATGATCCTATGGCGGAGGAGGCCCCACATCACCATCAAATGTGTGAATATCTGTAAAATATACAGTACACAATAATAATTAGACAATTTAATTAAACATCAAGTTAATATAACAATTTAAAGCATATTCCATTTGCATTAAGTATAACGAGAATAAAATGAAAATAGATTAAATTAAACATAGTGCTAAATTTACCTCTATGATCAAGTGGCTTGTCCCGGGTGAATAAGATGTTGGTACACCCTTTCCAATTCAATCTCGCATATCGATATGCAACCATATCTAATAAAGGATAGTCCTCTCCGCCTAGCATGTCAATCGCATTGGCAGTGATCCTCGTAGGAAACTCTAGTTTCCCCCTCTTGGGAATCATCTACACCCATAATCGCATATGCACAATTGTCATCAACCTAGGAGGGCGCCTGTTAAAAGATGGCCTAGTCATTGGAAATCTCTCAAAGAATAGAACAAACAACTCTGAACCAAAGGGTAAGTTCCCCGTCCCACCAATACATGCATGAAATCGATTGAGAACATAAAAAAATGGTCGTAAAAAAATAGCAGACCACCTAATGCATCTAGGTGCCCACACTAAAGAATCAACATAATATAATAAAGGGAAGCTAATGCACTACCCATCAGTGGTGTAATGTTCGATAGTCGTCACCAACAAAGAGAGGCACCTCACATCCTCTCTACCAAAAGCAACAATGGAAAGATTCCCACTGCTGACCTGAAACTAACAAGTCTCAAGGATGTTCTCATCAACATATATACGAACATATACCATCCGATTCCCTGCTACAGCTCCAGCTGGAACCTCAGGTAAATGAGGAGGGTCCTCACCTCTCCTAGAGAGCCCAGTGATAAAGTAAATTTCCTCCTCAGTGGGTTGGAACCACTCATCGGGACCAACTCGAAAGGCCTGCCTAAAATGATCCCAATGTTCAATCAACTGGGTCAGCAACGTACTATTCCACTTGAGTGATGTTTCCTCCTCATAGAAATTGAGGAGGCCGACAACTCTCAAGAGGTGTCTAGTATGAGGTGTAATGGGACAAGGGTATAAATATCTCTCTCTCTCCATGGTATAAAAAATTTTAAGATATAAAAATAATAAATATAGTAAATTAGCTTTAACATCAAAGTTATATAAATATTGAATGTAGCAAACCAAGTTTATATATCGAAAATAGACTTGGTCAAACGAAGGCATGTTTTCAAAACAATTTTAGAAAAAAATATTGTTCCTTGTCAACCACAAACTGTTAGAATATTGAGAATATGGTAAATTCATACATCAAAACAAAAGATGCATAGCATGAGCTGATATATCCTTGTAACAAATTATAAGCAACAAATAACATGAACATGAATAAAAATGGAGATAAGAGAATAAACAAGAGAACAACAGATATACGTGGTAAAGCCCCAAATGGGGAAACATCCACAGGAAGGTTAAAATATTCTTAATCATCAATAATATCCAATATTAAAATAGATCTCCCACACATGAGCATCACATACCACTCCATACATTACATGACACATCCTTGTGTTCATATGTGAATTCTTGAATTATTGATGAATTTACAATGACTCTTCACCTCATTATATACCAGGAGATAATAGAGGAATTACATCCCATAACACATGTGGGATAAATGTAATTTCACTTCTTTATATAATAAAATGTAATAAGAGTAAATTATTACATAATATGTGTGGGATAACTATTTACATAAGATTGGACATTATTATCTTCCAAACACATTCAATGATCATTACATATTCCAACACAAAAATCCTAGTGGAGGATTATTTTGAAACAATTAAAGAGAGAAGTGTCATTTTATTTTACAATGATTAAGTAGTATATAAGAAATAATTCAACATAGATGAAACCCGGGTAGAAAAATATGTCATCATGTCATACCAATCACTTTAGGTGCATGTTTCAAACATGCTTCTTCCTGTAATGAACTTGTCACCTAGAGAACATAATGAATTTTGAAACATGGATTGTTGACCATACATCATCGGTTGGAATATCTCATTAAAAATTTCAAAGAATCCCTAATGGTGGAAACCCCAGAAGGCCTTAACCTAGCAACGGACATAGGCTAGATTTTTTTACTCAAAAAATGAAGCAAGTAACTTAGTAGGCATTGCATATTATGGAGAAATGTTTATAGGTAGGAGAGCCTAACAACTTTTTGTTGGCTAGGTAATGTTGGTGATCAAAATTTTCATCAACATCTACCAACCAAAAAAACTGCGTTGCTTATAGCGACATGCAAACTTTGTGAATATCTCTCACTTCACAGGTAAGAATATGAAAATGTATGAATATCGAAATTGTAAGGTTTAAAATATGAAGATGAATATATGAAAAAGTGATCGAAAGAACTCAAATGAAATTTAGATTGAATATATTTCACAGGTGCGTGTTGAAGAAAACTTATCAAAACTGAACGTCCATGGCACATATGCTAGAGCACGAAAATGAACTGGGGGAATGAAGCAAGGGAAAAGAAAGAATGGGGAGAACATATTTTGACAATTTGTTTTCAAGCAAGGTTGCCTTTTCCACAAGCATTGATTTGAAAGGTCAGGTTTTTCCGATATGACATAGGTAGCATTGTTCATCCATTCACCTATATCTATATCCACCACATTTAGCTCAATTAATAGTTAAGTAAGAAGAAGAATTTAATACACAAATTATTGATCTACTTGAGTCCAATTGGCCATGACGGAGTAGTTAAAGAAAAATAACAAGAGAATAATTTAAAATAGTAAATGAAGTAAAAATAAAGGAAGAAGGAACAAACATGAGACTAAACATGGAATTTATGAGACTCTAAAATAAGCAAAACAAAATAAAAATAAATAAAATCATGACATATGAAGAGTCTTTTAAAGGAAAATAATGTGAGACAACTCTTAATTTTTTTCAGATTTTTTTAATATATATATATTTTTAATTTTTATTTACATACAAGATTAAGTGTACATCCTTTAAACTAAAATTTTACATACAAAAATGCATCTCAAGACTTACAAGCATGATTGACACAACATTGATAATCAAGTGTGTCACGCCAACCAACAAAGGCAAGTGGCACAATGTCAAGACCAATTAGAATCCAAAAGAATTGTAGGTCGCCACATAAAATCTGCCAAACCTTATGATCAAGAGTACATTTATAAATAGGAATTTCTACATGCCCATGAAAATTACAAAAATGAAAAGATTAAAAACAACTATTCACATTCTTTTCTTTTTTATGAAATAGTATATGATGATCCAAGCCAATCAAATCTTTCGAAGGTCCATATTGGTGTTGTTGATAAGAAACTCATCACGTGAAGATTCTAGTTCAACCTTTTTAGTTAAATTATCATTGAAAGAATTAGTTTGAGGTTGAAACATAGGATTTGAAATCTTAGGAAAAAATTTGTCATCAAAATAAATTGAACAAATATATGATGAGGGATGAATGCAATCGTTATTCTCTTCATCATCGCTTGAAAAAAAATAGAAGGTTAGAAAAAGTATCAGCAAAGGCACATGCATAAGAGTTATCATGTGAAATAAATTCTTTACACACATCATGAGCATATTACTCATCCAAATTTGAAATAAAATTGAAATTTGGATGCAGTTGAAAATCAAAAGATGATCTAAGAGATTGATTTTGGTGATTGTCTTCAAAGAACCTTACATTACATGAGGGAAAAGCATGGTTAAGCACTAAGATGTGATCATCATCATTTCAACAACCCTTTTCTTGATTACAAGTAATGAAAACATCATAATCTGGTTTTGAGCATGAAAAGTCAATAACATTATCAACATGAAAATTTTCTAACCTCGATTGTTCAAGTGACACCATGCGGGATTGAAGATATTGGATAACATGCATGAACAAAGAAACATCCTTATGTGAATGAGAACCTTCAGGAGAGTAACATGTTCGAAGACGTTGCTCTTCAAGTTGTAAGCATGTAAACAAAGCAACCTCTAAATTTTGAACATTTTTCTCTTCTAATTGCCATCGATAGAGAGGAGGACAAAGAACATAATAATGTATGAGGGCAGCTAGATCAGCTGGACGAATACTTTCAGGAGTTTGATTATAAAACATACATAGCAAATATAATATCGGAAGCTTTAATATATTCACCTTCACTTATCCATAATTGATTAAATAATTTAAGATGTTCATAAGGATTTTCAAGATGACCAAAAGTAGAGGTAAACCGACAAGAGAGTTCAAACCAATTAGAAACACATTTGCTAGGAAAATCGGTGAACATGGATGTAGCAAGACTTTGAAGAGAATTTTTAAATAAGAGCTTGCAACTATCATTATCATTAATTCCAACAATAGCAGAAGTATTTGAAAATGCACGCAGATGCTCTTCAACAGAAACAGTCTCGTCACCTTTAAAAGTAGAAAAATGTTGCTTGAATTTATTAGGAAATGTTTTGACTGGATGAGTAACATTCGATCCCGAAATAATGAGCCAAGTATATTTCATCTTATGTTCTTCCCAAGAAAAGATTCCATAATGATAAACAAGCTTATCTCGATTTGATAACAAAGTTGTCAAAATGTATCGGCTGGAAAAATTGTTAATTGGATGATTTGCGGCCATGACAAATAAAAAATGGAATTAGAATACAGACCAAAGTTAAATTGAAAGAATTAACACAAAAAATGGAATACGAACCATTGAACAGTTCTCCCCAGTATGGTAGCCAGAAATGTTGATGCAGAAAACGAGTAGTTTCACCACAATAACCTCGCATTCTACTTGGCTAATGTAGAATAAGTAGGAATGATCACCCTCAATTTTAAGACACTTAAAAGAAGGAAATAACTGAAAAGAATGAAAGCACTTGTCTTGAATTAAAAGTATGAGTGAGAAACAAATATAAATTCTTTAATCAATTTAAACATTGTTCCTAAAATATTTATTTGTTTACTTTATTTTTTATGTTAACTAATTTTTTATAATTTTTTTATATTTGTTTTATATTACAAAAAAAACATAAAATTTCTTACATAAATCCTAAACATGAAAGAAAAAAGAAAAAATACCATAAATCAAACTAACTTAAGGTTATTTATAATTAAACAAAAGAAAGAAACAAGAACATAAATCCCTTATACTAATATTTACAAATTTGTTAGTTTTTAGTTGTTTTTATATAAGAAGGAAATAATAGTAAAATATTAGATAACTAAAATGATAATTTAAATATTAACAAATCTTGAAACAAATAGCTAATTAAATTATTTACATTAATTTTAAAAAAAAGAATAAAAGAAAAGAAATAAAACTAAAAAATGCAAACTTTTATGTTTTATGTATATTTTTTTTATAATAATTTTGAAATATATATATATATATAAAGAAGAAGAAGAATAAATAAATTAAACATTAAACAAAAGAAAGAAGGACAATTAAACAAGCTTAAAAAAAGGTAAGTACAAAAAACCTAAAATTCTAAGACGAAAAATAGTTGTGCCATAAAGTGATTTCTTTATTGATAAAACAATTCGTACATTTTCTCAAGAAATAAATTTGTTTTCAAGACTCTACGATGTCTTGGACCTAGGTATAACTCTCAAAATCACATAGGGTGGTATGTTACATCGCTTGAGACATGATCAAGTTTTGCAATGAAGGAAGTGTAAAAGGGTTGGACTAAGTGAATCAATAATTAGTTCTGCAATGCTTTCTTCCTGCACACAAAACCATTAATTAACTCATACTACAAATAGATTTTTTAAATTTTAAAAGATTATAGGATTTACAATCTACCTTAAATAATCCAAACTAAGTTCAACCTTCCATCTCTGCAAGCTTTTATGAGAGCACCTCCTATCAACAACATTGTTAAATCTTCTAGAAGAAAAACTACGAATGAAGTGAATGAATGAGTAAGAAAATTGAATGAAAAACCTATTACTACAGCATACATCCCATCTATAGTTGTTGCTTGGACTGGCCTGCAGCGCGAGTGAGATGTATTATTCTTTTAAAGAGTTTGTGAGTAGTTGCTTCATTTTTTTTAAAATATTTTCAAGAAAAATAAATAAAACCTAACTTCTATCCCTAACTCACTCTCAGCCAACTCGAGCCATCAACTAAGAATTATAAAAAATAATTAATCAAATAAAACTTCACTTATACTCTTGGGTAATATTTGCTTGTCATTCCTTATTCTTTATTTTTATTTGTCTAAATCGTTAATGAACCTCCCAATGTCATCTTCAAGAAATATTGTGTTTATACATAAGTTACTCAAATATAAATCATTATTTCAACCTTTGAATTATTTTGCTTCACAACAAGAAAATCTATCTTTTAGCACCACAAGTTAGCGCCACTTATATTTTGTGGTGTTAAAGTGGTGGTATTAGCACCATTTACAATTTTGTGGTGTTAAGGTGTTGGTATTAGCACCACTTACATTTTGTGGTGTTAAGGTGTTGGTAGCTCCACTTATATTTTGTGGTGCTAAGATGGTGTTATTGTTTATTAATATTATTGGAAATTGGGTTTTTTGCTCATCTATGTTAAGAGAAATGCATTCTTGGCAAGTACCATGAAGTGATGCTAAGTTATTATTTGCCACATGGACATGTAGAAGTAGAAAGTGATTATGAGGATTTGCATCATGAACACAACAAATTCACAAAAAATTATTTTATATATAACTCAATTCAAATTTTTTTTTTCAAGATTAATTTATGATTTTTTGCACCACAATTACAACAAATCAATTATTTTTTTATACTATTTACACAAATAAATTCACATTATTAATTTATGAGACTTTGCACCACAATCACAACAAGTTTACAAATAATTATTTTGTAAATAGATAAATTCAAATATTCATTTTTAATACTATTTAAACAAATAGATACCTAAGATTCTTAATATTTACAAATAATAAAAAACAATCTTTTTTAATTTATTAATCTTACAAAGTAGTAATAAAAATGATTTGAATTCAAATTTGATTACTCAATTGAGAATATTTTTATCAATCTTATTAAATTTTATGATGGACATTAGTATCATTATTAGGTTTTTAGCATAAGGGATCCATAGACACGATCAAGAGAGAAAAACTCTACACCAGACTTTAAAGTTTTTGGGAATCTAGGACTGAGAAAAACACCTCAAAAGTCATCACACTCCTTCACCTCAAAAGTCATTTGTAGGGACCCCCCCCCTTTTGGACTTACTTACTTAAAAATGATTAGAAAATTAAAACACAATATAACCATGATGATGCATAATTATTAATAAAACTTAACAAATTCGAGAGCTAACAAAAACACAATACCTGAATTTGTTACTGGAGGAGTAGTCATCATCGTTAGTCCGATCCCGCTTTCCCTTGGCGTCCGCGTCGCTCGTTGTGCCCCTCCAGCAGAAGCTCGTTTAACCATTGTCGAAGAAACCGTTAGCTTCGCCACCCAACCATAGGCTCATGCTTTCAGTCGCATGGCCTCCCCCGAGCTTCGGGTCGTAGAGCTCACACACTTACTTGGGAAACTCAGCTTGGGATTCCCCCCCACCAAAGTTTCCCTCCAAACCCTCAATAGCAGCAAGTCGTGAGGTAACTCAAAATTATGATAGTCATCCAGGGTCTGGGTCCTTTACCCACTCCCAAAGCTTTCCTTTTAAAGGAACATTCCATGCGACACATGTCGCTTCATGCATAAATACATATTTGATTAAATTTCCAATTTAATAATACTCACCCATCCATGTGTCAGTTTTTCTAGGAGTTGCACCATCATTCATAAGATTGCTCATGTTTGTCCCCTAGATATTTTACTTAACTCCTAGTTTTGAGGTGTAAGTGGAGTTGACTAGGTGTCCATGCTTATGATTCTACTTTGCTCCTAAAATAAGGATTTATATTATTTTAAATGCTCAAAATATTCTTTTATGTGCAAATGCCTAAATAACACTTAATTTTATTTAAATGCCAAAGTAATCATTTATGTGCAAATGCCTAAAGTATTCAAATTCATTTCTAAGTAATGTTCTAGGTGCAAACTTATATGTTTTTATGTAGTTAAGTTTAACAATTATTCTCACTAGGACCCCGGTGTCACGCCGTTGGGATTCCCCGTTCCTTAATTTCATTTCCCCCGACATGACACCACTCGGTCGGGTCCAGTCATTCGTAGTTTCCATTCTTCGGCAAGATACTACATCGTTGGGTCCTTGCGTCCACTCTTTCCGTTCTTGACAAGGTACCGCGCCGTCGGGCCCTTCTACCATCATCCTTTCATTTTGACTTGCGGGAACTTCATGTAGGGATTTAAGGAGTCGTTACCTTCCATCCTCTGTCTACACGCTATTAGGGACTAATGGCGTTGAGGAGTGAGTCTGTTCTCACTGCGTGCCCCTCAACTTGTACGTGACCAGCTCCGTTGTGTCCCACCTCGTATGCCCTCACGCTTTCCTCTTGAGCAAGCGGATCAATGCTTATCTGCTCAAGCATGGTATTCCGTCGAAATTTGACATCGTCGTCGCTCTCCCTATGTGTGATTTACCCGTACTCTACGACCCTTCATATTCCTTTGTGTGTTCATCGGTGAACCGTTTCACCTGTGGCTACACACATTTCTCACAAACCTAAATTAGTAGCACTCTCCTCAATAATCACAATTTGATTTATAAATTTGTTGCTTCATTAATTTACTCAATCATTACTCATTTGTCTAATCACATAATCAATTGGAAAGATAGTCGTTAAGCATCATTCATATGTACAGTTTTCATATCAAAGCTAATCGTTAAACAACATGAAATCGTCCATTCACAATAACTACCCAAATGCACATATATTATTATTTCATTGATTTACAATCAATCGTAATCCTAAATATACTCAAAATAAAATCATAGGGTTATTTTATTAATGTTTCAAAAAAATTATCGGGTTACTCAGCAGGTGTCCTCAATGTCTATAGTAGTCTAGGGGCACTACATACACCCCTACTTATTTAGAACTTCATCCTGAAGTTCAGAATAAAAATGGAAATCTATGACGCATCTCAGTTGCATCCTCCCAAGTCACAGAGCTAGGACTGTAATTGTCCTACTGCACTTTGACTTAATCAATCAAGGCTAAGCATTTAAGCAAGAACTAATCAATCAATTATCCCACTCCACACATATAATTTAATTCATTAATTCATTTATCAACTATAGTCATGAACATCACCAGGTGATTTTCCCTTATTAAGACACATCCTAACTTGAAGGGCCACTTTATTGAAGTCTGTTCCGCTGGGTCACTCGACAGGTGCCCTTAAAGTCCACAGTCATTTTAGGGGCATTACATACACCCCCTCTGGTATAGAACTTCATCCCGAATTTTAAATTTTGTTCTCGTACTTACGACATTAGGCTTAAATTTTAATTTCCTATTCTCATCTTCTTTCTATTCTCTTATATTTTTCTCCAACAATCAAGGCCCTAAGCACTAGTGGTTCTAATCGTAAGTTTTCTTTTTCATCCACATGGTTCCAATACATCCTCATGAACTCAATCGTAATTTCGTATAATATCCATCCGATAACATATTCAATAATTTTCAGCCGCAACTAGATTTCTTATATCTCTTATTCATCCACGAGGGTCTATGATGTCCAAATTATCAATAAGTTGCATTGCTTCAATAGCCACCTACTTGTTTATGAAAACATGACAAATCCAAGCAAGGTTTCAAATCTATTTGGTTATCCTTTCCTCCAAGGCGAGAAGGTAAATATCATAGAATATGCGGTAAGATATAATCATGGTTTCAACATATCAGGAGAGACCCTAAAATTGTTCCAAATCCAAATTCCATAAGACTGCTTCCAAATCCCCAAATGTCTGTTCTCTTAACCCCATTGAGTTCCATCTCGAGGGCTAGTTGTTGTTTCATCAAGTTTGATTATGACCTAAGGTTAGCTTCAATGTATTATACTTTTCGTGTTGATCGTCTCCATACTCCATTTTACTAAAATAGTCTTTAATTGACCATTTCGATATCACAGTTAAATTTCAAGTTTTTTTTTTTTTCATAATGCAAAATCCAATTCGTCGATTTCAGCTCATCACACTGATACCATTGATATCTCGTTTTTCAAATTGTAAATTTTTTTCACCCTATCGAATGTTTGTCGAAGTCTCGTTAAGAGGAGCCATCGGTTTCTGATCATTTGAAATTTATTAAACTTACATCTTTATTATATGACTTGCAACACTCCATATCCTTAATTATTTCCCCCAATTCACATCCTTCCTAAAGGCTTTGTCCAAATCAAACCATTGTGTTTATCTTCTCAAGAATTTAGATAATAGGGAAATTAATACTTGTCATTATTGGGCATTGGAAATCATGGCATCACGGTTTTACTATCAAACTTCCAAGTTGTCTTGGTTACCTCAAGCTTTTCATAAGCCAATGTTTATAATTAATTGGTAACTAATGGTAGAGGCCAATCTTATACTTATTTGACCTTTCTTTTCTAATTGAATATGAGTACAATTCTTAGTTAAATCAATTATTCTATTATCTGATCCTGACATACTTACCTAATTTCGATTGGTCCTTGCGAGATAATGGTGGTATTGGACTAGTTCAACATCAACTATAACTCCACCCTTAACTTAACTATAATTTCAGACATTAATAATTTATCGAAGTGAAGTAGCCTAGCAATATTTTTGACCTTTGAATAATTCCCTCAAAAGGCAAGGCCCACCATTGAGATGCAAATATATTTTTATGCGGCTTAAATACATTGAACTTATACTTCTTATATGGAGATAGTATGTTTACCTTACTATTCCAATATCTGAATTTTTTTAATTTTTATTTATTTTTACTCATTTTTAATAGATCGAAGGTTTCACAAGTCTATTCCCCCGTCGTCAATAATTTCAAGAATGACAATTTCCATTTGAATATTAACAATACAATTTCCCATGGTACTAACTTCTTCATAACTTTTCTTTTATAAATGTAATAGCTAAGTGCCCAACAAAAACATATGAAAATTTATGAGTAAATTTATTTATTTATTTTTTAACTATGTTTTACCGCCAAACTTTGTGGATTATAAGCCTATCAATTCTAAATATCACTCACAACCAAACTTATAGGCAATGAACCATATCATTCCATTCTAATAACACACACACATATATATATTAAAACAACCTATAACCACTTTATCACTTCTTATTGTAAACCGTATTTATATAAATGTGTTTATACATATGAATAAATATCTTTACATAATTTCCTCTTCAAAAACTAACTATAAATACTATTAGCTACAACTACTATTACCATCAAGGGAACATTTTCACTAGCCACACATTGAACCTCAAAAACTTGAAGTCAAACCTTTTTCAATAACTTTTCTAAATCCATTTAAAATTCCTAGTACTAATTACAAGCTCAAAATATCATTTTTATTTTTTTATTTTGCATGTAAACTTCCTCCTTTCACCAACACAAGGTTCCACTGTATAATATGTAAAATAAATAATAAAGGAAAAGCAAGAATTACTTTTCTTATTTCACAACTGTGAGCTTTATTAAATAAATAAATTATTTTAACTAGTTTTGATACTACTCTTAATCCAAAAACGTTTGCAAAGAAGTACTTGAAATGTTATTACTTATAACAATTAATTGAATAAATTGGCTTCTTTTATTTGTAACGGATAACAAAGTAACATGAAACAAAATAATTCTAAAAACGATTTGTATTTATAACAAAATAATGCTAAACAAAATTAATTCACTTATCACCATAATACTAACCATCTATTCTAAAAATAGTTTGTAATTATCTCATATAAAATAATTAGGAATAACAAACAATTCTATTACAAAATTTCACAAGTTATAACTTGGTGATAAAACACAACGCTTAACCATAATAAGCAATAAAATAAAGTTTGATTATTAAACGCAACTCTCAACAATAATAAACATATCAATATCAAATCCTTGTTTGTGCAACACTCATATATAAACAATAATAATCTATGGCTCATTTGGGTGCAACGCACACATAAACAGTAGCTAATATACATAGTGTGTAATTCCATGCAATTGCACATATAAAACAACAATATAGAGGTCTCATTCCTGTCCAATGCACAATGGATATATTTAAACGATAAAAGCTTTCCCTTTTCTGGTCAATGCAATTTAGAACAAAGAGTTCTCTCTCTCTATATATATATAATATAATGGAATGCTAAAACAAAACGAAGCCTTAAATCATTGCCCACTAACAACATCTTTCATACTACAGGTCGGTTTTATTGGAGAGCATTTAGTTAAATAAAAATGTATTACCCAATAAAATGTCGAGCAATTTAGTTATGGAATAAAATTGTATTTTCAATTAAAAATGTTGAGCTTTTAGATTCTCAAAAATATATTTCTAAAAAAATGCTAAGCATTTCGTTCACAATTAAAAAAAAAACAAAACATTTCGTTCTTAATTTAAAAAAAAAAACAATGTCAAACCATATTAATTCTCATTGTTAACATAAATCATTAATGTATGAACTAGATAGTAATTACACGTATCACAACTTATAAAGATTTTTGTTCGCATCACTGTTTTCCCAACATTCATACACCCGACACTCTGTTTAAGTAAAGGATGTTGAGAGATAGACACGCACTTAGGCAACTGAAAGGCAACCCATCAATCGCGGTTGGGAGTAATTCCCTGCTCGCACAGGGTAACGCCACACCACTGACAGTGGAAGATATTGACCAGGTCGGTGTAATCAATTATTTTTTATTTTTTTTGAAATAAAGTCTTCCAGGTGACTTGTCATCAGACGTTGCAGCGTTTTCATAGGACAGGTGTGGGTGTTACACGTTGCCAGGGAGGTGGAGATCTAGGGCGTAAGTTGACCCGATATCAATTCTTCCAGTACAAGGGAATTAGGCACAAGTCTGTATTCATAGGAGACAAATATTTGCATAAAAAATCTGACTATTGCCAAATGGGTATTCGAATAGGTGTACAGAGATCTAAGAGACAAAAATGAATTGTTATGCTTCCTGGAGTCGTTGAGCAAGAAATCATTACAGAGTTTTAGAATAACCCTACACCGAGTTACTAAGACCTAACACATAGAATAATTTATGTTGGACCTGGACGGTTTGGGCAGATTGAAGTAAATACTGAGATTTGGAATGTTTTAAATAACAATTTTCTGAGATCCTGTGTGGTAACACATAGGGTACCATCTATGAGATCTAGGCGCTTTGTCATAAAGAATTTAAAAAACTCAGATTTCAAATACAGAGTTCTTAAATACTTAACACAGAGTACTTGAAAGATAACTCACAGATAGGCAAGAAATTCGATCTCAATGCTTAATAACATTCAATTTATGGGTACGATGTTGGCATACGATAGCTGGATGGTTCGCAGAGGTAGAAGTAATTAGATCTTATAGACTTAATAATTTATGTAGATCTTCGGCATCCTGAGATAGAGGTTAAACATAGGTGGGTTTTAGAATATTAATAAGCGGTTGACCCATCAATTAAAAGCTGTTTGAATGTTGATGCATTTTCCCAGTTGTTACGAAAGCTTGATCCCGGCTTCGGGGCGATTAGAGGAGTTACAGAGGGTGTTCTAAGGGCGAAACAAGATCTCCATAGGAGCAATTACAAGGATAGATCGTCACTTATGTGCTATGATTAATACACAGGTTATGCGTGAAAGATGGTCGCTCAATCAATTGATGGATAATTTGACAGTGTTCAAGTTCTAAGATTTGAGTTAAAGATATCAACAATAAGCTGCAACGAGAGTATGACATCGAATTGCATGAATATAAAATAAAATCAAAATTACAGTCTCAGCAGAGACTCGGATCCAGATTTTAATAGTGATGCCAAATGCATTGATGCGACCTAAGGAAGCGCAGATAGGAAGGTTTCGATCCACGCTGGAGACATATGAAGGCTATTTTAAGTAATCAGTCAAGGGTCTAGTTGTCCGACAGGTTTCAATTCTGAAGATGCACTCAAATTCAACAAACAATTGCAACAGAGTTTGGATCTGGGAAAATCAACAAGATAGATTTATAATAGAGTTTAGATCTGGAAATGCTTTTGAATCAAAAACTTATAACAGAGTTTAGATCTGGGATTGCAATTCGAATCAACAAGATAGATTTATAACAGAGTTTAGATCTGGAAACGCTTTTGAATCAAAAACTTATAACAGAGTTTAGATCTAGGAATGCAATTCGAACTCAAGAAGAAATTTGCAGACAGAGTCTGTAGCTTTCAAATCTACCTAAACATATGATAGTTTTTCCATAGATTTAAATAAGTTTTGTTTCCAGATTTAATCAATTTACAACAGTCTCTTAAAAACTCGCATTCTATTGGGCATATCGAAATTACTAATTTCTGTGAGTTATTCCACAATATAAATCAAAGAAGAATGGCATTAGACCTTTAATGAAATACATAATAACATGAACCTGATTCGGAATTCGAGCTTGACTTCGAGTAGATGGTTGTAGCAGTGGCTGATTCAACTCTCTAGATCCAACCTTGACGAAGATACCGACAACCCCTTGGTATTATGAGTCTGGTGCCCTCAAGGCTCGACCGGCTCTGATACCAAATGTAGGGACCCCCCCCCTTTTGGACTTACTTACTTAAAAATGATTAGAAACTTAAAACACAATATAACTATGATGATGCATAATTATCAATAAAACTTAACAAATTCGAGAACTAAAAAAAACACAACACCTGAATCTGTTGCTGGAGGAGTAGTCATCATCGTTAGTCCGATCCCGCTTGCCCTTGATGTCCGCTTCGCTCGTTGTGCCCCTCCAGCAGAAGCTCGTTTAACCATTGGCGAAGCAACCGTTAGCTTTGCCACCCAACCATAGGCTCATGCTTTCAGTCGCATGGCCTCCCCCAAGCTTTAGGTCGTAGAGCTCACACACTCACTTGGGAAACTTAGCTTGGGATTCCCCCCCACCAAAGTTTCCATCCAAACCCTCAATAGCAGCAAGTCGTGAGGTAACTCAAAATTATGATAGTCATCCAGGGTCTGGGTCCTTTACCCATTCCCAAAGCCTTCCTTTTAAAGGAACATTCCATGCGACACATGTCGCTTCATTCATAAATATATATTTTATTAAATTTCCAATTTAATAATACTCACCCATCCATGTGTTAGTTTTTCTAGGAGTTGCACCATCATTCCTAAGATTGCTCATGTTTGTCCCCTAGATATTTTACTTAACTCTTAGTTTTGAGGTGTAAGTGGAGTTGTCTAGGTGTCCATGCTTATGATTCAACTTTGCTCCTAAAATAAGGATTTATATTATTTTAAATGCTCAAAATATTCTTTTATGTGCAAATGCCTAAATAACACTTAATTTTATTTAAATGCCAAAGTAATCATTTATGTGCAAATGCCTAAAGTATTCAAATGCATTTCTAAGTAATGTTCTAGGTGCAAACTTATATGTTTTTATGTAGTTAAGTTTAACAATTATTTTCACTAGGACCCCGGTGTCACGCCATTGGGCTTCCCCGTTCCTTAATTTCATTTCCCCCGACATGACACCACTCGGTCGGGTCCAGTCATTCGTAGTTTCCATTCTTCGGCAAGATACTACATCGTTGGGTCCTTGCGTCCACTCTTTCCGTTCTTGACAAGGTACCGCACCGTCGGGCCCTTCTGTCGTCATCCTTTCATTTTGACTTGCGGCAACTTCATGTAGGGATTTAACGAGCCGCTACCTTCCATCCTCTGTCTACACGCTATTAGGGACTAATGGCGCTGAGGAGTGAGTCTGTTCTCACTGCACGCCCCTCAACTCGTACGTGACCAGCTCCGTTGTGTCCCACCTCGTACGCCCTCACGCTTTCCTCTTGAGCAAGCGGATCAATGCTTATCTTCTCAAGTGTGGTATTCCGTCGGAAGTTGACATCGTCGTCGCTCTCCCTATGTGTGATTTACCCGTACTCTACGACCCTTCGTATTCCTTTGTGTGTTCATCGGTGAACCATTTCACCTGTAGCTACACACATTTCTCACAAACCTAAATTAGTAGCACTCTCCTCAATAATCACAATTTGATTTATAAATCTGCTGCTTCATTAATTTACTCAATCATTACTCATTTGTCTAATCACATAATCAATTGCAAAGATAGTAGTTAAGCATCATTCATATGTACATTTTTCATATCAAAGTTAATCGTTAAACAACATGAAATCATCCATTCACAATAACTACCCAAATGCACATATATTATTATTTCATTGATTTACAATCAATCATAATCCTAAATATACTGAAAATAAAATCATAGTGTTATTTTATTAATGTTTCAAAAAAATTATCGAGTTACTCAGCAGGTGCCCTCAATGTCTATAGTAGTCTAGGGGCACTACATACACCCCTACTTATTTAGAACTTTATGCTGAAGTTCAGAATAAAAATGGAAAGCTATGACGCATCTCAGTTGCATCCTCCCAAGTCGCAGAGCTAGGACTGTAACTGTCCCACTGCACTTTGACTTGATCAATCAAGGCTAAGCATTTAAGCAAGAACTAATCAATCAATTATCCCACTCCACACATATAATTTAATTCATTAATTCATTTATCAACTATAGTCATGAACATCATCAGGTGATTTTCCCTTATTAAGACACACCCTAACTTGAAGGGACACTTTATTGAAGTCTGTTCCGTTGGGTCACTCGACAGGTGCCCTTAAAGTCTAGAGTCATTTTAGTGGCATTACATCATCACACTCCTTCCTAAGAGTATTATTAACTTCTACTTGTGGGAATTGACACTATTATAGTGTTTTAATCACTGATTATTTAATTATGATGATTCACACCTAAACATAACAACTTCACAAATAACTATTTTGTAAATAACTTAATTCAATTTTTTCATTCAAATAAATGCTCAAGAGTAATTTATGAGGTTTTACACTAAAGTCATAACAAATTCAATTATTTATCAGTATACTATTTAAACAAATAAATTCACATGATTAATTTATGAGGCTTCGCACCACAAGAACAACAAGTTCACAAATAATTATTTTGTAAATAACTAGATTCAATTATTCATTATTAATATTATTAATATTATTAAATAAATACCTAGGATTCATTCTTAATATCGACAAATAATTAAAGGCAACCATTTTTAATTTATTACTATTATAAAATAGTAATAAAATTGATTTGAATTGAAATTTGATTATTCGATTGTGTATAATTTTATTGATCTTATTAAATTTCTTTATGGATATTAATATCATTATTAGGTTTTGAGTAGAAGGCATGTGTCTTAAATCCTTAGACATGATTGAGGGAGGAGACCTTTACCTTTGGCTCTAAAAGAAGGTTTTAGGAATCTAGGACCAAGAAATATGGTCATCACATATGTACTCCTAAGAGTATTCTTGGACTCTATGTGTACAAATTGACGTCATTATAAGGTTTTGATCAATAATGAGAGACCTCTTGGCCCTTAACCTAATTAAGAGAAGAAATCTAGGCGTTGGGATAAATGAAGCTTCTAGGCATATAGGGATAATAATAATGTGTCAAGTTAATACAAATGATTTTTTGAGAGGATCTATGGCCTTATAATAGGGATATAGGGGAGAACCAGAGTAAATAAAACTACTATATTTCTTTTGGGAATATACATGATTAGAGCAGGAAGCCCAGACCTTCGACATTAGAGGAAACCTCTAGGAATAGTAGATTAACAAGTATACCTTGAAACGCCACATAATACCTCTTAAGGGTATTCTTGTGCTAATATTAGGGGTATCATTGTTACTAAGAGGTTTTAACCATTATATATGGTTTCAAGGCCCTTGACATGTTTAAGGGGGGGAACCTAAGAGTTATCCCCTAATAAAATATTTTTGGCATCCAAGGCCAAAATAAACACCTAGAACCACTACACATGACTTGTTGGGGGTATTATTTTCCCTAAAGTGAGGACATCAATTCCATTATGAGGTTTATCCTAGTATATATGGGTCTCATGGTTTTGTATAAGTCCATAGGAGGAAACATGGGTCTTATTCCCTAAGGGAAGCTTTGAAACACACCCATGAACTCCCAACATTACCATTGTCATTTGAGTCTTGATATAAGTTACACTAGGTGTGGGTCTTAGAACCTTGGACATAGTTATGGGAGGAACCACGGGACTTAGGCCCTAAAAATGTTCTAGGAATCTTGGGATAAGAGCAATGACTCAAACTATCACATAGGATATCATCCACTATGTAGGATATCGTTATCGTTAAAGTGGGATATGGGTGGAAATATGCATTTTTGTGCACCAAGGTGTTGGTTGTGGAGCTTGATCTCTAGATTCAGAGATATTATTATACAGTCGTGTCCATACCCCAGGTTTGGTTATGATCCCAGCATGACCTTAGGGGGGTCCGGGGAAGTGTCCACTCCCCAGGTTGGGGGGTGCGGGGGGCAGTGGGCCCCCGAGAAAGGGGGTTTGGGGGCAGAGCCCCTGAGAAGGAGGTTCGGGGGCATAGCCCCCGAGGAAAACTTTTGGGGTTGTTTTTGCCACAAGTTTTCGGGCCCATGGTTTTGGGTAACCTGTGGTATTTTCCCATTGTATTTCCCTTATAAAAGAAATACATTGTAACACGACTAGGGTCTATGTATTAGGTTTTATGCATTGTAAAGATCTCTGAGATCAGAAGAGAGACTGTGAGACAGTGAAGAGGAAGTGAACGGTTGTGCTGCAGGTTATATCCCTTCACTTTGCTTGACAGAATAATAATAAGGACTGGCAACTTTAGTGTGGACGTAGCCCAAGTTGGGTGAACCATGATATATCTGTGTCTCTCTTGTAATGTGTGTGTGATTATATTTGCATTGTTGTTTATTGTTATTGCTCTGCGATCCTATTTTTCTAACAATTGGTATCAGATCCAAAGGTCTATTTGGAAGATAAACCCGCAGGAAGCTAGGGTTTCTGGTTCGAGTGGGAGCAATGGCAAAAGAAGGAAAGTTTAAGGTTGAGAAGTTTAACGGACAAAAATTCCAGTTATGGAAGATGCAAATGGAGGACTATCTATACCAGAAGGATCTATTCCTACCGTTGGGAGGAAGAGCAAAGCAGTCGGCGGTCATGAAGGATGAAGAATGGGAGGTTCTTGATAGAAAGGCTCTCGGAACAATACGGCTGAGCCTGGCTTCGTCGGTGGCTTTCAATATCTCAAAACAAACGACAACGGATGGTTTGATGAGCGCATTGGGTAAGCTATATGAAAAACCCTCGGCCTCCAACAAGGTATTTCTAATCTTGTGGTCATTGCCAAAAAGCTGGAATATCTTGGTCATGGCTGTAAGTAACTCTGTCTCTAGTTCAAACACCCTGAAATTTGATGATGTTATTGGTGTTATTCTTAGCGATGAAATGCGAAGAAAAAGCACAGGTAAGACATCAGGTAATGCGTTGACCATGGAGAGCAGGGGAAGACAAAAGGAGAGAGGAAAGAGCCAAGGTAATCATGGCAAGTCTAAAATGAGCAGATCCAAGTCTAGACTGGGAAAAATAGAGTGCTAGAACTGTGGAAAGAAAGGACATCTGAAGAAAGACTGTAGATCTCTAAAGAAGAAAGAAGATGGACAGAACGAAATTACCCAGGAAGCAAATGTAGTAGGTGATGTGTTACAAGATGCTTTGATTCTTGCATTAGATAATACAAGTGATTATTGGGTAGTAGATTTAGGGGCTTCATGTCATGCTACACCCCATAGGAAATATTTTCATGATTATATTCCAGGTGATTTTGGACATGTTTTATTGGGTGATGATGAGCCATGTAAAATTGTTGGAATGGGTAAGGTATGGATAAAAGTTAAGAATGGAACTCATTGGTTGTTGAAAGATGTTAGGCATATTCCTACTATGAAAAGAAATATGATCTCAATAGGGCAGTTGGGAGATGGCGGTTGTCTATCTACATTTGGAGAAAAGTGGTGGAAGATCACTAAAGGATCAATGGTGATAGCAAAATGAGACAGGGTAGGTACGTTGTATTTATGTCCTCATAATACTGACCATTCTATCTCTTTATCTTCCACAGGAACAGATACAGCATTGTGGCATCATAGGCTTGGCCACATGAGTGAGAAGCGGATGCAGATTCTCCACTCAAGGAAGTTGATGCCAGATTTGAAGCAGGTAAGTTTGGAATTATGTGAGAACTATGTTTATGGAAAACAGAAGAGAGTCAGATTTCTCAGAGTTGGGAAACAGAAGAAGAATGAAAAGTTAGAGCTAGTGCATACATATGTATGGGGACCAGCTTAGGTACAATCTCTTGGTGGCTCTCATTATTATGTTACATTTATTGATGATGCAACTAGGAAAACTTGGGTTTATTGCATTAGACAGAAATCTAATGTGTTTGCTACTTTTAAGAAGTGGAAATCTTTGGTTGAGAATGAGATAGGAAAAAGGTTGAAGTGTCTCAGATTTGATAATGGAGGTGAGTACTGCACCAAGGAGTTTGATAGTTACTATTCATACCATGGGATTCGTAGAGAGAAGACAGTCCCAGGAACACCACAATAAAATGGTGTGTCAGAAAGGATGAACAGAACAATCATTGAGCGTGCAAGGTGTATGAGACTGCATGCAGGGTTGCCCTTATAGTTTTGGGTGGATGTTGTAAATACTGTCGTTTATTTAATAAACAAAGGACCTTCAAGTTCTTTGGATGGTGGTATTCCAGAGAAGGCATGGACAGATAAAAAGGTAAACTACTCATTTCTGAGAACGTTTGGTTGTGAAGCATTTGTCCATATTGATAAAGAAAATAGAACAAAGCTTGAAGCTAAATCCAATAAATGTACCTTTATTGGATATGGGGTTGATGATTTTGGTTATCGTTTATGGGATTATGAAAATCACAAAATCATTAGAAGTAGAGATGTCATATTCAATGAAAAGGTCATGTATAAAGATCAGTTGCAGGGAAAGAAACAGGAAAAGGAAAACACAAAGTACACAGTACTTGATGAAAGTACAGAAAATGAAGTTCCAAAGGTGCTAGAAAATCAAGAACAACAGCAAGTGCCTGAAACTCCTACAATTGCAAGAAGATCTACCAGGTTAAGTAGACTCCCTGAACGATACTCTCCTTCAATGTATTATTTGTTGATGACTGATGCTGGTGAACCAGAATGTTATGAAGAAGCAATGCAGGTGGAAACTAGAAAGAAGTGGGAGCAAGGCATGAATGAGAAGATGGACTCATTGGTAGGAAACTAGACTTGGGATTTGGTTCAGTTTCCTGCTGGTAAAAGAGCATTACAAAACAAATGGATTTACACGTTGAAGGAAGAAGAAGGAGGCAAGAAGCGGTACAAGGCCAGACTTGTTGTAAAGGGGTTTGCATAGAAGAAAGGTATAGATTTTGATGAAATATTTTATCCTGTTGTTAAGATGACTTCAATTAGGACTATCCTAAGTCTAGTGGCGGTAGATGATTTGCATCTTGAACAGTTAGATGTAAAAACAACCTTTCTCCGTGGGGATTTGGAGGAAGAGATATATATGCAGCAACCACAAGGGTATGAGGTCAAAGGTAAGGAGAACTTGGTATGCAGGTTGAAAAAGAGTTTGTATGGCTTGAAGCAAGCTCCAAGGAAGTGGTATTTAAAATTTGACAGGTTTATGACAAAACAAGGTTATATTAGATGTCATTATGACCACTATGTTTATTTCAAGAAGCTAGACAATGGAATATATATTATCTTGTTATTGTATGTGGATGACATTCTTGTTGCAGGGTCTAACATGCAGGGTATAAATGTATTCAAAAGGAAGCTAGCTGATTCATTTGCAATGAAGGATTTGGGTGCTGCAAAGCAAATCCTTGGTATGAGAATAACGAGAGACAAGAAAAATCATAAATTGACATTGTCTCAGAGTGAGTACATACAAAAGGTGTTGGAGAGGTTCAGAATGCAGAATGAAAAACCAGTAAGTACACCTTTGGCCAGCCATTTCAATCTAAGTAAGGAAATGTGTCCCAAGACACAGGAAGAGACAGATTACATGTCCAAGATTCCCTATCAATCAACAGTTGGCAGCTTGATGTATGCCATGGTATGCATAAGACCAGATATTGCACAAGCAGTGGGAGTTGTGAGCAGATATAGAACAATCCAGGAAAAGAACATTGGAAGGAAGTACAGTGAATTCTCAGGTATTTGAGAGGTACTACCACTCAGGCATTATGTTTTGGAGGTTCAGACACTGTTCTATAGGGATATGTTGATGCAGATATGGCAGGTGATAAGGATAGTAAGAGGAGCACCACAGGGTATGTGTTCACTGTAGATGGAACAATAGTAAGTTGGATTTCGAAATTGCAGAAGGTTGTTGCACTTTCAACAATAGAAGCAAAGTATGTTGCTTTTACAGAGGATAGTAAAGAGATGATTTGGTTGCAGAGGTTTATGGAGGAATTGGGTAAGAATCAGAAGGATAGCAGGTGGTACAGTGATAGCCAAAGTGCCATTCATCTTGCAAAGAACTCAACATTCCATTCTAGGACTAAACATATACATCTCAAGTACCATTTCATACGCTCTGTTCTAGAAGATGAACAGTTGAAGCTGGAAAAGATACACACTAGCCAAAATCCTGCAAACATGTTCACAAAGGTAGTGACTAGAGAGAAACTGAGTTCCTGCTCGGTTCCAGTTGGCCTTCTAGCATGAAGGTGAAGATGAGAAAGTTTCCAAGTCCAAGGTCCAGCAAGTGCAGCAGCGATGGAGTTGTTGTGGCCAGTCTGCAAGTGGGAGATTGTTGGTTGTGGAGCCTGATCTCCAGATTCAGAGATATTATTATACAACTGTGTCCCTACCCCAGGTTTGGTTATGATCCCGGCACGACCCTAGGGGGGTTCGGGGGAGTGTCCACTCCCCCGGATGGGGGGTGCGGGGGCCAGCGGGCCCCTGTCGGGCGTTCGGGGGCAGCGCCCCCAAGAAAGGGGGTTTTCGCCACCAGTTTTTGGGCCCATGGTTTTGGGTAACTAGTGGTATTTTCCCATTGTATTTCCCTCATAAAAGAAAGACATTGTAACACGGCTAGGGTTGATGTATTAGGTTTTATGCATTGTAACGATCTCTGAGATCAGAAGAGAGACTATGAGACAATGAAGAGGAAGTGCAGCGGTTGTGTTACAGGTTGTATCCCTTCACTTTGCTGGACAGAATAATAATAAGGACTGGAAACTTCAGTGTGGATGTAGCCCAAGTTGGGTGAACCATGATATATCTGTGTCTCTCTTGTAATGTGTGTGTGATTATATTTGCATTTCTGTTTATTGTTATTGCTCTGCAATCCTGTTTTTCTAACACAAGGATGGGCATTGGACCATGGTTGGGAAAGAAATTGAGGGAATTATACCCTAACATAGTATTATTGAGGTAATGGGAAATGATTGATTCCATGAACCATAAAATAAAACCTTTAAAATGGATATTTGTGATAAAAGTTGGATATGGGCACAATCAAGGGTTTTTTCATAGTGTGATGGATATTTAGGCCTTGAATGGAGTCACAAAAAGAAATAAATAGCCTTATGTAGGTATCCTAGGGAATTGGGACTGGAAATCCAGGGATGGATACCATGTATTTGACCCTAAAGAATACATTGAGGAATATGTATCCATGACCAATGCCTCAAAGCACAGTGGTGCATGAATTCACAAGAGTCCATGGAGTTATCTGTGTAGGTCTTGTATCCTTAGGGCCTTGGACATGATCAATGAAATATATCTAAATCTTGGGACCTAAAGGAATCTTCTAGGAATCCAAAGCTAAGAAGGTTTCCTCCACCAAACACACATGGCCTAATGATACTATGATTAGCTTATGATTTAGGATGTTGGTGCCATTAAGTGGTTTTGAGCAATATGTGCATGTATTAAGACCTTGGGAATGATGTTTTAGGGAAGAAGATTGTGCCTTTGAACCTAAGGAAATCATTGAGGAATCCAAATCCATGAACAATGCCTCGAAGCACAACGCATGAATTCATAGGGGTGTCCATGGTGCTATGTATCTATGTCATGAGGCCTTAGTGCCTTCAAATGGTTAGTGGAGGAGACCTAGAAATTGGGCCTTAAAGGAAGCTTCTAGCCATTGAGGGATAATAATGCTCCCTACACCAACCACAAATCGCCTCCTAAGGGTATCATTGACCTATGATTGAGGATGCTAGTAACTTTAGGTGTTATTGAGTAGTATGTATGTGTCTCAAGGCCTTGAGAATGATGTTAGATGGAATAATATTGTGCCTATGGACCCAAATAAACCATTGAAGCATCCAAATCCATGAACAATGTCTCAAAGCACCACATATGAATTCATAGGAGTATCCATGGTACTATGTATCCAAGTCTTGGGGACTTGGTGCCATGGACATGGATAGAGGAGAAGACCTAAACCTACAGCCATAAATGAATCTTTTGTCTATATAGGGATGAGCCAGTAGCCTCAAACAATCACACATGGCCTCCCGAGGGTATCATTTTCGTATGATTGAGAATGTTAATTCCATTAAGTGTTTTTTAGTAGCATTTAAGTGTCTCAATGACTTCGGAATGATGTTATAGGGAATAATTCCATTCCTTTTTCCCTAAAGAAACCATTAAGGCATCTAGAGGCATGAGAAATGCCTCGAAGCATTATGCATGACATCGTAGAGATATTTGTGGCACAATGTACATCCATGCCTTGGGTCCTTGTAGAGATATTTGTGACAGAATACCATGGATTTGGCCCCAAAAAAACCATTTAGGCATCCAAACCCATTAATAATTCCATAAAGTACCACACATATCTTCAAAGGGTATCATGTTACTATGCATCTAAGCTTGGTGAATTGGGGCATTGGACATGGTAAAGTGAAGAGACCTGAAACTCGAGCCCTAAAGGAATATTCTATCCATCTAGGGCTCATAATGTTTCCTCCACCAACCACACATGGCCTCCTAAGGGTATAATTGGCTTAAGATTGAGGATGTCAATTCCTTTCGTTGGTGTTGAGTAGTATATACGTGTCTTGGGGCCTTGGGAATGATCTTCTAGGGAAGAATACCATGTGTTTGTACCTAAATAAATTATTGAGACATTCATAGCCATGCATAATGACTCAAGGCACCACGCATGACTTTGTAGGGGTGCCCATGGCACTATATATCGAGGTTTTTGACCTTGGGGTTTTGGACATGGTCAATAGAGAACACATAAACCTCGATCCCTAAAGGAATCTTCTAGCCATCCAAGGATAAGGAAGTTGCTTCCACTAACCACACATGGCATTATGAGTGTATCATTGGCCTATGATTGAGGATGTTAATGACATTGTGTGATTTTGAGAAGTATGTAGGTGTCCCAAAGCCTTGGGAATGGACTTCCAAGGAAAAAGACCATGCCTTTGGCCCTAAAGAAATTGTTGATGCATCCAGAGCCATGAACACTTCCTTGAAGCACTATGCATGACTTTGTAGTAGTATCTATGACACTATGTATCCAGGTCTTGTGGCCCTTGGGCCTTATACATGGTCATTGGAGGAGACTTGAACCTCCATCTCTAAAGAATCTTATAGCCATATAGGGTTAAGTAGGTTTACTCCATCAATCAAACATGGAATCAGGGTATCATTGTCCAATCATTGAGAATATTGGAACCATTAGGTGGTTTTTGGAATTATGTAGGTGCCTCGGGACCTTGGGAATGACATTATACGAGAGAACACCATGCCTTTGGCCCTAGAGAAACCATTGAGGCATCCATATCTTTGAACAATGCCTCAAAGAACCATGCATGATATCCATGGTTATATATATCTAGGTCTTATGGTCTTGAGGCCTTGGTCATGGTCAATGGAGGAGACCTAAATCTACAGCCCTAAAGGAATCTTCCAACCAACCATTCAAGTCTAAGAAAGTATCCACCAACAACACATGGGATCCTAAGGGTATCATTCGCCTATGATTGATGATGTATGTGCCATTAGGTGGCTTTGAGCAATATTTACCTATCTTAGGGCCTTAGGAATGTCTTCCTAGGGAAGAAGACCATGCCTTTGGCCCTAAACAAATCATTGAGGCATCTAAATCCATGAAAAATGCCTCAAATCCCTACGCATGACTTCAAAAGGGTATCCAAATAGACTAAAAATGAGAAATGTATGATATTTTTACTACCTAAGCCTTCTGAACCCAATTGTTTCTCTATGTAGCATTTAGCGCCAACTTGGCTATGTCGATCAAGCCCACCTCTTCCCACTTGTGAGTAAAGTAGTCCGATAATGGGATCCACCTATTCTCTTTTCACAAGATATACTAACAAGGGTTTTATAACCCATCTGTAATAATTTGTTTAATTTAACCTCAACCCCAATGGCCAAATTCATGCAAGGTTTGTGCTTCTTCAATGCATTCCATTTTTTTAGCCTTGTCACACTAATAGATTTCCACCACTTGTACACATATGGATGCAGATAGGGTTTGAGTGAGAAGAGGAGTATGATAAGGGTATCAGGGGTCTATATACAAGAGGCATGAATGCATGAATATCAATGTCACATGCCACCCTATATTAGTTTCTTGGAAAAAATAACTTCTAGAAATAATAGTCCTAGACTCTGTTAATCGCTTTGGAAATAACTCTGACCAATGTGTATATCTGGATCAACATACAATATAACCATCCTGATGGAATCTTATTGGACATTAACCCTCTAGTAGTGCAACCACAACTAGGTGTTAACAAGCCTTAACATGGTTGAGAGAGGAAACCAAATCCTTAGTCCCTAAGGAAATATTATGGGCATCTAGGTCCAAGCATGATACCTAAAACCATCGCGCATGATTTCTTGGGGTTATTCTTCACCTACAAGTAGTGATATTAGTGCCATTATTATGGTTTTGAACTAGGTATGGGTCTCAAGGCTCTAGATATGGTTGGGGTAGGAAATTTGGCCCTTAGTCCCTAACAAAATGTTTTAGGAATTCACTGGCCATGCTTAACACCTAAAAGCACCATATATGACCTCCCAATGATATGTGTAACTTAGAGTGATAATATGTGCATCATTACGGATTTCCTAGGGTCTCAAGGTCCTAGACATGGTTAGAGAAGAGTACTTCAGGTGCAAGCTATAAAATAATATTCTAAGAATCTAAGCCTGTGAATGATGCCTCAAAGCATTATACATGATATATTAATAGTATCCCTAATCTCTAAGTGGGGATATCGATGCCATTAAACGATTGTCAAAAGTAGTTATGGGTCTCAATACTATGCACATGCTTCAAGGAGGAATCAAACTATATGAATTTCATAGGATCATAACACAAGGAAAATCCTAAAATCATCCAATTTAAGTAGAGATTGTTTAAATTTTTCTCACAAGTAAAACTGTAGGGAATGTAACAAGGAAAAAGTGAAAATTTTGAATCTTTAATATTGATATTTTTAGTTCAAATATGCATCTACATTCTAAAAAATTTGGGATGAGAGATTTTGTTGGATAACGCAATGATAGAGTAAGTGTAGGACTAACATTCAAAATGGAAATAAGAAGCAATTTTAGGTAAGGACATCATAAAGTCTATAATGAATTGGAGATAATGTTTTTTTTATTCATTATGGTGGTAAAGGAGGAGGAAACATCAACCATTGGATTCACCACTCTTTCAAGGTGAGTTATATTATCTACATACTCCATGCAACTCATTTGACAAACTAAAAAACAAGGGATTCTCTTTATTTGATTTTAAACGCACCTCGTTATTAATTCTAGGGTGAATTTCATGGGGGTCTTCCATTTTTCTATAATTACAAACACAAAATCAATCAATTCTTAATGATGATAGATGTATGTCAGGCTCATGAGAATATGTAGACACATATTTAGGTTGCACATTTCACCCCATGGCATTATCTTACTTAAGCATGTTAGGATTACACACTTGAATTGAGTAATGACTCATTTACATGGTGGTACAACTCTATTATAAGAGTAGCCAACCACTATTTTTGGGTACAATACATGGTTACATAGACACTCATATGTGAATCCATTTTCCTCCTCTACACTATATTTTGGTGGGAACTTGTTCTCATGAATGGTTGCACAAAAAATCTATGACATCTAATATTATTATCATACAACGATGGGACTACCAAATAACTACCACATATCCACCATGTATGCACACATAAATTTTGTTTGAAGATCCACTTCCCTCATTTCTAGTTATGTTTCTAGCATTGAATCATGAGTGCATCTAGGTTTATCGAGAATAATAATAAAATCAAATCAAATATATCCCTCTTAATATTCATATTTTAAGCATTGATAGATTTGTACTTTACCCTTGTTTTGATCCCTCTTGGTCCTTAATAGATCTGCATTTTTTAAAAGCGAACATAGTTCCATCTGAACTCTAGATCTATCATTCCTTAAGAGGGATCAAATCACCTAAGGCCCAACCATTTTTGACATTGTAAAAACTTGAGGACACAATGCACCTAAGAGATTTGATCCCTCACTAAGTATGATGAATCCACAATTAAGTTTTTTTTCTTTGCACAAATCTCTGTAACTTGCAGGAGTGGCTTGTGGTCTAATAAACTGAGACCCAGGGGCATCTAAGCCATCAAAATCACTCGAGGATCTCACTCGGCCTAGACCACACCAACTCTTAGTATGGATGGATATTTTTGGTGTCTCCTCCCACTACCGCTAAGTTTCAAACCCTGGGCCTCCTAACAAACAAAACCCATCGAATACCAACCACACTAGTGGGACTTGACGAATCCACAATTAATTTGTTATAATTAGAATAACTTAATTAATTTCTAAAATTAAAAAACCAAATAGATCAATCTTTAAGATCATATCTTACCTTTTTGGGGATAAAAGATATCTCGGATCATATTTATTTTCATTCTCATAACTACTTCCAATTATACAAAAAAAAAACAAAAATAGAAGACATTTTAGATTAGTTTGATTACTCATTATTTTAATCATTGTTTAAAACATATTTTCAATTATATATATTTTTAATATATTAATATAAAAAATTAATATTAATAATGGATATGTTAATCTATAGTCAAAGCTAAAATACTTCATGATATTGTCTACTTACTTCAAGATGTGAAATAATGTCATTATTGAACATGAGTATGGTCATCTATACATTCAATAAATTGTTTACAAGGTATATTTGTTACATTTTTTAATTAAAATGTTAAAGTTTTTAGTATTAAATAATTTAATGTTTTTTAATTTCTTAAACTATAATTATCCATTTTTTTTATATTTGGGAATTTTGTTTTTTCTAAGATTAGAAAAATTATACAACTTTTTAAAATAGTTAATAAATGTTTTGGAAACTTAAAAAAAATGTTTATTAACTTGGAATGGAAATGGAAATAGAAATTTTATTTTCCATCTATCTAAAAAAATTAAAAATTTTCATTAGAATGATTGTTAAAATTGTTTATTAATATAATAGTTATTAAAATTTCATTTTTCATCCATCTAAAAAATTAGAATAGTTACTAAAATTGTTTTTTAATAAAATAGTTATTAAAATTATTTATTAATACTATGAATAATTAATAAAAATTTAATCCAACACAAAATATGTGAAATAAAATACATTCATAATAAAAGTCAATTGTTATTGGTTTAAGAAATTCATAGTAGACATCTAATTAGATGAAAATACAACACTTGAGATGATATTAAGATAATTAGAAAAAAGAACATTAATAGGCTAAGTAAATTACCTACAAATTAGGTTTTTAGTACATATCAAAATTTTCAATGGTATATGAGTATCAACGTCTTGGGTTTAAAATATGTAAAATTTGAAATATCCATCACAAAAAATTCAAGAAAAAAAAGAAACCTCATTTTCCCGCTCAAACCTCGTTTTCCCTCTATTTCCCAAAGAATAAGCTTATTGTAAGCTGCCGAAGAAAAATGCTATGGAGGTGGCTCTTCTCTAGCTGCGGATCTGCAGTCCAGGCGAGGGTGGCTCTTCTCCAGCGGCGAATCTGCAGTCCAGACGAGGCTGGATCTTCTCCGGTGACCGATCTGCAGTCCAGGCCAGGTAGATCATCCCCTGTTTCTTTTTTTCGGCGTCCATTCGGGGGTTTGTTAGGCCCTTTGGGCAACAATCTGTTTGGTTTCGGCAGTCTTTTTGGGTCACTGATGGATTATGGGCATGGGCTTAAGTCTATACGTAATCCATTTTCTTTTAATACAATGAGTTACAGAGATGGGTCATCGCCGATAGACGATTTCGCTAGTAGATAAGGGCAATCTTAGCGAGGAGGATAAAAGCCAATAGCCAGGAAGGAGGTGCTCATTGCAATTTTCATTAAAAATGACATTGGCATTTTATAAGTTTATTTAGATATGATTTTTTTATCGAATAGGGATGATCAATTATAGAAGGAATGTAAAAAAACAAGAAGTATTTATAGTTTTTGAAAAGAGTAATGTATGACTTTAGCTTGGTTTGTTTGCTTCCATCCTAGGAGGGAACCATAGTAGCATAATTTGAGTACGAATACGGATACGAATACGATTCGATACGGAAAAAATACGTAATGAAAATATCCAGTACGGATAAAATACGAAAGTAGCTTGCTTATATATAATATTTTTAATCAAATATTTACAAATATACCATAAATATACATAGACATTTATATAATAAAATTTAATCTATATTTAAAAAACAAAAATAAAAATCTCAACAACTTCGGATATGGAAGTGTGAGAGTTAGCAACTACTTATTAATAGTTATTTTAATAAGAAAGTAAGAAATTGAATGGTATTTCTATTTTATAGTGTTTAAATAATTTAAAAAAAGTTGTTTTGTTTTAAAATTGGTTTTCAAAATTTAATTGTCCACTAATAATCCGTATCTGTAGGCACCTACACCGAATATTTGACGAATTCAAATTTGTTCCAAATTTCCGTACATGAAGTACCAATACGGCCGAATTATGCTACTATGGAGGGAACACACCAATATTATAGGGCACCGACCGATTCTATAGAGACAGGAACAAGCCCCGAACAATGACGAGAATGAATAGAAGGGAGGCGAGCTGCCCACCACCAGTGAAGGTAGTCTCCCTTCCAATGAGGTTTTCATTGACCAGAGCCCCTTCCATCCGCCACAACCGCACCTGTTTCTTTTTTCAGGCGTCCATTCGAGGGTTTGTTGGGCCCTTCGAGAAACAGTCTATTTGGTTTCGGCAGTCTTTTTGGGTCGTTGAGGGGTATTTTGGGTATGGGCATGGGCTTGCTGTTCAATGAGCCATTCCGTCGCCCTTCCAATGAGTTTTTCATTGACCAGAGGCCCTTCCGTCTGCCATGCTGCATGTCCGATGGTGACTTGTGATTGAGGAGCCGCCTGATGACTATGAAGCTTCAACATTTGTATGAGGTGGTGGCGTGTTCTCTGTTCTGGTGGCGAAACCGGTACCTTTCATCCGACGGTGGCAGAGAGGTAGCGAGCTTCTCACTTTTGATCCTTCTGATACGGCGGTGGAGGCTCCATATTCTGTGACCTTCCCCTCCGAAGGCGTGGGGTTTCTTCCTTTGTGTTTTAATTGGTGATGACTTTCTTGCAGATCCGCATTTATTTCCGGTGGGAGGCATTCAGAAGGGTCCTTTGCGGCTGAGCCGTGCAGCATTTTTTGTGTTTTTTTTAAAATGTTATATGGGGGTGAGAAATCATCTGATCCAGTTCCTTTTCGGGACTATGTTTGCTTTGGTCCTTTCATGGTTTGGAATTTCTATGTATTGGCATGAATCAATCCACTTATGCTCCAGGCGTTGAAACCATAGTGTCACAAACCCAATGTTCCCCCAAAAAAATTGTTTTTTTTCTTTTTCCTGGAGTCACTGTGATAGCCTTGGTGTTTTCTTTGTTTTGTTTCTCTTTAAGGAAGTGCCAGTCCCAGTGCGATCCTGTGCACCATATTTTTGCCTATGAAATCTGAAAAATACCTTAGTTTTATGGTTGTTCGTTCCAGAATATTTGATCATTTTCTTCACTTAGTCGGATTTCATGTTTTCCTAGTCGTTCAGAATTAAAGGAACCTAATTCTTTGTGTATCCAACAATTATGGATTGAGTTCAAGAAGCGCCTGTCTCAGAGCTACCAGTTGAAGTTCTTGTCCCATCCGTGGTTCTATAGCCCATTTCATATTCTATAGTTGCATATACAGTTATAAATCGAGCAGCAGTTCCCTATCCGTTTAATGGCCCTCTTTCTGACGCCGAGTAACTACGGCCGGATTATTGGCCCGCCCCTTACGATGGTTTTGTTCCGCTTTGTGGGGGTACCGACAAGCAACAAAAAAGAAGAACCTCTTCCAGCTGTCCCATCTCCTTTAGGGCAATTTACCTTTTACCCACGTGCTTCCATAGATGATGCATCACTCTTGGTAGCATGTGATCCCCTTTGTTTATTGAATGTAAAGTAAGTAATTGCTACATAAAGCGTTGTTTAGTTGATTGTGGTTCTAGCTTTAATGTAATTGAATATGAAACCCTACTCAACTTGCACCACACTGATAATGACATGCAAGTTACCTGCTTTACATGTCGTGGGTATGTTTTCCATGAAACTATTACCATGGGGACAATTATGTTGCCTATTATTGTAGGTCCTTGTACCCTTATAACACCTTTATTTCTCATAGATAAGCCACTGTCCTACAACTTCTTGTTAATACATCCTTGGATCCATCGCATGTATATAGTCCCATCTACCTTATTATAGCAAGTTTAGTTTGCAAAGTCTATGTGATTATTGGTGATCTTAACCCTTAAAAGTCTTTCACGATTACTCTTGTGCAAAATGGGAGGGTTAACACCATCCTATCTATGCAGGTCTCTCCTCCTATCGCCCCTCCGGGTTTTATTAATATTATTACACCTACCTGCTTCAGTTCCAACGGCTTCTCCTTCATCTGGTGATGCTCTTCCTTTGATTGATCTGTCTAATGCCCTAGTGATTGTATCTAGTAGTTTACCACAGGCCCTACTCTATTTGTGGCCTAAGCTAATCTTATTTTAGTTAATAAGCCTGGGTTTATAATCACACCTATACTCGAAAAAGGGAAGGGTGTAATTTATCTTAGTATACCTTTTACATCCCAAGCTTCCGAGCCCAGTAGTTTAGAACATACCTTGCGCGAGCCCATATTAGAAGAAGCTCTTAACTTTTTTTGAATCCTTTCACCCCGGGTGAGTACCAATTAGTAGATCATATTAGCAGGGAAACTGATCCCCATGCCTTACCTAGACTATCCACTAACTTGAATCTTTTCTTTTCCACACATATTTCTTCTTTGCACTCAGAGCATCCTAGTGGATATATACGTGTGGTTCCCCTCATCCGATGTCGTCTCCATCACCTGTGATCTACCTCATATTGCTTTCACTTCCTGTATCTTATCCTACTTTACCAACCTCATTAGCCGCTTATTCGCATTATATTATATACTACCTTCATCAGGGAGCCATCCTACTACCATTGTAACTATTGGCTTATCCACATTACCCTCATCTATTACCACTACCGGTGGTATACCTTTATATATATTTTTTACTATAAGACCATTTATACCTCATTTATATTATATCCTGGATCCTTCCCTTTGTTGTTACTTGTCCCTCATCCTAGGCTGTTACCTCCTTCACGCCGTTTGTACCATGCTTCTATGTCATCTCACAGACTCGGGCAATGTAGCGGTATCCCCAGAGCTTACACTTATCTAGCATATTTATCTAACCATAGTTGTACTTTATATTTGGCTAATGACAATTCTTTACCATTGGCCTCGAGTAGTCCTGCATCTCGAATTAATATGCCTTCTTTTCTGAATGTTATAAATTATCCCACTCTGCTACTATGAGAGGAGTTAGGTCCCTATGTCAATTCATTTACATTTCAAATATAGATCATGATCTTTTACTCCTTCTAGGTATGGTTCCTTTATAAAGTCCCGCCATTGACCTATTGAGAGTCGAGCATGCTGCATAGCCCTTGGTTCTTACTAGAGTAAATTAATTGTTTAAGCTAGCCGCTGGAGATGATTGGAGCTGTATAAAGTAGTAATGGTATTTATTACTTATAATGCTACGTTCAAACCAGTTTATTTGCTTACTTTATCTCTGAAGACTTTTTTCCAAGAACAATCTTAAATGCAGGTAAGGTAATGTTTTAGCCGGTCAGGTAACGTTCTCCCTCGCTATTAGGAAGGAATTTGTTTTCCGGTGGATAGATCACCCAATGCAAGCAGGCAGGTAGCTCATACTGAACAAACTCCAGAACCAAGTCTATATTATATACGTTGCTAGGTTTCGATAATAAACTGGTTTAATAACTAGCTTTACTACTTACTGGATATGTTATTAGTAATGGTAATGGGTATATATATGTACGAGGTGCCTGCATAAACAAAATATACTGGAAGTATGCTGGATAAGGAGAAACTGGTACTGGAACTGCTAATGCTACTGGACCAACTTATAGCTATACTTCTGTCTTTGCTTCTACTGCTGGGTTAACTGGATAAACTACTCGTACTCGATCTGCGTATGGATATGTTACTGGGTCTCTATCTCGATCATAAGAATCTTCATATCTATCTCGTTCTCTAACAGCTACTAGTGGGGGTGCTTATACAGATGCTTATATAGGTGATGCTTCTACGACGGCTACTTACCCTGGTACTGCATCTACTATCTATGCTACTGTTGGTAGTGGTACTACTTTGGATCGACTGGATCAACCTGGATCTGGTACCCGAGCGATATATGCACCTGTAGGGTATTAAACCGGGCGAAGGGAAACTGGGACTGGTTCACAGTAAACTAGGTCCACTTGCTCTGTATCTGCGTATGAATTTCCAACTTGGTCCAAAATTGGTGGATATGCTATAGGATATAGGGCTGGTTTATGCTCATGAGTAAAAAGTTATACTTAATTAATAGAACATGGAATTAGGGACTATATATTGGGTCTTTCTCTATGACTGAAAGATCTATTTATTTCATTGTAATTGGATCATCAGTTAAAGAAGCCTATGCCCACATAATTGGTAATGGGTTGAATGATGATGTGACTTAAAAAGGTTATGGCTCATAGATGCTAAATGTTATAGGTGCAGGGTCCTTCCGTGTTAGAACATAATAAGTAATAATACTTGCAAATCCACTTGTTAATTTCAGAACACTAATAGTTAGTTGATACATGCTACACCATCAGTTACAAAGGCCTAGTAGGGGGGGCCAATATCATACCAGCATATCTCTAGGCATTCGAACCGGATATGCTTAGGAGGGGATTCTAAATCTAAGCAAAGGGCTTCATATTTGGCAATATATTAGTACATTAAAAAATGAAACCAAAAAGAGAATTATGGATGCGGGATGGCAAAAATAGAAGGAATGTTAATCAATTGACAATGTTTATGGGCTGGTTATTTAAGCTGAACATTTCATTTTATAGGCCGGTTCTCTCAGTCCGACCCAACTTTAATAGGTTTTGGCGGAGGCGCATAGTAAACACGGCATTATCAGATCCAATTGGCGTGTAACCCTCCAACATAGTATATCAATTGTGGCCTTCTTCTCGTTTTCGTTATACGGGCCGGGGGTAGTCCCCTCGGGGCGATATTGAAGTCCAACTTCATTGTGAGGGCCTAGGGAGGCTAGGAAACATAGTACCAAATGCGTGGCAATCAAGAAATAGTGAGCATAGCAGGCTTCTAGCTTTAGGATTGGGTGCTTGGTGAATGAACATAAATAAATAGGCAGGCGGTCTTTCCATAAATGTGAAACCATACACTACTGGGCAGGGTTGAGCTCGCTCTTCCTTTTCGCATATAGTGGAAGTAACAATGCATACAATTGTTGAATAGACTAAAAACTTTGTTTGTGGGTGCAGGAGCCGTCGTGAATCATAGCCTGGCAATTGGAACAAAGGTCTTCTAAAAGTAATACTCCCTCTTTCTGAGAGAATACTGAAGCAAGAGTAACATCCGACTCCTCCCTCTCCCTGAGAGAATCCAACAACACTGTCTCTGTATGCAACAATACTTCCATCAGCAGCAAGCATGGAATAAACCCCTATTATCAAATAGGTTCTTAACCTGTCTCCATGGCATTCCGCTATACATGCTCTTTATATGCCTCCTGAAAACTAGAAGGCTCATCACCTCTGCTCTTCCAACTTCTATTCCATCGGTTCTTTTGCTTTCTTCTCTAAGTCCACCCACCGCCCCTAGTCTATCCATTTTACATTTCAAACTGTTACAGATATTTCCGCATCACTATCTATCCCAAGACACTTTCAATCCCCAAGTCTCAGTTCTTCGAGAGAGGGATATAAGACTCACTAATAAATTAATAAATAGCATAAAAAATATTTATTATAAAGGTTGTTGCTCTTTTACTTCTGTGTCCCCCTCTATAATATGCTCGTATAACCCCCAATAGCTCGCCCGCCTGTTTAAATCCGCGATCTGCTTGTAACCCGAGACCAAATTAATTTCGTCTCAATTTCCTTAAGTTATCTATAAATATCCAAATAATCCAGTTCCTCAAACTCCTCCTTCCTCCTCGGCATAATACTCCCGGCATAATACTAATCCCTCCTCCAGCTCCTCATCAACATCAATTGGACTCTATTTGCTCTTCAAATGATGAATCAACGTTGGTCAGTATGAGTATGAGTTAGTGTGAGTTCTGCGTTAGGTGGGGAGTAAGCCAGTTTCCCAGGGACAAGCGACTGCATATTGGGGTAGCTGGTGAGTTGCTTATTTATAACTGGTAGGGTGGGAGGGGATTAAATAAGTTGATGATAAACGGGCTATGAAAGGGCCTGATAAACAGGATGCCAAAACTTCGGAGATTACTTCAATAATTTTTATCTATGAGCTACCCCATAGGCCAGGTTTATTCTGGGAATTTTCCACCCCTAGTATTCGTGATCTGCCAGCCAGTAATTCGAGGTGGATCAGCCAGAAACTATCAGTGTACGATTCAACAATTTATGATGTATACTTTTCCTCTTAGGGCAACTCACTCAATTGCACAGGGAACTCACTGAATGCTAAGAGAATAGGGAACTGCACAGGGACCCACCCAAAGGAAAGAAAAAAACCCACCAATACATTAAGTGAAAGGGACTTTAAGGAATCAATATTAGAAAAGATCCCGCCCTGAGACCGATCCTTTGCGGCATCACGAAGATAGGATAACCGGATAGATCCTACAGCACAACCAGCCAGCACTATGCGGATTGAACCCGTGCCCTTAATTCCTTCAGTTTGAAATTGCTTATGTTTGGGTAGCGTATCAGACAGAGAGAAGACCCATATATTTTGCTTTGTCCAGTTGTGCTCCCTTGAATGTGTTGGGTAGCGTCCACCATGGATATTGAGTTGCCAACGATTCCATGCCCAAATAAAGCAATCTCTCTGGTACACCATCCACCCAACATAGAAACGACCTCGGAGTTCTGGTAGTAAAGGAACGTTTAGTTACTCGCTCGACGCCAAAGAAGAAATAGTAAATGAAAGAAGAAATAGTAAATTTAGGAACTATCCATAGATCCAAAGAACCAAATAGTCGATTAGGAAACTTGAAGTTGTTCGTGATATTCTATATTTCGGGCGGGAGAGGTAGAATAAAGGATAAGGATAAAAGACACATCACACCATAGGAACGACAGCGTTTTAGGCCATTATATAGATATGTAATTACGCTTTTTTTCTTTGTTGTTTTTCTCTCTGTTGACATTGGCGTCACCTCTTGTGAACAGAGTATCCTCAGTTTAGTTCTTTAAGAACGTTGTTAAATTATTTATTATTATTTATAACTATCGGATTATGCATGGTTCGATTCTAGTAAAGCTTCTTATCTCACGCTCTTTCCTTTTTCTTCCTTTGGTTAGTGGCGATGATTGAATGCTCACTTCACTTGCAATGTAGTTAATTTTTTTTTATATTTAACACTACATATATTCCTCCAGGTTCGACCTTTAGACCTGGGCCTAAGCTCTTCAAACAAATTTTACTTGGGGTAAAAACCGATTACAAAGAAACAAAAATACAAAAAATAGGTTGCTTTAATTCTGAAGCTGGAAATGGGTTAAAGAATTAATATAAATCATTGTTTTAATAATTATATTTAGATTTTGTTATGGAGCTGGAAAAAATAAATGTTTTTTTTTTTATCATAAGTAAAATGAAATTCTTAATAATAAAAAAGTTAATGTTTTTTTTTATCATAAGTAAAATGAAATTCTTAATAATAAAAAAGTTAATATAATTGTTTTATATGTATATATTTTTATAGATGACTATTGGTATTCACATTAAATTATTAAATTATATATGAGATTAATAATACATTTTCTATGAAAGCACAACTTTGTTAAATATATTAGCATGGATGTACTTTTTTTCCCTATTTGTTATTTAAATTATATATGATATTAATAATAAAATTTCTATAAAAACACAACTTTGTTAAATATAGTATTGATGTACTTTTTTCCCTATTTGTTATTTAAGATGATTTACACTTAATACACTTGTAAAATAATAATAATAATACTAAATAACTAACTTATAATCAATCTTGCTATATATATATATATATACATACAATGTGAGTTATATTTTTCCCGCCATTTATTATTTTATGATGCTTTGCACTCTCTCTATATATATATATACATATTATGTGATTTATATTTTTTTGCATCATTTATTATTTTATGGTGTTTGCACCATATACAAGTTTGTATATATTAAATAATAATAATAGTTTTGGTGTTTTACAACACAAAATCTCAATCCACCTAGGATTGGTTTTGGTGGTTTGCCCCATACACCATGGAATGCCACATATTCATTTAACACCAAAATCAATTTTTTTACAAACACCACTTTTGCACCATAAATCTTAGCACCGCTTGTGTATCTCCACATTATCACCACTTTTGCAACACAATTTGAAAATTGGGGATTTCTCAAATCCTTTACAAATAGTAGTGCTAATGTGAGGCTAAAATACCTTTTTTCTTGTAGTTCTTTTGCAGTAATGGAATTAATATGTTCAGGATTTGTTTGCATTTTCCAGAGTGCACAACTAGCTCTCACAAGTCCTGCACTTGCTACAATTGTAGAGTGCCATCAAACTTCATTGTACATCTCCTTGATTTGCATGAGATTATATCATTATAAGGAATGATTCTTCAAATTGCTTCAAATCCACACTCACAATCTTTTGCACATTTCCACCAACATGTCAGCAAGTTAATGATCCTACAATCTGCAAGGTATGCAATATCTCTTTCGTGTCGCTCTAAAGCTGCCAAAAATTCATCTTTACTAAGTTTGCCATTATCCACAAAATCGCCAACTTTAAGTCCTATACGGAAACCATCACCTTGAGTAGAGATATGGTTTATTAGTTGAGAAACATGTTTTGCTCGAGTTTGTTATTTTACATCTTTATTTTTTATCTTCACTGAATAGAGAAGGGCAAGTTGCAAATTTGTCAAAATATGATATATGTACTCCAGTGGTGGGAAAGATCTAGAAATTCTTCTTTCTTCAGGAATTTGAGCTACCTTCTTTTTTCTTTTCGCTTATGATGAAATCTGAAATTCTTGTGTAGTATAGAAACAACTGTGTAAGAGTGGCTTTCAAGATCTCCATACCACAAAGGAAATTATTGAAAGATGTAATTACATCTTTATGCATAACCTCAATTGTTTCTTTCTAGTGGCATGCAAAGTATTTCATTTGGGGTTCAACTTCATTAATCGTGACAGGTTTTTCTGAACTAGAATTTGTGTCTTCACCATCCGAGTGTCTTTACAAATTCGATCAGATCATTGAAGTGTTCTAGCAAGAGAACTTCCACAAAAACGGTTGTGTTGCTTTTCAACAATTCTTCAAATTGTAGCTGTGTCTTTCCTAAAAAAGTATTATGTCATATAACCATAAAGAAAATTATAATAGATGAAATGTGGGTAGCAATCCAGGTCATCATGTCACACCAATCACTTTAGGTGCATTTTCCAAACATACTTCTTCCGGTAATGAACTTGTCACTTAGAGCACATAATGAATTTTGAATCATGGATTGTTGACCATACATCATTTGTTGGGATATCTCATTAGAACTTTCAAAGACTCCCTAATGCTGGAAACCCCAAAAGGCCTTAAGCTAGCAAGAGAAATAAGTTAGATATTTTTGACTCAGAAAATGAAGCAAGTAACTTAATAGGCATTGCATATTATAGAAAAAATTTTATAGGTAGGAGAGCCCGACAACGCTTTTCCAGCTAAGTAATGTTGGTTATGAAAATTGTCATCAATATGCTACTTTTTTTTTTTCTAGAATAAGAAAACCTTAGTGTATACATGTTTTAACCACCTTTATCCTTGATGTGTGCATTTTCTTTCTAAAATAATATATGAAATATTTAAAAATAATACCTTCCACTTTTCGTTGAAAGAATTGTCACCTCTCAATTTCTTCCACTTATCTTTCAAAGAATTTTAACCCCTATTGTTAACTATATATATGTAATAACTTTAAGGAATATATTTTGAATTTATAATTAGGGGATACATTTTGATTTATAATTGATCTTTATAGATCATTCACTCTTATTGTTGACTTTATATATATATATATATATATATATATATATATTAATTTGAAGGGATATATTTTGGTTTATAATTTATCCTTACTTGTCATTAGAAAGTATTCAAAATGTGATGCACTATACTTAATAATGCTTCAAGCTAATAGAGACAACAACTCATTAACCTTGTAGGTTGTAATCGAGCTTAAAAGTATAAAATTTTGAAGATAGTTTATATACCTCCCGTTTCGTGCATTACATTGGCGAAGAAGGCAGCGAGCTCTCTCTTCTGGACGTCGTCAGATCCGGTAGTGCCAAATCCAGAATACGAATTATCATTGGCAGCTGCGATGAAAGCGTCGTAAGTGTAGAATCCTTTGCCCTCGCAGGAGCTGTCAGCTCCGCCTGCAAGGCCATCGAAGAAGCTCTGGGAAATGATGTTCCCTACGTTTCCAGCTCCGGCACTTGGAGATCCTCTGCCTGAGTTGGAACAGGGGCCGCTCTGGCAGCCTTAGCCGCAGTAATCAAAGGTCGTCCCGCAGAATCCATACTGGCTGCAACACAAACCACTGGCGCAGCCACAGTTTTGGGCATTAACACTCACGCCCATCAGTAGAAGCACCAGCACCAGCGCCACTACTGATCTACCACAACTACTCCCCATTGCCAATAATTCCTCTCAGACTTCCTTCCAGTATCTGATTTATGGATACAATTAACTCAAGAAATATTTGATTTCTTGATTCAATTTGAATTAACTAAATGGAATGCTTGCTTGCTCTATATAGGGAAACCCAAACGCGGTGTCGTACACTTATTTTCCATATATGACACCGAGAGTCAATAGCGCTGTGCCATGTAGACTTTGGACTTTGATTTTATGAAACAACTGAGCAATGGGTCAATACGTCGCGGGACGCGCTTCGCTCGCTAGTGTTGAACGCAGCCAGAATTCACACAAACAACAAATATTTTGTGGTATCGTGTAAATAACCAACTTGTGGGCCATATTCCATGGTTTACCAGACTTCCCATCACACAAATATTATGTGGTAGCATGGAAATAAGAAAGTTTTGGCCCATATTCCATAGTTTACCATACCTACCATATTCCATGGTTTACTACACCCTCTCCATTGGACCATACCATAAGGAAAAAATTGATGTTATCTAAACCAAGGATAGTTGATGAGGCCTATGTGTAAGCACAATATCTAGAGAATATTTTGATATTTTGAAGAATAAAGGACAATTAGGTGGTCCCAAATAGAAAGAATGTCAAGATGTTTGTAACGAGGGAACGAAGAAGTGGAAAGGAAAGGATAAGAAGACAACAACCACAACACATAGATGAAAGGATCCAAACAATCACTATGATCATTGTAATATTGATGGTTGCACTAAAGATATGTGTTGGGAGCTACATCCAGAGTTTAATCCAATGAACTATAAGAAAGATGCCAAGAAGAATCTAAGCATCCTAGCCATCGAATTAGGAAACCATGCAGAGAGTAGCTCAAGTGAGATGAAAATATTGTCTACATTATAATGAAAAAGGAGGTGAATCTAAGTCACCTGCATCCCAAGGAAGAGGAGGATATGACTAACCTTTTCCATTTTAAGAACTAGGTCAAGAACAAAAAAGCTAATGCTCTATTTGATTTTGGTTCACAAGTCAACCTCATAGCTGAAGATATAGTAAGCAATGTTGGATTGTAAGTTCAATACCATCCTCACCCATATCAAGTGGGATGAGTAAATAAGGATGGAGGGCCCAAGTATGTATGGATGCCAAATGTCTACAACATGCAATTTTACCATCATCATTTTTCGTGAGTCTATTTTCCCAAGTGTCACTCACTGTTTTCTAGTAAAATCTATGCATGAGGACTACTTTGATGCCTTTACTTGAGATGTCACATTTCAAGATAGAGGTTGAGTGAAGTCAAGCAAATCAAGTACAGGGGTGGTACACATAGCCGCCTTTAAGTCTTGGAAAGCCTTTTCTACCTCATCATTCCAATTAAAAGCATTTTTTTTACCAGAGCAATGAGTGGAGCTAAATTCTTACCAAAGCTCTAGACGAACTTTCTATAATAACTAGTAAGACCCAAAAAATCTCTTAATATGTTAATACTTTTAGGGTAAGGCCAATCCTTCATCACTTCAATTTTTTTTTTTTTTCTTCTGGAAATATGGGTGTATGTTCGGTGGAAGGCTACTAAGTATGAGTGGAATGGAATGGTCATTATCATTGGAAGGAGAAGGAATTCATTTGGGAGTGTGAAATATGGATTAGTGTTTGTCCAAGACTAATTGCATGTCAAAATGAATGGGTTGAGAAGGTGTCTCAAAAGCTTGAATGACATGGTGTTGAACCATTGTGCCTAAATGCCCCTTTTTAAGTAGCTTGCTTATATATAATATTTTTAATCAAATATTTACAAATATACCATAAATATACATAGACATTTATATAATAAAATTTAATCTATATTTAAAAAACAAAAATAAAAATCTCAACAACTTCGGATATGGAAGTGTGAGAGTTAGCAACTACTTATTAATAGTTATTTTAATAAGAAAGTAAGAAATTGAATGGTATTTCTATTTTATAGTGTTTAAATAATTTAAAAAAAGTTGTTTTGTTTTAAAATTGGTTTTCAAAATTTAATTGTCCACTAATAATCCGTATCTGTAGGCACCTACACCGAATATTTGACGAATTCAAATTTGTTCCGAATTTCCGTACATGAAGTACCAATACGGCCGAATTATGCTACTATGGAGGGAACACACCAATATTATAGGGCACCGACCGATTCTATAGAGACAGGAACAAGCCCCGAACAATGACGAGAATGAATAGAAGGGAGGCGAGCTGCCCACCACCAGTGAAGGTAGTCTCCCTTCCAATGAGGTTTTCATTGACCAGAGCCCCTTCCATCCGCCACAACCGCACCTGTTTCTTTTTTCAGGCGTCCATTCGAGGGTTTGTTGGGCCCTTCGAGAAACAGTCTGTTTGGTTTCGGCAGTCTTTTTGGGTCGTTGAGGGGTATTTTGGGTATGGGCATGGGCTTGCTATTCAATGAGCCATTCCGTCGCCCTTCCAATGAGTTTTTCATTGACCAGAGGCCCTTCCGTCTGCCATGCTGCATGTCCGATGGTGACTTGTGATTGAGGAGCCGCCTGATGACTATGAAGCTTCAACATTTGTATGAGGTGGTGGCGTGTTCTCTGTTCTGGTGGCGAAACCGGTACCTTTCATCCGGCGGTGGCAGAGAGGTAGCGAGCTTCTCACTTTTGATCCTTCTGATACGGCGGTGGAGGCTCCAGATTCTGTGAACTTCCCCTCCGAAGGCGTGGGGTTTCTTCCTTTGTGTTTTAATTGGTGATGACTTTCTTGCAGATCCGCATTTATTTCCGGTGGGAGGCATTCAGAAGGGTCCTTTGCGGCTGAGCCGTGCAGCATTTTTTGTGTTTTTTTTTAAAATGTTATATGGGGGTGAGAAATCATCTGATCCAGTTCCTTTTCGGGACTATGTTTGCTTTGGTCCTTTCATGGTTTGGAATTTCTATGTATTGGCATGAATCAATCCACTTATGCTCCAGGCGTTGAAACCATAGTGTCACAAACCCAATGTTCCCCCAAAAAAATTGTTTTTTTTTCTTTTTCCTGGAGTCACTGTGATAGCCTTGGTGTTTTCTTTGTTTTGTTTCTCTTTAAGGAAGTGCCAGTCCCAGTGCGATCCTGTGCACCATATTTTTGCCTATGAAATCTGAAAAATACCTTAGTTTTATGGTTGTTCGTTCCAGAATCTTTGATAATTTTCTTCACTTAGTCGGATCTCATGTTTTCCTAGTCGTTCAGAATTAAAGGAACCTAATTATTTGTGTATCCAACAATTATGGATTGAGTTCAAGCAGCGCCTGTCTCAGAGCTACCAGTTGAAGTTCTTGTCCCATCCGTGGTTCTATAGCCCATTTCATATTCTATAGTTGCATATACAGTTATAAATCGAGCAGCAGTTCCCTATCCGTTTAATGGCCCTCTTTCTGACGCCGAGTAACTACGGCTGGATTATTGGCCCGCCCCTTACGGTGGTTTTGTTCCGCTTTGTGGGGGTACCGACAAGCAACAAAAAAGAAGAACCTCTTCCAGCTGTCCCATCTCCTTTAGGGCAATTTACCTTTTACCCACATGCTTCCATAGATGATGCATCACTCTTGGTAGCATGTGATCCCCTTTGTTTATTGAATGTAAAGTAAGTAATTGCTACATAAAGCGTTGTTTAGTTGATTGTGGTTCTAGCTTTAATGTAATTGAATATGAAACCCTACTCAACTTGCACCACACTGATAATGACATGCAAGTTACCTGCTTTACATGTCGTGGGTATGTTTTCCATGAAACTATTACCATGGGGACAATTATGTTGCCTATTATTGTAGGTCCTTGTACCCTTATAACACCTTTATTTCTCATAGATAAGCCACTGTCCTACAACTTCTTGTTAATACATCCTTGGATCCATCGCATGTATATAGTCCCATCTACCTTATTATAGCAAGTTTAGTTTGCAAAGTCTATGTGATTATTGGTGATCTTAACCCTTAAAAGTCTTTCACGATTACTCTTGTGCAAAATGGGAGGGTTAACACCATCCTATCTATGCAGGTCTCTCCTCCTATCGCCCCTCCGGGTTTTATTAATATTATTACACCTACCTGCTTCAGTTCCAACAGCTTCTCCTTCATCTGGTGATGCTCTTCCTTTGATTGATCTGTCTAATGCCCTAGTGATTGTATCTAGTAGTTTACCACAGGCCCTACTCTATTTTTGGCCTAAGCTAATCTTATTTTAGTTAATAAGCCTGGGTTTATAATCACACCTATACTCGAAAAAGGGAAGGGTGTAATTTATCTTAGTATACCTTTTACATCCCAAGCTTCCAAGCCTAGTAGTTTAGAACATACCTTGCGCGAGCCCATATTAGAAGAAGCTCTTAACTTTTTTTGAATCCTTTCACCCCGGGTGAGTACCAATTAGTAGATCATATTAGCAGGGAAACTGATCCCCATGCCTTACCTAGACTATCCACTAACTTGAATCTTTTCTTTTCCACACATATTTCTTCTTTGCACTCAGAGCATCCTAGTGGATATATACGTGTGGTTCCCCTCATCTGATGTCGTCTCCATCACCTGTGATCTACCTCATATTGCTTTCACTTCCTGTATCTTATCCTACTTTACCAACCTCATTAGCCGCTTATTCGCATTATATTATATACTACCTTCATCAGGGAGCCATCCTACTACCATTGTAACTATTGGCTTATCCACATTACCCTCATCTATTACCACTACCGGTGGTATACCTTTATATATATTTTTTACTATAAGACCATTTATACCTCATTTATATTATATCCTGGATCCTTCCCTTTGTTGTTACTTGTCCCTCATCCTAGGCTGTTACCTCCTTCACGCCGTTTGTACCATGCTTCTATGTCATCTCACAGACTCGGGCAATGTAGCGGTATCCCCAGAGCTTACACTTATCTAGCATATTTATCTAACCATAGTTGTACTTTATATTTGGCTAATGACAATTCTTTACCATTGGCCTCGAGTAGTCCTGCATCTCGAATTAATATGCCTTCTTTTCTGAATGTTATAAATTATCCCACTCTGCTACTATGAGAGGAGTTAGGTCCCTATGTCAATTCATTTACATTTCAAATATAGATCATGATCTTTTACTCCTTCTAGGTATGGTTCCTTTATAAAGTCCCGCCATTGACCTATTGAGAGTCGAGCATGCTGCATAGCCCTTGGTTCTTACTAGAGTAAATTAATTGTTTAAGCTAGCCGCTGGAGATGATTGGAGCTGTATAAAGTAGTAATGGTATTTATTACTTATGATGCTACGTTCAAACCAGTTTATTTGCTTACTTTATCTCTGAAGACTTTTTTCCAAGAACAATCTTAAATGCAGGTAAGGTAATGTTTTAGCCGGTCAGGTAACGTTCTCCCTCGCTATTAGGAAGGAATTTGTTTTCCGGTGGATAGCTCACCCAATGCAAGCAGGCGGGTAGCTCATACTGAACAAACTCCAGAACCAAGTCTATATTATATACGTTGCTAGGTTTCGATAATAAACTGGTTTAATAACTAGCTTTACTACTTACTGGATATGTTATTAGTAATGGTAATGGGTATATATATGTACGAGGTGCCTGCATAAACAAAATATACTGGAAGTATGCTGGATAAGGAGAAACTGGTACTGGAACTGCTAATGCTACTGGACCAACTTATAGCTATACTTCTGTCTTTGCTTCTACTGCTGGGTTAACTGGATAAACTACTCGTACTCGATCTGCGTATGGATATGTTACTGGGTCTCTATCTCGATCATAAGAATCTTCATATCTATCTCGTTCTCTAACAGCTACTAGTGGGGGTGCTTATACAGATGCTTATATAGGTGATGCTTCTACGACGGCTACTTACCCTGGTACTGCATCTACTATCTATGCTACTGTTGGTAGTGGTACTACTTTGGATCGACTGGATCAACCTGGATCTGGTACCCGAGCGATATATGCACCTGTAGGGTATTAAACCGGGCGAAGGGAAACTGGGACTGGTTCACAGTAAACTAGGTCCACTTGCTCTGTATCTGCGTATGAATTTCCAACTTGGTCCAAAATTGGTGGATATGCTATAGGATATAGGGCTGGTTTATGCTCATGAGTAAAAAGTTATACTTAATTAATAGAACATGGAATTAGGGACTATATATTGGGTCTTTCTCTATGACTGAAAGATCTATTTATTTCATTGTAATTGGATCATCAGTTAAAGAAGCCTATGCCCACATAATTGGTAATGGGTTGAATGATGATGTGACTTAAAAAGGTTATGGCTCATAGATGCTAAATGTTATAGGTGCAGGGTCCTTCCGTGTTAGAACATAATAAGTAATAATACTTGCAAATCCACTTGTTAATTTCAGAACACTAATAGTTAGTTGATACATGCTACACCATCAGTTACAAAGGCCTAGTAGGGGGGGCCAATATCATACCAGCATATCTCTAGGCATTCGAACCGGATATGCTTAGGAGGGGATTCTAAATCTAAGCAAAGGGCTTCATATTTGGCAATATATTAGTACATTAAAAAATGAAACCAAAAAGAGAATTATGGATGCGGGATGGCAAAAATAGAAGGAATGTTAATCAATTGACAATGTTTATGGGCTGGTTATTTAAGCTGAACATTTCATTTTATAGGCCGGTTCTCTCAGTCCGACCCAACTTTAATAGGTTTTGGCGGAGGCGCATAGTAAACACGGCATTATCAGATCCAATTGGCGTGTAACCCTCCAACATAGTATATCAATTGTGGCCTTCTTCTCGTTTTCGTTATACGGGCCGGGGGTAATCCCCTCGGGGCGATATTGAAGTCCAACTTCATTGTGAGGGCCTAGGGAGGCTAGGAAACATAGTACCAAATGCGTGGCAATCAAGAAATAGTGAGCATAGCAGGCTTCTAGCTTTAGGATTGGGTGCTTGGTGAATGAACATAAATAAATAGGCAGGCGGTCTTTCCATAAATGTGAAACCATACACTACTGGGCAGGGTTGAGCTCGCTCTTCCTTTTCGCATATAGTGGAAGTAACAATGCATACAATTGTTGAATAGACTAAAAACTTTGTTTGTGGGTGCAGGAGCCGTCGTGAATCATAGCCTGGCAATTGGAACAAAGGTCTTCTAAAAGTAATACTCCCTCTTTCTGAGAGAATACTGAAGCAAGAGTAACATCCGACTCCTCCCTCTCCCTGAGAGAATCCAACAACACTGTCTCTGTATGCAACAATACTTCCATCAGCAGCAAGCATGGAATAAACCCCTATTATCAAATAGGTTCTGAACCTGTCTCCATGGCATTCCGCTATACATGCTCTTTATATGCCTCCTGAAAACTAGAAGGCTCATCACCTCTGCTCTTCCAACTTCTATTCCATCGGTTCTTTTGCTTTCTTCTCTAAGTCCACCCACCGCCCCTAGTCTATCCATTTTACATTTCAAACTGTTACAGATATTTCCGCATCACTATCTATCCCAAGACACTTTCAATCCTCAAGTCTCAGTTCTTCGAGAGAGGGATATAAGACTCACTAATAAATTAATAAATAGCATAAAAAATATTTATTATAAAGGTTGCTGCTCTTTTACTTCTGTGTCCCCCTCTATAATATGCTCGTATAACCCCCAATAGCTCGCCCGCCTGTTTAAATCCGCGATCTGCTTGTAACCCGAGACCAAATTAATTTCGTCTCAATTTCCTTAAGTTATCTATAAATATCCAAATAATCCAGTTCCTCAAACTCCTCCTTCCTCCTCGGCATAATACTCCCGGCATAATACTAATCCCTCCTCCAGCTCCTCATCAACATCAATTGGACTCTCTTTGCTCTTCAAATGATGAATCAACGTTGGTCAGTATGAGTATGAGTTAGTGTGAGTTCTGCGTTAGGTGGGGAGTAAGCCAGTTTCCCAGGGACAAGCGACTGCATATTGGGGTTGCTGGTGAGTTGCTTATTTATAACTGGTAGGGTGGGAGGGGATTAAATAAGTTGATGATAAACGGGCTATGAAAGGGCCTGATAAACAGGATGCCAAAACTTCGGAGATTACTTCAATAATTTTTATCTATGAGCTACCCCATAGGCCAGGTTTATTCTGGGAATTTTCCACCCCTAGTATTCGTGATCTGCCAGCCAGTAATTCGAGGTGGATCAGCCAGAAACTATCAGTGTACGATTCAACAATTTATGATGTATACTTTTCCTCTTAGGGCAACTCACTCAATTGCACAGGGAACTCACTGAATGCTAAGAGAATAGGGAACTGCACAGGGACCCACCCAAAGGAAAGAAAAAAACACACCAATACATTAAGTGAAAGGGACTTTAAGGAATCAATATTAGAAAAGATCCCGCCCTGAGACCGATCCTTTGCGGCATCACGAAGATAGGATAACCGGATAGATCCTACAGCACAACCAGCCAGCACTATGCGGATTGAACCCGTGCCCTTAATTCCTTCAGTTTGAAATTGCTTATGTTTGGGTAGCGTATCAGACAGAGAGAAGACCCATATATTTTGCTTTGTCCAGCTGTGCTCCCTTGAATGTGTTGGGTAGCGTCCCCCATGGATATTGAGTTGCCAACGATTCCATGCCCAAATAAAGCAATCTCTCTGGTACACCATCCACCCAACATAGAAACGACCTCGGAGTTCTGGCAGTAAAGGAACGTTTAGTTACTCGCTCGACGCCAAAGAAGAAATAGTAAATGAAAGAAGAAATAGTAAATTTAGGAACTATCCATAGATCCAAAGAACCAAATAGTCGATTAGGAAACTTGAAGTTGTTCGTGATATTCTATATTTCGGGCGGGAGAGGTAGAATAAAGGATAAGGATAAAAGACACATCACACCATAGGAACGACAGCGTTTTAGGCCATTATATAGATATGTAATTACGCTTTTTTTCTTTGTTGTTTTTCTCTCTGTTGACATTGGCGTCACCTCTTGTGAACAGAGTATCCTCAGTTTAGTTCTTTAAGAACGTTGTTAAATTATTTATTATTATTTATAACTATCAGATTATGCATGGTTCGATTCTAGTAAAGCTTCTTATCTCACGCTCTTTCCTTTTTCTTCCTTTGGTTAGTGGCGATGATTGAATGCTCACTTCACTTGCAATGTAGTTAATTTTTTTTTATATTTAACACTACATATATTCCTCCAGGTTCGACCTTTAGACCTGGGCGTAAGCTCTTCAAACAAATTTTACTTGGGGTAAAAACCGATTACAAAGAAACAAAAATACAAAAAATAGGTTGCTTTAATTCTGAAGCTGGAAATGGGTTAAAGAATTAATATAAATCATTGTTTTAATAATTATATTTAGATTTTGCTATGGAGCTGGAAAAAATAAATGTTTTTTTTTTTATCATAAGTAAAATGAAATTCTTAATAATAAAAAAGTTAATGTTTTTTTTTATCATAAGTAAAATGAAATTCTTAATAATAAAAAAGTTAATATAATTGTTTTATATGTATATATTTTTATAGATGACTATTGGTATTCACATTAAATTATTAAATTATATATGAGATTAATAATACATTTTCTATGAAAGCACAACTTTGTTAAATATATTAGCATGGATGTACTTTTTTTCCCTATTTGTTATTTAAATTATATATGATATTAATAATAAAATTTCTATAAAAACACAACTTTGTTAAATATAGTATTGATGTACTTTTTTCCCTATTTGTTATTTAAGATGATTTACACTTAATACACTTGTAAAATAATAATAATAATACTAAATAACTAACTTATAATCAATCTTGCTATATATATATATATATATATATACATACAATGTGAGTTATATTTTTCCCGCCATTTATTATTTTATGATGCTTTGCACTATATATATATATATATATATATACATATTATGTGATTTATATTTTTTTGCATCATTTATTATTTTATGGTGTTTGCACCATATACAAGTTTGTATATATTAAATAATAATAATAGTTTTGGTGTTTTACAACACAAAATCTCAATCCACCTAGGATTGGTTTTGGTGGTTTGCCCCATACACCATGGAATGCCACATATTCATTTAACACCAAAATCAATTTTTTTACAAACACCACTTTTGCACCATAAATCTTAGCACCGCTTGTGTATCTCCACATTATCACCACTTTTGCAACACAATTTGAAAATTGGGGATTTCTCAAATCCTTTACAAATAGTAGTGCTAATGTGAGGCTAAAATACCTTTTTTCTTGTAGTTCTTTTGCAGTAATGGAATTAATATGTTCAGGATTTGTTTGCATTTTCCAGAGTGCACAACTAGCTCTCACAAGTCCTGCACTTGCTACAATTGTAGAGTGCCATCAAACTTCATTGTACATCTCCTTGATTTGCATGAGATTATATCATTATAAGGAATGATTCTTCAAATTGCTTCAAATCCACACTCACAATCTTTTGCACATTTCCACCAACATGTCAGCAAGTTAATGATCCTACAATCTGCAAGGTATGCAATATCTCTTTCGTGTCGCTCTAAAGCTGCCAAAAATTCATCTTTACTAAGTTTGCCATTATCCACAAAATCGCCAACTTTAAGTCCTATACGGAAACCATCACCTTGAGTAGAGATATGGTTTATTAGTTGAGAAACATGTTTTGCTCGAGTTTGTTATTTTACATCTTTATTTTTTATCTTCACTGAATAGAGAAGGGCAAGTTGCAAATTTGTCAAAATATGATATATGTACTCCAGTGGTGGGAAAGATCTAGAAATTCTTCTTTCTTCAGGAATTTGAGCTACCTTCTTTTTTCTTTTCGCTTATGATGAAATCTGAAATTCTTGTGTAGTATAGAAACAACTGTGTAAGAGTGGCTTTCAAGATCTCCATACCACAAAGGAAATTATTGAAAGATGTAATTACATCTTTATGCATAACCTCAATTGTTTCTTTCTAGTGGCATGCAAAGTATTTCATTTGGGGTTCAACTTCATTAATCGTGACAGGTTTTTCTGAACTAGAATTTGTGTCTTCACCATCCGAGTGTCTTTACAAATTCGATCAGATCATTGAAGTGTTCTAGCAAGAGAACTTCCACAAAAACGGTTGTGTTGCTTTTCAACAATTCTTCAAATTGTAGCTGTGTCTTTCCTAAAAAAGTATTATGTCATATAACCATAAAGAAAATTATAATAGATGAAATGTGGGTAGCAATCCAGGTCATCATGTCACACCAATCACTTTAGGTGCATTTTCCAAACATACTTCTTCCGGTAATGAACTTGTCACTTAGAGCACATAATGAATTTTGAATCATGGATTGTTGACCATACATCATTTGTTGGGATATCTCATTAGAACTTTCAAAGACTCCCTAATGCTGGAAACCCCAAAAGGCCTTAAGCTAGCAAGAGAAATAAGTTAGATATTTTTGACTCAGAAAATGAAGCAAGTAACTTAATAGGCATTGCATATTATAGAAAAAATTTTATAGGTAGGAGAGCCCGACAACGCTTTTCCAGCTAAGTAATGTTGGTTATGAAAATTGTCATCAATATGCTACTTTTTTTTTTTCTAGAATAAGAAAACCTTAGTGTATACATGTTTTAACCACCTTTATCCTTGATGTGTGCATTTTCTTTCTAAAATAATATATGAAATATTTAAAAATAATACCTTCCACTTTTCGTTGAAAGAATTGTCACCTCTCAATTTCTTCCACTTATCTTTCAAAGAATTTTAACCCCTATTGTTAACTATATATATGTAATAACTTTAAGGAATATATTTTGAATTTATAATTAGGGGATACATTTTGATTTATAATTGATCTTTATAGATCATTCACTCTTATTGTTGACTTTATATATATATATATATATATATATATATTAATTAATTTGAAGGGATATATTTTGGTTTATAATTTATCCTTACTTGTCATTAGAAAGTATTCAAAATGTGATGCACTATACTTAATAATGCTTCAAGCTAATAGAGACAACAACTCATTAACCTTGTAGGTTGTAATCGAGCTTAAAAGTATAAAATTTTGAAGATAGTTTATATACCTCCCGTTTCGTGCATTACATTGGCGAAGAAGGCAGCGAGCTCTCTCTTCTGGACGTCGTCAGATCCGGTAGTGCCAAATCCAGAATACGAATTATCATTGGCAGCTGCGATGAAAGCGTCGTAAGTGTAGAATCCTTTGCCCTCGCAGGAGCTGTCAGCTCCGCCTGCAAGGCCATCGAAGAAGCTCTGGGAAATGATGTTCCCTACGTTTCCAGCTCCGGCACTTGGAGATCCTCTGCCTGAGTTGGAACAGGGGCCGCTCTGGCAGCCTTAGCCGCAGTAATCAAAGGTCGTCCCGCAGAATCCATACTGGCTGCAACACAAACCACTGGCGCAGCCACAGTTTTGGGCATTAACACTCACGCCCATCAGTAGAAGCACCAGCACCAGCGCCACTACTGATCTACCACAACTACTCCCCATTGCCAATAATTCCTCTCAGACTTCCTTCCAGTATCTGATTTATGGATACAATTAACTCAAGAAATATTTGATTTCTTGATTCAATTTGAATTAACTAAATGGAATGCTTGCTTGCTCTATATAGGGAAACCCAAACGCGGTGTCGTACACTTATTTTCCATATATGACACCGAGAGTCAATAGCGCTGTGCCATGTAGACTTTGGACTTTGATTTTATGAAACAACTGAGCAATGGGTCAATACGTCGCGGGACGCGCTTCGCTCGCTAGTGTTGAACGCAGCCAGAATTCACACAAACAACAAATATTTTGTGGTATCGTGTAAATAACCAACTTGTGGGCCATATTCCATGGTTTACCAGACTTCCCATCACACAAATATTATGTGGTAGCATGGAAATAAGAAAGTTTTGGCCCATATTCCATAGTTTACCATACCTACCATATTCCATGGTTTACTACACCCTCTCCATTGGACCATACCATAAGGAAAAAATTGATGTTATCTAAACCAAGGATAGTTGATGAGGCCTATGTGTAAGCACAATATCTAGAGAATATTTTGATATTTTGAAGAATAAAGGACAATTAGGTGGTCCCAAATAGAAAGAATGTCAAGATGTTTGTAACGAGGGAACGAAGAAGTGGAAAGGAAAGGATAAGAAGACAACAACCACAACACATAGATGAAAGGATCCAAACAATCACTATGATCATTGTAATATTGATGGTTGCACTAAAGATATGTGTTGGGAGCTACATCCAGAGTTTAATCCAATGAACTATAAGAAAGATGCCAAGAAGAATCTAAGCATCCTAGCCATCGAATTAGGAAACCATGCAGAGAGTAGCTCAAGTGAGATGAAAATATTGTCTACATTATAATGAAAAAGGAGGTGAATCTAAGTCACCTGCATCCCAAGGAAGAGGAGGATATGACTAACCTTTTCCATTTTAAGAACTAGGTCAAGAACAAAAAAGCTAATGCTCTATTTGATTTTGGTTCACAAGTCAACCTCATAGCTGAAGATATAGTAAGCAATGTTGGATTGTAAGTTCAATACCATCCTCACCCATATCAAGTGGGATGAGTAAATAAGGATGGAGGGCCCAAGTATGTATGGATGCCAAATGTCTACAACATGCAATTTTACCATCATCATTTTTCGTGAGTCTATTTTCCCAAGTGTCACTCACTGTTTTCTAGTAAAATCTATGCATGAGGACTACTTTGATGCCTTTACTTGAGATGTCACATTTCAAGATAGAGGTTGAGTGAAGTCAAGCAAATCAAGTACAGGGGTGGTACACATAGCCGCCTTTAAGTCTTGGAAAGCCTTTTCTACCTCATCATTCCAATTAAAAGCATTTTTTTTACCAGAGCAATGAGTGGAGCTAAATTCTTACCAAAGCTCTAGACGAACTTTCTATAATAACTAGTAAGACCCAAAAAATCTCTTAATATGTTAATACTTTTAGGGTAAGGCCAATCCTTCATCACTTCAATTTTTTTTTTTTTTCTTCTGGAAATATGGGTGTATGTTCGGTGGAAGGCTACTAAGTATGAGTGGAATGGAATGGTCATTATCATTGGAAGGAGAAGGAATTCATTTGGGAGTGTGAAATATGGATTAGTGTTTGTCCAAGACTAATTGCATGTCAAAATGAATGGGTTGAGAAGGTGTCTCAAAAGCTTGAATGACATGGTGTTGAACCATTGTGCCTAAATGCCCCTTTTTAAGTAGCTTGCTTATATATAATATTTTTAATCAAATATTTACAAATATACCATAAATATACATAGACATTTATATAATAAAATTTAATCTATATTTAAAAAACAAAAATAAAAATCTCAACAACTTCGGATATGGAAGTGTGAGAGTTAGCAACTACTTATTAATAGTTATTTTAATAAGAAAGTAAGAAATTGAATGGTATTTCTATTTTATAGTGTTTAAATAATTTAAAAAAAGTTGTTTTGTTTTAAAATTGGTTTTCAAAATTTAATTGTCCACTAATAATCCGTATCTGTAGGCACCTACACCGAATATTTGACGAATTCAAATTTGTTCCGAATTTCCGTACATGAAGTACCAATACGGCCGAATTATGCTACTATGGAGGGAACACACCAATATTATAGGGCACCGACCGATTCTATAGAGACAGGAACAAGCCCCGAACAATGACGAGAATGAATAGAAGGGAGGCGAGCTGCCCACCACCAGTGAAGGTAGTCTCCCTTCCAATGAGGTTTTCATTGACCAGAGCCCCTTCCATCCGCCACAACCGCACCTGTTTCTTTTTTCAGGCGTCCATTCGAGGGTTTGTTGGGCCCTTCGAGAAACAGTCTGTTTGGTTTCGGCAGTCTTTTTGGGTCGTTGAGGGGTATTTTGGGTATGGGCATGGGCTTGCTATTCAATGAGCCATTCCGTCGCCCTTCCAATGAGTTTTTCATTGACCAGAGGCCCTTCCGTCTGCCATGCTGCATGTCCGATGGTGACTTGTGATTGAGGAGCCGCCTGATGACTATGAAGCTTCAACATTTGTATGAGGTGGTGGCGTGTTCTCTGTTCTGGTGGCGAAACCGGTACCTTTCATCCGGCGGTGGCAGAGAGGTAGCGAGCTTCTCACTTTTGATCCTTCTGATACGGCGGTGGAGGCTCCAGATTCTGTGAACTTCCCCTCCGAAGGCGTGGGGTTTCTTCCTTTGTGTTTTAATTGGTGATGACTTTCTTGCAGATCCGCATTTATTTCCGGTGGGAGGCATTCAGAAGGGTCCTTTGCGGCTGAGCCGTGCAGCATTTTTTGTGTTTTTTTTAAAATGTTATATGGGGGTGAGAAATCATCTGATCCAGTTCCTTTTCGGGACTATGTTTGCTTTGGTCCTTTCATGGTTTGGAATTTCTATGTATTGGCATGAATCAATCCACTTATGCTCCAGGCGTTGAAACCATAGTGTCACAAACCCAATGTTCCCCCAAAAAAATTGTTTTTTTTTCTTTTTCCTGGAGTCACTGTGATAGCCTTGGTGTTTTCTTTGTTTTGTTTCTCTTTAAGGAAGTGCCAGTCCCAGTGCGATCCTGTGCACCATATTTTTGCCTATGAAATCTGAAAAATACCTTAGTTTTATGGTTGTTCGTTCCAGAATCTTTGATAATTTTCTTCACTTAGTCGGATCTCATGTTTTCCTAGTCGTTCAGAATTAAAGGAACCTAATTATTTGTGTATCCAACAATTATGGATTGAGTTCAAGCAGCGCCTGTCTCAGAGCTACCAGTTGAAGTTCTTGTCCCATCCGTGGTTCTATAGCCCATTTCATATTCTATAGTTGCATATACAGTTATAAATCGAGCAGCAGTTCCCTATCCGTTTAATGGCCCTCTTTCTGACGCCGAGTAACTACGGCTGGATTATTGGCCCGCCCCTTACGGTGGTTTTGTTCCGCTTTGTGGGGTACCGACAAGCAACAAAAAAGAAGAACCTCTTCCAGCTGTCCCATCTCCTTTAGGGCAATTTACCTTTTACCCACATGCTTCCATAGATGATGCATCACTCTTGGTAGCATGTGATCCCCTTTGTTTATTGAATGTAAAGTAAGTAATTGCTACATAAAGCGTTGTTTAGTTGATTGTGGTTCTAGCTTTAATGTAATTGAATATGAAACCCTACTCAACTTGCACCACACTGATAATGACATGCAAGTTACCTGCTTTACATGTCGTGGGTATGTTTTCCATGAAACTATTACCATGGGGACAATTATGTTGCCTATTATTGTAGGTCCTTGTACCCTTATAACACCTTTATTTCTCATAGATAAGCCACTGTCCTACAACTTCTTGTTAATACATCCTTGGATCCATCGCATGTATATAGTCCCATCTACCTTATTATAGCAAGTTTAGTTTGCAAAGTCTATGTGATTATTGGTGATCTTAACCCTTAAAAGTCTTTCACGATTACTCTTGTGCAAAATGGGAGGGTTAACACCATCCTATCTATGCAGGTCTCTCCTCCTATCGCCCCTCCGGGTTTTATTAATATTATTACACCTACCTGCTTCAGTTCCAACAGCTTCTCCTTCATCTGGTGATGCTCTTCCTTTGATTGATCTGTCTAATGCCCTAGTGATTGTATCTAGTAGTTTACCACAGGCCCTACTCTATTTTTGGCCTAAGCTAATCTTATTTTAGTTAATAAGCCTGGGTTTATAATCACACCTATACTCGAAAAAGGGAAGGGTGTAATTTATCTTAGTATACCTTTTACATCCCAAGCTTCCAAGCCTAGTAGTTTAGAACATACCTTGCGCGAGCCCATATTAGAAGAAGCTCTTAACTTTTTTTGAATCCTTTCACCCCGGGTGAGTACCAATTAGTAGATCATATTAGCAGGGAAACTGATCCCCATGCCTTACCTAGACTATCCACTAACTTGAATCTTTTCTTTTCCACACATATTTCTTCTTTGCACTCAGAGCATCCTAGTGGATATATACGTGTGGTTCCCCTCATCTGATGTCGTCTCCATCACCTGTGATCTACCTCATATTGCTTTCACTTCCTGTATCTTATCCTACTTTACCAACCTCATTAGCCGCTTATTCGCATTATATTATATACTACCTTCATCAGGGAGCCATCCTACTACCATTGTAACTATTGGCTTATCCACATTACCCTCATCTATTACCACTACCGGTGGTATACCTTTATATATATTTTTTACTATAAGACCATTTATACCTCATTTATATTATATCCTGGATCCTTCCCTTTGTTGTTACTTGTCCCTCATCCTAGGCTGTTACCTCCTTCACGCCGTTTGTACCATGCTTCTATGTCATCTCACAGACTCGGGCAATGTAGCGGTATCCCCAGAGCTTACACTTATCTAGCATATTTATCTAACCATAGTTGTACTTTATATTTGGCTAATGACAATTCTTTACCATTGGCCTCGAGTAGTCCTGCATCTCGAATTAATATGCCTTCTTTTCTGAATGTTATAAATTATCCCACTCTGCTACTATGAGAGGAGTTAGGTCCCTATGTCAATTCATTTACATTTCAAATATAGATCATGATCTTTTACTCCTTCTAGGTATGGTTCCTTTATAAAGTCCCGCCATTGACCTATTGAGAGTCGAGCATGCTGCATAGCCCTTGGTTCTTACTAGAGTAAATTAATTGTTTAAGCTAGCCGCTGGAGATGATTGGAGCTGTATAAAGTAGTAATGGTATTTATTACTTATGATGCTACGTTCAAACCAGTTTATTTGCTTACTTTATCTCTGAAGACTTTTTTCCAAGAACAATCTTAAATGCAGGTAAGGTAATGTTTTAGCCGGTCAGGTAACGTTCTCCCTCGCTATTAGGAAGGAATTTGTTTTCCGGTGGATAGCTCACCCAATGCAAGCAGGCGGGTAGCTCATACTGAACAAACTCCAGAACCAAGTCTATATTATATACGTTGCTAGGTTTCGATAATAAACTGGTTTAATAACTAGCTTTACTACTTACTGGATATGTTATTAGTAATGGTAATGGGTATATATATGTACGAGGTGCCTGCATAAACAAAATATACTGGAAGTATGCTGGATAAGGAGAAACTGGTACTGGAACTGCTAATGCTACTGGACCAACTTATAGCTATACTTCTGTCTTTGCTTCTACTGCTGGGTTAACTGGATAAACTACTCGTACTCGATCTGCGTATGGATATGTTACTGGGTCTCTATCTCGATCATAAGAATCTTCATATCTATCTCGTTCTCTAACAGCTACTAGTGGGGGTGCTTATACAGATGCTTATATAGGTGATGCTTCTACGACGGCTACTTACCCTGGTACTGCATCTACTATCTATGCTACTGTTGGTAGTGGTACTACTTTGGATCGACTGGATCAACCTGGATCTGGTACCCGAGCGATATATGCACCTGTAGGGTATTAAACCGGGCGAAGGGAAACTGGGACTGGTTCACAGTAAACTAGGTCCACTTGCTCTGTATCTGCGTATGAATTTCCAACTTGGTCCAAAATTGGTGGATATGCTATAGGATATAGGGCTGGTTTATGCTCATGAGTAAAAAGTTATACTTAATTAATAGAACATGGAATTAGGGACTATATATTGGGTCTTTCTCTATGACTGAAAGATCTATTTATTTCATTGTAATTGGATCATCAGTTAAAGAAGCCTATGCCCACATAATTGGTAATGGGTTGAATGATGATGTGACTTAAAAAGGTTATGGCTCATAGATGCTAAATGTTATAGGTGCAGGGTCCTTCCGTGTTAGAACATAATAAGTAATAATACTTGCAAATCCACTTGTTAATTTCAGAACACTAATAGTTAGTTGATACATGCTACACCATCAGTTACAAAGGCCTAGTAGGGGGGGCCAATATCATACCAGCATATCTCTAGGCATTCGAACCGGATATGCTTAGGAGGGGATTCTAAATCTAAGCAAAGGGCTTCATATTTGGCAATATATTAGTACATTAAAAAATGAAACCAAAAAGAGAATTATGGATGCGGGATGGCAAAAATAGAAGGAATGTTAATCAATTGACAATGTTTATGGGCTGGTTATTTAAGCTGAACATTTCATTTTATAGGCCGGTTCTCTCAGTCCGACCCAACTTTAATAGGTTTTGGCGGAGGCGCATAGTAAACACGGCATTATCAGATCCAATTGGCGTGTAACCCTCCAACATAGTATATCAATTGTGGCCTTCTTCTCGTTTTCGTTATACGGGCCGGGGGTAATCCCCTCGGGGCGATATTGAAGTCCAACTTCATTGTGAGGGCCTAGGGAGGCTAGGAAACATAGTACCAAATGCGTGGCAATCAAGAAATAGTGAGCATAGCAGGCTTCTAGCTTTAGGATTGGGTGCTTGGTGAATGAACATAAATAAATAGGCAGGCGGTCTTTCCATAAATGTGAAACCATACACTACTGGGCAGGGTTGAGCTCGCTCTTCCTTTTCGCATATAGTGGAAGTAACAATGCATACAATTGTTGAATAGACTAAAAACTTTGTTTGTGGGTGCAGGAGCCGTCGTGAATCATAGCCTGGCAATTGGAACAAAGGTCTTCTAAAAGTAATACTCCCTCTTTCTGAGAGAATACTGAAGCAAGAGTAACATCCGACTCCTCCCTCTCCCTGAGAGAATCCAACAACACTGTCTCTGTATGCAACAATACTTCCATCAGCAGCAAGCATGGAATAAACCCCTATTATCAAATAGGTTCTAAACCTGTCTCCATGGCATTCCGCTATACATGCTCTTTATATGCCTCCTGAAAACTAGAAGGCTCATCACCTCTGCTCTTCCAACTTCTATTCCATCGGTTCTTTTGCTTTCTTCTCTAAGTCCACCCACCGCCCCTAGTCTATCCATTTTACATTTCAAACTGTTACAGATATTTCCGCATCACTATCTATCCCAAGACACTTTCAATCCCCAAGTCTCAGTTCTTCGAGAGAGGGATATAAGACTCACTAATAAATTAATAAATAGCATAAAAAATATTTATTATAAAGGTTGCTGCTCTTTTACTTCTGTGTCCCCCTCTATAATATGCTCGTATAACCCCCAATAGCTCGCCCGCCTGTTTAAATCCGCGATCTGCTTGTAACCCGAGACCAAATTAATTTCGTCTCAATTTCCTTAAGTTATCTATAAATATCCAAATAATCCAGTTCCTCAAACTCCTCCTTCCTCCTCGGCATAATACTCCCGGCATAATACTAATCCCTCCTCCAGCTCCTCATCAACATCAATTGGACTCTATTTGCTCTTCAAATGATGAATCAACGTTGGTCAGTATGAGTATGAGTTAGTGTGAGTTCTGCGTTAGGTGGGGAGTAAGCCAGTTTCCCAGGGACAAGCGACTGCATATTGGGGTAGCTGGTGAGTTGCTTATTTATAACTGGTAGGGTGGGAGGGGATTAAATAAGTTGATGATAAACGGGCTATGAAAGGGCCTGATAAACAGGATGCCAAAACTTCGGAGATTACTTCAATAATTTTTATCTATGAGCTACCCCATAGGCCAGGTTTATTCTGGGAATTTTCCACCCCTAGTATTCGTGATCTGCCAGCCAGTAATTCGAGGTGGATCAGCCAGAAACTATCAGTGTACGATTCAACAATTTATGATGTATACTTTTCCTCTTAGGGCAACTCACTCAATTGCACAGGGAACTCACTGAATGCTAAGAGAATAGGGAACTGCACAGGGACCCACCCAAAGGAAAGAAAAAAACCCACCAATACATTAAGTGAAAGGGACTTTAAGGAATCAATATTAGAAAAGATCCCGCCCTGAGACCGATCCTTTGCGGCATCACGAAGATAGGATAACCGGATAGATCCTACAGCACAACCAGCCAGCACTATGCGGATTGAACCCGTGCCCTTAATTCCTTCAGTTTGAAATTGCTTATGTTTGGGTAGCGTATCAGACAGAGAGAAGACCCATATATTTTGCTTTGTCCAGTTGTGCTCCCTTGAATGTGTTGGGTAGCGTCCACCATGGATATTGAGTTGCCAACGATTCCATGCCCAAATAAAGCAATCTCTCTGGTACACCATCCACCCAACATAGAAACGACCTCGGAGTTCTGGTAGTAAAGGAACGTTTAGTTACTCGCTCGACGCCAAAGAAGAAATAGTAAATGAAAGAAGAAATAGTAAATTTAGGAACTATCCATAGATCCAAAGAACCAAATAGTCGATTAGGAAACTTGAAGTTGTTCGTGATATTCTATATTTCGGGCGGGAGAGGTAGAATAAAGGATAAGGATAAAAGACACATCACACCATAGGAACGACAGCGTTTTAGGCCATTATATAGATATGTAATTACGCTTTTTTTCTTTGTTGTTTTTCTCTCTGTTGACATTGGCGTCACCTCTTGTGAACAGAGTATCCTCAGTTTAGTTCTTTAAGAACGTTGTTAAATTATTTATTATTATTTATAACTATCGGATTATGCATGGTTCGATTCTAGTAAAGCTTCTTATCTCACGCTCTTTCCTTTTTCTTCCTTTGGTTAGTGGCGATGATTGAATGCTCACTTCACTTGCAATGTAGTTAATTTTTTTTTATATTTAACACTACATATATTCCTCCAGGTTCGACCTTTAGACCTGGGCCTAAGCTCTTCAAACAAATTTTACTTGGGGTAAAAACCGATTACAAAGAAACAAAAATACAAAAAATAGGTTGCTTTAATTCTGAAGCTGGAAATGGGTTAAAGAATTAATATAAATCATTGTTTTAATAATTATATTTAGATTTTGTTATGGAGCTGGAAAAAATAAATGTTTTTTTTTTTATCATAAGTAAAATGAAATTCTTAATAATAAAAAAGTTAATGTTTTTTTTTATCATAAGTAAAATGAAATTCTTAATAATAAAAAAGTTAATATAATTGTTTTATATGTATATATTTTTATAGATGACTATTGGTATTCACATTAAATTATTAAATTATATATGAGATTAATAATACATTTTCTATGAAAGCACAACTTTGTTAAATATATTAGCATGGATGTACTTTTTTTCCCTATTTGTTATTTAAATTATATATGATATTAATAATAAAATTTCTATAAAAACACAACTTTGTTAAATATAGTATTGATGTACTTTTTTCCCTATTTGTTATTTAAGATGATTTACACTTAATACACTTGTAAAATAATAATAATAATACTAAATAACTAACTTATAATCAATCTTGCTATATATATATATATATATATACATACAATGTGAGTTATATTTTTCCCGCCAATTATTATTTTATGATGCTTTGCACTCTCTCTATATATATATATACATATTATGTGATTTATATTTTTTTGCATCATTTATTATTTTATGGTGTTTGCACCATATACAAGTTTGTATATATTAAATAATAATAATAGTTTTGGTGTTTTACAACACAAAATCTCAATCCACCTAGGATTGGTTTTGGTGGTTTGCCCCATACACCATGGAATGCCACATATTCATTTAACACCAAAATCAATTTTTTTACAAACACCACTTTTGCACCATAAATCTTAGCACCGCTTGTGTATCTCCACATTATCACCACTTTTGCAACACAATTTGAAAATTGGGGATTTCTCAAATCCTTTACAAATAGTAGTGCTAATGTGAGGCTAAAATACCTTTTTTCTTGTAGTTCTTTTGCAGTAATGGAATTAATATGTTCAGGATTTGTTTGCATTTTCCAGAGTGCACAACTAGCTCTCACAAGTCCTGCACTTGCTACAATTGTAGAGTGCCATCAAACTTCATTGTACATCTCCTTGATTTGCATGAGATTATATCATTATAAGGAATGATTCTTCAAATTGCTTCAAATCCACACTCACAATCTTTTGCACATTTCCACCAACATGTCAGCAAGTTAATGATCCTACAATCTGCAAGGTATGCAATATCTCTTTCGTGTCGCTCTAAAGCTGCCAAAAATTCATCTTTACTAAGTTTGCCATTATCCACAAAATCGCCAACTTTAAGTCCTATACGGAAACCATCACCTTGAGTAGAGATATGGTTTATTAGTTGAGAAACATGTTTTGCTCGAGTTTGTTATTTTACATCTTTATTTTTTATCTTCACTGAATAGAGAAGGGCAAGTTGCAAATTTGTCAAAATATGATATATGTACTCCAGTGGTGGGAAAGATCTAGAAATTCTTCTTTCTTCAGGAATTTGAGCTACCTTCTTTTTTCTTTTCGCTTATGATGAAATCTGAAATTCTTGTGTAGTATAGAAACAACTGTGTAAGAGTGGCTTTCAAGATCTCCATACCACAAAGGAAATTATTGAAAGATGTAATTACATCTTTATGCATAACCTCAATTGTTTCTTTCTAGTGGCATGCAAAGTATTTCATTTGGGGTTCAACTTCATTAATCGTGACAGGTTTTTCTGAACTAGAATTTGTGTCTTCACCATCCGAGTGTCTTTACAAATTCGATCAGATCATTGAAGTGTTCTAGCAAGAGAACTTCCACAAAAACGGTTGTGTTGCTTTTCAACAATTCTTCAAATTGTAGCTGTGTCTTTCCTAAAAAAGTATTATGTCATATAACCATAAAGAAAATTATAATAGATGAAATGTGGGTAGCAATCCAGGTCATCATGTCACACCAATCACTTTAGGTGCATTTTCCAAACATACTTCTTCCGGTAATGAACTTGTCACTTAGAGCACATAATGAATTTTGAATCATGGATTGTTGACCATACATCATTTGTTGGGATATCTCATTAGAACTTTCAAAGACTCCCTAATGCTGGAAACCCCAAAAGGCCTTAAGCTAGCAAGAGAAATAAGTTAGATATTTTTGACTCAGAAAATGAAGCAAGTAACTTAATAGGCATTGCATATTATAGAAAAAATTTTATAGGTAGGAGAGCCCGACAACGCTTTTCCAGCTAAGTAATGTTGGTTATGAAAATTGTCATCAATATGCTACTTTTTTTTTTTCTAGAATAAGAAAACCTTAGTGTATACATGTTTTAACCACCTTTATCCTTGATGTGTGCATTTTCTTTCTAAAATAATATATGAAATATTTAAAAATAATACCTTCCACTTTTCGTTGAAAGAATTGTCACCTCTCAATTTCTTCCACTTATCTTTCAAAGAATTTTAACCCCTATTGTTAACTATATATATGTAATAACTTTAAGGAATATATTTTGAATTTATAATTAGGGGATACATTTTGATTTATAATTGATCTTTATAGATCATTCACTCTTATTGTTGACTTTATATATATATATATATATATATATATATTAATTTGAAGGGATATATTTTGGTTTATAATTTATCCTTACTTGTCATTAGAAAGTATTCAAAATGTGATGCACTATACTTAATAATGCTTCAAGCTAATAGAGACAACAACTCATTAACCTTGTAGGTTGTAATCGAGCTTAAAAGTATAAAATTTTGAAGATAGTTTATATACCTCCCGTTTCGTGCATTACATTGGCGAAGAAGGCAGCGAGCTCTCTCTTCTGGACGTCGTCAGATCCGGTAGTGCCAAATCCAGAATACGAATTATCATTGGCAGCTGCGATGAAAGCGTCGTAAGTGTAGAATCCTTTGCCCTCGCAGGAGCTGTCAGCTCCGCCTGCAAGGCCATCGAAGAAGCTCTGGGAAATGATGTTCCCTACGTTTCCAGCTCCGGCACTTGGAGATCCTCTGCCTGAGTTGGAACAGGGGCCGCTCTGGCAGCCTTAGCCGCAGTAATCAAAGGTCGTCCCGCAGAATCCATACTGGCTGCAACACAAACCACTGGCGCAGCCACAGTTTTGGGCATTAACACTCACGCCCATCAGTAGAAGCACCAGCACCAGCGCCACTACTGATCTACCACAACTACTCCCCATTGCCAATAATTCCTCTCAGACTTCCTTCCAGTATCTGATTTATGGATACAATTAACTCAAGAAATATTTGATTTCTTGATTCAATTTGAATTAACTAAATGGAATGCTTGCTTGCTCTATATAGGGAAACCCAAACGCGGTGTCGTACACTTATTTTCCATATATGACACCGAGAGTCAATAGCGCTGTGCCATGTAGACTTTGGACTTTGATTTTATGAAACAACTGAGCAATGGGTCAATACGTCGCGGGACGCGCTTCGCTCGCTAGTGTTGAACGCAGCCAGAATTCACACAAACAACAAATATTTTGTGGTATCGTGTAAATAACCAACTTGTGGGCCATATTCCATGGTTTACCAGACTTCCCATCACACAAATATTATGTGGTAGCATGGAAATAAGAAAGTTTTGGCCCATATTCCATAGTTTACCATACCTACCATATTCCATGGTTTACTACACCCTCTCCATTGGACCATACCATAAGGAAAAAATTGATGTTATCTAAACCAAGGATAGTTGATGAGGCCTATGTGTAAGCACAATATCTAGAGAATATTTTGATATTTTGAAGAATAAAGGACAATTAGGTGGTCCCAAATAGAAAGAATGTCAAGATGTTTGTAACGAGGGAACGAAGAAGTGGAAAGGAAAGGATAAGAAGACAACAACCACAACACATAGATGAAAGGATCCAAACAATCACTATGATCATTGTAATATTGATGGTTGCACTAAAGATATGTGTTGGGAGCTACATCCAGAGTTTAATCCAATGAACTATAAGAAAGATGCCAAGAAGAATCTAAGCATCCTAGCCATCGAATTAGGAAACCATGCAGAGAGTAGCTCAAGTGAGATGAAAATATTGTCTACATTATAATGAAAAAGGAGGTGAATCTAAGTCACCTGCATCCCAAGGAAGAGGAGGATATGACTAACCTTTTCCATTTTAAGAACTAGGTCAAGAACAAAAAAGCTAATGCTCTATTTGATTTTGGTTCACAAGTCAACCTCATAGCTGAAGATATAGTAAGCAATGTTGGATTGTAAGTTCAATACCATCCTCACCCATATCAAGTGGGATGAGTAAATAAGGATGGAGGGCCCAAGTATGTATGGATGCCAAATGTCTACAACATGCAATTTTACCATCATCATTTTTCGTGAGTCTATTTTCCCAAGTGTCACTCACTGTTTTCTAGTAAAATCTATGCATGAGGACTACTTTGATGCCTTTACTTGAGATGTCACATTTCAAGATAGAGGTTGAGTGAAGTCAAGCAAATCAAGTACAGGGGTGGTACACATAGCCGCCTTTAAGTCTTGGAAAGCCTTTTCTACCTCATCATTCCAATTAAAAGCATTTTTTTTACCAGAGCAATGAGTGGAGCTAAATTCTTACCAAAGCTCTAGACGAACTTTCTATAATAACTAGTAAGACCCAAAAAATCTCTTAATATGTTAATACTTTTAGGGTAAGGCCAATCCTTCATCACTTCAATCTTTTTTTTTTTTCTTCTGGAAATATGGGTGTATGTTCGGTGGAAGGCTACTAAGTATGAGTGGAATGGAATGGTCATTATCATTGGAAGGAGAAGGAATTCATTTGGGAGTGTGAAATATGGATTAGTGTTTGTCCAAGACTAATTGCATGTCAAAATGAATGGGTTGAGAAGGTGTCTCAAAAGCTTGAATGACATGGTGTTGAACCATTGTGCCTAAATGCCCCTTTTTAAGAAGCTTTTTCATATGGTTCGAGATGATAATATCCGAGTCTTATAATTCCTTAGAGAGTGTAGCTATGCCCTACCTATTAGAAAATCATGTACAAGGCACTTAAATCCATGGTGATAGGTCTTATTATCCATAACCATTCAACACCCAATACAATATCTGATGGGGTGTCGGGTCGACCTCAGCCAACTCAACCCTCACCCTTCCAGGATTTGGGGTGATTCACTAGAATCAGTCCCTGACTCGGCTACAAACCAGCCTAGTCCTTCTGCCACGTAGGCCTGAATTTCAACACAGGTTCTCCGCAACCTTCTAGGGTCTCAAACCCTCGAAAATGACCTTCTGCAATCTTCTTGCGGGGTCACCTTCCTTCCGCAAATGCCTTCCACAATCGCCAACTCCGCAACACTCTTTCCTCACAGTCCTCTCCACAACAGTCTTTCCGCAATTGCGGACTGCAGGTTGCGGGGTGTTCTTCCTACGTCCTCCAAAAAGTGTCTCCGCAACGCCCTCCCGCAAACTCCTTTCCGCAATACCCTTTCCGCAACTTGCGGGTTGCGGGGTGCTCACCTGACTTCTCCGAAAAGTCCTTCCACAACTTTTCCTTCGTAGCGCCTCGCCACTAAGCCTCGTGCTTTTTCCCTTCTGCGGGCGCTATCTTCACCGTTGATCCTTGCGGATCTGATCTTAGTCGTTCACCTACGATCAAGCCAGAATCCTTCACTTAGGCTTGTGGGAATATATTCTCTGCGCAACTTGACTTCGAATAACGCTTCCCTGTCGCCGATCTTCTTTTCGGGTTAGATCTGAGCCGTTCAACTCGACAAGCTAGATTTCCTTAGCTTCTTCACGATTTCTTGGCCGATTTGACCATGGAACGATCAACGCAACTCGACCTTCGTCTGGATACTTGGAAAACTCCACACAAACGAGAATTCCTACTTAAAGAATTGAATGGCTATTGGTCCGCAAACACATTGGGGTTCTTCTCTACACACAAAAATCAAATGAACACAACACAGAGCTTCTTTCACACAGAAGTCAAGTCACAAATGCACACAGCTCAACCTAACAGAAACTCAAAGCATTCTTGATTCAAATATACAAAAAGATGTCTTCAACACATAGTTCTTCTATCTTTACTT